>JAJTUV010000020.1:600000-1200000 GCA_021653895.1 Mastomys natalensis | reverse complement strand
AGTGTCCAATTCATGTACATTTTAATATATCATATCTATTTAGTTATGAAGTAATACATTTCCCTTAAAGTACTACATAGAAGTAAAAACAAAGAGCTAAAACTGTTACTAAGAAGAGAATTATTACATCTTGAGGGACATTCTATTTCAGTTTACAAATAAACACACAAAATCACATACCCACCAGTCTGAGCCGTATGCACACAAATGTAAAATGCATTTTACATATATATGAATAGGCATGCACACAAGCACATTACAACTGTTTTAAATGGCTTTGAAACAGCAACATATCCTGTTTCCTTAATTCAGAACCAAGTAATCATTCTATTCCATACCTTTTCAGAAACACACCTTACCAGGATCTGTTTTCTGCATAAATGTGATTTTACTTTGATGCCCGAAACTTCAACACACAATAACTATGACAAGTTTTAAATAAGTCTAAATTTTTGAATTTGCTGCTAAACTAACAGTTACTTAACAAAGAATCTTTGTTTTTTGTTTTTTATTTTTGGAGGGGGGTTGTTTTGTTTTGTTTTTTGTTTTTGTTTTTTTTTTTTTTTGAGACAGGATTTCTCTGTATAGCCCTGGCTGTCCTGGAACTCACTCTGTAGACCAGGCTGGCCTCGAACTCAGAAATCTGCCTGCCTCTGCCTCCCAAGTGCTGGGATTAAAGGCGTGTGCCACCACTGCCCGGCGAATCTTTGTATCCTTAAGCTTTCTGATGTTCAGATCTCTACAGGAGGAATAGCCTTCCATGATGTTAAAAGATTCTTTTCACTAATGTAAAAATACAAGATAATACAGTGAGACTGTGTTATGAATCAGTCTATGTGAAATAGACTGTGTTACAAAAATGGGAATTAGTAACTTGACTCACCAGATATATTCAGCAAGAAGTTTAAGAGAGAAAGTGTATAACCAGACTTTCCCAATAAAAATGTATTATGCATTTTCTATAATCATCTAGAAACTAAATGGTTGATTGCTTTTTTTTACTTTTACTTTTTCTTTTTAAATTTATTTTTTTGCTTATTCACTTTATAACCCATCCCATTCACCCCCTCCCACAATCCTTCCCCATCTCTTCTTTTCTGAGTACTCCCTCCTCCTGTATCCCCCACTCTGCCACTTTAAGTCTCTGAGAGGCTAGGTGCTTCCTCTCCCATTGAGGCCAGATGAGGCACCCAGCTAGAAGACCATACCCCATATACAGGCTGCATGTTTGATTGCTTTTTGATAGATTAGTTTTTAAAATTTATTTTATCTTTTAAGTATGTATGCATGTATGTGCATGTATGTTGGCAAGTGCACATGAGAACAGATACCTGGGAAGTCCAATGTCATTGGGTCCTTCCTGGAGTTAAAGTTACAGGTTTCAGTGCATCTCCTTTTGTGAGTCCTAGCAACTGAAGTTGGATCTTCTACAAGGCAGTATATGTTCTTAACCAATGAGCCATCAATGTCTTATTTCTCAGCATATAATTTATTACAATAAAAGTTCATAAATTACAATTTTCTCCTTAAGTAAAGGAACCAAATCCTTGAGCCTAGATATCCCTATTGCTGATAATGTTCTCATATGCAGGTTACAGATGGGACCGAATGTAGGCCATACAGCAACTCCGTGTGTGTCCGAGGAAGGTGTGTGAGAACTGGATGTGATGGCATCATTGGCTCAAAGCTACAGTATGACAAGTGTGGAGTATGCGGAGGAGATAACTCCAGTTGTACAAAGATTATCGGAACCTTCAATAAAAAAAGGTAACATGACAGTACCCTGCACTTGTGTGAGTTAAGCAAGGTCTTAGACTCCTGCAAAGCTGATACAGAAGACACATTACCTTATCACCTCTTTGTACAGAAGGTTTAATGTTGGTTTAGCAATGAATTCCACATAGGAGCAGAGGAGGAGAAGAGCTGAATAGGGTTCTGTGGCTGACAAAAACTTTAAATGTCTCTGGAAGTAGTTAAACTGCAGCAACAACCATTGAAGGAATAATATAGTATTAAAAAGCAAAAAGAAAAAGAAAAAGAAAAAACTGTTCTTTAAAGTGGAACCCAGCAAAGCTGCATTTCCTAAAGCAGGAAATTGCCTTATCTTGATTTTATGATATTTTAAAGTTTTATTTTATGTGTGTAGGGGTTTTGTCTGTCTGTACACCATTTGTTTGCCTGCAGCTGGAGAAGGCCAGAAGAGGGCATCTGATCTCCTAGGAACTAGAGGTATAGAAAGTTGTGAGCAACCATGTGGGTGCTGGGAACTGAATCCGAGTCCTCTGGAAAAGCATACATACACAGTGCTCCTAACCACTGAGCCATCCTTCTTCAGCTCCTTTCATACTATTTTAAATCTATTCTATGAATATTTCATGCATTTATACAATGTATTTTGGTCATACTCACACCTGGTCCTCCAGTTTCCACTCCATAACGTTATGTTTCCCCTCTCCTCCCATCTTCCATAGCTGCCACTGGAATTTTTTGTTTGTTTGTTTGTTTGCCTTTTTTGTTTTGTTTTGTTTTGTGAGGTTTTTGGGAGACATGGTCTTGGTATGCAGACCAGGGAAACCTTGAACCCTGGAATGTCTGGTCATCATATTACCTCTATGCTGGGATTCGGGTGTAAGATTCCACTCCTGGCTCTCTTTACTATTTTTGTAGCAAACAGTGTGTTTTTCTTCAGAAAACATTTCTCCCTGCAAAATGTAAGTTAATTGAGGCACTGTGGCAATGATCCCGTTTTACAGGAAATGATCTGGTTTCTGTCCACTCCGTAAGAACAGACACACAGAAATGTTTCCTGTTTCCATATTTTTGCTTTAAACACATGAGATCCTAAATTAGTTTCTGGAATCAAATATAATACTATGTCAGAAGGATACCTGACATAACTGAAGGGTCTGACAGACCTCTCCCATGTTGAGTGTCTAGGTGGAGTATACCTGCATGCTGACATGGCTACTTTGTTTTCTCCAAATTGTCAGCGATCTTCTGACCACCTCAGCAGGTTCATTAAAAGGACTAAGTACTACACTAATTTGAAAAACTTAAAATTATGTTTATATAATTTTAAAGACTGAAGAATTGATCTGATCATAGATACATATTATTAATCTTCCTAAATATTGACATCAGGACCATTTGAACATAATGTACCATCATACCAAGCCTAAAGAGCCAGTTATATTTTATATCTTTCCATATCTAAGATACACAAGACAACTTAAAGACTAGCACCTCAAACTTTTGTTTTACAAATGAGGAAGCTAAAACTTGAATGTTTAAGACTTACATAATTCACCATAGTGAGTGAATGCCAAAACAGAGTAAAGGCTATACCTGAAGTCATGGGTGTGGGTACATTTTGTGATGTAAGAAAAGATAGGAAGAGAGAAGTGGAAAGAGGGCAAACAGAAAAGGAGGGAAAGGTAGAAAAGAATGAGGGGGAGAGAAAGAGGAAGGACATTAGAAAGAAAACAGAAAAGTAATACAGAAGGAAGATGATACAGAGAGAAAGAATACGGTTTAGAAAGAGGAATCTAATGTTTAAGGTAATATCTCACCAATCCTACTCTGTATGCTCTTCTACATGAAGTTGAAAGCTACTTTACAAAGTGCTAAATGCAATGCTTATATTTTCTGAGTTTGTTACTACGTGTGCTCTTGAAGCCACATGCATTGAGGAAGAAATTCATGATAAAGAAAACTGACATGCAGGAAATCCCTTTCTGAATTTGTCATATTTTATAACAGTTACATTTAGACAATGGGCCTGACTTTTAGCCCCAGCACTGACAATGCCAAGTTCTGTGATATACTCATTCAAAGATTTGTACTGTGCTCTCACTTTTTATTCTTTTGTGTAAAATGTGACATCATCTCCAACAGTCATTCCGACCTTGAAGCCCTTGTAGAATTGTGTATCATATAACAGTTTTAGAAACTACCACAAAATTGAGGAACAAGGTTTTATAATATTACAATAAAGATAATGAGCCCAGATAGACAGAATCAGCAGTACCTCAGGTAACACTGCTCTCCCTATGGTGCAGAGGTTCTGACATATGTGAGGCAGACACTAGAGTTTAGACATGGTACTTCCTTTGAGAATAAGCTTCCTATCCAAATCAAGGAATGTGAACTTAGATTTTTAACATATAATCTTGAACCTAGGAAGAGTTAGAAATTACACAATTTAATCTCACAGTAGTCAATCTGCACATGCAATGCTACATCTATTCAAATAACTGGGAAACATTTGAGGACATATTAACAAATAATATACCTTTAAGCTTTATTATGGCCTATTGTAAAAGCAAATATTTTGGCAAAAGATGAGGCCTTGTAGTTGGTATAGTGTCCCAGTACTTAATTAGCATTTGTTCTATAGTTCAACAAGGTTTGTGGACATTAGTGACATTTGTTCCCCCTGCACAGATGATGTATCTTTCAAGATCGACTTACTGTTTTTCTCAATAAAACTCCTCAACCAATTTATCATATTGTCAGGTGAAGATGAAACATTCAAAAATCATAAAACATTAAAATCAGTTTTTCTTAGAATGAAAGTAAGTACGCATGATCTAGTGACAAATTTTGCCTTTCATTTAATTTCTCACCCCAGAAAATCTAATAAGGCTTCTAGAGGCAGAGACTCAGTTTGCTCTAATGCCAGTTCAATAAGCAACTAAGCCTGTCCTCATCAAGTCTGCACAGTGGAGCAATATAAAGAACTCTAAGAATGGCCCCTGTAGCCCACCTTGAAAGAAAAAGAGTTACCAAACCCGGAACACAGGATTAGGGCTTACTAAAATATTTGCTAGTGAGTCCAATATCAGAATTTTAAAACACCAAGATTTCCACAAGAGTGACTGAGACAGACTTGGCCATTTATACTCACATATAGCCTACCTTATGCTTGTGCTGGAAAAACATAAATACCTTTGTAAATGTGCTATACATGTACAAATGTGGTACAAATAAAGATAAAATGATCATATAAATCTCTAAACCCATTTTTAAAAATATGCACGGGTTGCTAGTATTGTTCTAATTTTTAGTATCTCAGAAGCAACTTATAAAATGTAATGTTCTACAGCAATTTTATTTTGTCCTATGAAAAAGTTTAAAGCCAATTTAAACTTAAGCTCTTAAATACATTAAAGCTTTGTATTAAGATGAGGGAAAACATTTAGAAAAATTTTATTTGTTTATCCATGTATAACCATATACTAATTCTTTCTCACCGCCCCCTTCTTTTCCCAACTGCTCACGTGGACATCCCTGCCTTCAGCAAGGGTTATACTGACGTTGTGAGGATCCCTGAAGGAGCAACCCACATAAAAGTCCGACAGTTCAAAGCCAAAGACCAGACTAGATTCACTGCTTACTTAGCCTTAAAGAAGAAAACTGGCGAGTACCTTATCAACGGCAAGTACATGATCTCCACTTCAGAGACCATCATTGACATCAATGGTACCGTCATGAACTACAGTGGGTGGAGCCACAGAGATGATTTTTTGCACGGGATGGGCTATTCAGCCACAAAAGAAATTCTGATCGTGCAGATCCTTGCAACAGACCCAACTAAAGCATTAGACGTCCGTTACAGCTTTTTTGTCCCCAAGAAGTCGACTCAAAAAGTGAACTCTGTCATTAGCCATGGCAGCAACAAAGTGGGACCACACTCTCCGCAGCTGCAGTGGGTGACAGGCCCATGGCTGGCCTGTTCTCGGACCTGTGACACGGGCTGGCACACCAGGACCGTGCAGTGCCAGGATGGAAACCGGAAATTAGCTAAGGGATGTATTCTCTCACAGAGGCCTTCTGCGTTTAAGCAATGTTTGCTGAAGAAATGTTAGCCTGTGGTTTACTCTAACGCACAAAAATAGCAGGAGGGTCATCGCAGATACAGTTGTAGTAAAGACAAGGTCTACCCAAAGCACACAAAGTCATGCCTTCATGTATGTCATTGTCACCACGAGTCGAGTTATGGGCAGAATCTGCTCTCTGCGACCAAAAGATTTGCTCTACTTGGGGTAATGATGGTGACTTTGGAATAGAGAAAACGTGGGAGTTATGTAACATCCCTGGGCCTACACAAAGGAGACACACAATGATGAATGTAGAATCGGGGACATTTGAAGATGGCAGAGAAGTCTTGTCACCTACCTCTTATAGAATGTCTTCAAAGGCATCGTGATCATGTTCAGCCATGACACACATCTTATTTTTACTGTTTGTAAATGCATCCTCTCTTGGTATGTCACTTTATAAAGTTGGTCCTATTAATATATACACATATGTGTATGTATGTATGTGTATATATATATACATATGTGTGTGTATAATATACATATGTGTGTGTATATAATATACATATGTGTGTGTATATATATATGTATATATATATATATATATATATATATATATATATATATATATATTAAAACAAAATATTTGACCAAAGTAGGTCTGCAGCTATTTCAACTACTAGTTTCCAGAAAGAGCTGCGGAAGATTTACTGGAAGTTAAGAACCTGCTGCTGTAAAATAAGACTTTGTATATTGTCAGTCTGCAGGAGATAAGAGCTTAGTTAAAAAAAAAAAAAAGAAAAAAGAAAAAAGAAAAGAAACCATTTTGACAGCGAGCACCTTCTATGAAGTTCTAAAAAGGGAAAGGATCTGTGTGTGGAGGGTCACTTAAACACATACTCAGTTCCATGTACTCTAAATTTTGACCGTCTATTTTTTTTCAGGCAGCCAGCCAACTTATTGTATCATTTGGGGTGTAAAAACTGTGTTTTCCTGTGTATATGTGATAAATATCCAAAGGTCTAAAAATTAGCTTGCTTGTATTGGAATTTAAAAAATAACAAATATGTCACTGTGTTTTCAATTTATATTTTCACAACTGCTTCCTCTTCTATGGCTCCCGGCTCATATCTTTCAATGTGTAGCATCATACAGAGCACACAGCAGAAAGCTGTCTGTCACATCCAGCACCTTGAGTAATGGCTTACCTCTGCCCAGCCAGCGATTGTGTTTGCTTGTTTGTTTTTCCTGAGGGCTGGAAGATGCATGTTCTGTATTGATTGGGTCTAACAGTAGTATTAAAATCATTTCATATTTAGCCTCATCTTGAATGAGCAATCGGATCAATTCAACTAATTCAAGAAACCAAACTAGTTAGCATTTAAAAGACTGTTTCCACACCATAGGCAATTATCTCATAATTTACAAAATATAAGCATATACCTGCTGTATTAGAGAATTTTCCCAATCAGAAAGTATTTGTCTATACTGGTGAGTATGTAAGTGATGAAATATAAGGGTTTTCAGGAAGTCCTTTACCTGCACAAGAAGGTTGCACATGCTTAATAATAATCATAAACAGAAAATCTCCTTTAAGCTACACACTTCACAACCTCCTCCAATAATTCAAATAATATAAGGTATTCTTATTCCATTGGCATTTCATTTTTCTTTGTAAAAATCTGCAAAGTAAATTGGTTTATGCAAATTTTATAGTGATCATACCAAATGTGCCTACTGTTAAAGATTTGCATATAAAGTTTTTGAGAAATCCTCTCTGGAATTCCACTAAATGTATGAGAGTTTATTTTTTATTATAGAATATTTTAATATAAATGATTATGTACTTGATGACTTGATATCACATTTACTTTAGTAGACCAGAAAAAAAAAAAAAGAAAGAAACCTTACTTAGGTTCATTTGCTTGTTTGTTTAAGAAATTATTTTGTGAAACAGACCAATGCCCTTCCAAACCAGTGATTATCCATTAGATTCTCCCAGTCTTGTCTTTTTACATCAAGAAATTCAGACTATATAAAACTCGTAGCCTGTATCGGGTGCAGGTCTCCAAATATAGAGCAGGGAATTAATCTAGTCAAATTGGTCATAAAATAAAGATTAAATCGCTGTACAGATAGAATAAATAGTGTAATGTGACTTTCTCCAATTTTGAAAACAATATAAACCAAGTATTTCTAATTTGACAAAATTCCCATTTTTTGTGGTTATATTAAAAGAAAATAAATGATTAGTAAATGTGATTATCTCCTATTCAACTTCCCTCTGTGTCATCATAGATTTTATTAAGATTTTCATTGGTTTACTTTTCCCTATAGTTATTGAAGTTTCACACTTCACACTGAAATTATCCTAAAGGGGATAAACAGATAAACCACTATTCTATGTCTAACGGGATTTTCATTACGTTTTAAAATGACTATCCTCCATGGACAGGGGAATGTTTATAAACCTCCTAAAGAAAGAGACACAGCAAACTGAGATTCAGAAAGATGAAGTGTCACAGAGGGAAAGAGTAATTGAGTGTGTGTCAGGAAACCTATATTAAATTCCAATTCAATCCAGTTAGATTCTATGCTGTGTCTGCCATCTTCTTGTTGTGTATCTTGAATCTTTAAAGATCTTAGATTTAAGATGGTGAATAAAGGTGGGGAAATAGAAAAAGGCAATGCTCAGGTTACAAAATGTCTAACCTCACTTGCATAAAAAAGCCATTCCAGAGGGAGTGTCAGTAAGTGCAAAAAAGCCCACAATGAAACAGTATCTTGTCCTTTTAGCACAGCAAATGTCACCTTAAAACCCTCCTTATTGCTTGAAAGTATAAGAGCATTGTTACAATGTATTTGATGGACTCAACATCTATTGCCTTCCTGTGGAAACAGTTTTAAACTAACAATTGAGGGATGAATCACAAACAAACAAAATAAGAAGTTGCAGCACTGAAAACTAAGTAATTTATTGTTTTTGCAACTGCCATGTGAATTTCTGTGATGAAATTATTTATTCTTATTTAACAAAAATTATGTGCAAAGTCTTCTATATTTAAAATGTGTTGCCATTGTCCTATTTTTTTTTTAATTTATGCTTCTTGTTTGTGTATAAAGTGCACTTTGTGAGTTTATATTATATACATCACTGGTGGCTTTGTATTTCTTTTTTACAGAAGGCTTTCTGTGTGGAACAGGTGTATGTGTGTATATTCGGCATGTATTTGCAGTTTGCCACTCTTACATTTTTAAACTTCCATTGCTAGCAGTGTTTCTTACTAATCATTATGTTAATAGGTTAATTAAATACCAGTAACATTGGCTTTCTCAGATCGTGAGTTTTAAAAATGAATATTTACTCAAGCAAGTTGTAAGTTGTTAACTAGAGGACATACATACCTTAGAAGCACCCCACAGAAGCTAAGATACAATGGAGAATAGCGGTTGAAACAGGCATAGCCTGCATTTCCAGCACATAGGAGGCTGAGGGAGGAGGATCCTGAACTTAAGAGCAGTCTGGGATGCATAGCAGATCACTACTTTGGGAGAAAAAAGAGAATCCGTTTCAGTCACGTCACTGATAAATATATACAAGGAGATGTTAATGTATTATATGAATGTTACAGACACATAACTTCTAAGTGACTAAAGGATGCTAAACACAAAATCTCACAGCTTTAGAGACAGCTACCCACAAATACAGTGTCTCAGCCTCTGCCATCTATAGAGATTCTACAGATGATCTCAAACAAAAGGGGATTCGTGTATTTCTGATACAAGTCCCAACTTTGTCTATGGGTATAGATGTACATAACAGAATGTGACTTTTTACTACTACTGTCAAATTGACCAGAGTGATAGGTCATGGGGCTAGCATGACGGTGGAAACAGCAGCTCATTTGTGACTGGGATTGTGCAGTCTAATTCTAGAAATAAAGTCAAGCACTCTTGGCCCCACTGTACAATTCACTAGGTCAATCCCTGGCTCCGAGGTTCCTCCATTAATAACTTCCTTGTTAGCAAATTAACAAGGTCAGTCAGTGTAACCAGCAAGGACCATAGGTAGGTTCAGAAGCCCAGGGCATGCACGATGACTGTAGCTCATTGTTAGAAATATGATGAATACAATTCTTAATTTTACTCTGAGTTGAGAACCCTGCAAAACAGCACAGCCATAATGTGTTAGTACCACTCCTCTACTTACAGTGAAACATTGGGTCCTACAAATGCATTACACGTTTTTATTATTTCAGGGCTACAAAATAAAAGAAATAATTATGAGAACAAAACAGGTAACTCAAAGCTGATGCAAAATCATATTAAAGGAGTTTTGTCATGGAAACACACAGAAAAGGCACTTGTATAGTTAATATATTGTTTTTCTCATCAAATAACCATTGACCAACAACCTACAGTTCTAGAGAATCAAACAAGTAAATCAGCCTAACTGAATAGTTTGGTAAAAATGTGGTAATAAACCCTTCTTAATGTGAAATATAGGTATGGCTCATTGAATCAAATCACAACAAACCATATCAATCTATAATCAAGCCAATAATTGTATTTAATCAAACAATGAGGATATATTGCAATAAGGTCCATTCATTATTAAGTTAATGCACAGGAATAAAAAGCAGTTTAAAAGATATATACATCTAACAAATTCTTGGTATGGAATGTAATTCTGGTACAGGTATTATGGGGGATATAATATGGCATTTATGTATGTGCAGAGAGAATAGGACTTTGACATAACATTAGCTCACCCAGTTAATTGTGATTTATTAATATATCAGCAACTCTTCAATAGGTTTGCTCTCTGGTCATTGTTAGGTTGGAACCCCTGCTAGCCATTGTACTGCTAAACAAATCCTGTCTTCCTTTCTTCCATCAACCTAACCCACAAGGAAAAACTCCTGGCTCACAAGTCATCATCCTTGGCCTTCTCAGTTCTGGCAACCCACCCAAGAGTGCCTGCACAATGGCTCATCTTTGACCATATATGGTACAATCCCATCTCCTGGGTTACGTTACCATCTCTTATCCAAGATATATAAAACCCCATTGCCTTAGCCCAGGTACCCAACTTCCCTGGCCCCGTTCTTTGGCATGGGTGAAACTAGTGAACTTAACTGTGAGACGCACCTGAAACAATTTGCATTTACCTGCTTTAATCTGGTTTTGTATGGCCTATATTTGTGTCACCAAGAGAGAAAAGGGCTATTAGTCCCTACTTTATGGCTCTACTTACTAACCAGCATGTATAGACCACATCATAAACACTGTCCCATCTAACCCATCACCCTGTCAAGCAACACTCCCAGTGACACAGAACTCCAAGAACACCTGTACTCAGAATACACTGTTTGTAACTCCATTTTTCTTTGCCTCATCCAGTATAAACCAGTAATTGTAACAGAGGTGCTAACAACATCTTTAGCAATGACTGTCAAATGTAGCATTTCTGACTTATTTTTTAGTTTCAAAACAATTCTACAATTTGTTAAAGAGATCTCTATCTTTTTTTGCCAAGTCCGGGCACAATTTATTCCTCAGAATTTAAAAAGTCAGCATATCTAATGGCCATTCTAATTCAAGATATATCTGAGGACACTTAAGTTGTCATCAAAATTTGAAGAGAGACAGGTGAGAGTTTTGTCTTGGTGTCTCTGAATTTCTAAACTGTCAACAGTTCATGGAAAATTCTGTGTGTGAATTTTCTTCTTAAACATTGTAATATTTCATGCTGTAGTCGACATTTAGTGCCTAGATCTCAACCGCTTTCTAATATTTACACTGAAAGTATCTGTGCCTATACAGAAAGTGTAGTTAGAATAGGGGTTCTCACCAATATGTAAAATTGTAAGCTAGACTTCTGACTGAGAAATATATGGTCATTTCATGGCAGTACTGAAATGTACATTCTCATGTGGCATGGACATTGCTGGTTTATCCTGCTATAGTCAAAAACTAGCAAACACTGGTTATATAGTAGTGATTGATTGATTGATTGATTGATTGATTGATTGATTGATGGGAAGCATACAGAGTAGATATTGCAAGTAGCTAAGTCAATGGCAGAAATACAACCCATCTGACATAAACAGTGGCACCAACATTGAACTTCTATTAATGTCCATGAGAAAGCCAAGTACTAAACCTTAGTAGCTAGAACTCAGATGTTTCAAGTCCTAAAACATATTTCCCTGATAATGTTAATAATGATGTTTCACATGTCTCCACTTCATGAAAATGATGGCATGTGATTCAGTTTAATGGCCAAAAACTCTTGGGAAGATGAGACAGGTTTTGATTAAAATGTCTCCTTAGCTTTGACAGACTTCAGATTGGAATTGCCTATTTAGAGCATTGCTATATATCAGTCTATAGACCATACCAAATTCCTTTCTTCAGAAACACACTTGAATTGAGCTGTTTTGGACCTACACTGTAATTATTTTTTCATTGAGGAATACTATTTTGTAAAGCAAAACCTTTTTCTGTGTGAAATTAAACTGTACACCTAAAAGCTGTTTCAGCGGACATAATAAATAGAAGTTGTAAATCAGGTCAAAGCATGTACTGTGTATGCTTGGAGTTGGAAAGTTGGAAACTATTGTCTTTTTATTTTTAAATATCTCACAACACTTGCATCACACAGCCTGGTCTTTCATGTCTGACATTCATCATCTGCTTGAGCACAGACAAGATTGGGTCTTAACTAAAACAGTAGCTCTTTGGCATGTAACTTCTTCTGGTCAGTGTGGGAAGTCCTAAAGTCTGCCAAGTATTAAAACATAAGCCAGCATCATAACTGGGTTATAGTTATACATAAACTTACTACACGTAGAGCCCTAAGGAGTTAAAATTATAAGCAAGTACATTTCTTAAGAGAAATTTACTAGAAGCTCTACATATTTGATAAGAGTTTATGAATTAACTTTCCAGTGCATGTTGATTCTTTTTAAAATTGCAGTCATCAATGCTATGTGAACATTACAAACACTGAATTTCCCTCTGATATCAAGCAGTATTTTAGAATTATGATACGAAAAATGTCCTTCAATGTTTTATTAATTCTTTGTAAATTTCATACAATGCATTTGGATCCCATTTCTCTCAATTCTTCCCATTAATACTCCCACAGCCCTTTTCCATTCCTTCTACACTATTTTGAGATTTTGTCTTCTCTCCTTTTTTCCCTCTTTCCCTATTGAGTCCAGTTTGTGCTGCCTAAGAAGTCTTAGGAGGAAGGCTTGCCCTGGTGTGTGGTCAAACTACTGGGAATGTCCTGTGCAGGCTATGAGGAGTGTGAGTTCATTTGTGCATGGGATCCGTTGCATCTAGGAAACACTCTTTTCTTGATGTCGCCAACCACCTCTGGCTCTTGCAACTTTTCTGCACCCTCTTCTCCGAAAATTGCTGAGTTATTCGGGATAGAAATGTGATAAGAATGCTCCCATTTAAATCTGAGCAATCCACCGTCATGTACTTTTTTTTACAGTTTGACTATCCAGATGGTTCTATATTAACTTCACCTACTTCAAAGAGAAGCTTCTCTGAAGACAGTTGAGAAATGCTCTCATTCATAGTTACCAATAAGTCATTAAGGAAGAACATAAAGCTATTATTTTGCTAATAGAAAAGTACTAAAAAAAGAAAAGTTTTAATATTTTTAAATCTTATCCTTATCCTAATTCCTTCCAAAGAAGTTACCACCCCACCAAATTAATTTTAAAGGTGGCATAAACTTAACAATTATAATATGGCTGGAGTTTCTTCAGCATTTTGTTGAAGTCCCTGTACCATATACTTTCTGAACTTTCTAATGTGCTTTATCTCTGTGACCTGATAAGGTAGTCGGAAGATACCAGTATTGATGTTACCATGGCAATACGATAACTACATCCCAAGTAGCATGTGCTACTGAGCATTCCCAAAGTAATCATTATCTGTTACCAGCATCTTTAAAGGCAGGAGCTCCTAACATAGTCAGAGAGAGAGACCTTAGTATGAACAGAGAGCTCTTTGGAACTGAAGATATTCTGTCTCTAAAGATATCCTTACGGTGTGGGCTTTCTGTGTAGATTGAGAGCACGGACAATGTTCCAAAGATATAGAATATTATAAAAGTCCCTTCAGGTTATAAGGATGGACTTATAAGCCACATATAGCACAAAGAATTGCTTTTTCCACAAATGAGAAGAAAGAATTTGACTTGGAAAACTAATAGATGCAAGTTAGGCATTCTAAAAACATTCAGTACTTAACCTTGCAATCTCTTGTGTGACCCAGAGTGAGCTGAGCCAGATAAGGTCAAAAACATAAAAATGGTCTGAAGGGCAGTTTTTCTATTATAACAAACAAGGGAAATGTCTAGAAATGAAAGTACAGATACTTGGGACACCCAAATTATCTTAAAGGATTAGATATTGTTGTGTCTTTCTGAATATTTTACTGCAGTATCTGTGCCATTAAAATAAATATTTTTTACACACATGAAGGGTTAATTATTGGGTATGATGTAGATCCAGAGATATTCCATAGATTCTGATTTCTATATAAAGTAATATAAAACCAATGTAGCTAACAGGATAGGGCTTTTGTTAAGTGATTAAGGAATACAACAATAAGGCTTGCTTTTATTAGTTCCTTGTGATGTCTATCATATAGATAAATAGAAGGAAATCACAGAGTGCTCAGCTATCTGGGGATGTTCCTGTGGAAGGAGGAATTCAAGCAGACCCAAGACCATTATAACATGTCATCATATAGACCAGTATGTTGTTAACATGTCAACAGTGCATATTTTATCTGACTTTATCTTTCATTAGGATTTTATCTACATTAGAATTATAATCCACTTGTTGCTACTTGGCTGTGATTTAAAAAAAAAAAAAAAATCTAAGCCTGGGCTGGAAAGATGATTCAATGGTTAAGAGCACTTGTTGCTCTGACAGAGGGATCTGGATTTAGTTGCCAGTCCCCACATGGCAGCTCACAACCACTCATAAAACTCCACTGCCAGATCCAGTGTCCTCTTAGGACCATGTAGTGTACATACATATGTGTAGGTAAAATATTAATAAACATAAAATTAAAATATCAATTTTAAAATAATTAAACCTTAGCAATAAAGAGTAATTTCTTAAGTGGAATTTGACTGAAGTTATAGTGAGTTGTGTAGCTTTGAAGTAAAAACAAAAATAAATGAAACGTTGAGAGATGTTATCATATTTATCTTCCAAATATATCCCCTAGATGTTGCAAATAACTTACTAAAGAGTTTCTTAATGCTATGCTCTTTTTCCTATCCTCCAACTATACAAAATTAATGTCTTGCTCCTATCGTTTTCATTTTATGTTTTTTTTAGACAGTTGAAAGATGGGATTTCAAATTTAGTGTAAGGAAAAATTGGGGAAGAGATAAAAAAATACATAACAGCCATTACAGGCAGAGTTCCTAAGAAATTCTCAGATGTGAGTATACTATTCAAAATCTATCAGAATATGCAATAGCTGTCTCTTCCTTCAAGTTTACATCAGAGCCAATCTCATTCTTTCACTGCTGCTAGTTGGTCCAAATCCCCACTTAACCACTCTACCTGAACAACAGCAAATACCTCCTAGTGGGGCTTCCTGATTTCATCAACAGCAAGTCTGTTCCTGGGAAAACATTTCAGTCAAATCCTTTCACTTCTTTGCTGAAAATTCTCTAGCATTTTTCTGTTCTACATAAAACAGTATCTTCTCATGTTCTTTGGGGTCCCACAGGATCATATCCCACCATCCTCTTTGATATCTACTCTGATTTCCTGCCCCTGGCTCACTGTTCCATCCTTGTTATCACCCAAACTAGACTTCACTGTATCAAATATGAACTACATCTAGAATTCCTGCCCAGATACATGTTATTCTTCTTTAACCCAGTGAGCCCTAAGGAACATGGCCTTGTTCACACCATAGCATCTTCCATTGTTCATCTTAATCAAAGAAACATTGCCTCCTGCTAAATATTTCCCAAGGTTTGGAGCTATTTAGAGATACCTCTGTGGTGGAATATTCACTACTGGGGTCTAGTGAGGAGAAACTGGGACAGCTGTGATGCATGAAACAATGCCCATAGCAAGGAAGGATCCAGTCAGACTGTCAGTGTGGGTAAACGCCATACTGCGGGGGGGGGGGGAAGCTGCCTGGAGGCTTCCACGAGGTGGGGGACCTGCATATAGAAGAAAGTCTGGAGTTCCAGGAGGCTGGAAGCTTCTGTGACAACAGGCCCGGCAGGCCCCAATGACACGAGGAAGTCTTTGGTTTCAAAAGGGTTTTATTGTCATGGCAGATGGTGGATGGATTTGGATATACCCCCCCCCCCGAAACTCAGGGCAGACCTGAGTTAAATAGGGAGGGAGAAAGGGGGAGGTTCTGGGGAGGAATGCTTAATTGGCTCCACCCTCTGACCTTCATTAGTATGTAAATTTTTAGGGCCTGAGGCCTGTAGTCACACCCTCTACCTGTGCACTTTGAGAGGGGCTGTAATGGCCTAGTGACTGAACAATGTAGGTCTATGGAGATTAGACTGCTTTTCAGGACCCTGGATTCTGGGGATCTGGCCAAACTTCTGCTGTTTCTCCCTTGGAGTCTCGGGGTTTTAGGCCCATGCCCAGCCAAGAACCAGGATACCCTTACACAGTCCCACATGTCAATGGAATTGAAGTGAGGACTTTAGCATTGATCAATCATTCCTTCTAGCCTCATCAGGTTAATAAACTTTCTCAGAATAGTACTCTTCACCTTCTAACGGGATGCCAGCCATCATGGCTAGGAGTCCTTTCTCTTTCCTCCTAGAGAGCAATGGAGCAGCATAATGTGAAAGCCAACTCTTCATTCTTGGAACATTGACACCAGGTAGGTGTTTCCTGAAAGCTAAATCTAGGTGGGTTATGAACTTGGCATTGTTGGGGCAATTGATGGATTATGCAGGTGACTATGCATAAACATAAGACAGGCAATTATTGTAAATCACTACTAGTCTGATTTTTACAGCTGATCACAGGAAGTCTGTGGAAACCTCCCTGGCCCAATCATTTTATAAAATTAGTGTTATGTCCTAAGCCAGACCGCTACAGTTTCTGAATGAGCTAAGTAGAATGTTTCCTATGGAGTCAAATGAAGACTTAAGAAGAATAGAAGTTTTGTTTCCTCAAGAACATTTTAAAACAATATCTGACTTTCATGTAAATGGCATGTGTTTTTAAAATAGTAACTGCTTTAAATAAGGGGACTCTACTTTCTGGGGAAATCTAGAAAGCCTGAAAACTCAGTATTGCAAACAATTCAGGTTCTAAGTTTCAAAGGATAATTATCCTCTAATTTAGGAATCTTTTGGTTAAAACTTCCTGAACTTGTACTAAAAAATAGGAGCTATGGAAAAGGTGAAAAGCTGACATTGGTGCCAAACATACTTTCATTCTTAAACTTACCCACTGTGCAGGAATGTAATAATGCTCTGGTTAACTAAAGAAGATGTAGATGAGGTGATTTTTCATTCCTTCTATAAACCAAACTATTCTAAATTTAAAAAGATGTTATCAATAATATGCTAGCTTAAAATTTTGCCAACCCCAGAAAAAGAAGTACGATAAACAACATTTTACAGACTAAAGATAAGGAGAGACACGAAGAGGAAAGAAGAACAGGAAAGCAAGAGAGAGAAGTACTGGAAAGACCAAAGTAATATAGACTAGAGATAGAGAGCATGAACATGTGTGCTACACAGCATTGCAGCTAGGAGCAGGCAAGCTCAGGGGGAGGAGAGACTATGGAATTCTGCTTACATTTTCATGAAGTTGTTTGTTATTAGATATATTCAGTATACTTGCCACTGGACTCGATTCTGCCAAACCAGAAGGATTCCTGAAGTTCTCGTTTATTTCTACTGTCTAAAGTCATTACCTTCCACCTCCTAAAAGATCCAGCACTATGACTTTCAAGTCAATGCCAGAAATCCTACATCTCTACAAGTCAGTGTGCAAACTGACTGTGCTTTGATACACTTTGCTCTCATCCCGTGAGAATGATTCTCAATCATCACAGTCAATATTGACTAAACTCAACATCTGATACACAGTAGTGAGTACATTGAATCAAGGGCCATGCCTAAAAATATATTCCCTTCATTCTGATTCACTGTTTATGTGATACAGAGGACAAATGAATAATTTCTTTTGTTCATTCAGAGCAAACTGGAGGCAGCTTGTTTTTCTGTGTACTTACTGAAATTCTTTGGCTAATTTTACTAGGTCAGTTATAGACCTCTGCACACCATTTCATTTAGATGCAGAACAGGATTTCACACTTAAGAATGTTTCCAGCTCAATCCTTCACCCAAGAGTGGCTGGATGAATGCAGCAGGTAAAGTATGCTCATAAACATGTACCATCTACCAAATTTCTCAGCCCCATGTCCAACAGCTGTACCTAACAGCACTTAAAAACTCTGCCACAAGGATTCCTTTTCTCCTGAACTTCCTAATGTGCCCAAATCTCATCCTGTGTCGAGTCAACCTTCGGACTAGATGCCTTTCAACAGTTTGTCATAACAAAAGTTTTACTTTTCACATATGCTGCTACAACTACACATTATACAGGAGCGTGAAAACACACTCCTAATCAAAATGAGCAGAGATCTAGATATCCTCACTCCCTAAAAGTCCAAGGTCTCAAATATATTCTTTGCTTTGCTTATTGTGCTTGCACGCTCTCTCCTTCTCTCCCACCCACCCTTCCTCTGTCCCTCCCTCCTTCCATCTCTCCAACTCTTTCTTGTTTCCACTTCTTTCATTTCTTCTTGCCTTCCTTCTTTTCTTCAGTCGTTCTTCCTCCCTTCTGTATCTCCCAATTTAGTTTCTGTGACTGGATTTCTTCTTACCTTGAAATACCCAAGCCAAAAGTATTAGCTTCCAATGAAAAGAAAACAATGAGTGGAAACCAGTATTTCTCCATTTCAAGTAACTGAGTGACCCTGGTTTCCATGTAGCTGTGGGCTGGTTACCTGTCGTACAAAGTTCTCATATTTTATTATATATGAAAATTTCTTACACAAGCCTGCTTCATTCTCTTACATCTCCAACACATATCGTATCTCACCATCCTTGAGGACTATGAATACGTTTCAAACTCTATACATACAAATTACAAGTCTGTTGTGTAAATGATTGATACAATTGAAACTGTATTATATTATACTGAACAAACATAACAGACATCAACTTACCAGATCAAATAGACAGTCTCTAAACAGAGTCTGCTTTTATTTATTCATATGAAGTTCATTATCAGTAATTCTGATTTTTTTAAGAAATGTAATATTAGTGTATTGCTCATTTTGATAAATTTTAACAATTAAGGAAAGACAATATTCCTTTACTGTAGGTGTGAAGGGCAAGTTCTTCACTTGCCTTATCCTAAAGGATGGCCTAGAATATCTTCTGAATATCATGGAGCTGAAGAAAAGCTAGAATATATTTTTGTTCATTTTGCTCTCCTTAACACAAATGAAATCTTGATCCGGAACGGTAGTACAGTGTGTCAGATGCAAGAGAGCTTCCAGGACATATACTGAACTCTCTTCTTTTTAAAGATGAAGCAAACTGATGGCAGAAAATTTAGGAGAAAATATTCTAGTTACCTTCCCTTCCTTGCCTACTGTTAGTAGTGGTCATTTGCTCTATTGTGGTCATGGACAAAGCCCAGCAAACTTCCTTTTAGTGAATTCCAGCTCACAGCTATAGACTTTATCAGTACTCCTCTCTGCCAGTGTTGGCAGAGACTCCATTAAAATGTAATCTTAGAATGTGCACAATTTCAGGATTTTTCAGCTGCTGATTGGCTTTCCTATTTTCATGTAATACATGTATTCTTGAAGGAATCTGTATAATAAACATTATAGAAAAGTGAAGGAATTTCTAAGAAGCCTAAAGGAAAATGATGATCCATTGAGTCACTAAATGTTTCTCTTCTACCACATAAGGACACTGAGGCAAGGAAGAAAACTGCTACCTAGAGATATTAATACTCGTAAGTTAGTAATTCTCAGTCTCAGCCAAATTCTACAGATAAACTTCAAGGTGCTTGTGCAGGTGTGTGCACGTGTACACATGAACACACATGTATACACACAGGTACACACGGACGTATTTGAAACCTTGGGAATATTCACTGTTTGCTTCTAGCATGCAAATGCTATGGCTTCTTTAGGAAACAGTTTGGCAGATTTTGAAAATAATGAAGCATAGCATTATGCTCAGAAATCATACTCTGGAATTTATTCAAATGAGCTAAAATCTTTCTGTACACATCTTATGTTTTCTTCACAATTCTCTAACTTAAAAGTACCTAATGTCCTTGAATCTTTGTCAAGATGAACAATAGAATATTATTCCTCCCTACAAATAGAAGCAATCAAGTCATAAAAGGACACAAATGAAACATAAGTACATTATTAAGAAATATTAATAAGTGAAACAGCCCAATTGCTATATACTGTGTTAGTACAGCTATATGATATTCTAGAAAATGAAAATTTACAACAAGGAGATACTACTGAGAGCCATGCTTGTGAACAGCAAAGGCTGAACATGCAGCACAGATGGTTAGGTTAGGGCAGTGGTTGTCTGTAGGGAATTGAATGCTGGGTTATGTGTTATACAAGGAATACATGCCACCAAGACTGAACCTAATGTAGTCTGCTCCTTTCAGGAGATGTGTAGATGTTCATTCATTCTCATAAGCATCCCACTTGGGAGGTGGATTTGAAGATCAGAGACCATGAGTAAGTAGGTATGGGAAATCACTATACCTGCTTTTAGACCTGCTTTTGAACTTAAAATAAACACTTTTATTATTTATATGAGAATATAATATGTACATGTTCTGCAAGTGCTAACTCAGCTCAGGTCCCTCCTATCCACAGCTCCTTTCTGATCATCACTATTCCACACTGAACACGTATACCTCCATTGGCTTCTAGGTCTCTTGCCTTCTTATTTTTTGCTTGTGCTGGATGCTGTTCACTGAATACCAAGAGAAGAAGTGGTGCCTGTGGATAGACTGGGTGGAAGATCTAGATTCTGGTTAAATCATCTGTTTTTACTTGCACAGTTAAGGGCAGAGGCCCATTTTCAGAGATGAGCAGCTTTCTGAGCTTGGTAGCCACTACCAGGAGGAGGAGTCCTGCATGTCTCCCACTTGCTCTGGTAGCTGCTCTCTCTTCTATACTTGGAGACTGAAACCTAGTTTGCAACCCAAGACCTTTCTTTTGAATGTTACACCAGAGACAAACTTAGAATGATGCCCTGCCTGTATTTTATATGAAGATTCTAGGAAATATTACTCATGCAGGAAAGGAGAGGTATGCTGGAGTTTGATGTCTACTATTAAGTGGGCTTTAACTAAAGAATTAGGGTACCAGCAGCTGATAGTCACACAAACTTCTGAGTCAGTGGCCTCTAGATTTTCTCATTAATGTGAAGATTAAATTCACAGACAATGGAAGGATGACTTGGAAGTGACTTTTTGACACACTCAGAGGCAAGAGCCCCTATATTGCTTGTGTGAGTCCCTGGAGAAGGAGACCACTCATCTGCTAATCTGAGGGCTTTTACAGAACTTATGGCAGAAACTAGTTGAGGCACAAGGACTGGGATGAGCTGGTCAGTTCAGATGGTCCAACCAAAAGGTGATCCTGGTCCTCCTCTTGGTTTTACACACATCCTCCCTTATGGTTTTGTGACAATTGTGTTTATCCACATAATGTGAATACAATATAAAGATAACAAGAAGCTGATAAAGCAAAGTTCAGATCCGTTTTCTGACATTCCTGACCTCATGACAGGGCAGGACTGAAAGACATGACTAGTTTCTAGCTGGGGATAAGATTCTGTGAAGGTGCCTGTACTGCACTGCCTGGCCAGTCTCTATCTCCTATAATTATTACATATACCTGGTATGATAATTAAGGAATAAGATATATATTTTTTTAAATTCTTTGCCTCAAAATATTAATAAAACCTGGATTATGGTGCTCATCCTATGCTCTGGAGCATTGCAGGCAGTTTGTGAGGACCATACGAATGCAATATAGGATCTCTTATGGGTTCCTCTGCTGTGCTTTCTAAACTGTACCTTAGACTAAAAAAAGGTGAGGTATGCTGGAGTTTGATGTCTACTATTAAGTGGGCTTTTCTAAAGAGTTAGGGTACCAGCAGTTGATAGTCACACAAACTTCTGAGTCAGTGGCCTCTAGATTTTCTCATTAATGTGAAGACTAAAATTCACATAAAGCATCTCCTGCATCATGTGGGTCTTAAAGCTCAGACTCTGTTCACTCAATGTAGCAGCTGGGGTGGGGAATAGGGGGAACCACTAGAAAGTCCCAGACGCCAGCAATGCAAGAGGCACCCAGGACTCAATGGGGATGACATTAGTCAAAATACCAAATAGAGGGGAAATAGAACCTAAAGAGACCACCTTCAGTAAATGGGCATGGCCCTCAGTTAAGGGAAGGAGCCACTGTTTCTGTCTGAAGGAAATGCAGGGACAAAAACAGACCAATGACTGGAGGAAAGCCATCCTGAGGTCGCCCCACCCTGTGGTCCATCACATCCACAGACATCAAATTGATGCCAAGAATTGCTTGCAGACAGGAGCCCCTGAGAGGCTCTGGAAGCACCTGACTAAAACAGATGCAGATACTCACAAGCAACCATTGGACTGAGCCAGAGGATCCCAGTGGAAGAAATAGGGAAGCACTGAAGGGGCTGAAAGGAATTACAATTCCAAAGAAAGAGCAACAATATCAACTAACAGAAACTCTCAGCTCTCCCAGGGACTAAATCACCAACCAAAGACTATACATGAGTGGGTCCTGGGCTCCCACTACATATATAGCAGAGGATGGCCTTATCTGGAATCAATAGGAGGGGAGGTACTTGGTCCTGTGTAGGCCTGTTGCCCCAGGGAAGGGGGATGTTAAATGGGGGAAGTAGGGGTAGGCCCATGAGTGGCAGAGTACCCTCTTAGAGGCAAAAGGGAGGGAGGATGGGAGAGGGAGTTTCTGAAGGGGAGACCTTGAAAGAGGCAACATTTGAAATGTAAATAAATCAATCAATCAATTTTTTTAAATGTATATCTACTCAGTATATATTTTTTATATATTTTTATATACAAATATATATATTTGTGTATATTTTCATCATCTCTGAACCATAGTTCTTCAGTCTGCATGTGCAAAGAATGAAGATTAAGGTAACATAACTACCTAATGCCTATCTCAGATGAATATCCTCATATCTTATTTTTCTTCATCGATCCTGTCTCTTCAGTCTCCATTGATAGACCTCTACTATAACTGTCACTGTTCCCAGGAATGAAATAGTTACAATGAGACCAGATCGTGGCAACTCAGACTATGAACAAGTAACTATCTCATGCCACATCCTTCTCTGCCTATGTCCTGCACAAAGGGTTATCCTCATTCACCCTCTCCCCTCAACATCTGATTCTTACCCTCCCCTCCTCACCTGAATAGTCCTGGAATCCCTTTCTTCTTTATAAGAGAGTCTTCTCTGCCTTTTAAGGTCAATACTGTACCTTTTCTCTAAGGGCCAATTTAGTTGCTGCTTCTTTCATGAATTAGGGAGGCCTCACTATAATGCAATCCTTCTATGGTTAGAAACTTAAATTCATGCCCTACCCTTTTTTTAAAGAGTCAAATAAAAAGGAGTACACCAATAACCTAGTTAAATTCACAGGGAAGGCAATAGGAGAAAGAAAATAAGTAATCCTCAGAAAAGGGAAACACTACATTTTAAGTAAAAGAACTAATTTTCATTCACAGTTTTTCTTTCTCTTTTCAAGAGGACAGATAAGCTGAGTGTTGTCCATTTCTTTGAAGCACATTGTTTCCTCCCCCCTGACACGGGCCTGTGTTTACAGTCATCCTTCAAGTAGATGAAATTCTTCGATGTCTAAGGAGTCTGGTGTACTTCCTGTTTGCAAACTAAGATCTCTTTATGAATGAAGAATAAAAAGTGTGTATGTATGCCTGTAATAGAACCCTGGCTTTGGGGCACTGCTGTTAGTTCCAGTGTTTGTAATCGGCATCTCTGAAATGTTCCACTGCACAAAGTACAAAGCCTGTTTTCATAGCTCCCTCCTGACATGTTCCCTTAATGCACTCAAATCAGCTTGATGCCAAGGGGTGTCTGCTGTGTTTATTACGCTCTGTCTTCTCTGCACCCAGAAAGGCCCCCACCTTCAAGTCCCACATTGTAAGTGAGACTTTGAGTAGCCAAAAGCTTGTTTGCAAATTTTTCCAGCAAATAGATTTTTTTTTCCACCTTTGGCTGTTGGATTTTCCCTGAAGTAAACCAGTGATGTTTGTGCTCTAGTTTTAATGGGACTTCACTTACACTCACATGAAGTGAACGAATGGCAAACTGAATATACCAAAAATGTCAAGTCGTGGATACAAACAAGGAGTAATGGAGACACACCAAGTAAAACAGGAGGAAGGTGAAAAGCAGATGTGAAGAGAGAAAATTGATGTTTATTCCTGTGACTCCTGTAACAAAAGCTTCACACACATAATTCTATGCGAACATCTGAGAGAAATCATTTCAGAAGACATTATCTCCATTGGATCTAGTCCATGGCCATTGGCTTCCACTACTGGCATCTACATGCTGATAAATGCATGGCTGATGTAAGTGTTAATAGTCCCAGAGAGAAGATGAGATCATAGTGACCTGAATTCAATTACCAAGTCAGCTTACCTAGGTGAGCAGAGCTCCACAGAACAGAGCTTTACCAAAACTCGAAACCAAACAGGATACAGACTCCTAACCCCTGAAGAGTCCCTGTACTCAACTGTAGTCTGAGCTCTAAGTTTGGATATTATTTATTGCCCTCCTTCCTTTTACTCTGTGTTCTCCCTTCATTCTTTCCTTATTTCATTCACTCTACTTTCTTTCCTCCTTCTCTTCTTCCTTCCTTCTTTGCTTATTCCTTCCTGATTTAAATCTGCCTTTCTTAAACCCCCTATGCCTCCCTTTCCTGTCCTCCCCTTTCATCTTTTCCTTACACCTCCATTCCTTTCCTCTTTTCAATGGATCTTTTCATTTAATGTATCTAACTTAAAGCAATCCACTAAAAATCAGAGAGAAGAAAAGATTTTCCCCTCTCTTAGTATCTATTCAATATAGTACTTGAAGTTATAGATAGAGCAATAAAACCACCAAGGAAGATCAAGCTAATATAAATTAGAAAGGAGAAAGTCAAAGTATTGCTATTCACAGGTGATATGAGAGTATGCATAATTGACCCCAAAAAGTCTTCCAGAGAACACCTACAGCTGATAATAAACACGTTCAGCAAAATAGCTGGATACAAAATTAAATTTAAAAAAATAAGTAGCCTTCCTTTATACAAATGATAAATAGGCTGAGAAAGAAACTAAGGAAACAACACCTTATACAATAGCCATAAAAAATAACAAATACCTTGGTATAACTGTAACAAAGCAAGTGAACCTGTTTGACAAAATCTTTAAATCTCTGAAGAAAGAAGTTAAGGAATATATGAGATGACAGAAAGATCTTTCATGTTTATGGATTGGTAGGATTAACACAGCAAAAATGGCCATCTTACCACTTTACCATGGCAAGGATACCATCAGAAGGACAAAATGGCAGCCTACAGGGTGGGAAATGACCTTCATCAACTTTACATCTAACAGAAGACTAATTTTCAGAAAGTAGAGTGAATGAAGTAAGGGAAGAATGAAGGGAGAACACAGAATAAAAGAAAGGAGGCCAATAAATAATATCAAAACTTAGAGCTCAGAAACAATCTAGCTGTCCCTGAACTAAAGAATGCATAAAGAAAATGTGGTACATCTACACAGTGGAATACTATTCAGCTATTAAAAACAAAGATATCATGAAATTTGCAGGCAAATAGATGGATCTTGAGAATATCATCCTGAGTGAGGCAACCCAGATCCAGAGAGACAAGCATAGTATATACTCACTTATCTATGAACATTGGCCATAAAGTACAGCATAATTACACTAAAATCCACAGACTCAAAGAAGCTGAATAGTAAGGAGGTCCCAAGGGATGATATTTGTGTAGGAAGGTGAGAGTTAAGGCTAGAGCCTGTGATTGGGCAGTAGAAAAAAAGAAGGTGGGCTGAAAGCTTTAGAGATGAGTACAGAGAGACAGAAAGATGGAAGGGAAGATAGAGGGGAAAGACAAGATGGAACCTGTAGAAGAGGAAGAGGAGCCAGAACCACACAGCCCTGGGAGCCATAAGTATTGGGGATTTCTTAGATTATTAAATAACAAGTAGAGTGTGTTTGCCCCATCTAGGTGTGTAGCTTGTGTTTATATCAATTGAGTTTTGAGTTCATTGTGTAGATGTTCAGTGGGTTGAGAATTTACTATATAAATCTGACTGATACATTACAGGCCTCAAGAGTTTTGATTTTACAGGGTCACAAAGATTTGTGACAGCTAACCACAGGGAGTGGATAGCTGGGAATATGAGCAAATTCCACAGCAAGAGATCAGTGGGTTGGGGACCATGGAGACGCAGGTGGCAGGGAAACCACCGTGATAGAAATTAGCTGGCACTAGTGTGGGTGCCTTTTTTAATATTTTATGCAACATATGTGAATCTCACTGAGAAGAGGAAATAAAGTAAACATTGGAGATGGATTGTGGGAGGGATCTGGTGCGAGGGGGGTTGACAAACGGACAGAGGATGGAGATCAGGTTGGGAAGAAGAGGGCAGGAGACTGCTAGACATGATAATGCAAATCAGTGAAGAACATCTCTGGGACTTGCTGGAGATGTGGGACAGGGGAGGGTTACTGGAGTCTGTAGGGTGACCTCAGCTGGGATTCCTAGCAGCTGGGAATATGGAGCCTGAAGAGACTCAGGCAGGCCTCTCATTGGAGGGATACAGATAGCAACTCACCCAAAAAAAACTCTGTCCCAAAAATGTGTCTTGCCCACAATATGTGTGGGGACAAAGATGGAACAGAAAAGGGAGGAATGGCCAACCAGTGACTGGTTCAACTTGAGACCCATCCCAGGGGAAAGAGAAAACCCCTCTCTTTCTACTCATGATACTGTGCTATGCTTGCAGACAGGAACCTAGAATAACTGTCTCCTGAGCAACTTCATCTAGCAGCTGATGGAAACAGAGGCAGAAAAGAACATCAGTTGTAGCTCAGGGAGTCTTGTGAAAGAGTGGGTGATAGGATTGTGGAGCCAGAGGTGTCAAGGAAACCAAAAGATGATCTCCAAAAGTCAACTACCCTGGGATCATGAGAGCTCACAGAGAATGAACCACCAAAGATCATGTAGGAACTAGACCTAGGACTCCTACACATATGTAGCAGATGTACAACTTGGTCTTCATGTGGGTTCCCTAAGAATTGGAATGGGGTGAGGGCTGTGTGTGACTCTATTGTCTGCTGTTGGATCCCCTTCCCCTAACTGAACTGCCTGGTTGGGCCTCAGTGGAAGAGGATGTGCTTAGTGCTGCTGTGACTTGATGTTTCATGACCGATCTTACCTATTGGGGCTTCCCCTTCTCTGAGGAGAAGGAAAGGGAGTAATATGGTAATAGGGTGAGGGATATGTAAGGGTGGGCATGGGAAGAAAGGGGCAGGAAACTTCGATCAGGATGTAAGGCAAATACATTAACTAATTAATGAAAAAAAAGTGTTAGCTTTGGACAATGAGAAGACCAATAGGGAACAATCAACCAAATCAAAGCTGCATCTTCAAGGTGGAAATACATTTAAATAGTCACACTCACACTCTTGAAGATAAGAAAAGGCTATTTGGGGAAAAGAAAGAAAACAAAGCTTGTTTGTGGGATAATAAATGGAACCAGATAATACTGTGGTAAATGAACAAAACCAGTCCTACAAAGACAAATACTGTGTCTTTTCTTTCATCTATGTCATGTGGGAGTACAATCTGGAACTGAAAGTAGATGAACTGGAACTAGAAGAAGGAAAGGAGGGAGCGTGAGAAAGGCCAATAGAAGGGGTTCATATGATCAGATTATTAACTGTGTATATGATGATATGTCAACTAAATCACTCACATTATATAACCAATGTATGCTTAAAAAAATTTTAAAGAACAAGCCATCTGAATAAGGACTCTAAAAGTAATACTGTGTGTGGATATGTTTATAAATGCTTTCAAACACTGCTTCATATTTTGTCTGGCTGAACAAAGAAGGTGCTGGCTCAATGCTTGCTAATGAGTAACTTTCATGTGTGTTATGGACCTAGGAAATGAGAAGTAAAAGGAACTGTTGGATAAGACAGTGTTTGGTTTGTTTACAGCCATGCTTGCTGGAAGTGTTGACACTCCAGAACAGCTAGAGTGAGTTTATTTACCTGTGGGAATAAACACATTCCCAGAATGGTGACCAGGAGCCAGTGATGCCAAAATTAATTAGAAAATGTCTGGTCACCTGCCCCATTTTATTTTTATGGGTGAAGATCAATAATTTAGGACTAGAAGTCAAGCTGACTGCCAGCACTATCATAGCACCCTTCCATCCATTGACCCAAGGGGACCAACTCCACACTCAGCTCTCCTGTCCTCACAACACTTTTCATTTCCATGTCACGTGATGCCACTCTCCTCCACAGCAAGTATGGTATCCACCCAAGCTTTCAAGTGCCTTCCAGTCCCACCGCAAACACCGGCTGAAATCAGTACCTCTTTGAGCTTCACTTCAATAGATATGTAGGATCTTCTAATTCTTACTAGGCAACCTGAGACTATCCCACTTGCCAGTCTCTGGGCTGCCTTTGTGATGAAGAATCTGACTTACAGCAAGGGCAGACAGTTCCTCAAGAGGAAGATAGGAGATCTAGGAATCAAAGTACAACTGTGATTAGAGTTAAAGGTGTTGACCATACACAACTGTGAATGGAAAGGAATAGTTCTAACCAGGGTGCACTATTATTTATGGGTTCCAAGACAAACACTAGAACTCAACTTCATGTATTATATCCCAGACGACAAACGCTAATATTAAGTTTCCCTTTTGTGTATATGTATTCATAAAACAAAATAACTTCAAAAGAAATTTTCAGATTCTGTATAAAATATTTTCTGAATTTGAGGCAAGAATATGATTTTAGTATGCAAAATAAGAAAAAGAGGGAGAAATGCTTACCATTAAAAGTGCATTCTAAAAATACACTCTAATTTTTATTTATTTAATTTATTTATTTATGCATATTACATTCCAATATCAGTCCCCCTCCTCCGAGTACCCCCTAATGCAGATCCTCTCCCCATTCTGCCCTCTTCATCCCCTCATAAACTACTTTTCCCCTTCCTTCCCTCCTACACATCAAGTCACTGCAGTACTAGGCTCATCCTCTCCCACAGAAGCCAGACAAGGTGGTCCAACTATGGAAGTAGGTCCACAGGCAGGTAGGCCACAGTTTCAGGGACAGCCCTGCTCCAGTTATTGGAGGACCCACACCAAAGACCAAGCTGCACATCTGTTACATGTATACAGAGAGCCTAAGTCAAGCCCATGCTCACCTCTTTTAAAGTTGGTCTAAATGTACTTTTCATTATGCTATGTTTAGGTATAGCCCTCATAGATTCATGTGTTTTAACAAGCCTAGGGGGCCAGAGAATGAAATGTCAAGGTTTGAATATGCTTGGCCCAGGGAATGGCACTATTTGGAAGTGTGGCTCTGTTGGAGTAGGTTTGTCACTGTGGGCATGAGCTTTTACACCCTAGTCTTAGCTGCCTGGAAGCCAGTATTCTGCTAGCAGCCTGAAGATGAAGATGTAGAACTCTCAGCTCCTCCTGAACCATGCTTGCCTGGATGTTGTCATGGTTCTGCCTTGATGATAATGGATTGAACCTCTGAACCTGTAAGCTAGCCCCAACTGAATATTGTTTTTATAAGAGTTGTCTTGGTCATGGTGTCTATTCACAGCAGTAAAACCCTAACTAAGACACTTTGGTTGGTAGTTTAGTTTCTGACATTCCCCAAGGGTCCAGGTTAGTTGACTCTTGGTTTCCTGTGGAAGTCTTGTCCTCTTCATTCAACTCTTCTATCAGACCCCCTGAGCTCTATCTAATATTTGGCTGTGGGTCGTGCATCTCTTTCCATTGGCTGATGGGTAGAGCCTCTCCAAAAACAGTAATGCTAGGCTCCTATCTGCAAGCATAACAATGTCATTAATAATATCAAGGATTGCACTGGGAGATTTCCCTCAATTTGGGGCAGTCATTGGTCCCTCTGTCTCTGCTCTATGTCCCTGTACATCTTGTAGGCAGGACATATTTTTGTGATGAAGGTTTTGTGGGTGGGTTGCTGTCCTATCCACTGGAAGTCATTCCTGGCAACAAGAATTGACCACTTCAAGATCCAAATCCTCCACTGCTAGAAGTCTTAGCTACAGTAGCCTCCATAGGTTCCCAGAGGGCTCCCTCCATCCCAAGTCTCTCATATGCCCTAGTGCTTGCCCTTCCCACTCACCTCTGATTTCCTATACCACAAGGACACTTCTTCAACTATGTTCATATCAACCTTATTTGTAATAGGTAGAAACTGAAAACAATCTAGATTTCCCTCAACTGAAGAACAGATGAAAAAAAAATGTGGTTCACTTACACAATGGAAAATGGAATACTATTCAGCTATTAAAACCAACAATATCATGAATTTTGCAGGCAAATGGATGGAGCTAGAAAATGTCATCCTGAGTGAGGTAATCAAGACTCAAAAGGACAAGCATGATATGTACTCACTGATTAGTGGATTTTAATAATAAAAATCAGGCTAAGCAACCTATAATCAACAGACCCAAAGAAGCCAAATAACAAGGAGGACCCAAAGGAGGTATGGTTGAATCTTCCTCAGAAGGGAAATCAAAATAGATATAGGAGGTGGATGAAGGGAGGGAACTGGGTGGGAGGGGATATGGCGAGAAGAGTAGGACAGGCGTGGGGAATCATATGTCAGGGATAGCAGGGGAGAGAGAATAAAAATGTATTCTAAAGAATGTAAAGTTTGTTGCTGAGGATGTGGCTCAGTAATAAAGTACATTACTCTATTACTCTGAGTTCCACCCTCAACACTGTTAAAAGAGGGATTTTATCTTTAAAGCTATAAGTATGGGGCCTGGGAGAGGACTCATTCCCTAAAGCAGTACAGGGGGAGAACAAGGAGGATACCAGAGGGTAATGCACGATGAATATAATTACAATTCATTGTTTTGATTTATAAAAGAAAAGAACTTGACAAGACTGTCGCTACCACCTGTGATACAATCACAGGCAACAGATTTCCTGCTAACAATTAGAATCTGGCTGGGTATATGAGGTACCTTTTTTCAACCATTGGCAGTTTAGGACAGTGGTGTCTGAAAGGATGGCAACAAGGCTCTGAGGATACAATCACCCCAACACTCTTACTGAAAGCATTCTAAAATTTCAGAGCCAGGAACGAGAGTCTCTACAGGAGAGACTCTACAGTCTTCTACAGGAAGTAGAATTCAAGGTTGACAAGGACAAAGAATTTGCAGGACAGAGTACTAAAGTGAGAGTATGAGAAAGGATAAAACTACAGCTTCTGCTGTCTGAATGCTTGTGGCCCAGGTACAGTGACTCGTCACCAGAAGATGTATGTGTGAGCTAAAATAAACCAAAGCATTGCACAGCACTTCGTGGGGTTAGAAAACCAACAAGGTTAGTGAGAAGCTATGGGTGGAATCATTCCCATCATTTACACAAAAAGGGGAACTCAAGTTTTTACTGACCAAGGGAGCTACAAACACAATCCAAGTCCTGTAATAATTAATAGCAATCTTATGAGAAAACTTCATTATCAGGCTCATCCATGTCAGCCTTGCAAAGCTGAAAACATAATTTTCCAAATAAACCTCAAAGACTAAATATCCTGTCGAAAACCATGACAGCACTCTAAATGAATATTCAAAGATCCATTCATATATTATCACATATTATCATCACATATGCAATATCCAAATTCAAATAAAAGTTATTCAGGAATTTAAAAAATTAGTTTACTCTAAAAAAATAAACATTGACCAATAGAAGCAAACTGAGAAATGGCAGAATTAATAAAAATGTCAGTTAATGACATTGAAAAACATTAGCAAAAATTGTGGGCATTCCCAAGAGTTAAAAGGAAAAGAGCATGATACATGCTAAATGGAAGACTTGCAAAAGCAAACATGCTTTGAAAGTTGGCAACTAAACTACTCAACAAGTATCCTACCTGAGTATCCTGAGCAAATGATCAATAAGAGATAACACGGCATGCAAAGTTATACAAAGAAAGTATGTTCTGAAAGGGGAAATGTTGGAAAGCAAGTAAGAAGACCCTTCGTAATGTTATCAAAGAAACATAGAAAAAAAATAAGGCAAAAAATAATGGTCTTATTTTCTCCAAATCTCATGACATCCGTATATCAAAACAACCTTAACATTAAGAAGGAAGACAAAGAAAAACAAAAAGTGCCTATAGCAAATATCTCCACAAATAAATTCTATCAAACATAATTATAAACATTAAATATGCTTAATTATATCATTAAAAGAATTAAAAAATTAGAAATAAGAACCATTTCTAACTCATTTTTTTTTCTACTCTGGGATTTGCTGAGCCACCCAAACTACACATGAATATTATACAAAAGACTACTCCATATTTATCTGATACTCAAACACACAAAACTTCTTACCAAAGATTATTAAGTTAAATACTGCAATATATAAATAGCCGATAGTCAGTGGATGTTTGTAACAATATTATCAATTGGCCTACTTTGGGACAGGAATCTTGATAAATTAAGACACTATCTCAGTAGTAGAGAAAACCTTTTATTTTTATTATTCTTTAATCTTTTTTGTTTTTTTTTACAGTTCAGACTTTATCCCCTTCCCAGTCTACCCTCCAACTGGGAAGAGCTTTTAAACAGTATTCAGTTCCACATAAGAAATGCTCTTTATACCACATCAGGACTCATGAAGCCTTGCGGAGATCAGGGACCCTGTGAGGGTTTCACCTGGGTCTTTTTCATTTGTTATAGCTGAGTATCTTGGTGTTCTTGAGGGATTCCCAATAGTGGGATCAGGGGCTGTCTCTGACTCAGTTGCCTGCTTATGAGAGACCCTTTTCCTGCTACTGGGTTGCCTAATCTAGCCTTGATGTGATGATAGTATGTGACTGGTCTTAGTGTAGATTGTGATGTCATGTTTACTTGATGTCCCTGGGAAGTCTACTCTTTTCTGAAGGGAGGTAGAGAGGAGATAGACCTAGGGAAAGTGGAAGGTGGGGATGAGAGACTGAGAGGAAGAAAGGGAGCGAAAATGGCTGTTGGAGTGTAATATATAAGAGAAGAATTAAAAATGAATAAAACATGTATACTAAACATAATAAACAAACAAAATAAAAGCTAGTCTATCCAAAGAAATATAATACAAGTCACATCGGCAATTTTAAATTATGTTGTAGTCATATTATAAAGATATATAAAATAACATTAATGTGTATTACCTAACTGGAGATATGTAAAATATTACCATTTTATATCTTCTTAGCAATAAAAGGTTGCTAATAAGGCAATTTATACAGTGTTATCTTATTCAAATGCTTCGAAATTTTACATATAAAGATTCGGCTTCTCAGTTGAATGTAGCTGCCATATGTTATGCTGGACGATTAAAGCAGAGAGCAAAGAGAATAGGAAACATTTTGAAAAGCATACTGGGTTTCCTAACACCTGTGTAAATGTTTGTGGACAGTAGATTTTTTTTATCCTTATTAAGAATGAGAATCTATCAGTATAAATAAGTAAATAACTTCACTTGTTAAGATTTCTTCAACAGTGAATCATCAACAAGGCTGCTGGAGGAGACAAAACAATCTTGACTTCATGCTTTGATTTAGAATTTTGGATGGAATTCCACGTGTGGAACTTCAATTTGTGACTTGAACCTTACCTTGCCATGTAATTTCCAAATGTGGATGTTATTCATTCTGTGACATGAACATATGATAGCCTCATATACAGGATTTAGTTCTAAGCCATGTTACTGTGTTTAAGGGTGAAAAGTTGACTGTAAAGATCTTAGACTCTTAGTCCGGCCACCAGTATTACCTTTTCCAAATCAAGACACTAAATTACAGGAACTGTTTTCAAGAACAAAGGTAATATTTTAAAATGTTATAAATACATATTTATTATAATCTTTTCCCATTCCTCCTCTTCTTAAAAAAGAGCTGACCATGCAAAGTTAATTTATTGCATACTGGGATAAAGCTGTGGAAACGTTTTGTAATTAGGACGACATTCCCTACTTTAATAGCAGGATCAGCTACTTCTCATGAAACAGTATCAAGAAATATGATCAAGAATGTGGTGCAATTTTGTAGGTCTTTACAAGCAAATAAAATTTTAAAAACTCTCATTAGATAGTTCCAAATGGCGTCAAGTCCAACTTTTACCATTCAGCCATTACACTTACATTTTAACAATTCTTCATATAATCTCCCAATACACGGGAAGTCACAAATGGTTTCCATTGTCATGTGACTTGATAAAAAGGGGTTTCTCCAAATAGCCACATTACTCTGTAGGCATGATAGGCTGAAAAAAAGCTAGCATTGTCTAAAAGCATGCTAAAAGAATTCCTTAAAAAAAAAATTTCCAGGAAGAACTATCAGTCCTTCATCGCCAACACGTTTTATATTCCAAATGCAAAAAGAAAGACGTCCCAATTTATAGGATAGTATTTCAGCTCTAAACCCTACTATTTCCTCACAAAATGACAAGAAAGACTTACAGGGTACACGACTGCCTTAAATTCTGCTCTGCCTCTACCTCTCTAATTCACTTGGTCTTTACCACAAGAATCGATGAGATAATAAACAAAACAGTAAGGTAAAAATTAAATCTTTGTAAAACTTTATGAAATTGAACTTAATGTTATGATTCTCAACTGTAGTTTTCCTTTTCTGTTATCTTGGTGGCATTGCTACCTATGGGAGGCCTCCCCTTCTCTTCAGAGGGAGAATAGGAGCAGAGGTGTGAATACTAGGGGACTGGGGGACAGGAGGAAGGAGGCTGCAATCAGGATGTAAAGTGAATAAATGAACAAATTCATGGAAAAAACTATCAACTCAGTCATTAATGCTGCTAGCTCTTTGTTAATGACACATACTCAAAGTGCTTTTTTCTATATTCATGACATTTTATTTGTAATTTTAAGCGTTTGTATGCATATGTATACAAATATCCACAAACTCATAATTCTCTCCAGAAATATCAAATAAGAATTATAATTTTAATAAACTTACACATGTAGATATGTAGATAAACCTGCCAAAGCTAATGTTTCTAATTTAGAGCTGACAACTGATACTATAATTGAAAGCTGAGGTTCAAGCTCATCCAATTTGTCTCTTGTCCTTGAGTTCCACAGAATCATCTTTGGATAGAATCTGAGGCCTCATCTATTCCAAGTCAAAACCTTATGCTGGGTGGGATAAAGACATCCCTGAAATTTTAACAATCCATCCAAGAAAACATGCTCTACTCAGACTCTTCTTCTGTAACAGATGAAAATCATTTCATTTCTCCTAAATAAATTTGGCCCATTGGTGATGTCTCTTGAGGAAAGACCCTTATTGTCTGTTCTTTCATGATCTTTTTTTGAATCATAAAATATAAATATTTATTTTTTAATAAAGGATAACATTTAATAGGGCTGGATTACAAGTTCAGAGATTCAGTCCATTATCATCAAGGTGGGAGGGAGTATGGCAGCATCTAAGCAGACATGGTGCAGGCAAAGCTGAGAGTTCTACATCTTAATCTGAAGGCTGCTAGTGGAAGACTCACTTCCAGGCATCTAGGACAAAGCCCATACCCACAGTGACACACCTACACCAACAATGCCACACCTACTCCAACAGGGCGACACCCTCTAATAGTGCCACTCCCTGGGGCCAAGCATATATAAACAATCACATTTCAGTCCCTGGCCTTCATAGACTTGTTCAAACACAAGAGTCTATGGGGGCCATACCTAAACATAGCATAATGCAAAATACATTTAGTTCAACTTCAAAAGTCCCCATAGTCTATACAGTCTCAACTTTGTTAAAAGTCCAAAATTCAAGGTCTCTTCTGACATTCATCCAATCACTTAACTGTATTCCCCAAGGCAGGACAGAAAACCAGCTGGGCAAACTCCAAACTCTGCATCTCCATGCCTGATGTCAAAGCAGTCTTCAGATCTCCAACTTCATTTTCATCTTTGTTGACTGCAACAAACTTCTTTCTCCTGGGCTGGTTCCACTCCCTGTTAGAAGCTTTCCTCAACAGATAGACCACAGCTCTGGCATCACAAACATATAGTGGTCTCCAAGGCAACTTCAATGTTACAGCTTCTTGTTTCAATGTCTGGGATTCACAATGATCTTCTGGTCTCCTCCAATAGGCTGGTATCACTTCTCTAGCTCTGCCCTCTGTAGCACTCTAAGCTCAGGTTGATCCACTCCACTGCTCCTGCTGTTCTTGGTGACTGTCTCATAGTACTAGCATCTCCAATACACTGGGGTCTTCTGCTGCAACTAGGCTTCACCAATAGCCTCTCATAGGCTTTCTTCATGGTGCAAAGCCTCAACTCCTTCGAGTGACCCCTTCAGTCCTGGGCCATCAACTGCAGCTGAGGCTGCACTGTCACCAATGGCCTCTCACATTGCCCAGCCTCATCTGCTCTTCATGACACCTTCATGCCTTCAAAACCAGTACCACCTGGGTGACACTTACACATTACCAAGTCCAGCTGCAGCACAAGGTACAACCTTGGCATCTCTAGAACACAGCTGCTTTGTGCTCTCAGAAAACACTTCCCAGAAGATTTCTCCTTGGTAATGCTAGTCTCTTCTTAATCACCACTAATTTCTTAGCTCCAGCTAACCAGCATTAATTGTCCCAGTAGTCCTTCTTTTTTTCACTCTAAAGCCAGAGCCACATGGCCAAAGTTTTTGTGTTCTGCTGCTTGTTGGGGCTGGAATATACCCTCCCAACCCCCCTTATTCTACTACCAGCTTTCTGTTTTCCAATTCCTTCACTGTCTAAGATTGGCTTTCCTGGAACTTGCTTTGTAGATTGACCTTGAACTGAGAGATCTGCATGGTTCTATCTCCTGTAACACTGTGATTAAAGGGATGTAGGGAGGAGGTATGGGATGGGGAACAGTCAGAAGGTGGACCAGGACGGGAATAAAATCTGGAGTGTTAAAAAAAAAGAAGATTAAATAAATTTAAAAAAAAAATTAAAGGGGCACCAGGAAGTGAAATGGAACTGAATCCTATGTTCCAGGAGATAACAAAGTAAGGGATTTGGGGGCAAGAGCCTACCTAGCTAAATTTGGATCCAGGTATAGTGGTACACACCTTTAATCCCAGGAGACAAAGCCATGACCATATTTTTGGGGGGTACAGGGCCCAGAAACTCTCACAAAAAGTACATACTAAATGAAAATGAAAGCATATCGCAGACATTGTATCATGTCTATGATAGCTGTAACAAAATACATAAAAGAAGTAGCCTGAGGAAGGACAAGCTTGTTTGGACACAGCTGCCGATGAGTCCAAATTCACCAGAGCAGGGAAGGCATACTAGAAGAGCCCTCAAGGTAGCAGAAATATGTTATAGAAGCTCCACACCACCTCACCTGACAAGGGAACTGAGACTGGATTGGAAGCTGGGATGGGGTATAGCTAAAAAGGCATGCCCCTAGTGGCTTATGTCCACCAGCCAAGTCTAACATCCCTATGTCTCCATAACCTCCCAAAGTCAAATAGACAGAGTAAGGGGACATGCAGACAAGCATATGAACCCGTCGAGCATATATCACATCCATCCCATAGTCAATATCTTTCTAGATTTTTTCAAGAATGTCTAAGCTTCCACACAGCTATTAACTGTGTACATTTAGTAGGGTAGACTACAGAGTGTCAATATTGCAATAAAAGAAGTTCATTGCTGGCAGAAAGCACTAATTACAGTTGTACAGTTCCAAGTGTCATCTTTCTCTCATTTTATCTAAAGTTTCATGTTACCCTGCAAAGGAATGTCAACTTTCTCAGCATTGGTCTCTTCCTTTCTCACACACACACACACACACACACACACACACACACACACAGAAAATGTTTTGCAAGGAAAACAATATTAGACATGGAAGAAAAGAGAAGTGTCATCAATATGAAATATAGCTCTGCTTAAAATCCTTCCACGAGTTTCATAATCAATCAGCCGAACAGTGTTTCTGACTTATTTTCTCAGAGGAGATTTAAAAAAAAAAGGGAAACCATCTCTAAGGAAAACTCCTGACCAAACTGGAATCCTGTTCTCCATGTTTGCACAAACACCCTTCCAGCAAACTCATTTTTTAGCACCAAGTCTGTCTGGCAGAGCAAACAGAGCCTTAGTTGGCACGGGTATCCCCTAGCTCTGGAGCGAGATTAGATGGAAGATATATCAACATCTACTGAGGCCAAGGGAAGTAAATTTAAGCTGTCTCCTACCACCAAACAAACAAGCACAGCCACATCTTAAACCCTGCCGGCAGGATGAGGGATGTGGGACCTCACAGCCCTGAAGTGGCTGCTTGCATATCTTAGTCCTGTAATTAGTGGTGGGTGTTCCCTGAGGATGCTGGAGGGAGGGTGGCAGGATTAGGTTTGAGTGTTGTCCTGAAGTTCATTCAAGTAGTGCTGGAGCTTGCTTTGTGTCTCTTCCTTACTTTCCACATATACTTCTTTCTTTGACCTTCCTTTTCACCTGTTCGGTTTCCATCCTATCTAATCTCGTGTTCTCTTCCAACTACAGCTTTGTGGATGGGGAAACAACATTTGAAATGTAAATAAATAAAATAACCAATAAAAAAGAAAGAAAGAAAAGAAATGTCCTATTGTGACCTACTATTTTGCTATTAGTGCCTGACTGCTTTTAAAATGTTCATTTTATTTTCTAAAAGTTAAAAATTAGACTACCTTTTGGATAAAGAATAGTTAACTGTAAGAAGGATTTTTTTTTTTAATGTCCATGCTTTATAAAGCTTCCATTTTATTTCCGTGACTCTTTAAAAGCAGAAAACAAACAAGAAAAGTTCGACTCATCTCGAAGTGGGCATTTGTAATTATTTGTCTGGCTGGCATCCTTTTTCTCTTCCTAAGAGCAGAGTGCTTTCCAAATGTTTGAGGAATTACCCCCTTCCCTGCTTGAAGACTGTAATTAGGGGACTCGTCCTCTCCTCCCTAAACAGTAGAGATGCTCCTCGTGATGGCAATAATTTGAACTCCATGGAATTGAAACCTTGAGCCAAGGGACAAGAAGCCTGTCAGTTGCTGACTGAACTGCTTCTCCAGAGCTTCCTGAGTAGACACTCACATTGCAGGATATCTCCAAGAGCTCCTCCGTGGCTGTCAGCATTGGCTTTTATTTCTGCTTATTCTCAGGCCCGTTTCTCCAGACATGTATGTCAAACCTGAGAATTCCCAATTAATCATCACTACTGTCTTTGGCTCATGTGAGTCAGAGGGTGTTTCTGCAGTATACAACCAAAGATCATCAACTGATATTCAGTTAAGACCTATCAGTCATTCCTAAATCCGTATCTCCATAAGCCAGATATATTTAAATGTAACCAGCTCAACGAAGGAAAATGATAACATTCTGAGAAACCAGTGTTTTTCTTAGTAGCAGGAACTGAACCCAGGACCCTGTGTATATTAGCCAAGCACTCTCCCCTGAATGTTATGCCTCCTTCTAACTTTTTTTTTTTTTTAAGTTTAAGATGGAGCCTCACTAAGTTGCTTAGGCTGGCCTTGAACTTGCAATCCTCCTGCCTCGGCTACTTTGTAGCTCGAGTTACGACTGTGTCACCAAACCTATGATAAGTACTATTCTTTTGTTTTCTCTAATCAAAATGAAATCAAATTTATTTGCTATATTGGGGTTGTTTACATTTTCTAGCATCAAGTATTCTGTCTTTCCCCCAGCAGGATTTTTTTTTATTATTTGGAAATCCCACACAATGCATTGCAATGACACATACTTGACTGGGAAGTGCTATTCCTGAGGAGGAAAAATGATAAGAAGGGAGCAATGGACTTAACTCCTAGATGCTTACCATACAGTCTTCCACTCCCTAGCATTTCAGTTCCCAGACTTATAAAGCCACAGAAGGAATGACATCACTGTCCAATCATTGGCTTCACTTGTTAGCCGCTTGGTTTCCCAAGCCTGAGCCTGTATCTCATCCTTGACTTCTCACTCTTCCTCACCCACACATCTAATTAGTTGAAGGGCACACCTTGAGAAAATATTTATCAGTAAATCACGTTATTATGCCTGTAACATTTATCTTCTTTTCTCTCACCAGAGGCCCTAATTTAACCTAGTGTCCTGGCGTGATTCTCAGCTCACTAACTGCAAGAGCATATTAAACTCCTCTTTCTGTGTCTCCGTCTTTGTCCCTCACGATGCACATTTCTCGTGATGCAAATCATAGCATGTCTTTCTTCACTCCTGCTCTGAGCTGATAGGAGCTCCCGAAGACAAAGTGGGACAAAGTGAACTGTAACTAAACGCTGAAGGAAACAACACCCATTATGGTCCGACTCCTGCTTCTCTCTCCAGCTTCGTCTGTCAGCACCTGAGTCACAGGCACATCGAACTCCTACATTTAGGTCGTCTCGTCTCCTGGCTGTGCCACTCCTTAGAGTGTCCTCCATGCCCTCTTTACATCTCAGCAATTCTGTTCCTCCGTCCTTTCAGGCTAGGACCTTTTCTCATCCTATGTATTACTGCAGAAGTCACTCTGAGTATACTTCTGACAAAATAATCAATCACCCTACATGTTATTTTTTTTCTTCCTTTGTGTCACTTGCTTATAGAAGACAGAGTCTGTTCCTTTAATCTGGGGACTTTATCTGATTTAAACAAACAAGAAGACAAACAAACAAACAAGAAAGACAGAGGAGGATCAAATAGAATACAATTGACATGGACTTGGATGGTCCTTACATCAGTGATATGCTTTCCGTATGAGATTGAGGACCTGAGTTTAGTACTCAGATTTAAAGTAAATCAAATAACAACACACACACACACACACACACACACACACAGAGAGAGAGAGAGAGAGAGAGAGAGAGAGAGAGAGAGAGAACTGCCCTTCACCATAGACCTACCTCTGCCCTCTTTTCACTCCTCCATTCAGGACTCTCTAGAGCACAGTTAGACTTGCCACTATCTGCATGCATCTGCCCCTCTCCTTCTGGAGTACCTCTATACCTCCATATATAGGTCTTGGCCTTATGATGTGGGCCCAGAGTCCCTTAGCTTTTCCTCGATACTCTCTTTAGCCATGTCTTCTAGGCCACTTTCATTCTATTGGTACTCTCAACTGTAAAATACCTCTCTCTCAGGAATCCCAAACTGACATACCTGATTGCCAGGTCAGCTATTTGTATTCTCTGTCCCTTCCCCTACTCAGTTCTCTTGAACTACCTGACCACCATAGACCCACCTCTTACTCTACCTCCTCCACCTTAAGATTCACTGCCATCCAGGAACAAAGACAGTATACTCTACTATCCTTCATGGAGCTAGACCTCAAGTCTTGCTTAAGAATCAATCTCTTTCTCCTAACAGGCAGTCTATCAACCACCCCACCCACTTCACCAGTCAGGTATTGCTTAATCCTTAACCCAGAACTCCAAACAGAACTTCAGAAATGGGGCTAGTTGAGATCTGAACACTAAAATCCATAGTGATCCCAAGTCTGAAAACTAAGCACTATTCTTCTGGTCCACAGCCTGTCAGATTGGTAAAATAGCAACCAAGATCAAAACCTTACACAACATGCCAAAATCTACGGAACATAAGGCAGAGAGTTCATCAGCACTAACTGCCTACCTCAAAAGTTGAAGAGATCTCATATTGATAACTCAATGATATGCTTGAATCCTCTAGATAATCATGAACAAATAACACCCAAGTAAAGTAGATAGGAAGAAATAAAATCAGATTTGAAATCAATGAACGAGAAACAAAAATAATATATATATGAAATATATATTTTATATGGTGTGTATATTTGTATATTTATATGAAATATATTATTATATGTTGTTATTAATATATATTATATATATATATATATTCAACAAGATCCAGCAGATATATTGTCAGAATTCACAGACTCAAGAAAAACAACTCAATTAAAATTATTATAAAATAATATATTCAAACAAAAGTAATTCCAGGGCCAGATTGATTCTGTCAGAATTCGACCAGACTTTCAAGAAAAACAACGTCTAACTCCTGAAAATTATTTCACAAATATGAAATAAAGAAACTTCCAAAAATTGTATGGTGCCTCAATTACCTGACACTGAAACTAACATGACTCAAAAGTATGATAAAATTTATTCTCATAAAAATAGATGCAAACTTCCCAACAAATTTTCAAACACAATTAAACATGCATCAAAAGATATTCACACATGGTTACAGTTGGCTTCATCCAGAAAACGTGGGATGTTCAACACATTTAAATCAATCACTGTAAGCACCATATATACAAATAATAATATAAAATCCTATAGATTAAAAGTATATATATTAACTTTTTAATATTACATTATATGTATATAATTAATATATTATATTTAATCAATATAATAATTTAATATTTACTTTTAATTATTTATAATTGATATAATTAATATTTCAATATGTAGTCAAATATAATTATTTAATAACAATATAAATTAATTGATGTAATATTTTAATTATTAATACAATTCTATAATAATGATACTGATTGAAATAAATAATATATTAAATTAAAAACTAATAAGATAAAAATCCTATAGAAATTTACTACCATAGAAGCTTCTTAAGATATATATAAATATATATATATATAAAATACTATATAATAAAAGATAAAAATCCTATAGAAATTTACTACTATAGAAACTTCTTAATATAATATATATATATGTAAAATACTATATAATAAAGGATAAAAATCCTATAGAAATTTACTACCATAGAAAGCTTCTTAAGATATAATATATATATATATATATATATATATATATGCATGCAAGTAATTTAAATGACTTTCTCTGTATCAGAGAAAACAATGACCTAACTAGTCATCTTATGCTAATGAATAGAAATTCCAGTACCAGGAATGGGTTACATCCTGTTGAATCCTTGGCTAAATGAGCCCCTACAACAGTAACCTGTCTGCAAGATATACTGGTGTAATAATGGCACAAATGTTATGTGAGTAATCAACCACTTTGTTATTGGACTTAAGGCCCATTTTATGCAATGGAACCCATACTGGACACTGCCAAAGTGGCCAAGAACATGAGGCTACATAGATCACAGAACCTAGGAGTGATCTATCTCAACCATAACTAAGAAGCTATTTGCAACTGATGCCTGCTCTGAAATGGAAAATCAGTATTCTCCAATAAAGTAGCACTGAGTCACTCCAGGGCAACCATACTCCAGGGGAAGCCCCAAGCTCTGGAGTACCTGGTCCATACAAAATGGATCTTGTTTTTTTGTGTGTGTGTGTGTGTGTGTATGATTTTTGGTTTGCATCAGTATTCTTCATCTTATATTTTCATTTGTTTCTTTTTGAGGAGAAAAGAATATGAAGTTGGGTAAAAAGAAGGTAGGGATATCTAGAAGGAGCTGGGTAAGAAAAAAACATATGATCAAAATAAATGAAAACATGAAATCCAATAAATACAGAATATCAACAAGAAACCTGCATGTGATAGCGACTACTTATGGTCCTAGCTGTAGAATAGTGAATAGGAAGAAACAGGTAGATTTCTGGGTGACTGACCACCCCCACCTAATTGGCAAGCTTCAGGCCAGCGAAAGAGCTTGTCTCAAAAAAAAAAATGAAGAATAGAACCTGATATTGATCTGTGACTTATTATCTCTATTAGTCATGAATGCAGAGATTGACAGCAAATGTGATATATCACATGAAACCACCCATACATCACAAAAAGCATGCACATGCACACATACCCATATATACACTCAATATATGTTAAAACAGTCTAATTACAAACATGGAAAATATCTATAATGCTTAGACATTATAGAGTTTCAATATTCTCTAGAACCATTGACCTTAAAGAGTTAGTGCCAAAGAGCAAACAAGTTTCAAGTTCCTATAAACTTTCTATTTACTCAATCTCTTATCTCCACCAGAAACACTACAAAACTACAGATGCTCTTAAGGCTGTGGATTTTTTGTGCTATAACACTTAATATGATGATTCCAGAGCTAGTCCAACAAACATAATTTAAGGAAAAGGGGTGAACTAAAGCAGACCAAGGATGTCTGAAATGATATACTGCATTTGCTGACAATTATCTGCATCTATGACTAATAGAAATAGTAGAAAGCTGAGCAAGCAACCACAGAATGGCCAGACTTTTTGCAGCTAGGATAGAGTCAAAGGGAGAGTATGTCACAGCACAGAAACATGGTTTCACTAACACTTGTAACAAAAAACAGCAACAAGCATGTGTGGGGAAAAAAGACATTTGATATCATCCTTTCTGAACTTATCTCCACCCATTAACAGAGGCAGAAGATGTCGGGTCCACTTGCCCAGATGGTCTTTGCAAACTTATCTATGACATGAGCCTTCCTGGTGACTTCAACTGTGTGTGATTAAAGGTAATAGTGAGGGCAGCTGGGAGTCTGGCATCAAAGGAGTCTTCCACACACAGAAGAAATGACAGGGAAGAAAAGCACACTTCCTCCTGCCTACAAATGCTGCTTTGGCAAAGTTATAGTATAATTACAACATTTTCTCCTTTCCTTTATCTGCTCCAACCTTGTATACTCCCACAATATGACACAGGGTACAGGATAAGTCCATCCTCTAGTATGTTTGTCTAAAAGAGAACAAATTCTTACCAGGCATGAAATACACCTACACCTTAATTTTGAACTTTCTGTCCTACAGAAATAGATTTCTCTTGTATATAAAACAATTGATTAATGGTATGTTTATTGTAGCTGCTTAAAGAAACTAAAACAACCCAACTATGACAATTACCCACTTTTCACTGTTCTCTGGATGCTAGCAATAATTGTATCATATCAGATTTGACATAGAACATTTTTATTAGTTGTTTTATTTCATCAGTAAGTAGTGGCTGGAAACTTGTTGAAAGGAAGCTTCTAATGAGCCTTTCTGATATTCTGAAAGGAGAAATGTAGGTTGAACCATGGACCATGATTTTTTTATTTCCTTGTGGGATTTTTAGCTATGGACAGTAATAGTTTGTGTGTGTGTGTGTGTGTGTGTGTGTGTGTGTGTGTGTGTGTGTGTGTTTAGTGATGTAGTAATGCTAAGGAATTCAGGAAGAACTCTCCCTCTTGCTATGCATTATATGATCCACTTGCAATGAGGCAAGATCATGTAGTGTCACTTCCCATAAGAAATATTAATGTTTCCTGAATGGTTCCATGTTTTGTTTCTTTCTTCCCTTGACATAGCCACTGGGAATAACATAGCAAAAATATATAGTTTCTAAAATTCATTTGCTGAGTGTGATGGCTGATCATCTCTGAAGGCATTTCCAGGGAGCCACCCTTAATGTGAGTAGTACTATGCCATAGGCTGAGGTATGGTACTGAATGGCACTCTACTGAATAAAAACGGATGAGGGATAGTGCCACCAGAGTATTGCCATCTCCTCTGGCTGTCTCTTGATGTTCTAGATGTGGGCAAGCTCATGGCCATGCTTTGCCTGCCATAATACCCTCAAACTATCACCCAAGATAAATGTGTTCTCCCTTGAGTTACTTTTTATTAAGTTATTGATCATAACAAAAAGAAGAAAAAAATACAAATACAAATAACTGATACTAAGAAGTAGGGCCATTGTTGTTCCTCTGGGAAACTTGACCTCATGATCTTTAGGCCTTTTAAACTGACTTACAGGAAAAAGGGAAATAGTTTAGAGCTGAGCACTGGAAAAGCCCAAGAAGACTTTAAGGAAAATTTAACAGCTATTCTGAAAAGAGAGCAAATGACCAGAAGGGCAGGAGAAATGCAGCAGTCAAGGTTTGACTCTTAATGTTTCCAAAGGGAATAAGACTCTTGTCAGAATCTTGGTTAGAGACCGTTTTTGTTATATTCTGTCCAGAATGCTGGTCAAAGTTATAGTGTGTCAGAAAGCCACATTGTGGAGAGTAAAACTGAGTAAACACTTATTACCATTGACTTCAACAATCTGCTAATAAATGGTAGCTTCTAAATGACAGTTAATAAAGCTATCATCTAATTCAGAAATCTCAGTTGCTGCCTCTTGCCTCCTTTCCCCTAGGCCTTGTTTCCACATTATTCTGTATCTCTGGAGCTTCCCTATGCCTTCTTGCTAAGAATAGGCCCACTAATTGGGGTTATTTCACATTGTTCTTTAAAACTAAAATAATGATTATCTCTCTTCAATTTATTTTTGTATTTGTATTTGAGTTATTTGTAGCTACTGATCACATTCTGTAATATATACATTTTTGTATGTTTGCTTGGTGACTCCTCATTTGAATGAAAGCAATAAAACTAAGTGAGAAGGAAAAAGAAAAGAGAGGGGAGAGAGAGAAAGAGAGATGGGGAGAAAAAAAGAAGAAGGGAGAGAGAAAAGATAAAATAGAGAGGGGGAGAGAAATAGAAAGAGAGAACAAGAAACAAAGAGGGGAAGAGAGAAACAAGGAGATGAAAGAAATGAGAGGGAAAGAAAGAAAGATGAAAGAAAGGAAGAGAAAGAGAGGAGGAAGAAAGAAGAGAGAAAGAAAAAGAAAGAAAGAAAAAACGGAAGAGAGAGAAGGAGGGAGGGAGGGACAAAGGAAGGAAGGAAATAAGGAGGAAGGAAGGAAGTTAGGAAGGAAGGAAGGAAGGAAGGAAGGAAGGAAGGAAGGAAGGAAGGAAGGAAGAGAGGACACCATTCATCAATTCTATTAATGAGTAGCTATCTTAGATAGGGTTTTATTGCTGTGAAGAGACACCATGACCACAAAAACTCTTATAAAAGAAAGTATATTAATTGGAGCTGGCTTACAGGTTCAGAGGTTCAGACCATTATCATCGTGGTGGGAAGAATGGAAGACATGGTGCTGGAGGAACTGAGAGTTCTATATCTTGATCTGTAGGCAGCAGAAGTAGACTGTGTGCCACACTAGGCATAGCATGAGCATAGGAGACCTCAAAGCCTGCCTACACAGTGATGCACTTCCTCCAAAAAAGCCATACTACTTCAAAAAGGCCACACCTCCTAGTAGTGCCACTTCCTATGGGCCATGCATTCAAACATATGAGTCTATGGGGACCATTCCTATTCAAACTACCACAGTATCCAAGGTCCTAAAACATATTTTGTTTCTTCCCAATTTATTAAAGTAAACATGAAAACCACCAGCATTCATGTCATATGTACTATTTATTGATGACACAATTATTAAAGTGATTCCTTAAGAAGAAAAATCTTGCTGTGTTTTTTCCCTGTCCTAAAAATGTAAGCGAAAAAACAATAAACTGTTGTTGGTAGAAGAAACTTAACCATAGCACAATATCTAGGTTGGGCTGTGGTTGTTGTTCACTGCATTCTCCTAGATCACAGTAAGGTGGAGCCGTAAGTATATCAGGAAAAAGAAAACGAACAGTTTGGAAAGAACAAAAAGAGCTGAGCATAGTTAAAGTTAAGAGTAAGTTGGGTTCTGACAAAGTAACTGTACTAATAGAGAAATCAGAGCCAGACAGAAGCACCTTCTAAAACTTCATTTTGAACTGCAGGAAGAGTTGATTAGCTTTTGTTTTCCGTATGTCAACTCATTTATTATACTACCTGGCTGATAAGCTGAGTGTATACATAGATTACAATTCATTACACAGTCAAAATAAACTTGAGAAGGTGGCTCAGTTAGTAAGATACTTCTTTGTATGGTCAGAGACTTCCCACGGTGAGAAAGCACAAGAGATGGAGAAAGGCTGGTCTGAACATCAACCCACTCAGGACAATTAACCCACTACATGACATGGACATTATACATTCAGAACCCACGTGACCCCTTATGGTTCCATCTCTTATTGCTTTTAGAGGTCTAATATATTTCAACATGAATTTGAGAGGAAATATTTAAACCAAAGCAACAGGATATTATTCTATACTATTTTTACTATATGTATATTGTCTGTCTCTTATTGACAGTAGCTTTTTTTCTCCTATTATTGTACTTTCGTTCCATTGTAATATTCAGGGAAAACATTTTCAGTGACTATTAGAATGTTTAGCTACTTGTAAACTTTTTGTAGAAGAAAAAAAGATTACTATCCATTGGAATCAAATGTGTAATCATGTGTACATATACCCTTTCTAAACTTATTATTTACTTTACATCTTGACCACAGTTTTCCCCTCCTTCATTTCCTCCCAGTACTTCCCCCTCCATCCATCTCCCTTCCCCCTCCACTCCTCCTCCCTCTCTCTTCAGAAAATGGGAGATCTCCCATGGATATCAATCAGCCATGACATATTCTTAATGTACCTATACAATGGCTAACTTAGTTACATAGAATTTATAATTTCATACATATTCATATATATTTAACACATAAACTTGATCTAACATAGTATAAATATGTGTATGTCCAATGAAACATTTTTATTAACATTTCCTATAATCCTGAGACATGCATTTGCATTCAGATAATAGTATCTGTTTTACCAAAATCCAAGATAAAAATATTTCGTTATTAGTATTTGGTAATGGATGAGGCTTCTGATGGTTCTTTTAAAACATGTACTAGTCATGTAAGCTGGAAGATGTCACACTAATTATACATAGCTACTGCACAAATTAATTTCAAATGCTTTATGTTGAGTTGAAATAGAAGCTAAGATCTAGGACAGCTGCTGTTTAGTGTTTAAAAGTTTGCTGAGAAGACAAATTAAAATTTTTAAAATTAGGGAGAAAAGGGCTGCAACTGATCTGAATACTTTTCTCCCTCACTTAGGGTCACACAATAACTGTTTTTTAGTGCCACCTTTTGGGTGGTCTTGTTATTACATAACAGCAAAATTGAGAACTGGGAATCTGGTCTGCATCTGTGTCTGTTCATGCTTAAAAGAGTATTTTTTTTGTTGTTATTGTTATTATTATTATTTATTCACTTTACATCCCACTCACTGTCCCACTCATGGTCACCGCTCCCATAATCTCTCCCTCATCCCCCATCCCCATCCCCTTCTCCTCTGAGACGTGGGGGCTTGGCCCTCACATCAAGTCTTCATGAGGCTAGGCAAATCCTCTCCCACTGAGGGCAGACAAGGCAGCCCAGCTAGAAGAACATTTGAAATGTAAATAAAAGAAAACAAAAAAAAAAAAAAAAAAAAAAAAAAAAAACCAAAAAACCATAAACCACGTACAAGCAATAGCTTTTGGGACAGCCCCCGTTCCAGTTGTTCAGGACTCACATGAAGACCAAGCTACACATCTGCTACTTATGTGCAGGAAGCCTAGGTCCAGCTGTGTATGTTCTTTGGTTGGTGGTTCTGTCTCTGAGAGCCCCAAGGGTCCAGTTAGCTGACTCTGGAGGTCTTCCTGTGGCGTTCCTATCCCCTTAGAGGCTGCAATCCTTCCTCCTATTCTTCCATAAGAGTCCCCAAGCTCCATCCACTGTTTGGCTGGGGTGTCTGCATCTGTCTGAGTCAGCTCAGTGCATTTTTCACATTAACTGTGTAGGTTTTTGGTCCCAGTATGGACTCTGTTAACTTCTATCCTATAGTAGGAGCAGTGGAATCTCCTTATTCGTGATTTTTGAGTCACAGAATTCCTCATCTGTCAATCCCATTTCCTTGTCTGGTGATACCTGATGTGTTTATAAAAAGATAAAGGATAAAGAGAATATGTCCTGTGGGTGTGTGGAGAGATATGGGGGAAGTGGATGTCTCAGTGGGCCCATGCCAAGGCATCTCTTCCTCCTGAGGGACCAGTCACACACTGGTATAGCATAAAATAGAGTTTTATTCAGGGCATGGGAGAGGAGCCAGGAGGGTAGTAGAGACAGAGAGAGAGAGAGAGAGAGAGAGAGGAGAGAGAGAGAGAGAGAGAGGAAGAGAAGTAGAGGAGTAGAGGCCGCCATGACCACGTGGAGAGAGGGGGAAGGGGCAAGGGACAGAGAGAAGCTAGAGGCAAGAGAGCAAGAGAGCAAGAGATTAAGAGAGAGAGGACAGGGCAAGCAGCCCCTTTTATAGTGGACCAGGCCTACTGGCGTTTCCAGGTAACTGTGGAGGTGGAGTTTAGACAGAATACTAACAACACCAACCCTGGCATTCATATTCATTTAAACAGTTTTAATGCAAACTATTTCATCTCCTTTTTGTTTAGTTCATTTCAACATCAGTGAGCAACTATGACTGCGTAGAGGACAAGTGTCACTGTTTTGACAGTGAGAGAAATTTGAGAAGCTTCCTAACATTTCAGGTTTGGCAAGACAGAAAGTAAAACCTGAAGTAAGTCTTAAAATTCTAATCCCAGAAATTATGCTCACCTATGCCAGAGAAGGTGCATCTGACTGACATTCCAGTTGACCTACGCTCGAAAAGGTGCTTGTAACTGACATCCCTGTTCAACTGTGGCAGAAGAGGTGCCTGTAACTGACATTCATGTTGACCTATTCCAGAGGAGGTGCCTGTCATCCACACCTTATTATAAAATGAGCTGATGCAGGTGAGATGATATACCTGCTTCCCAAATTTTACAGCACAATGACATAACTGTCCATCACATTTACTATTTCAAAACCTACAAGAATGGGAATCTGACCACCAACTGGCATTTCTCTGCTTCAGGTTATAACTGGGAACAGTGATTGAATGGGGTGTGACACTGGTCATAGTATATTAATCACTCATTAGAATCTAGGTGACATATTACTCACTCATCTAAGTTCTCAAGATCCTATTTCCATCACTAAAAATAAAGAACCAAAATGTAAAATACAAATGAAAGAAATAAAAGTGAAATAGTTTTAATTATTTAAGTCGATAAATGCAGCATCTATTTATAATTTTAAAGTCTCCCTTTTGTGGTAAAACTCCAAACATCATGTAAGTAAACAATCACTTTCTGATTGGATGTAAGTCCTGTTGCACAAGATGAAACCCCTACCTAGCACCATTATCCAGTGAAGAGTCTGTGGCTAGACCAAACACCGGCCCCATAGGAGAACCTACTATTATTCTAACTAGGTGTTGTATCACACTCCCATTGTCTTATTATTCATCAGTCACCCACATAAGAGAAGCTACAAGAAAACCAACTACTACTACTCTTCTAAATGAACAGTGTCGAGACTCCCGGTGACTTATCATCTATCACTCAACCCACAACAGAGAAGCATTGTTTGTAGAATATGATGATTAACACAGAAGTCTACAACTTGCCTAAGTTCAGAGAATAAAATACTATGGAATTCTCAGTATTAAGTGAAACATCTCTACCAGATCCTTTCCTTGTAAGGCTCAAGAATAATTGTGGCGGAGGGTTGGAAATAGTGTAAGTAACTAGAGGTGATAGATGACTACAATGAATCAGTGTTTTCTGAACACAGCATATGAACTCACAGCAGTTGTGATGGCATGCACAAGACCTGTGCAAGCTCAAGCCAGACCAACCCCAGCATGGAAAGGAGAGATGAGCATGAAGTCCCAGCCCTCGCCAAGAAGGTATTTGCAATTGTTAGCTGCTAGAAGATAGCAAGCCATTTTTCTCTAAGAGTGTAACCAACCCCTGATAAGCCTACAAAGAATCAGTGGAAGGCTACACATGGTCAAGAATATATGCACAACAAACTAGACTTGGTAGCTTAAAAAAAAATGAATAAAAAGAGTGCAATAAATATGTGTGTCTCTCGGTGGGAACCAACAGTCTAATTGGACTGAAGGCCCATTCAACAAGATGGAAACCATGACTCATTCTGGAAACTTAGCCATTTACCGAGGGCTAGTGAAGTTATTGATCTTAGAGGAAAACCTGGCGACACCCCTTTACTACTCCAGCATGTTCTTTAACTACATTCTCAAGATTTGTCCTTATACCCACAGATAAGTGTCGTTTTCACATTTCAGCCAGAAAACTTCTCCTTGCTACAGACAGAGACTATTACAGAAAACCAAAGCCAATCAAAATGCATAGTTGTAGACCCCAGGAAAACTGACACATTTACACTACAACTCCTGCTTAGGATCAGAGCAGAAGAGAAGGCAGAAAGACTGTAAGGGCAAGAAGCAAATGGAGTTTGCTGTAAAATTGTGTCTCCTAGAAAAGTCAGAAGGTACACCCTAAGTTTGAACAACATGACCATCTAAACATGACCTGAACAAGGAAATTTTGTTCCTCCTTGTTCACACAATAAATATGCAGACATCAAAATGGGAAAGCTTATGCAACTTCAAGCCTAGACACAAACTACAGAGAACTAAGGAATGTTTGAGAATGGAAAAAGTAGTCTTGCTCATGAAAAAGCATATATTAATTGGTTACTTAGTACCAAATGATCAGCCATGAAACCCTATACATACAAGTAGCATTATATAGACTGAGCAGTTAGTATTGTGTATTCAAAAGCACATGCACACACATATATACATATGCATGTGTTACACTTATAATATATATATGCATTTCTGTTTTACTTATAAATATATCCACATATTATATATACCACAATTAAAGAAAAGAAGACTATGAATTTTAAAGTGAGCAGTGGTGGAAGGGAAAACAGAGGGAGATTGGAGAGAGAAAAGGGAAGAGAGAAAATGATGTAATTATACTATAATTCTTAAAAAAATGTTATTGTATAAAACCAGAATGACTCAAAATTGACTGAATATGGAGGTGGGGGGGGGAGTGGGAGGTAAGATAGAGAGCTCAACATGGGGACTAAAGAGCTATCCATTTAGAACATTCAGGAGTAGTCAACGCTGCTGCATTTTGATGAAATTTAGAAATAAAGAGTAAGGAAAAACCAGAGGAAAACAGGAAAATGAGGAAATGTGGTTGATTGGTTAATGAACTGGATCTTTGAGAAATGGAATCACCCCAGAGAATGAGAGCTAAAATCAGTCTTCAGTTTTAACTTGAGCTGCTACCCCCAGGATGAAATCACTAAGCCTGCTGGAGGTAACCAGGACCAACACAGCTGGAAGCAACTGGAACAACGGAAAGATGCCTGTGAGATAAGAAGGAGCATCTTCCCGGTAGAGGAAGCAGAGAGCTGCTGATCAATAGGGATTGTTTGAGTGAATATGGAAATCAATGCTCCCAACTGTGTGCCTTCATTCTTAGATTATCAACACCCAACACCATGTTTGCAACTCTCAGCAGTGTCTACTTCGAGATGCTTCGAGATGCGGAACGATTGTGCAGAAGTCGTTTGACGTATGCTCACAGGGCTCACTAGTTTCCTTTTTACATGCCTTTAGTAGATGTCGTTGCTATTTCAGTGAAATCGTGATTTTGATTTCTTGATTTTGATTTCATTGCCCTGGCATTCCCTAATTCTTGATCCTTCTATCCCAGGACTTCTATCCCCAGCCCACAAGACCTCCCCACTGCCTGGGACCCCAAGTCTCTGGAGGGTTAGTTGCATCTTCTCTGATTGAGTCCAGATCCCGTAGTCCTCTGCTGTGTACGTGTAGGGGGCCTCATATTAGCTGGTGTATGCTGTCTGGTTTGTGGTTCAGTCTGAGAGATCTTGGGGGTTCAGGTTAATTGAGACTACTGGTCTTCCTATAGCGTCTCCCTCCTCCTCAGCTTCTTCCAGATTTTCCCTAATTCAACCACAGAGGTCACCAGCTTCTGTCCATTGGTTGGGTGCAAATATCTGCATCTGACAATTACAGCTGCTTGTTGGGCCTTTTGGAGGGTGGTCATGATAGGCCTCTGTTTGTAAACACACCATAACATCAGTAATAGTGTCAAGACTTGGGGCCTCCCTCCTGAGCTGGATCCCAATTTGGGCCTGTCACTAGATCTCCTTTTCCTCAGGCTTTTCTCTGTTTTTGTCCCTGCAGTTCTTTTAAACAGGAACAATTCTGGGTCAGAAATTTTGACTGTGGGTTAGTAACCCAGTCCTTTCATTTGAGGCTCCGTCTATCTACTGGAGATGGACTCTTCAAGTTTCCTCTCTCCACTGTTGGGCATTTGTCAAAAGACTTTTTTCATCACTGTTAGATAACAAAGCAGAGAATTTAGTTGTATGGTATATGAGGCTGCTTATGGTGAACTAACACAGCATTGACAGAAAACAAAACTTACTGGGACTTGGAATGAGAAGACAAAATAAGAAGACAAAAACGGAGAAGAGACTGAAGGAAAGGCAGTTCAAAGACCAGCCAAACTTGGATCCATCTCAAGGGAGGCTCCAAGGCCGACACTGTTCTGATACTATATGTGCTTACAGATGGAGTCTGGCATGGCTGTTCTCTGAGAGACCTTCCAGCAGCTTACTAAGACAGAAGCAGATACTTACATCAACCATGGACTGAAGTCGTGGATCCCTAAGTTGAATTAGGGAAAAATTGAAGAAGCTGAAGGAGAGAGTGACTCCATAGGAAGATAGCAATCTCAACTAACCCAGACCCCAAGGAGCTCCAGAGACTGAGCCACCAACCAGGAGCATATACAGGCAGTTCGAGTCCCCTGGCACATACATAGCAGAGTCTGCCTGGTCTGGCTTTTGTGAGAGAAGATGTGCTTAATTCTTGAGAGACTTGAACCCCAGGGAAGGGGAAGGCCTTGTGGAGAGGAAAGCATCCTCTTGGAGGCAAGGAAAAGGAGGAATGGGATGAGGAACTGTTGGGGGTGGGGTGGGGGCAGAAGGAGGATCAACACTGGAATGTAAATAAATAACTAAAATTTTTAAAGGAAGAGAAGAAGACCAACCAACTTCAGCTGTTTAAAAAAAAAAAGTGGCTAGCTGCTATATTCTCAAGTGTTCGACACATTACTGTCAACCATGGCTACACTACTGTGAAATGAGCAGCAGCTAATTTCACCTATTGATGATTTTATACCCTCTGTAAAGTAGTTTTAATTGTAGGTGTATACATATGCTTATGTGAATATAGTGTGAGTGTGCATGCACAGGTGTATGTGTGTCTGTGTGTGTGTGTTATGCATATATGAGTGCCTGGTTGCTTGTGGCTATATGCCTGTGGAGACCAGGGAATGATGTTAGGTATCCCAAATTGATTCCTCACATTATTCTTTTGAGAAAGGGTCTCTCACTGAATCTGGAGCTAGGCTAGTGACCAGCAATCCCGGCAACCCTTCTATCTCTGCCTCCAAAGGCTGGGGTCACTGGCGTGTGACTACGTGAAGTTTTCTGTGGGTTCTGGGTTCTGAACGATCTCCCTACCTCTGATCTCTTCACCCTAAATGTGTGAAGTGGAAAATAAGCTAAATGCTTGACTTGGTGACTACACAATAAAATGCATGTGCTGAGACATCACACTGTGTCCTGTAATCGTGCACTATCATTATGTGTCAACTAGATGCAGTATACGGGCTTCTTACTCTGGACACTATTCTGTGAGGTGGTACACAGCACCAAGAGAAAGGCTTAGAATGAAATCACTACAATCTGAGGATGCCCAACTGTGTTCTTAGCTCCTTCTTTACTGCATTCAGTGTCTAAGGTCTCCACATTAGCAGCCTCTCCGCTGATTACCTTCAATCTGTTACTGTCAGTCTTTACAATATTTCGGTTCAAGGTCCGCCATCTTCATTTTACATACAGGGACTCTGGGGCTCCGTGACAGTCATAGATCTCCCAAAGTCATAAAGTAAGGGGGTGACAAATTCAGAACATCAGAATTGAAACTTGGCTGTATCTTGCTCTCCTATCCAGATGGTAACAAGGGCAGGGATCACACTCACCCCCACATGTGGACATAACTCTGTTAAGCTTTCTTCCCCCCCCCCACAAGGTAACCCAACAGCCATTGGGAAAGAAGGCTTTCTGGAGCAGTGCTTCTAGAAGTGAGCATATGCAACCATTGATCTGTGTAAGCTTGGAAAATGTACTATGCCATGGGAGGGAAAGACTGGAAAACAGCACAGGACTTTGAAGACAACTGAAAGTCATGGACTCTGAGAAGTCTCCGTTTCTCAGCCCTGATGCATTGTCAGGGGCCATCTTTGTAACTACCAGTTGTCAGTAGGAAGGAGTACTTCAAAAATCATCAAGTCCTTTGAGAGGTACAGGGCCTTACAGGTTTACAACTTTACTATCAGGAGCAAAACTCACTCCCAACACATTTGGAAACCTGACTTTCATCTTCTGGCTGTAATGAAAGCTGGGAATTCCTCCAATCTCTGCCAGCTAATCAACAAACTGCATGTTTGGTGGTAGGAAAGGGGACACTACATAGTTCAAACATCGTTCTTCAAAGTCTTGTATGCCTCCTGCTGACTGACATAATCTGCTTTTAACTCCAGTATTTATTAAACCCATGAATTGTGCTACTATAGTTTACATTTAGCAATAACACGTCTTCAGAATATAGCTTTTAAATCACATAGTATTGGGAAATCACTTATATATGGGATGATCACATATTGTAGGAAAAACTGTCAGTCTAAGACCTATTTTAAAATTTGTCTTTTGTTGCCCCCTGGTGGCTGCACTTTTTCCTCTCCCTGCCCCCACTTCACTACCAAACATTTTTTTCCCCCCCACCCTCTTTAACTTTTTGTCGTGGCCAAGGGAAATACTGTAAACCTGGAAAAGCAATTAAAGTGAGTACCAAGTGTCAAGTAGCAGTGTACACTAAAAAAACCTATGCATAGTCAAACAATGCTGTATTTCTCAATAGATTGTATATTTGTGATTTCTTCATCTGAGTTGCAGTGAGTTCTCAACAGTGACATATAAAAGCAGCCAAGGAATTCTCATTTTTTAAAACCTAACTAATATTTGGATTAAGCTAACAAAATCGCACGATTAAAGATTAGCTACGGGCTTGGAAATATGTAAATACAAGTAACATTGCAATATTTAAAAACTGGTTTATAGGTTCCTTAAAATGGTAAGAGGAATCAGTTACATGTCACTGGAAAGACATAACACTTTGGCAAATTCCTAGTTTAACTGGAGAAAGAAAACTGAATACCATTTGTTGTAGACTATCGCCACCTTGTGGACTAAGTAAGAGGTACTGAAGCTGGTGAATCTTTTAAGGTGGAATTTTTTTCTACTATAAAACTCCTTTTTCTAATAAAATGAAAATTAATAATTGTAAAAAAACACAAGTTGCAAGTCTGATAATATGTTTACATACCAAACATTTATATTAAAACACCATGAAATATTTTATCAAATGATAATTTATTTCTGAGATTCCCAATTTCACACTGTATCATCTTGAACGAGTTAATTAATCACTTTAAGGCTCCCCTTTTCTACATTTTTCAGGGAAATAAATTAGAAAGATTTTACTTCCCTCAGATCTTCCAATGTACAAGTTTGGGGTTTGTAGAAATCTCATGTTCAAATGGAATTAATAATTTCTCAGATTTTGATATTTATTAAACTCACAACCTGCTTAAATGGATGTTTTCTTTCTGAAATCTCGATTCAGATGAAAAAATGTTCATTGCTCCAATGTTGACATTTGTTCCTATGTAGTCTAAAGGGCAGACTCATGCCAAACTGCTTTCGAATTCCCAATCGGTAAAGCATGGGGTGCCATGAATCAAAAGCCTTCCATGCTTATGAAATATGCTCATTAGCTGTTGCTCTAGATAATATTTACACTCAAACAATACTAATAGCTCCTCTATATTACCAGACTTCCTCAATTCACAGCTGCCTGTAGAGTGTTCTCTTTGATAAAAACTTCATGAAAAGCATTCTGTGTCTTTAACCTGCAGATCCTTGAGACAGACAAACATGGAAGGAACTCATTGAAGTCAACATATTGGTAACTACTTCTTTTCCTTCTAGAAAAAAAATATTTTTTCAGGAATTCAGTGTGTTCAGAAAGGACAAGCATTCTTTTAGAAGGTCGAACTTTATATTTTTGAGATGAATGAGTTCATGTCATCTATACGTGTTTCAAAATAATAACTATTTTTTTTTGAGTCTTTTTCTTAAGATGTGTTAAGCTGCTATTTCTGCAAGGTCTTCTATGATGAAACACATTCTATAGGAAGAAAACCAGAAATACAAGGAACAGATGTTAGCAGAGCATAGGCATTTGGGGTGCCGATACAAATCCAGGAGCAAGGATTTTACAAGTGTAACACTATCCAAGTGACTACAATAGCCCAATGTTTCACCATTGTCTCTCTGGTCAGTAAATAGAACCCCTAAAATCTTACTTTTTCATTCAAATATTTTCTTTCAATTTACATTTTGCTTATAAAGGTGTATTGTGTGTGTGTGTGTGTGTGTGTGTGTGTGTATGTGTGTGTGTGTGTGTGTGTGTGTGTGTGTGTGTGTGTGTTATATGCTTGTGTGCCAAACACAGAGTTCTGATCTTAATTTTTTTTAAAAGTGATTAGAGACTCCTCTGAATGTGCACTTTTTTTCAGTTTAGTAATTGGCAACTCCAACACCCATGTCCCTGTTGAAGCGATTAAAAAAGAATCATTTCCCAGAACTACAGGTGCACAACAGATTGGAGCCATTATGCAAAAGAACAGAAATCTGGAGAGAAACCCAGAGAATATAAAAGCCATGTTCCTGGCAACCCTTTCCCCTTTAACTCGGTGCCTTTTTTTTTTTCCAGCTCTATTTGGATACAGAACATGAAATATGAAAAAATTATAATGGATTTGAAGTAACCCATTTGAGATTCGAAATGTACTCCCAAATGAAAATCCCTTCCAACAAGAGCACACAAGAGGCAGAAATGGGCTCACGGCCAAGCTTGCCTCCACTTTAAAAGGTAAAGTTGCTGTGGGAGAGTGAATAGGCTGAAATATATTACACTGTGATTTTAAAATTACATATTTTTCTGGTGGTCCTGTAAATCTCCCTTCCTGCCTCAATTTAAGGAGATCACAAATACATTATGAATCTAGTAGGACTTTCATCCCCTGGGCCACATCAAGTATCTTCAGTTTCCATCTCCCACTGGTTTTTAGGTTCTACTTTCTAAGCAAGGAAGGGGTTTGTAAATGCACGGGTGACTCTGCTCTTGTTTGTGTTTGTATCATCTAATCTTGCTTGTTAGCAAGTGAGAGAGAACAGAGGGGAAGGAAGCCACACAAACAGGAAAGATAAAAAAAAAAAAGGCAGCATAACAGAAAATAGAAATGTTTCTCAAACAAAGTGGGTGGACCAGGAATGTGGGGTTCGGGAAAGCCCACTTGTGAAGCAGGTTCTTAGACAAAAAGAAAGAAGGCTGGACACTTCACAAATGAATAGGCCCCCGCTCCTAACTGTGAACTTCAGTTAGAGTTGAAGAAGAGATGAAGAAAGATGAAGCGGCAGAAAGGAAGGAAGGAAGACAGACAACATGAAAGTTCCCTGGTGGAAGAGCAAGGTTGCTTGATGTGTATAGTTCAGATGAGTGTGATCTTAAGAAACCAAAATTTGACAACGGACTCCTCCGGTGAATGCAATCACCAGGACATTATTAAGAGCTTTGGAGGAGGTTGGGGTGGCCTTGCTTCTCCCAGCCATTTTTATTTTTTAATTCGATCTTCTCTGGTGTGGGAAACAAAGTTTTTGTTTCTGTTTTCAAGCAGGCTATCTAGAACCCTGGGAAAGTGTCTGGCAGAAACCTTTGGAAGAGGACGCCTTGGAAGATTGCAAGAGACTGTCTGAGGCCCACAAATTTAGGAAGATCTGGGGAGGAGCAAAGAGGGACGTGATCAACCAAGAGCCAACCGAGCAACGGATGGGGGTGGGGCAGCAAGTCAGGAGCCAAGAACTGGGAAGGGCAGGGAGCAAGAGCTCGCCGATGTGAGCGCGCCGGTCTGCCTGAGGACTTGGGTTGTGGTTCTCAAGATTGTCCTAATGCCTTTCCGCCAGTGAGAGCATTGTGAACCATTTCCTTCCTCTGGGTCACAGAGCCCCTCCCTCTTTCTCAGTGGAGGAGCCTCTCGACTTTTTCTTAGGGGCCGGGGTTGGAAGGGTTCAGCTTTTGTGACTTTCGTAACGCGTCTGCTGCCTTTCCCTTCCCGGTAGGAACAGCGGGGGGAGGGGAACCCGGTTTCCTCCCATCCCATCCCCCCCCTGCATTGGACTTGGTACTGTAGTGGGGAATCTTAGATGCTTCTGTCCGCCTGGCCTGCGGCCTGCAGCAGCTGCTGTTAGATTTTGGAAGTACGCGGACTGGGCGGGAGTTGCTTCTCCGGTGAAGAAGAGCAAGCAGAAATCCCTTCTTAGTCTCTAGGGAACTAAAGTTGATTCCAGATTGACTATTCCAGAAAGAGCCAGGATACACACAAACACACACACCCCACCCCACCCGCACCCCGTCCCACCGACATCTCCAGGTAGGACTTGAGGAAACTGTTAAGGTCGTTCCACGTGGATTTTTAAAATCCAGAGTCTGAGAAGTGCCCCATGAACACCGCCCCCCCCTTCCCACACACACTCTCTCTCAATCCCTCTTTTCTCTTCCTGAGAAGCTCAGAGTCAACATACTTTGCCCAAGAAAAGCTGGGGTAAAGGGGAGGACGCTGTAGCCAAGGTGCTCATGGAAGGGTAGAAGAGACAGAAAAGTAGGGTGATTTTTAAGGCAGCTGTAGGTGACAGCCCACTTTGGGGGGGAGAAAAGGCTTTGAGTAGGGGAGAAAAGGAATGTTAAGGAATCTTTTTCAATTCGACCCTCTTTCTTGGAAACGGCAGCCCAATCGGGCACAGGAAGGGCGACAGGAAGCAGGGTGGTCCGAGAATCAGCAGCCGAGAGATGAAGTTAAAGGTTCACTCTTTTCCCCAGAGCAGCCCAGCCAGAGCTGTACAAAGTGCTGGTCACAGCGCTGTTTCGGCGTCTTACACCCCCAGAGTGACGAGCTGTGGCGTGAGGCCAGCGCGGAGGCTGCCCCCTCCCCCTTCAGGCCCGAGGCGCAGAGCTGGGTTTAGCACCAACTGAGCTCTGGGGGCGGTGTCGCTGGGTTGGTGGGGAAGGGAGGGGCTCCAATGTGGCTATAAAGGGGCGGCCGGGGCTGCCTGGTCCTTGCACTCGCTGGAAAGCAGCTCCGAGCTAGGTGCTATCGCAAGGCCAGAGCGCACAGCCAGGCGGAGAGAGCAGACCCTTGCTCAGATTGAGCCAAATCGCGGCCAAGGCGGAGGACGAAGAGTCCAGGCTCCTATTCTGGACTTGTTCCCCAGCTCCGGGCCGAGTCTCGATCCTGCAGCAGTTCCAGCAGTGCGGAGCCTCCAACTCGGTGCTGGAATAAAAAGAAAAAAAATTCCCGCGCACCAGCGCAGCCTCTTTCTAAGTGACCCGGAGCTTTGGCTGCTAGCTCTGCACCAACTTTCAAATCAAAGTGATCGTGAATTTTAAGCATCCGGAGCAAGCCAGGGAAGCTCTGCGCGTCTAACCAGAACAAGAGTTCTCTGCGCCGCAGTGTGCGGTGTCATGCAGCTAGAAGTCCCTTTGGGGTCACGCAAGCAGAAGTCCTGCTCCATCATGAGGGACGTCCAGCGGACAGCGAGGTCTCGGGGCTCTCTGTCTGCACACATGCTGTTGCTGCTCCTTGCTTCCATAACAATGCTGCTATGTGTGCGGAGCGCACACGGGCGCCCCACGGAGGAAGATGAGGAGCTGGTGCTGCCCTCGTTGGAGCGCGCCCGGGGCCACGATTCCACCACACGCCTCCGTCTGGACGCCTTTGGCCAGCAACTGCATCTGAAGTTGCAGCGGGACAGCGGTTTCTTGGCTCCTGGCTTCACCCTGCAGACGGTGGGGCGCAGTCCCGGGTCCGAGGCGCAACATCTGGACCCCACCGGGGACCTGGCTCACTGCTTCTACTCCGGCACGGTGAACGGTGACCCCAGCTCCGCCGCCGCCCTCAGCCTCTGCGAAGGTGTGCGCGGTGCCTTCTACCTACAAGGCGAGGAGTTCTTCATTCAGCCAGTGCCTGCGGTGGCCACCGAGCGCCAGGTCCCCGCCGTCCCCGAGGAGGAGTCATCCGCACGGCCGCAGTTCCACATCTTGAGGCGAAGGCGGCGGGGCAGCGGCGGCGCCAAGTGCGGTGTCCTAGACGACGAGACCCTGCCAACCAGCGACTCGAGACCCGAAAGTCAGAACACCCGGAACCAGTGGCCTCTGCGGGACCCCACTCGTCAGGGCGCGGGAAAGCCAACAGGTATAAGAGTGCCCCCACACCCATCCTTTAGTCCCCACCAACCCCCGTGCTCCACTTCTCTACGAGGCGTGACTTAGGGGCACACTCCAGATCGCCTCTAGATGCGAACGACTCAGACCTGCAGTGAATTGAGGTTCTAGGTTGTAATCCCCCCCGCAAAAAAGTTGACCAAACCCTGCTAGAACATTTATTTGCCCGAATAGTTAATAATTTAAGAAAAGAGAGAAAGAATCAGAGATCCTGCAGATAAGGGCGAAGCGATTCCTCCTGACACTGAAGAATCTCTTCCCATCCCTTTAGTTCCTTTAGTGAATGTATGAGTTCACTTTAACAAGGTTGTAGTTTCGCGCTGAGTTTTGTAACGTCAGTTCGTGTGTGCACGTAGCGCTCAGAGGAGGGCGGAGTAGAGGAGCGAAGATGACCTGGATGTGTGTTCAGGAGCCTGGGCAACGGAGTGGTGATCTCAGTTCTTTGGCCTTGCGTCCGTCCCCTTCCCCCATTTGAAAAGCTGACCCCGGTGGCTGGTGGCTCCGGAGGCCCCTCTGCAAAACCTGCTTGGGAGGTCTTTGCTCAGCTCGCCCCGCCTCCAAGCGCCTCCTACCTCGGCCTGGCGATTCGCACTCCCTCTCCCGGCCGAGGTTGTGCTCCCTAGCGCTGTGGAATGTTTAACCTCGGCTGATCCTCCAGGCTACACTTTCCGCCTGCCTCTGCTGTGTTCAGTCCCTACTAGCCAGTTAGTTCATTTTATCATTCAAGTCTCTTTGAGTCCTGTTCTAGATTTCTCCCCCTTGTCCGACTTGTCCTAGGAGCTGGTAGTCATACCCCACCTTATGACTTCTCTGAAGGCTGAGTCTCAGCAGCCCAAGAAAAGCTGTTTTCAAATAGGCAACCCTAGTTTGAGAAAGGAACTTATTTTCCCGGGGGTACTGGGAGTGACAGGAGGCAGGAATCGACTGCTGGGCAGAGTGGGTGGTCCTAGTGCCCGGAACTCGATAGAGCAGAAAACCCCCTGGGACCCCTTGAATGAGAGAGCTGAGCCTCACAGACTGAGACTCGTTAAGCCCCACCCCTTGGCAGAGGCTCCCCCGCCCTGCCCCATGCCTTCCACGTGGAGCTGGATGATCTCATTCAGGATTTCAGCCCTGGCTTCAATAGTGAAAGGGTGACTCAGGGCGCTCTGCCTGCTTCTCTTGCCAACTTTTTACTACAGCTGGGTAGGATGATATCCATACAGCCTTACTCGGGCTGTAGAGTTTTCAAAGGCCACAAAAGAAATCCAGCAGACACATGCTAGACAGTTTGATCACTCTGTTGGGCGTTTGTTTGGTTGGTTTTGTTTTATTTAAAGCAAAAGAGAAAAACTTAAAAATAACATTCACAGTTTTTAGAAGATGCAAATATTTGTTTTATTTTTGTTCCAGGTATATTTCAGTTTTATTTACTTACCTTTCCTAATATACCCCAAGAGAGTCACCATTATGAGAAGGACTGCCCATGAGCAAACTTCCTTTTCTTTTTACAGGACCAGGAAGCATAAGGAAGAAGCGATTTGTGTCCAGCCCCCGTTATGTGGAAACCATGCTTGTGGCTGACCAGTCCATGGCTGACTTCCATGGCAGCGGTCTAAAGCATTACCTTCTAACCTTGTTCTCGGTGGCAGCCCGGTTTTACAAGCACCCCAGTATTAGGAATTCAATCAGTCTGGTGGTGGTGAAGATCTTGGTCATATACGAGGAGCAGAAGGGACCGGAAGTTACCTCCAATGCGGCTCTCACCCTACGGAATTTCTGCAGCTGGCAGAAACAGCACAACAGCCCCAGTGACCGGGATGCGGAGCACTATGACACAGCAATTCTGTTCACCAGACAGGTAAGATAAGATGTTATCAACCATTTCATTACCTCGGAGGTCAGCCTTGAGCTAAGCAGGTGGCTTGAGAAGGCATCTCATCTGTATTGCTTCATTTCCGTTTTGGTTGTGGGCTAGCTTAATCTGTCTCGTTTATTTCTATTTTAAATTTCAACATCTCAAGTTGCACAGTTCTATTTTAAAAGCATTACAGGAAATCTTGCTTAGAGGGACATGTAGTCAGTCCTTCAAGCCCAACAATAATGAATGGACGTGCTTCAAAGCGCATATGAAGACACGCCCTGCTGAAGAGCAAAGTGTCCAGTCCACTCTGTCCTACTTAAAAGGGATTTCCCTTGGCTTTTTGTAGGATTTATGCGGCTCCCACACGTGTGACACTCTCGGGATGGCTGACGTTGGGACTGTATGTGACCCCAGCAGGAGCTGTTCAGTCATAGAAGATGATGGTTTACAGGCTGCCTTCACCACAGCCCATGAATTGGGTAAGTCGGCTTCAGAGGACAAGTTAGGCACAAATGCATGAATACAACCCAATAAGGCAATCTGATGTGTGTGTGTGTGTGTGTTGTGTGTGTATGTGTTGTGTGTGTGTGTGTGTGTGTGTGTGTGAGAGAGAGAGAGAGAGAGAGAGAGAGAGAGAGAGAGAGAGAGAGAGAAAGAATCTCAGACTATCTTGGTTCTTTAGCCACCAGCACTTTTAGAAATGGTAGGATATATTTTCCACTATTTCAAATATGGTCTTCCTAGAATAGGAGAAAGAGCTATAGACATTTGAAAGTTGACATTTTTATCTATACCCTGATCAAAGTAAGCATCAGCCCCAACATAGGTTGTGTAGTAAGAGGACAATTGAGCTGCCGGGGATCATAGCTTAACATCCGTCTTGTCTGCTTCCCAGGCCATGTGTTTAACATGCCGCATGATGATGCAAAGCACTGTGCCAGCTTTAATGGAGTGAGTGGGGATTCTCATCTGATGGCCTCGATGCTCTCCAGCTTGGACCATAGCCAGCCCTGGTCACCTTGCAGCGCCTACATGATCACGTCATTTCTGGATAACGGCCATGGTAAGATGACAGCCCCTCCTTGTAGATGGTGTCCAACCTTCCTTGTGTAGGGTTCTAGTTAAGTGAGTTCCATGGTTCTTGCTCAATTTGTTTTTCCCCTCTTTCAGAATTACTTTGCTCTGTCAAGATCGTAAGTTGTAGATCTTTACCTCCACTGCATCCCACTCCCAAAGTCTACTCATTCATAAACAATAACTCCTCATCATTGTGAATTCGGAAAAACTCTGTTGAGGATAGTGTCTTGATAGTCTATAGTTCCTTATTATTGGTTTTCCCAAAACGCTAAATTTCACAAGTGGCTTTAAATGTCCACTATTCATGTTTTCACCAAATATGTATTAATAACTGCCTCTTATTTTTCTTTCTCTTTCTTTCTTTCTTTCTTTCTTTCTTTCTTTCTTTCTTTCTTTCTTTCTTTCTTTCTTTCTTTCTTTCTTCCTTTTTTTTAGGGGAATGTTTGATGGACAAGCCCCAGAATCCCATCAAGCTCCCATCCGATCTTCCTGGTACCTTGTATGACGCCAACCGCCAGTGTCAATTTACTTTCGGAGAGGAATCCAAGCACTGCCCTGATGCAGCCAGCACATGCACTACCCTGTGGTGCACTGGCACCTCTGGTGGCTTACTGGTGTGCCAAACAAAACACTTCCCTTGGGCAGATGGCACCAGCTGCGGAGAAGGGAAATGGTGTGTCAGTGGCAAGTGTGTGAACAAGACCGACATGAAGCATTTTGCTGTGAGTTTTCCTAATGAAACATATCTGTTTGCAACTCAGAATTGAGAAGAGCAAAGTGATGTTTAAGACTCTTTCCCAGACAAGCCCCTCTATCTGTGTCCCTTAGTAGAACGACACAAGATGATAGTGTAGTTGAGAATTGATTATCTGATTTACATTTTTCTCTGATTCCCTAAAATGTCTCAATAGTTCTAACACTGATATCTGTATCTCCATTTAGACTCCTGTTCATGGAAGCTGGGGACCGTGGGGACCGTGGGGAGACTGCTCAAGAACCTGTGGTGGAGGAGTTCAATACACAATGAGAGAATGTGACAACCCAGTCCCAAAGAACGGAGGGAAGTACTGTGAAGGCAAACGAGTCCGCTACAGGTCCTGTAACATTGAGGACTGTCCAGACAATAACGGTGAGTCATACTGGACTTCTGCTCTCAGAAACCAGGCAAAGGCGATGTGCCCACAACATGTGGTCGGAAGTTGGAAACTGGGAACATCATCCCGGTCATTCTCTTTTCAGGAAAAACTTTCAGAGAGGAGCAATGCGAGGCACACAACGAGTTTTCCAAAGCTTCCTTTGGGAATGAGCCCACGGTGGAATGGACACCCAAGTATGCTGGCGTCTCGCCCAAGGACAGGTGCAAGCTCACCTGTGAAGCCAAAGGCATTGGCTACTTCTTTGTTTTACAGCCCAAGGTAGGTACTCTTACACGTGTATCTTTGTTAAGGAGCCAAAGACCTTGGGCTCTCTTTACCTATTAATCTGTGTTCAGTTTTAAAGGAAGGAACAACTCCTTGCTTTGGGGTGTGTGTTGCTCTAGCTAGCACGTAAAAGAGTCTTAAATCTATTTAATACTGCTCCTTTATATCCAAAGAGCGGCCCTTTGAAAATTCAAGAGCCTTCCTATAAAAACTAGGTTTCGCATACAAAATTTCATGGTTAGATAAATTATATATTAACATGGCATCCAGAAATTTTAGGAAGTAGTCCAAAGTACTTGTTCTGGGTACCTAACAGCCACACAGCACATACAAACACACTAATTAAGGTGAGAGTTTGATAATTAAAAATTCATTGTGGGAACATGTACTTTGAACAAAGAGACTCACCATTTCTTTTGGGGTTTTGCTGAAGGGATAAATCTTGCTTAGAAGTAGGAAATGGAATTTGTCATGTATTGATAGCATTAGAAGATAGGAAAATACATCCAGGCTGTGGATGAAATATTTAGCAAGTGATTTACAAAGCACCTTCGACTACAGAGTATTATGCTAGGCACTGCGGGTGGAACAGTAATCAGTGACAGTGGACACTGCTTCTGTTGATCTTAGCAATAGGGGCGATAAGCCAGCAAACATATAAAATCAAGATACTTGTAAACTCTGCAGATAGCTATATACATTGCTGTAGAAGCCAAAATGAAGGTTAATGTATGGCATGACGAGAATACTTGTGGCCTGGGAGGAGGGCGTTTCCAGTTGCCATCCCATCAGACATTTAACCGTCAGGTGCATGTTGTCTTCACAGGTTGTAGATGGCACTCCCTGTAGTCCAGACTCTACTTCTGTCTGTGTGCAAGGACAGTGTGTAAAAGCTGGCTGTGATCGCATCATAGACTCCAAGAAGAAGTTCGATAAGTGTGGCGTTTGTGGAGGAAATGGCTCCACGTGCAAGAAAGTATCAGGAATAGTCACTAGTACAAGGTGAGTCTCGGAACACTCACTGCTAGAGTAGAGAGGTTCTGCTGCTCAGCTGGTAGAGAGCCTCCCTAGTATCCAGAAGATCCTAGGTTCGGATCCCCAACATTACATGAGACCTGGTATTTCGGTATGAATCTGTAATCCCAGTGCATGGGAGCCAGAGACAGGAGTGACAAGACTGTCATGTCAGACGCTCAGGTCATTTTTGCTACATAGCGAGTTTCAGGTCACCTTAGGCGACATGAAAACCTACCTCAAAATATTAACACCCAAAACCAAAAACAATAAACCCTGGTACTTCATGTAATTCCAGAGGTCTAGGTTAGCCTGGTCTACATAATGAGTCCCAGTATAACCAGGCCTACAAGTGAACCCTTATCTCTAAAACCTAAAATTAATTAATTAATTAATTAATCAACATATGAAACAAAGCATGTGCTCTAAAGACCATGTAATTTTGATATACAATTTTATAGGACTAAGGTTAAGTCACATTTAAAAGAAGTACATATTTTTAAACAATGTGGTTGATTAACCCATTGAAAGACACGTGCCTGTTTTCTTTCTCCACAGACCTGGGTATCATGACATTGTCACAATTCCTGCTGGAGCCACCAACATCGAAGTGAAACATCGCAATCAAAGGGGGTCCAGAAACAATGGCAGCTTTCTGGCTATTAGAGCCGCAGATGGTACCTATATTCTGAATGGAAACTTTACTCTGTCCACACTAGAGCAAGACCTCACCTACAAAGGTACTGTCTTAAGATACAGTGGTTCCTCGGCAGCATTGGAAAGAATCCGCAGCTTTAGTCCACTCAAAGAACCTTTAACTATCCAGGTTCTTATGGTGGGGCATGCTCTCCGCCCCAAAATCAAATACACCTATTTTATGAAGAAGAAGACAGAGTCCTTCAACGCCATTCCCACATTTTCAGAGTGGGTGATTGAGGAGTGGGGGGAGTGCTCCAAGACATGCGGCTCAGGTTGGCAGAGAAGAGTGGTTGAGTGCAGAGACATTAACGGACACCCTGCTTCCGAATGTGCTAAAGAAGTGAAGCCAGCCAGTAGCAGACCTGTGCAGACCTTCCTTGCCCCGTTGGCAGGTGGGGGATTGGTCACCATGTTCCAAAACTTGTGGGAAGGGTTATAAGAAGAGAACCTTGAAATGTCTGTCTCACGATGGGGGTGTGTTATCAAATGAGAGCTGTGATCCTTTGAAGAAGCCAAAGCATTACATTGACTTTTGCACACTGGCACAGTGCAGTTAAGAGGGTTTGAGGACAAGGTAGCTAGCATGGGAGGGCTGATACACTGAGAGCAAGTGTGCTGGAGGGAACCAGTAGGCAATGAGGTATGACAATGAGGTGTGTGTAGGGGATACATAGCAAAAGAGGTAGATCCGGACACTCTCCTGACAGTTAAATTCTGATAAGGTAGTTAATGAGGAATAGTAGCATCTGAAAGACCATACATAGCTCTATGAAGCCCCAAAGCACTCTTAGTATTTCTTTTGTTACATCTATTGCACAAATAATTTTCAGAGTCTGGCAGAAGCATGGCTACCCTGTTGCATGGTACTTATTAGATGCTTGGTATCACAGGGGTTGGGAAAGGCAAAGCAGAAGGATGGTAAGATTGGATTTCAAACAAGGCTGACTTTCTATCACTGGAGGCAGGGAGAAAGTTACAACTAAGATCATTATTTGAAGTTTTTGGCTGCTGTGGTTTCAGGGAAGGTCGATGCATCATTCCTATCCATAGAGAAAAGTTGATTGCTCAACAGAAGAGAAAGCCTCCCGCTTTGCTTTCTCCTAAGGTTAGCCTGCCTGGGGACTGTGCATGTTAAAGATAATCCATGGCTCACAAAAGGCAGTAAAATAATACATGTTGTGCCAGAGTAAGAATGGGGTATAGAGATGAGGGTCCCATGAGATGGGGAACACAGAGATCGCTCATCTCACATGGGAGGCTGCTGCGGGGTAGCAGGTCCACTCCTGGCAGCTGGTCCAACAGTCGTATCCTGGTGAATGTCTGTTCAGCTCTTCTACTGAGAGAGAATATGACTGTTTCCATATGTATATAGTAAAATACGTTACTATGAATTATATGTACTTTATAAGTATTGGTTTGTTTGTTCCTTCTAAGAAGGACTATAGTTTATAATAAATGCCTATAATAACATATTTATTTTTATACATTTATTTCTAATGATAAAACCTTTAAGTTATATCGCTTTTGTAAAAGTGCATATAAAAATAGAGTATTTATACAATATATGTCAACTAGAAATAATAAAAGAACACTTTTGAATGTGATGCCTATTTTCTGAAGTGGGATTAACTCCTGGGCAAGAAATCTGATGAGACACAAACAATGGATTTCAAGACAGTTTTAAAATTTGGGTGAATGAACTGTATTTCCTGTTTATAGACATACTAATAAAAAAGAAGTTGATGATGTCTTTAGTGATAAGATTGTTACTAATGTGGTTGGCAAATTACTGTAAAGAGCCAGATAGTAAGCATTTATGGCATTGTAGGCTGTCTTTCCTGCCACAACCATGTGGCAGTGAGTGCTTTGTAGGACTGAGAGCAGCCGTGAATGACATGTAAATGATTAACCATGGCTGTGCTTTAATAAAATTTATTTACAAAGACAAATGGTGAGCCAGGTTTGTTCTGTGAACGTGTTTGCCAACCCCTAATGCAAAAGAGTAAATGGAAAATGATTCAGCTTCTGATGTATTTTGGATTTTTGTCTCCCTTCATGATATCAAATAAGTAAGAATGCATGAACATCTTTAAGCTATTGAGTACAAACAGTGCCTCACACATTCGGAACAGATATGAGTGGTGAGCTAATACTGTGAAATATTTCCCTCCCTCACCAGTAATACTGAGGTTTGGGAGAGAAATCTTGGACATCTGCAGACCAATGTGATTTTAAAAACTACGTATTGATCAGTGACAGGTTCAGATTATTTCCGTCATGCTGCTGCTTTGAGAAAACAGCCAGTGTGCTCAACTACCGACATTTTCAACTTTCCAGTCACCTTTTAGTCTCCTCAGCATAATTTTTTTTTTTTTTTTTTTTACATCCCGTAACAAAATGCTAACTTCGGCCTCAATTACTTCCTGTGTCCTGTTCAGCATCTGAATGGATGGTTCTCAGGAATTAGCTATGTCTGCACAGACAAGGCTGGCGTGGGAATAGGGGCATTAATTGGATTAACTTTTTATATTACCTACTTTTAGACCCAAAGGTCATGGAATAAGTCTTTCCATGTAGAACTTGACCAGGCAATTCAACAACCCAGGTTGTCCTATGTAACAGCAACTTTCATTGATACTGACGTGCCTCTTAGTATGGTGCAAATTCCCACGGTTGGTTAGAAGAATATACTCCCGCAAGCCCTGGCTGATGACTCCTATACATGTTACTGAGCAAAGGCTCATATATTGCAGTTAAAACCTGTAACAGAGAAAAAAGTTCTTTTCTGAACTTTACTTCATCACTAAGAGGTTCCCTCCCACCCCCACTTAAGCAGCTTCAGGAGACTTGAGTATTAACGCACTATAGGAATCAGATGTGGTGGCTCATGTCTCTAATCCTAGTGCTCTGGGGACCAAGGCAGTAGGATCATGGTGACTTCAAACTAGTCTGTGCTACAGCAAAAAATCCATGCTTTGAAACAATATAATACATACATAACTGCATAAATAAATGTATTTGTGTGATTTATTGGTGGGAGAAGGGATTTGAGTATAGAAACAATGAAATTTAGTTTACAAACTACACACACAATATGTGTGTGTGTATGTGTATATATATGTGTATATGTATGGTTTCATTTAGTTGACTTAGAAATTACATTTGTTTCACTTTTAAAAAAAATCCCTAAAAACACATTTGATTAACATAAAAGTCACAGATTTATAAAATGTTGTACAGAAAAATGTATCTGAATATGAGAATAAAAGACAGACATAAACAAAAGAACCTTAAAATGTACAGGGGGTTGAACATGAAGTCCACACATACATTTGCTTGACTCCACCAGGAGGTAGTAAGAACTGCAATGATAATGTTTTACTCTCTGAAAATCCCATCATATTCTCTGGTGGAGATGTAAACCCCAACATTAAAGGACCAATGATAATTTGCAACCTCAAAAGCCCATAGTTTCAAGAGTAAAATAAAAAATAAAAAAACAAAAAACATACTCAGGAGGTAGAGGCAGGCTGATCTCTGAGTTCAAGGCCAGCCTGATCTATAGAACTACAGGGCTACACAGAGAAAACCTGTCTCAGAAAAAAAAAAAATGTGTAAACTCAGTCCCTTTGGGAACAAGGAAAGGAGATCTGCCACACCTCCCATTCTTGAAATTCTGCACAGAAAGCCAGGTTTTACCAATGTGACCTCTCTTTGCATGGCCTGAAACTGTTCCCAGAGAGAACTTTTGTGCCTCTAGCACCTGCTTCCCCATCACTGACAGCCAAGTCCCAGGTCTGGTTTCTCTACCATCCATCCATGTGTCTCATGAGGGGAGAGCTATATTCCTTTTCAGACTGTCCTATGAATACATCCTCCAGTTCTCTTACCTAGTCTCACCTAAAAACTCATCTCACAGTACTGTCCATCTATGCTAGCCCTCCAAGCCAAGGTAGAAGGCCACATCTTTGGGACCACATAGTCTAGCTCTCCTAGTGAATTTTACTCAATCCCATCCTCATACCCCCTCCCTCCAAGCATAGTACTAGACCCAGAAAGGATCCAGAAAGATTTGCTGAGTCTGACCTACTCTGAGCCACCACTTCCCCTCTATCCCCTTAGACACAGAGCAAGGCAGGAGTTATATCTAAGCACAGTCTCTTGCCTACTCTGACCCAGAACCCTCAGTGTACATGATCTCTCTAGGATTACGCAGGAGCTCGTTCTGAAAATTCCCTTGGCCAGAGCCCAACCCAGAACCACATTCTTGTGCTTTTACAAAGAGTCTGCTTGGCCACTTGCTGCTTTTCCACACCCAGACTCTGCTAGGAAGCCAACTAGGACGTCACTCAAGTGTTCTAGCATGACTCTAAGGCAGTGGTTCTCAACCCTCCTAATGCTGCAACCTTTAATTCAGTTCTTCATAAAACCATTTCTGTTGCTACTTCATAACTGTAATTTTCTTGTTATGAATCATAATCTGAACATTTTTTAGATAGAGAATTTCCAAAGGGGGAGGTAGGAGACCTCAGATTGAGAACCTCGGCCTTAGAGTCTAAGGTTCATACATCACACTGGCCAAAACTGTGCTAGAATCACCCCATCCCAGTTTCTCCAATCAATAATCAACACCAAGTATATGCTCACTCCTACCTGGACTGAAATAAAAATTAAGTTTAGACAACAGCAAAAGAAAACCACACCTCACTCAACACAGGTGGGCAAACCTTACACCAGCACATAGCCAGTGGTGCAATCCAGATAAGGTCTTATCTACAAAACTACACACAAACGATATGAAAGTCCAAAACTCTACACAGAGACCCATGAGACTATGCCTGTAGATATGTTCTCAAGTTGAAATTTCTCAGAAGAATCTCAGGACACAGAGATTAACAACTGTAAATACGACCAAAGAATTTAAGGAATTGAAAGAGACAGGAAATCACCTGGATGAACTAAAATATAACATAAATAAACCCCCATCTGGATGCAATGAAAATGCAAACCAAGCATGTAAGTAAAATAACAAAAGACAGTGCAGGATTTGACATCTGAATTTAACAGAGATAGAAATACCAAAGAAACCTAAGCTAAAATATAAGTACAGACCTGAAACATTCAAAACTAGAAAAGTCATTAGTGAACTCCACCTGCAGAAGGGATCAAGGCAGGACTTAAAGAGAAAGCAAAGGTGTATTTATGTGTGAGATTAGTAAAGTGGTGAGTGTAGTTTTAAATGCTACTGCCTTTGCCCAGAATCGCCACCACCCAGCTTCCCTTTCTACCTGCTTTTGCTCTGAGAGGTGGTCACACTACCAGTTCCCACCCAAGACTCTTGAGTCCAGGGATAAAAGTCACATACACAGCTTGTACCTTTACAGTTTGCCTTCTAGGCATAATTGTTGGCCACTACTATCTCCTGCCTGGAAAAGCATGCCCTTCCCAATGTATTATCTCCACCTCTCCACTTGCCCTGAAGACCTGTCTGATGGAGGCAACTCCTCAACTGAGGGTCTCACTTCCTGTAAGTAGTTGTGCCAACTTGACAAAACCAACCAGCTTACCATCCCATGGTAATAACATAAATATTATCATAAATTATGAAATTTGACTATTTTACAGCATTATAGTATTAGCTCCTAGATATTTTTAGCAACACAAAGAAGAACGTTTTGAGAGACAGAGAGAGACAGAGACAGAGAGAGACAGAGACAGAGAGAGATACAAAATTTAACACTGGGCAAGAATGGAACAATTTTGATTTTTGTATGTAGCCTTTTCCCCATACACATTGTATTGTGTTTGTTCATAATTGCCCTCTCATTTTCTTCTTTAGATATAGACTAAGAACTTCTCAGGTCCCCTGTTCACTTTACATGAAAGAAACTGCACCCAAGGAATGCAGGAAGAGGACAACCACTGGGAGTGGAGTGCGAAGCATGGGGATATTCACCTGGCTTTTCCTTTATTTCCAGGCAGCCCACATGGTTCTTTAACATCCAGAATTTTAAGCTTCATATATTTCACCAAAGTTGCTAATAGGATCAGAACTTGATCGTCTTCTCTGAGTGTGACGTGGTAACAATCAAAAGGACACTTATTCCAAAGACAATTGAGGGGAAAGGGAAGCTTGGGGGGCAAACATCATCTAATGGCTTGATAAATTCTGAATAAATGGGATTTATCTGGAGGCCTTCGTCTTAAGCAATAAGATGCAGTAATCTAAAATCCTAGCTCTCTGAGTCTATGAACAAGACCATTTACTATTAAAGACTCATGGAGACGTTTTCTAGTAAGCAAACCAGATGGGATTTGGGGATGTTCTCTGTAACAGTGAGATAATATATCCTAACTATTGGATGTGAACTCAAACTTGGGATTTTCAAATTTAAAATACCTTAACATTGTCCTATAAGTGGCAGTAGTGATACTATGGAAAGCAAATAACACTGTTCAAAGTTTTGTGTGAATGTCAATACACACTTTTAAACTTGTCTTCCAAATTCAACACACAAGTCTGCTAAAGATTGCAGAATATTCCTGTTTATATGTCATCTCCTTTTCTTCTCCATTCAAGCACTGGATGCTTAAAGTCACTCAGCCACTATCTTTTTCTGTCACCCATGTGCATTTGAAACAGTTAAAAACAATGCTAGTCCATGATGATCTGCTAGAATGCAAAGGATTACTTCAAGTTTCTTGTGTATGTTGAGGCTTGGTTTGTCTCCAATTATATGGTCATATTTGGAAAAGGTTCCATGCGGTACTGAGAAGAAAGTATATTCTTTTGTTTGGGGGTGAAATTTACTGTCAATTTCTGTTAAATCCATTTGGCTCATAAGTTCTGTTAGTTTCACTGTATCTCTGTTTCAATGACCTGTCTGTTGATGAGAGTGGGGTGTTATTATGTGGGGTTCAACATGTGTTTTGGGTTTTAGTAAAATTTCTTTTATGAACGTGGATGCTATTGCATTTGGGACATAGATGTTCATAATTGAGACTTCATCTTGGTGGGTTTTTCCTTTGTTTAGTATGGAGTATCCTTGCCCATGATGTTTGATTATTTTTGATTCAAAGTCTATTTTATTACATATTACAACGGCTACTCCTGTTTGTTTCATGGGGTCATTTACTTAGCAAATGTTTTTCCAGTCCTTTACTCTGAGGTCTTGTCTACCTTTGTTTCTGAAATGTGCTTCTTGTATGCAGCAGAATATGGATTCTGCTTATGTATCCAGTCTGTTAGACTGTGTTGTTTTATTGGTGATTGAGTCCATTGATGTTGAGAGAGAGTAATTACAAGAGAGTTATTTTGCTGTTGGAGATAGTACTATGCATATGTGAATCTCTTCTTTTGAGTTTGTTGTGATACTAATTTCTTGTGTTTTCTTGGGAGTAGTTACCGTCCTTGTATTGGAGTGTTCCTCATAGTATCCTCTGTAGAGTTGGATTAGTAAACAGATTTTCTTTAAATTTGGTTTTGTCATGGAATATCTTGGTTTCTCCATTATGGTGATTGAGAGTTTTGCTAGGTATAGTAGTCTGGGCTAGCATCTGTGGTGTCTTAGGGTCTGCATGATGTCTGTCCTTGACCTTCTCGCTTTTATTGTTTCTGTTAAAAATTCAGGTGTAATTCTGATAAGTTTGCCTTTATATCTAATATTTCCTTTTGCTCTTGCAACTTTAAATATTCTATTTTTGTTCTGTACATTTTGAAGTTTAACTATTATGTGACAGGATTTTCTATTCTGGTCAAAACTATTTGGTGTTCTGTAGGCTTCTTGTACCTTTATGACCATTTTTTTCTTTAGGTTCGGGAAATTTTCTTCTATGGTTTTGTTGAAGATGTTTTCTGACTCTTTGAACTGGGAATCTTCTTGTCTTTGGTTCTATCAAATGAGTGGAAACAAAGCAACAGGGAGAATATATTTTGACAATGTGTGATAAACATGCACATCACAATATCTTAGAAATAGATGTACTTAGGTTATGATGACTAAGACCTATGACACCAAAGAACTCAGAGCCCTTTGAGATTACAACAAGATGCTACTACAACTCAAGGTCTTTGTGTTATTTAAAGCTCTTCAAAGTGAATACACTTAAAACAATCTTCAAAATCTTATTGCAGAGAGAAAGCTGTTGTGTCTGCAATTACATGTGTTGTCAGTTAGTTTCTCAGCATGAAGAACTTTCCTTTTCTTTGACAAGGTAAGAGAATTGGATTACCTTATCTATATGATGCAAGGTCTTTTGCTTCCTTTAAAGTCTCATGTAAGTTTGAAAATAGCATTGAAAACTCAAACAGTTTGAAATTGATTAGTCATGCCATTGGGCTTCATCACACAGTTGCACACAAAGACAGTCCTTCCTTCACTATCATGCCAATTTCCTTTAAATTGTTTTCAATTCTACCCATTAGAGGGACATTTTTCTTAACCAAGGAAGAAATATGCTTGTTTCAAATGAACTTTATTTAGTATGAAATCCCTAGAAGGATTTTACTTTGAACTATGTTGATTTATATGCTAAGTTAGCAGTAACACTGGAGAAACCCTCCTATTGTGATTGGTAGTAATGTCTAGGCTACACTACACTTAAAAACCATTTCATAGTTAATTCCCCTCACCCAAATTCTCACATTTACATACAATGACGTGGTCACTTTAGAATATTCCTTGGTAATAAGAAACCGAGTTCTATTAGGAGGTTGGTGAATTATTAACCCAACAAAAGCTTACTCAAGCTGAAGTTATCCATGTGCTCAGAGACTGCACATGAACAGCAAGTATTGTGAGTGATGAATCTCATACAAGAAGAATTAGTGTTTTTCTAACATATCAAATTTAAGAACATATTTATATATTCTTTTAACAATTAAATTTAACAAACACCTGTAGACAGATTTTAGGGGAAATCTGTTAGTGTTACAATGAAGCTAGACAATGTTAATGGTGTGAGTGGCTCTGTTGGCTGTTATGGTTCTATATGAAGCTCATTGGCTCCTGATTTAATGGATGGTGGGAGGTTCTGGGAGTTTTGGAAGGTGAGACCTAGCATCAGGGAGTAGATCATTGGAGTGGACGGGCAGTTTCTTATGTGTATATTATTCCTGGCTGCTTCCTGTCTTTCCACTGGCTCTGTATCCACTGAAATGTTAACAAACTTCCTCCACATTCCCACTTCTGTGAACTGGGGTTGCTCCTCTCCATGGTGAGCCTCATGCCTTCCCTGTGGAAACAGAGAAACTTCCTAGAACCATGAGCCACAACCAGTTGTCTGTTGGGTGCTGTAGTCACTGCCACTTGGAAATAACTACTCCAATGGTCAAGGTCCTGACATATAACATACCTTGCCTAAGCTCTTTGGACCAGATATATTCTTTCTTTCCTTGATTCACATTGCAGAATAAATTGGGAAATTAATTAGCATACACTTATGATCAGTGAATCCTATGATGCAAAGCCAAGAATTCTAGAGCTGTAGATTCATATCATAAGAAAGAGCAAGCACTAGGCAGTTTAAAAAAAATGTTTTCTAGAGGTGAATCTCTGGAGGTGATCAATATGTATTGTGTAAAACTATAAAAACTTTCAAAGAATAAAGAATTATTTAAAAGATATTCACTAGAAAACAACTCAAATACACTTCCCATTGAAAATCACTGACATCTCTTTGAGTTCATATAAGTAAAGAGTACTTTGACTTTATAAAACTTTGTAAATGATAGACATGATTGTATCAGGAACTTTGCAACAAACAATTTAACATTAATAAAATCTTGCTATTATTTATAATGAATTCACAGGTAATATTATTGCTATAGTAGCTTTGGAGGAAAGTTTTTGCTATCAGTTGTTTAGTTAGCTTTCCAAAATAAATAAATAAAGCAAGCTACTCACATATCCATACAAACTGAGACCTCTAGTGGACCCAAGTGGTAAGTGTTCCAATTGTTCACCTTCAAACAAACTTCTTAGAAAATGCAGCATTTTCAATGACCTCAAAAGCAAACAAATTACTCTCAAACACCTGCTAATATTTTATCATATTCTTTCTATTAAATTAAAGTAATATCTGTAAAATTTGAGAAAGAGAGTTGCTGTCAGTCAGAGTACTTTAGAGAACCAACATACATTTTGAAGCATGAACATGAAAACATCTTTGGATTGAAAGCTCTCTTGTATTCCCTAGTGAAATGGGGTGAGTTTGGATACTAGAGACAAAATGTATACTGGAAGTCTGGGATCCAGCAATGGTGATGATGTAGAGACTAAAATACTTGACATTTGTATATCATTTGGGATACTGGTATGCAAAAGCAGTATTGAATTGATATATTACTATCCCAGGCCAAAAGAAAGTGATAATTATTGCAATGTACTGTCCTAAATATGAAACCCACTGGAAAAGTACCTAAGACTAAAGGGAGATTCTATAAAACTTAGTACCAGAATTATGAGCAAACCCCAGTGTCAACATTGATTCAGATACAAGTTAATGGCAGGAATGCTTTAGCTCATGTGTTTTCCATGTACCTTACTTTATGGCTTTCTTTATTGCCATTTACAAGGAATACCAGAATGACTTGTGAAGAGGGTCTCTCTGTATCATTGTAGGCAACACTGGAGATTTTCTAGGAAGACAGGTTATAGCTCAGTTTGGTAAACACTGTGTTCAAACACTCTGAATTCAATTAGAAAACAGTCTCTACATGATTATTTAAATACTAATGTTAAAATAAAAAAGTGTTGTTTCTAACATATGCGTGAACAAAATCAAAACACATACATAATATTTGTGGATTAACTACAAACATAAAGTACAGAAACAAATCATGATTAAGATTCTAGTACGTTTTCACTAATTTGGTTCTTTTCTTTTTTTTTTTAAATATCTGTTACTTTATCCTTTCATGTACATATTTTTATAATTTTGTAGGAAACATGAGGTACATAAGAAAATGGCTATTTTTACCTTTGTATTCTCCATTGAGAAGTCAAGGTCCTAGATAAGATCATTGCTTGAAAAAGCTCAACACTGTGAGTTACAGATTAAAACAGCCAGGGAAGAACACAGAAAAGAAAGCCAACTGAGAAGCTTGGGAAAGGCTTGCGAAGAGAAAGAATTTGAACTATGGTCTAAACAACAAGGGCAGTTTGGTTAGGTGGAGAATGGCATTCCTGAAAGCACACAGAAACTTCGAAATAGGAAAGGGTTAGGTTAAAAACAAACAGCCAGTTAGGCCTGTTTACACTTGACACAAACGGTGATGACATCTGTGAGCAATGAGAATCCCATCAAGCCTATGGACAGAAGGAAGCATGTTGGGATATCAGAAAGGAAGTCAAAATTAAATGGAGACTTCCAGGTCTACATTTGCTGAGCACTGATTTTCCTGAGTACGATAGGAGGTAGCAGGTGATACAATATTAGATAAATCTTGCTGCAAGCTCTTTGCTGTGTAAAAAAAAAAAAACCTTAATAGAGGAGAGAATAATTATGGCTCAGAGATTTGACTGTGTTGATTCTGAGACTGTGGATACTAAGTTAACATGGCCGCCAGGAGCATAATGGAGCAAATTGGCCATGTAGTAATAGACAGGAAATGGAGAACTCTGAAGGGATCCCACAGTTACGTACTTTCTCATACTAGCAGAATTGCTTCTAAAAGGCCATTCCATACATGCTCATCAATGTCATAGCCCATTGATTAAGTTAGAGCCTCATGATCCAGTTGCCTCTCAACTGCACTGTCAGCTGGAGAATAAGCCTTCAATGCATGAATTTGTAGGGGTTGCTACATATTCAAATCATTACAAATCTTTAACCAAAACATAAATTGGCAAGAATTTGTGTTCTATATTATTTCAAAATGTATGTCTTCATGAGTAATATGAAAACGGAACAAGGACTAAAATCAGTTAGATGCTAGGCATCAAGTAAGGGCATAGACCTTAATTACTGTGTAAAATATTCCCTGTGACTTTAAGAAAGTACATTATCATTGTTAGGCAACAGTACCAAGATATTCCTAAACACACACATGCTTGCATGCATGCATGTGATACAACACAACAAAATACACAATTCACTATATTTTAGGAAACCTAAATATGCTATAAGAAAGACAGCAAATAAGTTCTGGCCTAGAGAAGCATTATTTGATTGATTTGATCCAATGTTTTGTTTTAGTTTTTGTTTCTGTGTTTTTAAAATAAAAATTTCATTTCAAAGTACAATCAAAAATTAAGTTGGAGATAGGATCAGTAATAATATGCTTCAGAGATGTCCTAGTGTCAAAATACGCATTATATTTGTGTGGTCATATTGTTATCATTAGAATATGATAGAAAGCACAATTTTTTTTTTGTCACCAAATTATGCACTTGTAAGTTGGATACTCATCCTTTGAAGTACCTCCTCTCAAGTGGGGTGCTTCCTTGGAGATTTAAAGGAAGACTAAAAGCACATGACTACGTGATTCAACAATTTTATTTGTGAGCACTGGAAAGAGTAAATAGCAGAGTTTCAAACAAACATTAACCATCAGTGTTCAGTGGTTAACTCACAATATCCAAAAAGCATGAAAGCAGCCTAAATGATCATCATTGGATGTATGGAAAATAGAAAAGTGTGGTATTGAATGAACTGGAATATTACTGAGCAGAAAATAAAAGCAGTCTTCTATATGCTACAACCCAAATGAACCTTAATAGCATTATGCTGAATTAAATGAGGTAGAGACACACAAGATACATATAACAGTGCAGTTCATAGAGTTAGGAAGCAAAAAATTAGTTACCAAAGGCTGAAGACATGATGGTGTTGTTTAATGGCTACAGACTTTCTGAGTAGAAAGTGAGATGTTCTGGAGATACTTGGTGGTCATGGTTACCCAATAAAGAGAATACACTCCATTCCATTCAGTGGTAAACTCCATTGATTACAGTGAGATGGGAACATAGCTAAGCTTAGCATCTTTACGGTCCTGGGGTCAATTGGATCGAATACCACACTCATTCAAATGAAATCATTATACTGTAAATGATGTGTATATTTACATAGTGCTTTGTTATTCTAAACATAAATAGTTCTGGAAAGGGGGGGGGAACAGAGAATTAAGAAATATTAGTAGAGTCTGGCAAAGATATCTTGAATTTAGGAAGGGAAAAAAATGATTGCTCTGAGAGAGAAGTTGAAGTTGGAAGACAATACAGAAATCTGCTGATCGTGAACTTGGGGGTCTCAAAACAATGCTAGTGTCCGTATCCTGAGCCAGGAAGACTCATATGAGCCAAACCACACACAGTAGTAAGCAGCATAAACCCTCAGAGGATACACCCCCGCAGAAAAACACATGCAGGATTTTCCATCTGAATTCTTGTTCAGTAACAACAGAGATGATTACAAACAAACCCTCTAAACTTGTTCAGAAATACCATTTGAATAGAGGCAAAACACATCTTCAAAGCTCCAAGAGAAAGCATGAGATTTCCATTGTCGCCACTTTTTTTCTATGTCATGCAAACAATAAAGTAGTCATTTCCCTCTTTTTAAAACCAATTACAAGGGATTGAGTTTATTAGAAATATTCAATTTTCACCTATCATCTGTTTGTTTCAATACAAAATTTTAGTTATCAACCGCTACACCCCTTGAAACCATACTATTGAAACCAGCAGTCACTTACTTAGTGCACAGATTTGCAATTGGGGCATGCCTTGAAAAGATAGGCTGGTTTGTCTAGTCTATGAAGCATTGACTGAGACAGTTCAAATGAGGAGCCAAGAAACTATTTCCAAGATAGTTGACCAATATGCTAGAGATGATGATGGAGGGATGGGTAATCAGCTGGCAACTCATATGATGTCATGAGTTTGTTTCTTTAGTTTTTTAAAAATTTTTGTTTGCTTATTCATTTGTGGGGCTTATGTTGATGTAAGTGTGTCAGCAAACTTGTGTAGAAGTCAGAGGATAACTGGTGGAATTCAGTTCTCTTTTTCCACCATCTGGATTTTGGGGTTGAATGCAAACTGTCAGGCTTAGAATCAATGGGCTTAAACTGCTGAGCCATACACTCCTCAGAGGACACTTCTTCCTAAATTTCTCTGTCCTCTTTACAACATGACTATTGTTTCCAGAGCAAAAGTTCCAAAAGAACATCATTAATGACCTAGCATGAGAGTTGCTTAGCCTCATTTCACTCAGATTAAGATAGAAATAAGGTGTCTCACACTTTTCAGTGGGATAAAAGTAAAAGTCATACTCTAAGAAGGTATATAAAATGAGACGTTGCTTCAGCCATATTGAGAAAACTCAATGCTGCCCAAGAAATTGTATAGGAGAAAATCAGATAACTTCAAATAATCCATTTAAGTTTAAAATGAATAGCATGCTTAAATAAACAGGTTGAGATAAAGACACTATCATGCCTCCTTGTCTTCTATCTACTGTCTTAGGACCTTGAATTTTCTCAATATTGATTCTAGGTGCTTCGTTATCTCTGTCCCACAAGATGGTTGATAATTATGGCTGATATGTCATCCTGTCCTCTTATCTTTACTGCTGTGATGTTTATCTTGATTCTTGGCTTGAACTTGTCAAATAGCAGCTGTAGTTACTTAGTATCCATGACAGAAAACTAATTCAAAACCTGGTCATTAAAGAACACATTTTAAAAGAATTTTTCATACATGCATATAAAATGTACATGTTCTAATGATTTTCATGAAGTCTTTAGTGAATGAGAGAACCATGGAGATCTACTGAAGAACTGAAAAGACTCAATTCATTTATGAAATAAATTCATAAACAGCTATGAAAAAGATAAAACTGTTCTATAATCATACAACCAGTAAACACAATTCATATTTTATGGGCAAGAACTACTTCTATTTCTTCCAATCTTCTGACAGTTAGCTTCTATTTGTTCAGAATTGCAAAAGAGTTGATTCAAAGGTGACAGGAAAGACCATTATAGGACCACATGATCTCCATGGTTATAATAACATTTCATTGAGTGAACATTCAAAATATTTTATTCTCATTGCAAATATCTTCCATCATCTTCATAAGTTTTTAAAATGCATTTTTGTGTATGTTTGTGTGTATGTGGAGGATACAAGTGTGCTTGTACATGTGCACATGTATATGCATACATGTGGAGGCTAGAGAAACCTTGGATGTCATCCCAGAAATATTGAGACTGGGTCTCTCCTTGTCCTGGAACTAAGTAGACTAGACTGGCTAAGCCATATGGTTCTTTCTGTGCACACTTTCCAAGCATTGGGAGTAAACCCTATACCATTACACTGATTTAACAAGGGTTTCTTTATTAGTATTTTAACAACAGTAATTAGTGTTTATATATAATGTATGTTTGTATAATATGTGTGTGTATATGTTGTGTGTGATGTGTGTGTGTGGCATGTATGCATGCATGAATGCAAGCACATTTCTGCCATAGCATGTGTGTGGAGATAAGAGGACAACTTTTGAAAGACAGTTCTCTCCTTCTACTATGAAGATTTCTTGGTTTGAATTCAAGTCACCAGGCTTCCTTGGTGATGGATGGATGACAAATTTTACCTGGGAGTCACAGAGAGTCGTGAATAAATATTTCCCAGAAAAAGAATCTATAACACATCAAAGTAACAATTCCATCTTTGTGAACCAATGTGTCTTTATCCGGGTTTCTAACAGACATATGGATGAAGAATTCCTTACAAAGAACAAAGATGATGAAAGCAGCTAGCTGCATCACTAAAACGTCCATCTCAGCAGTGGTGAGGATCCTTGAAAGTTGCAAGCCTGGATTTCTCTGCGCAGCTCCAGGAAACTAGACAATCTGAGGACCTGTCTTTAGCAAGTGGGCTTGTTAAAGTCTCCTTCCTCAGCAATTGTTTACTCTTTTGTATACTTCTAGGAAGGAGCCATGCAGAATCTTCCAAGTTTCCGTTCTCCTACACTTTGACTTTGTCTTTAATCTCACCAACCTCCTACCCGCTTAGGAGAGGATTTTCAATGTGGAGGAGACTGAACGTCCAGTGGTTTAACCCTAAGTGGCGGACGGGGGTCCTCCCGGATGTGAGACAAGCTTTGTCCAGAGTGGGCTACCCCACTCCTAACCTTTGCTAAGTGTTCAACTGCCACTATGATCACTTTAACCATAGATCCTCATTCAATGTCCTAATAATTTCCTAGACAAAAGAAATGAAATTGCTTGGTGGCTTATTTATGAATTTTCTTGTCCTCCGTTTCCATATTCGTGGATAGACTCACTATTTTTTTCTTTAATAAAAATATTTCTCATTAAAGTAATAAAAAAACCAAATCTGCATTTGGGATACTTTCAAATTACCAGGGCTTAAATAATAGCAAAATATGGTTTGCCACCCTAGAAGCTTAGAAATTTGCTTTCTTTCTTCCTTTCTTCCTTCCTTCCTTCCTTCCTTCCTTCCTTTCTTTCTTTCTTTCTTTCTTTCTTTCTTTCTTTCTTTCTTTCTTTCTCTCTTTCTCTCTTCTTTCTTCCTGTCTTTCTCTTTCTTTCTTTTTTCTATCTATCTTTCTTTATTTACACAAACATTATACTAGACCAATGTAGCATGTGTCCCCACTGTGCCAAAGTCCAGTGTGTGCAATGACAAAAAAAGAAACCCAACAGAAGAGCTACGAGTTGACGACTGGGCATTATGGACCATCACATTCTCATCAATGGACAGAAAGAAGGTGAAGAACATTGTGGAAGTACCAATTTAGATGCTCAGTTCTTCAGATGAGCAACGCTGCACAGGCCAAGTTCTACATAAACAGGACTTTCTGGGTGGCCATCCTGGCAGCTTAAAGCATGATTCACTGAAGTGGAGAGAATTAGAGATGACAGAGGCCCAGATGACCCCTATGAGGTTCAAATTAGAGAGAGTCTAGGAGCAATAATGACTCTGAAGAGAAACTGTGAATATTATTTTGTCCCAAGTCAAAATACCCTCTCAGCAGGGACTACAGCATATTCCCAACCCATCTCTTCCTCTTGCCCATCAATAAACAGCTCTTCGTTTTATTAGGCTTGACACCAAATCCGATTTCCTCATTCAAATCTGTTACATCCAGTCTTGGTGGCCGGAATTCATGGGCCGTGCTTGTCTTTTTTATTCCCCTGTCACTGGGAACTAAAATATTTGGATTACATTACTCTTGACAATGTGAGTTCTCCTAATACAAATATGATCATGTTTAGCTGCCAAAAATCTCAGATACAATTTTGCAAGCCATGCATGAAATTTGCTAAAAGTGTTGGTGTCTAAGTTTTCATTACACATTTCCTTTCCGTGTGGATAAAAAAGAACCTGTGTTTTTATTCCCATGGTAAACCCTAATATAACTGCAAAAGCAATCATTTTTAATCATAAATAAAAATTGAATTGAGGCAGATTTCAAGGTTTCTTTTTATTGAGAAGATGGTGCTAATAAATAGACAAAAGTCAATTGTGAGTATTCTAGGGGCTAGAAGTAAATGTGTCACCAGGGTCTACCAGAGTATGTGTATTATCTATGACAATAAAAACTTTGTCAATGAAATAGATAATTTCTTATGTTTAAGTCACATGTTTTGGTTTCTTACAATGGGTTTGAGAGACTACTGTGCAGCATAGAGATTTTAAGGTGTGTGTGAAGTGGATAGATTTGGCCACAGATATACAGTAGTGTGGAGGGATTCCTTTTTTAAAATTTTTTTCTTTTTTTTTTTTTTTTGCATGTGGTTTGTGGGTGTGGCATGTGTGCTCTTATGTATATTTTCATGTGTGTTTGAATGCACAGGTGTATGGTGATCAAAAATAGACATTGGCTGTTTTCTTTGGTGTAGCTTGCCCTCTGCTCCGTCTCGCGGAATAAAAGGCAAGCGACAACCGTGTTCTTCTTAAAGCGGTTTATTCAGGTTCCTTGTTACAGCACACTTGCTTCTACCTTCTTCTTCCTCCAGCCCCTTGAATGCCCTCCTTCTTCTCCTTCAATCCTCCTTCCAATCCTCTCGGCTACCGCCCCAGCCACCTTTATATACATTGCCTTAATCCCATCAGCAGCTGCCACTCTGTCACTGTTAATTGGCTGCTCCTGTGATGCAAGGTGGGCTAAATTGGGTAGCCACACCTGGAAGCATGAACCTTCTCTCTACAATGAGCCACAGCCACAGTGTCTACTCAAGCTAGCTGGCTACATGCCAACCGTCATCCTGACGGCAGGGAGAACTGCTTCCTATACTTTGGTTGCACTCCAGGGTTATATATTGAGGCAGAATCTCTCACTTGAACCCAGAGCTTATCCTTGGCCATTCTAGCTAGTCAGCTTACCATGAGATTTTGGCCTTCATTTCTCCTGTGTGCTGGTGGTGAATCACCTGGCATTTATATGAATGCTTTGGATCAGAACTGTGATCCTCACTCTTGGGCAGGAAGGAGTTTAAGCCACAGAGCCCTTTCCCAGCTCCAAAGAGTAACTTCTGTAGTGTAAAGTAGCGGTGGCATATTTGTTGTCTTTCTATTGCACTGTCATTACAAGAGCTGAAATGAAGTCTTTGAGTGTCTGAAGAATGAATAGAAAGAGTGAAGAAAGTAACTTTATCCTGAGTACTTAGAAAATTCCCTGTGACTTGTTATGCAAAGCACCACTATTAAAAGCTATGAACATAAGCAGAAAACAACCACTTAACCTTGTTGTTATCTCTTGGGGACCTATTTAAAATTTTGTCACCATAGTTTGTATATATAAACAGTCATGTGTTATTACTATTCATGACCTATTATATAATAGTGTGAATGACATTCAGCCCAATGGATGCTTAGACCTTGGAGAAATAATGGTTGCCACTTTGAGTGTCTATTTTGAATGTCAATGAGGAGATGAAAAAGTTTGAAGAAAACATATTTTCTTTCTGACATATCCATTGAAAACATATATATTTTTAAATTTGTTTTCTTGCCATTCTTTGGACTTCTCACACAAATCCAATTTTCCAACAGGGTCATCTCTATCAGTGTCTATGAGCAGATCCTAAATGGTCGTGGTTGGAACAGCTGTGTCCTCATGACAAAGCGATGGAGAAACCAATTGGATGACAGTTAAAAATCTCAAACACCATCTTGGCTTTCCTTTCTCTGCTACATTCTTTTACAAAGAGCTTTAGAAAGCACAAGAAAGGCTCCTCCCTGTTCCAGAGATCGCAGCATCTTCTTGTGCAGTGCCAACCTCCTCTCGTAGACAAAATGGTGAAGGATGGTGTGAACGGATTTGGCCGTATTGGGCGCCTGGTTACCAGGGCTGCCTTCTGCTCTGTGTCTGGCAAAGTAGAGATTGTTGTCATCAATGACCCCTTCACTGACCTCAACTACATGGTCTACATATTCCAGTATGACTCCACCCATGGCAAATCCAATGGCACAATCAAGGCTGAGAATGGGAAGCTTGTCATCAACGGGAAGCCCATCACCATCTTCCAGGAGAGAGATCCTGCTAACATCAAATGGGGTGATGCTGGCACTGAGTATGTCGTGGAGTCTACTGGTGTCTTCACCACCATCGAGAAGGCTGGGGCCCACTTGAAGGGTGAGGTCAAAAGGGTCATCATCTCTGCCCCTTGTGCTGATGCCCCCATGTTTGTGATGGGTATGAACCATGAGAAATATGACAACTCGCTCAAGATTGTCACCAATGCATCCTGCACTACCAGCTGCTTAGCCCCCCTGGCCAAGGTCATCCATGACAACTTTGGCATCGTGGAAGGGCTCATGACCACAGTTCATGCTATCACTGCCACTCAGAAGACTGTGGATAGCTCCTCTGGAAATCTGTGGCATGATGGCCATGGGGCAGCCCAGAACAGCATCCCTGCATCCACTGGTGCTGCCAAGGCTGTGGGCAAGGTCATAACAGAGCTGAACGAGAAGCTCACTGGCATGGCCTTCCGTGTTCCTATCCCCAATGTATCCTTTGTGGATCTGACATTCCACCTGGAGAAACCTGCCAAGTACGATGATATCAAGAAGGTGGTGAAGCAGGCATCTGAGGGCCCACTGAAGGGCATCCTGGGCTACACTGAGGACCAGGTTGTCTCCTGTGACTTCAACATCAACTCTTTCTCTTCCACCTTTGATGCTGGGGCTGACATTGCTCTCAATGACAACTTCGTAAAGCTCATTTCCTGGTATGACAATGAATACGGCTACAGAAACAGGGTCGTGGACCTCATGGCCTACATGGCCTCCAAGGAGTAAGACAACCTGGACCACCCACCCCAGTAAGGACACTGAGAGCAAGAGAGAGGCCCTCGGTTGCTGAGGAATCCTTGTCTCCAACACTGAGCATCTCCCTCACAATTCCTTCCCAGACTCCAGTAACAACAGGAGGGACCTCAGGAGCCCTACTCTCTGAAATACCATCAATAAATGTTCGCTGCACCCCCCACCAAAAAAAAGAAAGTACAAGAAAGGCTATCGAGACACCACTATCATTTACAGAAGTTCAAAACTACACTGTTTCTGGTGTGGATGACATATTTTTCCATCATATTTTGACCACATCAAATTGAATATTGAAAAAAAATATGAAAAGCATTTCTAGCCAAGTGTAGAAATCTCGACAGTGCCTTAATAAATTCCGTACTATCTTTTCAAAGGAAGATTATCCCTCCATGAACATGTGAAGGGCTCAGGATCCATCCGAGCTCTTTAAAAGCCTTTGATGATGAAAGCAAACTAGTGTGTCTGATCCCTTTCTTTCCAAAGTGAGCCTCCACCCTAAATTTCCAACTATAATACTTAATTTGGCAAGAGAACAGTAAGCATAAAAATGCATTTTTCTTATGAATTATATTTTTCCTTACTTTTCATGACATTTATGCAAGCCAACTGAAAATGACTGTTCATGGATTAAGTAACAAAGGTGTTTTTTTTTCTTTCCAGTAGCACACATTTTATTAATAAGGATTTGACCCAATAGAGTAAAGAAAAAAATAAAACTACTTTCTGGAAACAAATAGGATACCCATCTGAAGTGAATTATCTATTTCAATGTTCCAGTCCCTGTTAGCATCCCAGGGAGTTGTATGTCCCAAACAGAGGAGTTATTTCTTAGAAGAAAATCACTTACCTCAGGTGGAAGAAGAACGAAGATGTGATTCTTGGTAAAGTCTTATCTCCCACCAGGACTTGGGACCCATTTACTCAACAAATCTCAGTATGACTCAATGGACCTCAGTAATCCAGTGTTAAACCCGGGGTAAGATCTCACACAGGTTTAAAGTTATTTTAAAGATATTATTATTTGAAGGGAAAATTTTTATTTATTTTAGTTTTTATTTTATGCATATGTTTGTGAGTATGTGCACATATATTGGTACCTACAGTAGCCAAAAAAGGGCATTGGAATCCCTGAAGCAGAAATTGAGGGAGGCTTCGATCCACCCAATGTGAGTGTTAGGGATTGAATGAATTTTGGTTCTCTCCAAGAGCAGTACTCCATTTTAACTGCTGAGGCATCTTTCTTGTCCCCCAAAGGGTTGTTTTTGAAATATGACCACAAGCCCATATCCCCAAAGCCTCATTATTGACCTAGATTACCAGATCCCATATGTGCTTTGATCTTCCTGAATGTTATATTATGCAGAAATTAGACATTTAACTTTTCCCAGAGTATTTACTGTCATAGTTTCATGTCTTACTTTTTCTTATTCTAAGTACAGATTCTTTGTAAGTTTCTACCCTTGTTCTAGGAAATAGGAAAATCCAGTTTACACACAGAGGTGGGGCTCTTCTGAATTCTGTGCTGCTTTTTCTCATTGCCCAACTTCTGTCCAACTTGTTCCTCCTGTATCTGGATTTGATATTAACTCCAAGGCATTCATCCTTGTGTACGGATCATGTCAGCTATTTTCTAGTCCTTCTCTATGTAGGTATCTGAGCAAGGTTGTGCTGTGACTTCTGATCCCTGTCCGCCCCCCATTTTCTCATCCCCAAACCACCCATATCTTGTTCCACAGTGATAGCAAACTTTTCCCCATACTAAGTGGAAATTCAGTCTAGAATTTAAAATCCAGTTTTAAGGTCATGAGAGAAAATAAGTTCTCTGCACTTCTCATCATAAACACTCCTCATAAGTTTCATAAAATTTACATAAATGATCCAACAACCCTGATATATTCAGTTCAATGGGTACACTCCCAGGAAATTTGCAATCTGGCATGGTCACGCATGCAGGTGTAATGTAACTGTCTTTGTTTCTCTTCTGTCCATGGCCATTTTAACTGGTTTTAAGGTTCAGATTCCAGGTCAGCAGGCTTGTTCCCTATCTTAATTTCTTAAAACCCACTTCAGTGAGAAGGTCCTGAAGACAGCATCTTTTTTATGAAAACAAATTCACCAATGCCAAAGGCAAGGGAGCAGCAAGACTCTAGTGTAAAGAGTGGCTCGTGTCAGCTCTCATCTACTCAGAGCTAGGCCTCTGTTTACAGTGTGTAGCCAGAGCAGGGAGAGCTGGAAGGGATATGGTCATGAATAGTATGTGTTTCAGAGGTCGGCCTGTAAGCTCATCCTTTAGGAATTATAGAAATATTCAGAGAGGTGATGAAGGTTTCTACAGGTCTTGAAGAGCATGTGGAGAAGGTTGGAAACACAAACACTCTGGGAGATTGCTTGTGACTCATGTTAGTCCTCCAATCTGTGTGGTCTAAGCAGGCATGCCATATCTATCAAGAGCTGTCCATTTGATGGTCAAAAGCATACTTGATGAATCTTTCGACCCCTTTTACAAACTCCTTCCTCTTTACAAACAGAAAACAAAAGTCTTCTCATTTGCTGCTAAGCAGTAGCCATGTTAAATAGCTCTGATCAATGAGACTCAAAATTCTTGTCAAAGGCCAATGGCAACGACTTGTGAGAAGAAAGTTGGTTCTTTACACTTGTCTTATTCTTTCTGTCTTAAAAGAGAATGTAATGGCTAGAGCTGTCACAGTTGGTTTGTGATCACAAGATAAAAGAAGCATAAGACAATTGAAAAAAATCTCAGACTCTATGTGTCCCCAACATCTATCTGTAAGAACCCTTTCAGTTTGTTATCTCATTGAATCTAAGAAAATGTTTTAGTATTAAAATTATCTTCTTGTTTTCTGTTCATATACAGTGTAATAGATTCTAAATCAATATGTTTTCAAATACATCAGATCATCCTAAATGCACTGCCCCTTGTTTCTTAAATGATGAGAGAAAGATAGAGAGGGACAGGCAGAGGGAGAGGGACAGAGACAGACAAGGAGCCCACATCAAATTTGATGATTCTTCTTATAAAAGGCAAAGATCAAGTAGATGGCGGACTTTAAAAGGAAAGTGGCTTTTAGAGACAGAATGCCCCATGCCTTTGTCTTTTTTTCCCCCATGGCAGCATGTGCAGGTGCATGCCCCAGTCAATGAGCATGTGTGAAGAAGGCAGAGGAAGACGTCCTCCTCTTTGCTTGCATCTTACTTTTTTGAGACAAGCTGTAATCACTGAATCTGAAGTTTGCCTTTTCTTCTAGATGGGTGGCCAGAAAGCTCCTGCCATCATCTTATCTCTGTCCCCTGATGCTGAAGTGACAGGCACACTCAGCTACTCTCAGATTTTATATGGGTGATGAAGGGTTAAACATGGGTCCATCTGTGTAGTCACTGAATCCTCCCCCTACTCAGAAGACCAAGCTTTCGGCATGGGTTACTTTTTTTATTTCTCTTCATTTTTTTTATAGCAGAGGAGTAAAATTGGAGATAAAAAAAAATGTCAATGCATTAACAAACTTGGCAGCAATAAGAGTTCTCATCACTTCTCTAAGTTGAAAATAAGAAAAATCACCTCATTTTCTAAAGACTTTAGAGATTAGATGAGAAACACGTTGGAGAAAAGTCCAAATGCCCCAATGGCCCACTTACTCTTGCCTGTGACTTTCTACTTGGGTGCTCACTATGCCTTTTTAACAATCAGAGCCTTTTAGTCTACAAACACGCAAAAATATAGAGATGTCTAGGTAAGATTTACTGGAAATCAAACATAGGGAAAAGCTACTGGCCACAACTGAGTGGCTAAGAGGCTGGTGTTTGTAACTTGGTTCCTGCAGGTCAGAGCTGAAGCTTTTCTAATATGAACAATAATCTGTAAGTGGAAAGGCTTTTTAAAATTATTATTATTATTATCATTATTATTTTAATTCAGCCCCCAGTTGTCCTTAACTATGTAAGTGGGAGTAGCTTTTGCACAGATGTGCATTATTCAAAAAAAAAGAAGAATGTCTTGCCGTCTTCCTTTGTAATGTCATTAGAAATATCAAAATACTCATTCACTGGGGATAAAAGGAAGGACGGCATGGAAGGAAGAGGGTGAGTGTGTTTAAAAAGTAGTGGATGAATGTTGCAGTGGAAACATCGGCACCTTGCTTGTTCTGGACTCTCCAATTAGCATAATATGATCCAGATGGCCACACCAAAAAGATTCCCTTCCTGGGGAAAGTTCTGGGTGGGGCAGATCATTGTGATCAGTGGAGAAGGAGCAGCTGCATGAACTCTGGGTTACCTTGGAAAATAACTATAATCATTTTGATTGCATGGATGCTGACAAACTTCCCAGGAATTTTTCTTAAACAAACATAGAAAGAAAGAAACAAACAAGCAACAAAATATGTTCAGGGGCTAGTTCTTACAACAGCAAACAAGAGGGACCTGCTACAGACTCTTGGCCTTTCAGGACGTGTGAGATTCCAGCGCCTGATGGAAGTGCTGAGATTTCAGTCATTAAGCTACAGTTCCAGCCAGCACCACTTCTTTGACTGGTTCCAGCACATACTGTGCCAACTGATAAATATTTTGAGTGTTGCCACTGCTTTGGGAAGGACTGTTGGCATCAGGGTGACTCTTTTGGCAGACTAAGAAAGGGAGTTCCAATCAATAGATGAAAGGCATCTAAGGTGGGTGATGATGGCTCGGTGTGAGCGCTGCCCGTCAAGTGCGTGTGGCTGTTGCCATGGATACTTCTGTGTAGTAGATTCTTAAACCTTCCAATGAGTAGTATCTTGTTCAAGTTCACTCAAGAGCTTAGGCTTGCTAGCGCCAACCCTGTTCAGATGCACACCAAAAATTGTTTCCTTGACTAAATCTGTTCATTGAGAATTATTTATGGAGCTCCTTCTTCTTGGGTGATATTCAGTCAGAGACAAGAGTTTACGTGAACTATGACCAAATACATTATTTTAGAGCATTACATTTTAAAACATATAACAGTAATCTGTTTAACTTATTGGATACCTTAAGTGTGTTTTCCAACTTAGCTTCCTTCCAAAGGAAAACAGCTAAGAGATTAAAAGCAGAATTTCCCAAGCAATGATTTTCAAAGAGACCTTTTGGGTAGCATCAAAAATCTAGGGAATTACTCTTGCTTTCAGCATCTTTTAAAGAAAAAGAGTCAAGTCATTAATAATGTAGCAAATAATGATAAAAGCACAGATTCAGAAAGTTTAACAGGAACTGCTCCAACAAGGAAAGCCATAAAATCTTGGTCTGAATTCTAAGCCATTGGCCACATTATCATCTTGGGTAAGTCACTACCAATGCCAGTTAATGGCAAAGAGTCAGCAGTTTCAAGAAATGAGACAAATGTGAGCTTATCACTAATTAGCTGCACAAGCCCAGGTTTCCTGATGAGTATGTAATATTCATTATATATGGGCACTTTGGTTCACGATCCTAATCCATCATGAATTATTCTTGAGCTTTTAGATGATTTTTTCTTTTTATAGACATGGTCTCATATAGCTCCTGGAGGACTCCCATTCACTATGGAGTTGAAGATGACCTTGAATTCCTAATCCTTCTTCCATTCCCAAAAACTAGAATTACAAGCCTGTGCCACCCTGACTGGCCTGAGTTCCTATTGGAAAACTGATACTTCAACTCATAATCATGTGGCTGATATTGACAAGCAATCATTTATAAACATATAAAATAAAATAGCAAGATTATCTGAAGGAAGTCAAAGAAGTGATTATTAAAACTTAGTTGAGATCCTGATTACATTATCATGAGACCAAAGTTTATGGGTCCATGATACCAATTTCCTAGACATGAAAGGAGATGAAAAAAATATAATTTACATGTTTTTCAAGCTTTTATCCAGATAAACAAATTTGGAACTACAATAAAGATGTCTAAAGATGTCACTTGACACCCTATCCTTTGTTTGTACTGATGAAAATAGACCCAAACCCTCCATTTACAATTAACTTTCATTTATTGATTTTTTTTTTTTAAGAATAATAGTTACCAAGAATGACCACAGAGCCCAAAGCAAGCCTCCTTTCCTGTAATATTTAAAATATGTGTATGGCCTCAGGACACACACATACACACACACACACACACACACACACACACACATTTGCTTGATCTAAACAAATCATTCTCTAGCTTTTAGATGTAGCTCACCAGCATGAAATCGGCAGCATACGCACATCAAATGAAGACAGATGTGCAAAGAGGAAAAGCCCTTGCCTGGTTCTCATAAAAGCTCTCAAGTTGCAGGCTGGTGGTATTTTTTCCTTAAAAGGTAGCAGAATTTACAATTACAAAAGTTTTCATGGTGGGAAATTGCATAATTCTCCTTACCAGAGTCTGTTAAAAAAGAAAACTCATCATTTTCTCCCTTAATAAACCTTATTTGCCAACGCATTTGTTCCCATTGACACATGCCTCCTCCAACCCTATACTATTTCAAATCAGGAACTGAGCAATACAAAGAAAGATGCTTTATTACTGGAGACCACAATGCACTCTCTCTAAATGCTTTGTCACTTGGATGGAACATGTGAATGGAAGGAACCGCTGAGCTTTCCAGTATGTCCTGGGGCTGTGGTGAGCAGGACACTAAGTTAATCATGTAACTGCTTCTCATTTGAGATAATTGCATCCTTGTTTTTCACAGCAGTTTTCAAGTCTCCCTCTGGCTCTTTGCAGACTCTGTGACATTTGCAACTCGCTCAAGTGCAATCTGTCTCCAAAGCTCTGTCATGAGAAGACCACTAAGAAGAAAAGAGTTGGAGTGGACCACAGGACTATGACATGCTGAACGTTTATTTGTCCATTTCTAGAAGATCACTCTCTGGGGCAAACAAAACTAGACAATACCAAGTAAACATTTGAATTAGTATTTTCTCTTTCTCAAGTCTTCTGAAACCTTTCCAAATGAAGGTAAGATGTACGGTCATTTGATCCTAGAAGCAGAGATGGGCCAGAAGAATAGGCCATGTGGTGGGTTCATAGTACTTTATGAAAAAGCATCCAAGGACATATAGTTCCCAATGACAATAGAGGATGCAGCTCCATCTTTCTCCTCTATGATGCTCCACCGTATAAAATTAGAATTTTCTACAAATGGATTCTATGCATCCCCATCAAGGAGGAGATGCAGAAGCCAAGCTTTAACAGCTATGAATGGCCACTGACCTCTTCTTGTCTTCTTCACTCTGTCTGTTCTGGATACTGCCAGCCAAGCAAAATAAAATGGACCTTAAGTCATAAAACTAATAGATGACAACACAGTTTCTGCTCATGTCATATGCAGGAAACGAGGCGGTTGGGGCTTGGCACATGGGAAGGGATATTGTGAGTAACAGAATAAAGCCTGAGGTTCGGAGAGAAGGACAAAAACACTACGGGAAGAGTATGAAAGAATACATACCACAGTCATCAACAGGCTCTGCTCACATCCCATGTGATTGTGTTTGAGTGTGTGGATTCACATATCTCCCTAAGGCACATCACCCACCTGTTACCCACAGGTAGTACTGTCCAGGAGCCTGGGAATGGTTCCTTAGAGTCACTTACAGTTCTGCTGTTTGGCAGTCTTCTGGGAGAACAGCTGCCTGGAATGGGTAACAGAACTCTCAGTAGAGGACACCTGAAAGACTTGGAAATGACAGCCTAGCATCTTCCTGCCATTATTGTACTCAAAGGCAAGGAGAAGGGTGAGTAAGATCTGGAGACTTGGGACTGAATGCATTCCTAAGTGTGAGTTCAGAACAAGCCTCCCACAGCTGGTCTTAACCTACAGGAATCAAGTGTACTCTATGGGAAAGTGTTTCTTAATGTTCAGTTTCAAAAAGTTATAACAGAAAGCAACCCTTCATTATTTTATCCATGTGGACATTTTTGTTTTGTTTTTCTCTCTTCAGTTGATTTTATTTTATTTTACGGTGGGAAGGAGAGGTCTTTGCCTTAAATACAGTCCTTCTCCTATGTTGCTTTGCATATTTTTGATTCACACATGAATTAGAGTGCACAGACAAATGCTGGTTACTGGTGGACTAGGACTATCCAGAGAACCATTTTAGGGGTTCAGCAAAGGAAAGAAGCATCCAGAAGTGACCTTCAGGGTTAGCCAGTATCTGACATTCTGTCCTCCTGGGTCACATACACATGCTTAAGGCAAGGTTCTTGTGCTTATTAACATCAGCGGGAAGACGTGTGAACCGAGGAGATTTCATGGAAGGAGGAGACTTGGTGGAGCCTTGGAAAATCAGCAATAAGCCCAAATTGCCAACAGTATCATTTGCTCAAAAGAACAAGCTGCTGTGTTGGTGGCTTTGGACAAAAGCAGAGAGGTAGAGTAACCTCCAAAGGTAACCTTCAAAGGCCTGCTTCTACTGCCCCAGATCTAACAACTAGACACCATGTCCCAAAGCTTTCATAACCTCTCAGAACAGGGCCTCAATCTGTTCACCAGGTGTTCAAACACAAGAGCCTGTGGGAACATTTCAGATGCAAATTATAACGCATTCCAAACCACAATGCTCTAAAATTGACTGTTTCTCCTTGGTGGGTTACTGACTCCTTTGTGTATTAGGTGGATATAAGGAAACTAGAGAAAATAACTCCCTCACTGCTTTGTATGCAGTGAAATCCCAGACTACTGGAGCCACCGCAGAAAGCCTATTCTAAGAACTCTTCTACAGAAAAACTTCATGAAGCCTCTTCTAGAATGTTTAAAATATATAATTTTTTTTGAGAGAAGATGATGTCATAGTTCATAACTCTGAGAGTTCCTTATGTGGAGTGGCTTTCTATAGTAAGTTCCGGTATATGTTTCTTGAGAGTTAAAACAACAAACAACAGTATTTGGTTTGCAAAAATCATATATATCTATACCATATGTATTACACTATACAATTATGTACATTCCATACCAAAAGCAGTTTAAATTAATTTAGTAGACTTTTGAGAGCAAGAGACACACATATTTCCAGAAGCCTGCAGCTCCATAAAAGCACAAACATGTTCATTGTAAAACTTGGCCCATCAGTATATAGTTGGAATCCAGAAATGGGAAGGCAGAAATATAGGATATTGTTCCTGTGAGAAGAACATATTCAAGTTTTTACTCGGATTTATAATCAGTAATGCCTCTCCCTTTGCTAAGTAGAGAACTAGGCTCCCTTGTAATGAGTTAACCTTCTGAACATGGAAGATGTGAATTTGTTACATAATCAGGAAAAATCACTTTGCAGATGCGATTAAGGTCACAGCCCTTGAGATTACTCAGGATAATCCTGGTGGGCCCGATGAAACTACATAAATTCTTAAAAAGCAGAGGCACTCTACCAGCTGTGTCAGACAGAAATGTGTGACACTGGGAGAGCAGTCAAAGAAATGTCCCACCTCTGGTTGAGGTCATGCTGGGAAGCAGGAATGTGAGCAGGTCTAGAGAACAAGGAGCTGAAGTGCTTCCAGGGCACAGGAGCAAGACTTGGACACCTTAGATTTTCCACATGTCAGGCCTGACCTACCAGGAGAGAAGTAATTTGTGTGGGTCTAAGCATTTATAGTCCTTTTCTATAGCCATAATCAGAAGGCAATACTCATCTCAAAAATGGTAGTCAGTACTTCCTAACCATGAGTACTGGCCTTTCACAGGAATTCTCTTCAGCATAAATTCTTACAGGAGATTCTAATCTTATCAGTGTTTAGCTGAAGGGAAGTGGGAATGACCTAAGGTTCATTAAGTTGGGCTATCTCTCAGGATTTCAAGTCCTTACGTAGGGAATGCTACAGGAAAATGACCATTGTACGGGTCCAGAGAGCTCATGGATCTCTGAAAGTATATTGGCTAGAAACTTGGAAACTTTAAATTCTGTGTGTGTGTGTGTGTTTCTTTGTGCTTCTGTGTGAATTCATGTGTTCACTTGCATAGCTGTAAATATCTGGGGTGAGTCAGTGTCTTCTGAGAACCAAAGTTAATAGTAAAATATTCTTGACATTTGAGGAACACTTTATAGGTGTCTGTGTCATAATTATTATTTTAAATAGAATTTTGTTTCCACGTTATTACCCTTTTCCAGATAGTAGAGATAGCACACATAGACAGTAATCAATGGGCAAGAATGATAGGATTCACCACAGAGACCTATTGGCAATGATAGTTTATGGGCAAAGAGAGTTCGGTGTCTTCCTAGGCATTCACCTGGGAACTACCCATGCTACAGGGGGCAGCTCCACATCATGCCTATGCCAAGGTCCTACTAATCTCAGTGGATCATAAAACAAAAACAAGACAGAAAAACACAGTAGTGTAGGGGGTTGTTGGTGAGGTTGGTGGGGGGAATAAAACAATAGGACAGTGGATTGGTGAGGATGACCAGAATATACTATATACATGCATGAAACTGTCAAAAGAGTGTATTTGTTTTAGAAAGTACACTGAACATCTTTGAACTCTCATCAGGAAAGCTTCTTGTAGTAGTAGTTGAAACTTAGCACAGAGGTCCTGAGTACAGCATGTAGAACATAAAAGTTCTCAGTACAAAGTACACATGCATCTCACACACACAATCCTCTGAGAAGAGGAGGTAAAAAATTATAGGAGCCAGAAGTGGAGGATGAGTTCAAGAAAACAGTGTTTTCCAGACATAACAGGGCATATACACATATAGACTCACAGTGTTTATGATGGTATGCACACAATGTGTCCATGCTCAAGACAGACTAGGTTCTACAGTGGATGGAGGAAGTGGCACCAAATCCACCTCTAGCCAAGGAGCTCTTGGTGTTTCATGGCTGGTGGGGGAGGGAGAGTCAGTTTTCTTGACTGACATGACCTTGGTAGGTTGAGTACATTCCAGAGAAGGCCCAACCCTCAGGAGTAGTTGTGCAACAAACTGGAGATGAAGAGGGTAGGTGAGAAGGGAAAACTCAGACTTGGTGAGGGGGAGAAGTGAAAAGGGTGGAGATGTGAGGAGTTAGCAATATGTGCATATGTTTAAATTCATTGGATGAATTTCTCAACAAATTAATAGAATCATTATTTTAAAACAATGAAAGAATAATTAAAGAAAGAAAACCAACAGGATTCTGGGGTTTGAAGGCTTTTCCCTTCCAACAGTCCCCAGAAGTATATTCATCCCCAAACATATTTACATTACTATGCAAGGTCAGAAAGACATGCTTCACCAGTATTTGCTAGCCTTCCTTCCTTCATTTCTTCCTTTCTTCACTTATTCCTTCTTTCCTTCCTTCCTTCCTTTTTCCCCTTCCTTCCTTTCTCCTTCCTTCCTTCCTTCCTTCCTTCCTTCCTTCCTTCCTTCCTTCCTTCTTTCTGCTTCTTTTTTGCAGCCCTTTCTTCACCTGCTGTGTAATTTCAGATTTCTAGTCCTAGCAAATGGATGATGAATAAAATCACCTACAAATCCATACTAATAAACAAATAAGAACCATTTAGGGCAGTCGTTCTCAACCTGTGGTCCACAGCCATTATGATTCATAACATTAGCAAAGTTGCAGTTATGAAGTAACAAGACAAATACTTTTATGGTTGAGGGAGGGGGTCACTGCAATGAGGACCTGAGTAATGTAAATAGTAAAGGGTCAGCATTAGAAAGGTTGAGAACCACTGCCTTAGAGTAAGCTTGTAACTGCTTTCTTCTAGGGCCGCCCATCATCCTACGAAAGAATCATGCCAACGAAGGTCATCTTATTAGCTTGGCTGGAGAGAACCCATGATTTCAGAGTATTCACATACATGAAAGCTTTGAATTCATGTCAGTGGAAACGGAGCATTTGCAATAATACGATTTCGTACTTGTGCAAACTCAACAAAATATTTCTGACAGTTTCTTAAAGATACTCTGAGACAAATGGAGATATATACCAGGCTTGTTTATACAGAAAAATGTCAAAATGCTCGCAGCTCCTGACACATATGATAGGAAAACAAATGATGGCACTGAGGAGAATGCAAAGGGAATATAGAGTGGCTGCTGAGAATGAGGGCTCAGTGACTTTGAGAGTATACTTTCCATATGATTTATCGATGGATAGAAACAGATGGCTTTGCTCAGATATCAGTGTAATGCTATGAGTTTAAAAGATTTGGGAATTGATTTGATATGCAGTCCCTGGCAGCCTTGAGTCCCATGTCCTGGACTCTGCCGTCATCTCATGGGAGTTTATACTGGTCATCCATGGATTTTATTTTCTTTTACAAGTTTCCCAAAGAAAATAAAACTGACAGTCTGAGACTGGTAATCTGAGTCAAAAGAGGCCTCAATCCAATGGTTTTGCAGTGTTCTCACAAACAACCAGAGTCATCACAGGCTTGTCTCCTACGTAAATAAGGTCGGCTGGGCGAGGGTTCCAGCATAACACGGGGTGAGTCACTGTTATTTATTTATGCTCTTTCTAGCTATCTCTAGAGAAAGAACCCTTTGGCAGGCTTCCCAGTACTTTTTCATAAGCTCTCTCCTCCACCCGCCTCCAACCAGGCAGAGCAGCCTTCAGACTTCAGGGGCCCTGCTTTGGGGCCTCTTCCTACCTCTTCTCTGAACACAATGGTAGCTACTACGTCACAGCACCATCACTGGCTCTATTGTCTCTGTGGCTGTTGCTTTTTACCGGAAGTTGCTTTTAGTTTTCAGTCCTATGTAGTTAGTTGCTAGATGCTTGTTATTATTTAAATAAATAAAACAAAAAGACTCCTTTGTCTTGAGGAGTTTTCATCTCTAGATTGCCAACATAAGGACACTGGAAATTCTAGAAAGAGTCTTGGAAAGGAGTGCACCTTCCCAACCTGGGGAACACTCAGGATGGGTTTGGTAATACAAATGGAGAGTTACATCCTTGGAAGATGCTGTGTTCAGGAGAAAGGCATCCATTCTCCTGAAACATGCTTTGAAACTATTTCTCAGGGAACTGTGCAGATGGGAAAATAACCCTATGTAGCTTTGTCTATGAGGTGAATATATCTCAGGGAGAATCAAAGAGACAAATGGTTAAATTACCCTCTTGACCTGTATCCAGTTCCTTTTTCTGACTGTGTTAGCTACTTTCCTCAAGGTGGTGACCACATAATCCAAAAGCAACTTTAGGAAGGAAGGGTTTCTTTGCCTGATAGTTTGAGAGATCCCACCCTGGCAGCAGAGTCATGATGGCGACAAATGAATGTTAGCATTCAGCTTTCTTCTTTGTTCTGTTCAAGATCTCAGACCACTGACCACGCTAACCATGTACATAATTGATGTGAGTCTTCTCATTCATATTAACCTGATCTAGATAATCTCTTATAGACATGACAAGAGGTTGGTCTCTCTGGTAACTCTAAATTCTGTGAAGAAGCAGCTACCACATGTCTCTTTCTTGCTTATGCATTCCTGAGGTGATAACTAAGAGACAACCCAAGACACTATGCCAAGCTTCAATACTCTTCGCTAGCAATTGATTTTGACAATGGAGAAATCTTTTGTCCTCGAAAGCTTCTTTCCTATGCTTCCAGGAACCCCCATACCCTTTTCCTACCACTTGTTACTTCTTAGACTATTTTTTGTAACCCTACAAATTATATAGTTTCACTTTTATGTCCTTAGTAAGTCCATTTTGTGACTTTGACTTTAAATACCACCCGATGTTACAGACTTTCAAGTTCTTATCTCCATCTTAAAACTGATTCCTGAAATCCAGGCTGCTGCATCCACTGATCAACTAGATAGCCTCACCCTTAAGTACTGAAGCACTGAAAACCAACATGTCCAAGTTGAACTCCTCAGCACTTCCTCAAACAAACCCTGTTGTACTTAGATGGAGACTGGGATGGTAAAGAAGAGGACAGAGGAACAGAGCCAGTCTTTTCTCATCATCTCCAACTTGGGAGTTAACCCTTTCCTCAAGTCTCTGTCTCACGCTTCACTTTTCTTTCTCTCAAAATTCATATCTGATTTTCTGTCAATCTTATAGCTTTTGCTTCAAAGAATATTAAGTGCCAGTCACTGGTACAACTTTTACCACCGCCTTCCAGCTCTAAGCTCCTCAGTGGGTCTTGCCTCAATTCCACATCTTAGTTGCAAATTCTCAACCAGAGTGGTCCTGTTGAAATACAAGTACAAGCTTCTTAGTGGTTGCATCAAAGTCTTTCTTCAAAGCAGTAAAAGAGAAAGCTTTATCTCATTTTATCTTGTTCCCAATTAACACCTTGATGTCATCTCTTTATTCTTGCCCATTTTCACATTTCAGCCTTACTTGTGATTGTGGTTGTCTTTTCTCACATGTATGCCCTCCTTGTAGTCTCTGGCATCATTTCATCTAGACCACTTCTCCTCACAGTCTATATGGGCAGCCTCTCGGCTAACTCCTCAAAATTACAAATCCCTTCTTGGATATTCTGCTGCATGTAGTATTGTTTATTATTTTTTTATCTTGTTATATTGTTATATTCTTCTCTTGAGCTCCTTGACATCTATTGCCATATAGGGTAGAGTTATCTCAAAACAAAAGACACTTTAAAAAAGTCACTTTTTTTACTCTCTTCCTCAATATATGCTAAGTTCCAGTTTGGTCCCAGTTCTAGGATGTAATATGGTTCATAGGATGGACTCAAAGGTATTTATTGGATACTAAAAAGAACATAATCAAGGACCACAGAGAACACAAACTATTCTTGGATGAAATGCACAGGTGATATGGTTATGGGTTTTCTTCTGTATCTGAGGAACATGCTAAGAAGGGCAATGCTTAACTATAAATATAGTCTTCAAATTTGACGGACAAGTCCAGAAGGCCTGGTTCTCATGTTCTTCACTCTCGATCCACTATGACCTACAGGATTCTCTTAAGGTAAGAGCCATTGCTGATCCAATGTAACCAGTGCTCCATCTCATGATAGTATAAGGGAAGAACTGAATTGAAAGCGGATCATGATCTCAGCTTCTCTGTCCTTCAAGGGTAACTTCCTCGGTTCTGAAGTGTCATCTGACTGACTGTGTTATTCCATTTTGCCTCCATTCAATCCCTAATTCACATAAAAACCATCATCCTAGTTACATTTAGAGGCTATGTCAGCTTTTGTCATCAGGAAGTGCAGGCATCAGAGTTCTTGGGGAAGAACAAGGGAAGTAACAGATGATAAAAATAGTGGAAAAGAGATGTGAAATGAAGGAAGCACTCCATCACAAACTGCTTGGATAGTTGGGAATAAAACTATTATGCATGGGGATGAAAGGACCAAGTATTTGATTAGCGATTATATTGCACAAAATAATTCTTGATGATAAAAGTAACTTTTTAAATTCACAAGTAAATTACTATTAGAAAGAATCACATGCCTGGGGTGGTGGTGCACACCTTTATCCCAGCATTCAGGAGGCAGAGGCAGGAAGATTAGCGAGTTGAAGGGCAGCCTGCTCTACAAAGTGTGTTCTATGACAGCCAGAACTACACAGAGAATCCCTGTCTGGGGATAAAAAAAGGGGGGGGGAGGCAGAGGAAGAGGAGGAGGAAGAGGAGGAGAAGAGGGGGAGGAGAAGGAGTAAGAGGAAGTAAAGGAGGAGCAGGAGCAAAAGGAGGAAGTGGAAGCAAAGGAAGAAGAGGAGGAAGAAGAGGCAGCACAGTCAAATGTAATTCATCATACCAACCAGTGTCTGGGACATGCATTGAGATTCTGATTTTATGTGGTGACTGCAACAGTAACTAAGACGGATACATCTGCAAGATTCAGGTGAGATTAAGGCTAAGATTTAGTAAGACGCCTGATTCCAAATGCACCAATTTCTATGTAGTTTGTTGCGAAGAAAACCTAGCAAATGCAACTCTAACTGGCATTTGTACTGAGACTGTTGATCATGTAAGAATCCAAAGAAAAGGTGACTTAAATGGGTATTTTGGTGGAAGGGGTAATGATGGGTGCTAATAAAATGACCAGTAATTGGATACCATTGACTGGATAAGAGCAAGGAGACCATGAGTACAAAGGAAGACCTATAAATACATTGAGAGACTGATTTGAAGTAGAAGAAAATAGGAAAAACAAATGATGTAAAAATATCTAAACTCTGTTTCTTACTGCATTTGATGCTGGTGTGAGAAAATAACAGAGACTATTTACTACCTTAAGACAAGAGGATTATTTAGAACAGAGTTCTGGAAGTCTAAGAGGATCAATCACCTCTGCCTCTGGTGAGGGTCCTATGATAATAGATCACATTTGAGAGTGATGGATATGCACACACAGACACACATCATACATATACATATACACATACACACACAACCTACATACATAGCACTCATACATACACACATATACACATATATATACACATATACAATACACACATTATATAAATACATACACATATACATATACATGCACTCATACACACATACACTCACATAGATACACACACCCATATATACACAATACACAAACACATACACACACATGTATATACACATACACACATATCTACACATACACACATACATACAAACATACAACATGCACATGCATATACACACACATAATGACTCTTATACATGTACTCATAAACATATACACACACACATACATGCACACACATACATTCACATAGATACACACACCTATATATACATACATACTCATACATACACACACATGCACATACACATATACATACACACACATGCACACACACATACAGATACAACACATACAAACACATCACGTACACACACAACAAACATACATGTACACACACACATATATCTGTGCATGTATGAAAGGGACCATAGAAAATTCAGTTATTATATGTTTATAATAAACTCTCAAACAAAAACAAACCCACTTCCATTAATCCCTTCTAAGGACAGTTCCTCATAACCTGCAAGTCTCTGAGGATTTGCAACATTGTCACAATAGAAACAAAGTTTATATGAATATTAGTGAAAATGAGCTATATCCAAACTCAGAATTGTTCATTTGACTGTGAACAATTGAACGAATTTACTAAATCATTTACATTGAGTGTCTAGTTTAAAGTTTCCAAAATGAACAGTTAAAGAAGAAAGAGGTTTGCACAACAAATATCCACTCTGTGTTGGGGTGGGGGGTTAGAGTAGGGCATTCCTCTATAGATCTTTTCATCTGAATGACACAAGTTTTAGTAAGCATCTATTTGGTTTACTTATTCCTTATTAGAAATACATAGCTGGGACTGTATATTCACTAGTTCCTCTCAAGCAAAAAAACATTGATATGTTTTAACAAATAAGATTGAAATCTGGCGGGGAAAAAAAATGACAGAAGGCTCTCCATATGCCCAGTACAATGTTTGAAGCAAGGTGGCACAGGCTGTAAGATGCTCTAAAGAGGCCAGGTGGAGGAAAAGATGAAGTGACAAAGTGGCAGGGTGAGCAGAGCAGCCTACTGCAAAGGACCTGTCAGGTGAGCACACAGCTGCCTGCCAAGAGACCAAGGGAATAGCTAGAAAGCCTCCCCTCTTTTTCTTTTCTTTTTCTTTCATTTTTTTTGTTTCTGTTTTGGTTTGGTTTAGTTTTTTTCGTTTGTTGTTTTATTTTGGTTAGTTTTAGGGGACAGAGTTTCTCTGTGTATCCCTGGCTATCCTGGAACTCTCTCTGTAGACCAGGACGGCCTCAAAATCACAGAGATTCTCCTGCCTCTGAGGCAGAGCTTTAATCCAGAGCTGGGATTAAAGGCATGCTGTCAGATTATTACAGGCTTCCACCCACCCCTCCCCACCCAACTCTTCTTGGTGAAGTTCTACTTCCTGAGACCCTCAAATCCTAATTAAAAACCCTGAAGCAAAACAAAGCGGCAAGGGCTGAGACTTCTACCTTAGAAGACTGGAAGAGCAGGGTTCTGGCACTGGCTCAGTGGGTAAAGTGTTTGTTGGATAAGCTGAGGCCTGAGTTTCGCTCACCAGCATCCAAAAATAAACCGAGGAGCATGTGTTTAAACCCAGTGCTGGGGGGAGCGGGGAGAAGAGACAGGCTGATCCCAGGGACTCCTTGGCTAGCCAGTCTAATAAAAACAATAAGCTCAAGGTTGGTGAAGAGACACTGCTCAGAATATAAACTAGAGAAGTGATTAAGGGAATATCCAACGTCATCCTCTGGTCAAGAGTGCATCCCATTCATACGTAAATATATGGCTGGGGCGGGTCCGGGCTGTGGGCATGGGAGGTGGGGGGCTGGGGGACTGAGGAGCTGGAGGATTTGGGGTGGAGCATAGGAGAGGAAGAGAAGGAAAGAAAATGCGAGTCAACTCTCTTGTTTCTAGGGAAATGCACAATTTTGTCTTCTAGAGAAAGAAAAATAAGTCAACAACGGCGCTGAAGACAGTTTGAACGTAGGAAAGATCAGAAAATGTACATTAGATAAAGGCAGGGGGTTCTGAGAGAGAACTGGAAGGCTCTTGGCTCAATCTAGGAATACGATATAATCAATAAGATATGAATAAATTAGCAATTTTATTTTGTATCCTACTTGTATTTATTGTTATCTCATTGGAAGGAATCGAAGGGCTGGGTATGAGGCTCAGTGGTAGACCTCTTGCTTAGCACATTAAGATTTCTGGCATTAATCCCTAGAACATCTTTTTTATGAAAAAAAAAGAATTAAAAAAACTGAAAAAGAAAGAAAAGTTAATGATATTAGTATTAATAAAATTAAAAGTGAAGATTAAAATTTATCATGCAGACTTCCTGTGACTTAAAATCATCTTATCTTTTAAAATCATCTTGTCTTTTCTGATAACCTCAAAGGAGGCAGAAGTTTCCTCTCTTTACTTTCACATCCCTCCCTCTCTCCTCCTTTCCTGCAGATCAACATGAAGTACTTTATTTAAACAAATCCCAAGCCAAATTCTGCTGTCAGAGCCGTCCATGCCAAGTCCTACCCAGGACACTCAGGATCCCTTCCAAGTACTTCGATGTGATGTCTGTGACAGTTGTGCGTAAGAAAGGGAGGGTGGGAGCCGACCCTTAGGCTGCCTGTAACAGTAACTGATGGCCAGTACTTGGCCAGAGCTAAGTACATGTCCTTTTAGCAAAGTCATTTGTTGATAATGTCCTTCGCCAATCTGACGGCTAACATTAAGACAACTAGAGTAAGGAACAATTGTATAAATCATAGGGCCAAATACAAATGTGAAACAAAGCATAAATAAACATAACTGCAGACTACAAGCGTGCGCAGGCTAGGTCTCAGGACACTTGAGAATACAGCCAGTAAGACACGAACACGAGCATGTGTTACGATAGATGAAGATGTTTAAAGAAAAGATACTAAAGAGGGTCAGGAGAGATGGCTCAGCTGTTAAGTGTCTGTGATGCTTTTGCTGAGGTCTGAGTTCAGTTCCCAGAAACCATGTCAAACAGCTCACAACAGGCTATAAGTTCAGTTCAAAACAGAACTCATGTTTCTGGCCGCTGAAAGCAGCCTGTTCCTGGGCACACACCCATACTCACGTAGGCACGCTTAACAAGTAAATTTAAATTTGCCTCCGAAGACAGCCCTATTCCTGTGTACGTACACATGCACACACACAACACATACATGTAATGAATTTTGTGATTTTTTTTCCCACCTCCATTTCACCTCTGTCTTCCCAACCCCTCCCACTTTGATGCCATGTTCTTGTGTTACACATTGGCTTTCCTTAGAGTTTCTCCTCTGAACTTGCATGTGATGCCATTTACTGGGGTAAAGATAACAGTGGCTACACTACTGAAGAAAATGCTACATTCTTTTCTGAAAGCTGCTAATAGTCTCTCAGAGACAGAAAAGATCTCACGATTCTCCCTCATCCAAGATGTAACATTGATAGAGTCATCATGTGACATGCACACTTGCCTTGAGTTATAAGTGCAATGGCCATCATGTCCAGGACATATCGTTTTTGCTGCTCATTTCCTCATTTTATGGTTCTAATATCCCCCTTCTGAGGTGTCCCCTGAGCATTAGAGGGAGGACATTGATGTCCCGTTTATGACCATGCATCCGCCGGCACCTGTTCCAGCATTTTGGCCAGGTGTGGGATTGTGTTAGTCACTTCCCACTGCAGGAAGAAGTTTCCCAGGTGAATGCTAGGAGCAACACAAATCTACGTGTATATTCACAGGTACTCAGTCAGAGTTTGTCAATATAGTCATTTAAAAAAATAGTAGGAGTCTTCTGAGTCTTTTTTTTTTTCAGAGCTGAGAACCGAATCAGGGCCTTGACTTGCTAGACAATCACTCTACCACTGAGCTAAATCCCCAACCCCAGGAGTCTTCTGAGTATAAGTTTAAAGTTACGGAGAAATCCCAAGAGGCCTGCATATGGTTAAAGCTGATAACAATATAAATAATACATTAATCACACATCAATATGATTAGAAAGATCAATAACCTCTGAGGGCCAGAAAAAAAAAACATATTGTTTTGTTACTTCATCTGTGGAAAATAATCTAAAGATGTCCATCAATGCAAAACAAGAGCTACAAAACCTATGTTTCTGGGGCCTGGGAGTATGGCTTGATAGATAACAGTGCTTGCTATGTAACCATGAGTACCCAAGTTCAATTCCCAGACCAATGAAAATAGTCAGGTTTGGTCGTGTGAGTCTGAAAACCCCATTCTATGTCAGAGTGGAGACATGAGAATTGGGGGTTTGATGGCTAATATCCTTACTGGAGATTTAGTGAGAGGATTTGTTGCCAGGACACAAGGTAAGATATCTGATGTCCTTTTCTGGCTTCTGGGTGTTCACAGGGATGCTTACACCCCTACCCACAAGTGTATGTGTGTGTATCACACTTCACACACACACAATTTCTGGAATATTGCCTGTCAACAGTCATCTTTATGTAAAATCACTTACCATGTACAATAGTGCACATAACATAGCTGCAAAATCAACAAAACTAAAATCATGAACTGTAAACTGAATCTGAACATCAGAGCTGTTATCTCCTCAGGACAGAATCCCATTGCTTCTATGTTTGTCCTGTGATAACAAGCACATCTCCTGAGTATATTGTTCCATTGTTGTAGCCAATAGAATAGCTCATTATAGCTCTTAACATTAACCTCAGTATTTTTAAACTAAACTAAACAAGAACTCAGACCTCAAAGAGAAATTGTTTCTGTGAAACAATAGATCAGATGCCTGTGTCTTGTGTTAGTTACATCAATAAAGATAACAATAATATAGTTAGTACTTTATACTCAACAAAGACTATTGTTGGATATCTTAAAAATAGAAAATGTATACAATTACTTAGACTATATTAATACTATAATTCAGAGTTAGAAAAATAAATATAAGACAAATATTATTAAATTAAAATTTAATTTCAAAGCTAGGTATTATGTTTCTATTCATACTTTCTTACTACTAATCATTAGTTTCACTCTCTTCAATATATAACACATTCATCTAAATCATTGCTTTTCTTATCTATTTTTATTTATTATAAAATATAAATACTCAGTAAAGAAGAATTTTCTAGAGAATAGAATAGCTGCCATTATTTGCTTGGGATTTCTTGGTTAGAAACCACTAGGCTCACATAGGCTGCCCCAAATGGCAAAACTCAAAAGTAGAGAAGTTAAATCTCAAGCCCAAGGAAAAGCCTATACAATATTCTTCTTCTAGAATATTTCTTCTAATATGTCAGTCAATCATTGGTCAACTGCTACGACCTAGAACATCTGCTTAGCTCAACTAGGATTTCATCATTTATGAATGTTTTCATTCCTCACTACATTCCATTCCGTAGGACTTGTTTCATAAATCTACTTCATATATATTCCTGTTCTGACTAGTAATCCTGATGAAAATTTTTAGAATTCTAGTCTTAACCAATTCTAAGTACTTTTCTAAGTACTTAATTACTACACTGAGTTTCATATTTATACCATTCATTCTCAATATGTAAATTCAAATCTACTAACAATTATTTAAAAGGAAAAAGATAAGACAATAATATGTCAAGAACATACCATTGATCCAATAATAATAATAATAATAATAATAATAATAATAACTCCAACAAGCTAAGACACAAATTTTGTGTTATGTGTGTTTTACTAGTTTAAGAAAAGAAATATTGACTAGAAGATGTCTACAATAATATTACTTAAAAATGACCCTTCTAACATCAGTATTCTTGATTTTATAATCCTTCATTCATTATGTTAAAATATCTGTTACATGCTAAATATTGTACATTATATGAAATTATATCTATAATATATAAAATGCTACAGCAATTTTAAAGAAAACTAAAAATGAAAATATTTTAAATTTAAAAAAATTTTATGCAGGGGGCTGGTGAAATAGCTCAGCAGTTATGAGCACTGACTGCTCTTTCAGAGGTCATGAGTTTAAATCCCAGCACCACAAGATGGCTCACAACCATCTGTAATGAGATCTGATGTCCTCATATGAGAGATCCCAGAGTGAGGGGGGTGGGGAGGGGGCGGGGGTGGTATTGGGGCTGGAGCAAGAGGGAGAGGGGAAGGGGGGGAAAGAAAATTATGCAATATAGCTTGATTTATTCCCCTCTCTCAACTTGTCTCAGATTCCACTCTCCCACCCTATCCATACCACTTTATATTCATTCTTGCTCTTAAAAAATAAAACTGGAGCATAAAAAGCACACAAATGAACAAAACAAGACATAAAAGATAAATGAAGTCTGTTTTGTGCTGTCTAGCCTTGTGGAGTAGTTGATATGCCCTGTGTTGTTCCATTGAAGAAGACTGATGTTCTTTCTCCCAGCAGGTATCAATTGCAAAAATTTTCTTGGTTAAGGAAAGGAACTTTGTATCCACTTTTCCTTCTCCTTCCTAGGATTTTGTCTGTTTTCAACTTGTGTAGGTCTTGTACATAGAGTGGCAGTCTCTGTGAGTTCATATGTGTATGAACTTGTTGTGTTGGAAAAGACAGTTTCATTGAAGTTGCCAATTGTTTCCATCTTCTCTTCCCCATAGATCCATGAACTGACTACTATACCCAGCAAAACTATCATTCACAATCAAAGAAAATTTAAAAAAATTATAATAAAAACAAATTTAAGAAATTTTTATACCAATCCAGTTTTGTAAAAGACACTAGAAGAAAAATTACACTCTGAAGAGAAGGGCAACTGCATACAAGAGGAATAAATAATACCAAAACATTTAATACCAAAAGAGAAGGGAAAAACCCACAACAAAGTGGCAGAAAGTAATAAATAATGCTCATTGACAACTTATTGATAACATTGATAATTTTTATTTCCTTCAATAAAAAGATATAGACTAATATATTGGATTTAAAAAGAGGATCCATCTTTCTGCTGTATTCAAAGAAACATACTTCACCATCAAAGACTGACATTACTTTAAGGTGAAAGGATGAACAAAGATATTCCAAGCAAATCGATCCTAGAAGTAAATCATTTCTATATTTGGTAAAATAGTCTTGAGACCAAAACAAATCAGAAAAAATAGTGACAAAACTACATACTCATTAAAGAAAAAAAAATCCACCAAGAGGATATTGTAATTCTAAACATTTCATAGCAAACACAAGAGAAAGCAAGTTTGTAAAGGAAACACTAATATACCTAAATTCATATATTGGCCTTAACACAGTAATATTAGATGATAGCAATACCCTACTTTTACTATTTTAAGATTTTAAATCAATATTATATACTATTTTTAAAAGTGTGCTATTAATCAGTCCTAATGTGCATTTAGAATTCACAAACCCTGAGTATAATTCTAGGTATTATAAAAGTATCAGCAAATATGTAAAATAATTATTAAATATTGAATGATAATTTGTAAGTAAAAAGAAAGAAGTGTAAAATAATTTTAGTCTAACATCTTTCGAATTTTCATTTCATTTCCTAAAAGTCGAGCTCATGGAAATTGAACTTCATCTACTTTTAAGTTTGATAAATAAATTCTAAGTAGTAGAGCGATGGATTGGTGACTAAGAGCACATACTGTCTTGCAGAGAAAACCCTAGCTCCTAGTTCACTTGTCAATTTGGCTATTCACAACAGCCTGTAGCTTCAGCTTCAGGTTATCCAACTTTCTCTTCCAGATTCTGGTAAAATCACTCAAGTAAACGTATAAAAACATAGACAAAATTAAAAATAAGGATAAATCTTTAAAAATAAAATCCTTTTAAAATATTTTTTATAGTTTGAGAATATTGTTTTGACACATTTATACTCTGCTCTTCCCCTTAACTTTTTCCAGACCTACCCTCATTTCTCTACCCTCCCCTACTTCTATCCTTTGAAAGAATAACTTAACAATTTTGTTCTACACATATATAGTCCTGATTACAGAGCCATCTCCTGAAATACAGTTGATCTACCAGGGGCTTTGGAGAAAAAAAAAATCTGTCTTGTTCTCTAAGAGCCATCAACTAATCAGAGCTCCTCCAGTGTGGGTTAGGAATCCTGGATGCCTTTCTGATCCATACTAGAATGTTGACTGATTGGATCATCTGCCGACCTTTTACAGGCAATCAAACTGTAGTGAGTTCATGAGAGCAGTGGTCTTATCATGTCTAGAAGACAGTGTTTTATTCTGGTTTTCCATGACCTCTGTCTCTTACAGTTTCTCCACTTCCTTTCTGAAATGATTCCTAAGTCTTCACTGGGAAGTGATATAAGTGTTCTATTTGTGGCTGAGTACTCCACTGATATTTATTCTCTGTACTTTGACCAATTGTGATTTTTTTTTTTTTTTTTGCTAACTACTGTCTAAGTTAGACACACAAAGAATCTTCTCTGCTAAAGTCCAAGAGCTTTACTAACCTATGGATAGAGATATTGGAATTTAGGTGGCAGTTTGATATTATATCCATTTAGCAGAACAATAATAACAGGTACTTTCCTGGGGTCTACAAGTTCCCCAACCATGGGGTCTTGTTTAAATTTACAGTACCAGTACAAGAGGTTTCTTTCAAAAGGGACAGGACTTAAAATCTAAATCAGAAAGTTTTGGTGTGTAAATCTGGTAATATGCTAGTCATTCTTGTACCATGGGCAATACACCAACATAACAGACAGAAAGAGAAACAAAAATCGAAATTAATAAAATACACACAAACACATGCAAAAGAAACACAAACACACAAAGAATCAATGAGTGAAGAGCTAGTTCTTCAAAAAGATTAACAAGATTGAAAAGCCACCAGCCAAATTAACCAAAACATGGAGAGGATTTAGAGAAGAAATGGAGAGATTACAAAAGATACTAAGGAAATCACACAGCCTATCTAGGTGGATGAAAGTTTGCCTTTTGGTATGTGCATTTTCTCAAAATTCAAGCTCATTGTTCAAATAACACCTTGCAAGTTATTATGGGTTCTATTTGCCCCAGCTATGGGTGAAGTTGGTACAAATTAGATTCAAAACTGGAAACACCAAAGGCCAATCAAACTTTCCAAATCATGCTTCAAAACATACAACTGTTAGAAATAGCAAATTGAATAGCAATTAGAAGAAATGTGTCTCTGCTTAGAAAAAGACAAGAGGTCTGAACTGGAAAAAAGTCTGAATGAATACAGTGGACCCCAAAGCAATTTACAATCAAAAGACTCAAGCTATCTTTCTCCAAGGAGGCTTTCCCATGGCTTATTTAACTAATATTTAATCTCCAAATGGCTGGCACCAATAATGGGAACCAGTCATACCACACACTGTGTTCCATCTTCGACTTTCTTAATATAAGGCTATACCTGGGAAATAGTTTATTTATGATACTTTCCATTGTTGAATTTGTTAAGTGAATGTTGGCATTTCCCCCGCCAAAATTTCTTTCAAACAATAATTCCAGATCTTAATGTTGAAGGTAAGATATAGACAGAAGTAAAGGACCAATCAGTACAAGGGCAATTAGGAAAGCATTAAGTTAGAACTGCCAAAGGAAAATTCCATAAGGAAAGAGACAGAGTAGGAACTTGTCTGATTTTTATCCCTCGCAGTTTCAGGGTGTAAGAGCACATTTTATAAACTTTCTGGCAGGAGGTCCATGGAAAGAGCTTCAGAAAAAGACTTGGGCAGGACACAAGCCATCCAGGGAGAGGAGGAAGAGGAATAGAGAAACTGATAAAGAAGAAGGGTAGTAAGAAGATGGATGTGGTGCAGACAGTCCTGACCTTGATTTCTCAGGCTCTCTACCAGTGAGTAGTCTGGTCAAGATGTTAAGAGTTTAGAACCCAATAGAGCCTATCTGAAAGATTACTCATTCTGCACCAATTAAATCCATATTGCCCAAATTACCACTGCAATCACACCAATCTTGGCTGAATAATATCATTCAGTTCTTCCTTGTCTCCCCATATCCTACCTTCTTATCTGTATGATGTGTCTAGAATCAAGAGTATATGTAATTATATGGTGTCTCCATCACTAAGAAGTGGTTCCAAAGATCTGGTTTTTGGGTTTTTTTCTTTTGTTTTGTTTTGGTATTGAGGGTCTGGATACAGGATGGAATAAATAGATATGAGAAATAATGTCAGTATAAAGTATTGATATGTTAAAGTAGACAGAATGAATTCCAATTAATTACTGCAAATTCTTATTCTTTAAATACAGGAAAACCGAAGTACTCCTATGATACATTCAGTTCATATAGTCAATAAAGTTAATATATGCTTGGGTTCCAATAAGTTGCAAATAAACAGTAATTACTATTTTTGTTAGGTCAATGTGTAATGAAGAACTCCACCTCCCTTTACACTGTTGTACACTCCCAGTGCCCTGAAACTTGAGCCCTGTACTCTAGTAAGGCTTCTCCTTAATAATTCGTCTGACTCATAGATCCTTTACATAGTGGGAAACTGATATGTCTCTAGGTGAAAGTGCCTTGTTAGGCTTCCTGCTTTGAGGTTTTCAGGGATCTAAACTACAGAGAAGATTTCCCAATTAACCAACAGATGAAGCACAAGTACTACATGCCTTGCTTGGCTCTCCAGAGGGACATTTTAACTCTCAGATTGTCTTTGTAAAACCGGAGTACACACTAGCGATTCAAACTCTAGCCAATCCACTCACAGCAATTCCAGCTAAATCCAAAATATGTCTCCCACTTACTCAGATTTTCCACTACCAAACTCCCAGGATAACACATGACAGAAATAGCTAAGTAAATAAAAGCAAAGAAGTAAAGGGATCACAATGGACTATCTCTGTGACGTATTAGACACAATTCCACTGAATATATTTTACAGCATTTTTCAAGATAGCATATATGCTCTTAATATTTATGAGATCTGTTTATAGAGAAAGTCTCCATGATTCATTTTGGAATATTTTCTTAGGCTTTTTTTTTTCCTTGACGGAGCCAGCTTTCTCACAAACTGCCTTGAAAAGGAAGTTTTCTGAGTAGTGTTTTCTATAAATTCTCCTCAACATTTTCCTACCAAGAAAATTTCCTAAGACAATGTTCCTGTGAATAAAATCACACTCTGCCTGCCAAGAATCATCATTTTGGAAAAAAAATCGTAGCAACAATCTTCTAAGTCTTATAATTTGAAGGAATATTCCACAATATAATCAGTGTAACATATTTAAGACTTTCTTCCTACGTGTTGCACATGCTGAAAGTACTAAATGATGTTGACCGTGTTGATTTATATAGTCTTTATGTAAACAACGTCTTTTAAAAGTTTTTTCCCATTAAAATACAAAGCAAGAAACAATTGTTGCTGATACCAATTTTCCAGCCCTAGGATGGGAAAGTTTTCTTCCAGGAGTTATTTCGAGTGATTAAACAGAGATGTTCCTGCTATTCTGACCCACCCACTGAACCCCCCTCACCCCAGCCAGGCCAAATATGTCTTAGAAACATGGATCTTTAGAACAGATGGGTCATGCTTGCTTGGGAGAGAGATGACCCCAAGGTTATTGGCAGTAATGACCAGTTATTAATTTTCCCTTTGTGTATATGACATAAAAAAGATGAACTCAGCCTATTTGTTAAGATAAATATTACAAAGCATATAGCCAAAATGTCTTGTGATATAGAGTGGAAAATTAAACCTTTGCCAGATATTTCATTGTTTTGTCGATTTTCCCATTAGTACTATTCAGTGGAGAGTTACCCTGCCAGATCCTTACAGAGTCAGCATTCAGACTTGACACTTTAGGCAATTTATAAAGAAAATTAAGGGGACTATTTTCTAGGTTCTGGAGTAATGTTTTGACAATCATTTTAAGGGTAACCTTGTCATGTGTCCAAATATAATTTAATTCAAGTGCAATGTATGTGTGTGTGCACACATGCATATAGAGACATTTATTGATGGGCTAATATTTGGAATATATCTAAGTATGTTGACTATTTACAATCACTCCTTGTGTCTTGAGTCAGTCAGGAATGAATTCTAACACAAACGTTATTAATTAAGTTTCAACCACAGAGGAATATATGTGAGACACATATGCACAATGAACTTTCCCAGCCACTGAAACAAACAAAGTGATGTCATTTTTTCAAGAACACCAATTCTGGTATATTCTTATTTCAACTACTAGAACTCAGTTCTAACTGGTACTACAGCATTTTTATTGAATGTAAATATCTTTTTCTGTTGTGTGTCTTTAGTTTGGATATTGATTTAAGCATTTATTGTGACTACTCAGAAACCAATTGTGCTTGTCTATCAAAAACGGCTCAAAAATTTCAAACTTTTGAGAAAATGATGCTAGTTCACTGAAAGGAATGGTGACTCGAACAACATTACAACAGGGGTAGGATTGTTCATTCAGTTGGCTTTCAAAGTAAGAGCAAAGGAGTGTGAGAAGCTAATCAAAAAGATCAGCTCATTAACCCATGAGAAACAGTAATCAATGTGGTCACATCTCTACTTAGGCATACTTGGTCAGTTTGTCCTGCCAAGGAATGCTATGCAGAGAATTATATTGTCCAGGAAAGAGTCCTAAGGGTAATAATCCTTTAAAGTCGATGCTAAGATCTGGTATTGGGGGTGTTGGAACTATAGTTAATAACACTGGAGTGCAACTGTCGTGGCTGTGCTTTGTGACCAGTAAAAGCCACAAGTTTTCCCAGCAGTAGTATGGTTTGGTTCCAGCACAGTTAACCTGAAAATGTCAAGAAGAATGAGTGTTAGACATCAATTATTTCTAATTTCCATGTAATTAGCCTCTGTGACTTCAGAATTTAGCATCTATATTTGACTGTCCTGAAAGTTTCCCTCCAGTCTTCTCCATCTGCTGCTGGAGAAGGTCTGGATGATCTCTCGGAAAAATTTGGACTTGGACTCCAGGTGGTGTCTGCTTTATACTTGTCTACTAGTTAGAGAACTAAGTCCAGTTGGTATCCTATCTTCTTGGGTGTAACAGTGACTACAGTTCATCAGTGGGATGTAGACACTGTGAACCCCTGGAGCTCGAGTTGAAGAATATCTATTCTGTGTTTCTAAGGAACAGTTTCCAGAGGCCATGAGAGATGGAAGCCTTCTTATTGCAAATTCACACTTTAGGAATGAGTACAGGGATTATGGTACCACAGAACGACAAACAAAATCTGTTAGCTCATTTCACTTAGCTTGAATCCTAAGTATATGTGATGGTTTCTATACAGTCAGCCCAAGGAGTGGCATTATTAGAAGATATAGTCCTGTTGGAGTAGTTGTGGCCTTGTTGAAGTAGGTGTGTCACTGTGGGTGTGGGCTTTAAGACCTCATCCTAGCTGCCTGGAAGTCAGTCTTCTACTAGCCGCAGAAGATGTAAACTCACAGCTCTGTCTGCACCATGCCTGCCTAGATGCTGCCATGTTCCCACATTGATGATAATGGACTGAACCTCTGAACCTGTAAGCCACCCTCAATTAAATGTTGTTCTTATATGGGTTTCCATGGTCATAGTGTCTGTTCACAACAGTAAAACCCTGAATAAGATGGCATCTAAGTCTGAGGAGCTGAGACTCTTATTCAGAAGTCGTTAAAATGCAACTGTGATTAATTCTCATCATGGAATTAACCAAGCAATGGACCAAGCAATGTGTGAGCCTCTCCCAAATTTCTAACACAAAGGATAGAAGTTCTAGAAGTACATTAGAGTAACTGCATCCTCAATACCAACTGCTGACTATGGCATTTACTTGACTATGGCAACTACTGACTATGGGATCTTGCGGTAACTCCAAATCAAGAAACTAGAGGGGTATCAAATATCACATGACAAAGATCACAGGAGAAGCTAGGGTTATAGTTCAGGTGGTATGGTACTTGCCTAATGTATATGAAATCCTAGGTAAAAATATCTTGCACCACAATGGACTCTACATAATGATATAAGCTGGCAATGTAAGCATTCAGAAGGCAGGAGGCACAGAAGATCAAGGGCAGTCCTTTCTATAGAATGAATTGATGCTTGTGTGGACTATGTGAGATCCGATAAGAAAAAAAAAAGAAAGGCAGACAAAAAGACAGACAGATAGAAAGAAGACAAAAAGATACACAGACAGAAAGAAAAAAATACAGAAAGATAGAATTTAATGCCAGTCTGTATTCCATAAGATTCTGTGGAAAAAAGAAAGAAGACAAAAACAGATAGACAAAAAGAAGACAGAAAGAGAGACAGACAGAAAGTGGAGGGAAGAACAGACAGATGGATGGCAAAGTGAGTCTATTCTTGAATTTAGAACTCTCTTTATCCATAAAGCCATGTCAGCAACAATTTATGTCAATTCTTACACTAGGTTTCAAGAGGACTATAGAGATTTTGCTTTCCTTATTACAATTTTGTCCTTGGTAGACAATAAGCCCAAGTAGTACTGAGAGAAGAGTGAGCCGCATCAGACCGGAGAAAGCTGTCCTTGATAAATGTTTATTGCATGGTGGTTTTGGGTAGTATCTAGCTTTACATAACCTAGCTTTACAAACAGTTTGGTTTATCACCAAAACCTGCTTTCCTGTGAGATTCTGAACATTTGGGAGAAGCCAGGCAGATTGTGTTTGTGACCTGCCCTTTGTACATACTAAATGAGTCTCTAATGAACTAACTTCCTTAGTAGATAAGACTGCAGACGTGTTGCAATTCATTGCTGGAGGGATTGTGCACATCCTGTGTAACTTCATTGAGAAAGGATTCCAGAGAACTGTGTCTAAGTTTCCTCAGGATTTTTGCCCATGGGCTTTTTCCTTGGTTTCCTTTTCCTGCAATATACCACACTATGCATATCACTATGAGCTAGGTTCTCTGACTCATCCTGGTATCACTCAATTTAGGTAGGTGTCTGGCAGACTCCTAAACCTACATGGCCTATTGAGGAAAGAGACTACAGAAAACACCCAGTGCCATCCTAGATTAGCTAAAAGTCAGCTCACTGAAGATCCCTGCACAAATGGATTCCCACAGACAGTCAGCTCTGGGTTTCTTGGAATTCAGAGGAAAAGAGCTCATGTTGGGCAGCCAAGCACCATCAAGAGTCAGTAAACTTGTGAAAACCATAACTGATGATTTGGGACACTGCGTCTAATGGTTATTTTTGTTTACCATATCTAACACAAAAATCCTACGAATTAAGTTAGAATAACTCAACATCTTCAGAACAGAAATTAAAAACTCGTTGGCAAGGAAAGCATTTGAAGAGGTCTTGGTGTGACAAAAAATAACATCAGTAAATTAGATCAATAAGGTGGGTAGAGTTAGAGAATTCTGTTCAATAGCATTAAAAGATGTTCCACAGTGTGGTGTCTCATGTATAAATTCATTTTAGACAGGGTCAGAAATGAATACTACTTCCGTTTGCTCTTTTGTGTATTTGTGGGATTTATTGTATGTGTGCATGTATGTGCCAGGGATAGACATGACAGCCAGAGACTTCACATGTCTTGCTTTTCATTTTCCACTTGATTTCCTCAAGACAGGATCTCTCACTGACCCTGGACTTGACCATCTTCTTCCTCGATTCATGGCCAGTGAGTCCTATCAAATCTTCCTGCCTCTAACCCTTAAAGAGTTACAGCTGTATGAGCCACACCTGAGTATTTTTACAGAGTTAGTAGGAATCTGAACTCAGTTCTTCATGCTTGCTCAGCAAGCTCTGTTATCCATTGAGCAACTTGCATTCTAAGCAATTTAATTTTGAACTTTTTTGGCTTTGACAGTGAAGTCTGTACTTAAAGAGAGTTTATCCCACAAGGCCAGGCAGTGTTTCTTGGATGACTTTAATAGGTATTAATATTTGAAGCTTACCTTTGGCTCTGCTTTATTGAGGCATTTAGAATTTAAAAGAAACACCAAAGGTGATCCCTTCATCAGGAACATTAAGCATCAGCTGCTGACCCTTCTTTGGTTCTAATATTGCATTGAAGATGGAATGGTGGGTTCCTATGGAACCATCCTGTGCAGTAGTTTGAATGAGAGTGTCTCCCATAGACTCAGATGTTTGGTCACTTGGTTTCAAGTTCATATAGTTGTCAGGGTAGGTGGGACATCCTTGCTGGGGAAGTACATCACTAGAGGTAGGCTTTGAGTTTATAGCCTTGCAAGATGTGTGTGTGTGTGTGTGTGTGTGTGTTGTTAATTTTGTTCTCTGCTTTCTATTTGTGGTTAAAGCATAATCGTTTAGCTTTCTGCTTTTATACCATGGCTGTTGATAGCTGTCATGCTTCCCACACTGGTAGACTCTTATGTCTCTAAATCTGTAAGTCTTTTAAAAAGCAAACTCTTTGGTAAGGAAGTTACTATTGGTCATGGGCTTTATCACAGCAACAAAAAAGTAACTAGGGTATTTTGCAAAAGTGAGACTAAATAAAATAATATATATTCTATAAAGAAACTATTTTAACAGTTACTTAGAAGATAAAAGTGGCTAATCACTATCAAAACGAACAAGCATCCATGAAATTGAAGATAAGGTAGAACTTTCAAACAAAGCTTGATAAATGCTGCTTTTGCAAATCAAAATGAAAAAACAATCTCCATTTTTCATGGAAAACACATTTGCTTTATATTTGTGAAATCTTGGAAAAAAGCTATTAGTTCACACAGAATCTAACAACTTTTGCAAGAAGCACTTGACATTAAATTAAGGAAAATTAATAAACTTCCTGGATTCATTCAAATGTGCTTTTCTTATAATTCAATTATCTTATGGAGATTCATTACACATATCCTCATTAATTTCAGTGGATGTTTTGGCCCAGCATATTAAACATATATATTTTCCTCTAACAGATATGTAAGAGATGATTTGGCAAACAATGAAAAACACAGAGAGTACTTTGTTAGGGAGTTTATTCAAAATTAATGGAACAGAAATCTTAAATTATGATAACGTCAAAAATAAACTATTTTCTGTTCTTAGTGGATATAGGTTTTTTTAAAAAAAATCATATATATATATATATATATATATATATATATCTTATGAAATTTTTTTGGAATGTTTGTTTCTTTGTTCTGAATTTTTCCTTCTGCTAGATCTCAATTACTTTATTTCTGGATCTGTATGTTGCTGTTACACACACACACACACACACACACACACACACTCCACATACAGAGTACTTAAGTTAGATGCTAAGTTACATAGTTAAATGTGTGACTGACTAGCACACCTAGTTAGTAATGGGTGTTAGCATTAGGGCCTATGAACAGTTTCTTCACTCAGAATTCAGAAGAATCTCTTCACAGAGATTGAATAAGAACCCTAACAATCAGGGTTTGATAAGTCCTCTGTCCTATTTGTGTCAGTGCTAAGCAGTTACAAAATTCTGTTAATTTTTAATTTATTTTTACTTAGTTTATGTACAGACGTGTGTACCCACCTTTCTGTATGTTTACTACATATGTGCAGTGCTTTCAGAGGACAAAAGACCATATGAGGTCCCCAGGACTGGTGTTTCAGGAAACTGTGAGCTGCCAGATGCAGGTACTGGGAAATACACCTGGATCTTCTACAAAAATAGCAGAACTATACTATCTCTCCATAGCTCAGAGTGGTATTTAGGGGACAGGTAGCAAGCACTTGCTTGCTTGGGTAAGACTTCAAACAAGACCTTGAGCTGGTCCCTAAGTCTTCTCTGTGTTCATTCACCAGATCTTACCCTCATATCCAATGAGTTCATGAAAGTTATCAAGTTGAAGTAGGCTATATCATGTAGCTTATTGTTATTAAAACTGTCTTTTCCCGGGCAGTGATGGCACATGCCTTTAATCCCAGCACTTGGGAGGCAGAGGCAGGCAGATTTCTGAGTTTGAGGCCAGCCTGGTCTACAGAGTGAGTTCCAGGACAGCCAGTGCTACACAGAGAAACCCTGTCTCGAAAAACCAAAAAAAAAAGAGACTCTCTTTCTGTATTGAAATCACCATGCTACTTCCATTACAGAACAATAAGAGTTATAAGAAGTAGAATAATTAAAAGGTAAAATTATAAAAATTATAAAAAGCATTAGAATTAAGAAAAGTATTACATCATTTTTTAATACTAAAAAAGACCTTTTAATAAAATCAATATACATAGAGAAGAAATTATGTCAATTAGGAAAGAAGTACAAGTGTAGCTCCTATACAAAACATTGGACATGAGCTCTGGAGAACACCTAAGGTATGATAAAACTACTGCATAGTAATTCGAACTTATTCTTCAAGAAAGAAGGAAAGATTTCTAATTTCTATCAACTGAATTTGTAGCCACACAATGTTAGATCACAAAGTGTTCTTTAGCTTTGGATAAAATGTAACAGATATGATGAAATGATAGGTTGAGAACCACTCTTTCTCTCTATATATAGTTTTTCTCTTGCACAGAGGTGATTGAATCAGATGATTCTGCCCCTTATATTCATGGAGTTTCTACTGGGCTGGGTTTTACTGGATCCAGTTAGGGACCAGAGAAAATGCACAAGTCTATAACGATACTATTTTACTGGATAATATAGAAAACACACGTACAAACAGTTCAGCTGGCTCTACTCTGCGTGACAGGAAATGTAATACGGAAGGGTGGAGAGCTGGTCAACAAGGGTCACTTCAGTTCCTGGAAAAACCATGAACTCACAGCTGTCTCTGTAAAGCTAATAGAAAGAGATGTCATACACTACAGACAGGCTGTTGTTTCCAGAAACTTCTGAGATACATTTGAAGCTAATCCCTCCAATGTGATTTGACCCTTATTTTATCTTATTATCTTAGCTTGTCTAAGCTTTCTGTTGATTCTTGCTTACCAAGAATAGACCCAAAAGTCTAATAGACGTCTAACAAAATTAAAATGCTGCCATTTTGAAATTAAACCAATTTCCATTTTGATATTAACAGAGAACTCTATTAATAGGCTAAAATTTTCCTCTTGTGAAAATTAAAGAGCCAGGATTCTGAGCATATGGTAGATAGCATTGACTCAGGTCTAGTTCTAGGTCTCTATAAATCCCTAAGGTTGGATAAAAGGAACAGAGTAAATCTCAAAACTCCCATGTACCACCACACCTGTACCACCCCACCTGTACCACCCACCAATGAAAATGTCAACATAATGCCAAACACAGTGAGTGCAAACAATCCTACACCAGAACAAGACATCATGGTCTCTGCATTTGTGTAGGAAGAAGAAATAAGACAACAAAACTGTCTAGCTCACCTGAGAAGAGACACACTTGTAAATAGCCAGTGGGTACCGGTAAGAAAGCTGAGGGCAATTTAGGAATGGAAGGTGAAACCAAGAGATCGTGGTCAGGTGTGCCAGTCCTGAGGGTAAGACCCGTCAAAGACAGAAGACCAGCAGACCCTGACTTAAAACAGTTGGAACGCTCCATCCCGGAACAGGGGCCTTGCTGGAGATGTAACTGCAAACAAGCTGAGAAGCAGAGTGAGATCTGGAAAGGAATCAGCAAATTCAGAAAAACATGGGCTAGGGGTGGGCACCAACATTAACGTACACACACACACAACACCACACACACACACACAGAAATACACAAACACTAAAGGAAACAAATCTAATAAGTTGCTACATTTTTGAGCATAAAGTTAGAAAAGTCATCTTACACCCTGTCTCCTTTCAGAGGTTCTGAGATTCAGCTGGGGATGTCACTTAGAGGTTACATTCTTGCCTAGCATGTGTAAGGCACTTCTTTGATTCCCCCGAACTGAAAATTTAAATTAGAAAATTTGGAAAATCAGAAAAATCTAAAATAAAAATGAGCAACTAACAGCTCTCAAAGCCAAATTGCCTACAGGAATATTTTGAGAAAAAAGGGGACAAAAAGAAACCAAGGAAGAGCTTTAGATTTACTGAAATAGCATGTGAGACCCCCAGAATGGACCAGATCCACATACTTCCTCATTCAAAATGAACTAAAAGTCTAGGAAAATGATAGAAGAGTGGCAACAGATACCGTCACAGAGCTTTTGACCAGAAGAAGGAATTGAGGAAACACTAGAAGGGACTGAAAACTATCATGAGGAATGGAGGACAAAGTTTGAAGAAACACAAGAACAGAAAGTCTGGTGACAGAGAAGGTAAAAGAGCAAACTTTATGGACAAAAGGTAAAGAAGATTAAATTTTAAAGGGTTTGAAACTGTCAGCACAAACAATAGCTCTCATCCTACCAGAGACAGTTGTCTCTTCTGGAGCTACATATGAGTGACCAAAGGCTGGGAAGACAGACTCAGGTTGCCCCAAACTCCATCTCCAAATAGGGAACCATTTTTATGAAGCTTGTTTTGGTTTGGTTTGATTTTTTAACAGTAAAAGAAAGTTCAGTAAAAGAAAGGAAAGAAGGAAGGAAGAAAGAAGGAAGGAGGGAGGAGGAGGAGGGAGGGAGGGAGGAGGGAGGGAGGAAAAAAGGAAGGAAAGAAGGTAAGGAAGGAGGGAGAGAGGGAAGAGAAAGAAAAGAAAACAAGCAAAACCAACAAAACTCTGCCAGAGCCTGACAAATACAGAGACAGATGCTGGATACTGGAAGCCAACCATTGGACTGAGGATGGGACCCCAATGGAGGAGTTAGGGAAAGGACTGAAGGAGCTGAAGGGTTTGCAACCCCATAGGAAGAACAACAATATCAACCAACCAGACTCCCCCCACCTCAGTTCCCAGGGGACTAACCCACCAACCAAAGAGAACACTTGGAGAGACCCATGGTCCAGCAGCATATGTGGTAGAGGATGGCCTTGTTGGGCACCAACGGGAGAAGAGAGCCCTTGTTCCTATGAAGGCTTGATGCCACAGTGTAGGGAAATGCTAGGGTGGTGAGGTGGGAGTGGGTGGTGGGTGGGTGGGTGGGGAACACACTCATATAAGGAGGAGAGGGGTGGAATAGGGGTTTGCAGAGGGAAAACTAGGAAAGGGGATAACATTTGAAATGTAAGTAAATAAAATATCCAATAAAAAAATCAAGAATATTTCAAATGGGCTGGAAGGGTGAGTAACAGCCAAGCTGTAACTGCTGGACGCTTTAGATGCTATTAATAATATTGTTCTCTTTTGGGCAAATGGTTGCTAGTGTCATAGGACATTTCAGTAGGATTTCACCTGATAGTCACAAGACACTAAGTTATATACAAAGATGGGTAATAAATAGCTTTTAAAGGGACCAAGATAGAGGGAAGAGATGTGGCTCAGCAGTTAAGAGCAGGCCCTGTTCTTGTAAAACACCCGAGTTCCATTCCCAGCACCGAGATCCAGAAGCTCATACAGGGTGTGTAACACCTGGGCTTCCATGGATGTGTACACACACACACACACACACACACACACACACACACCACAATTAAAAAAACAAAAGCCAAAAAAAAGAGTCAAAGATAATTAGTAATTAGGCTCTGGACTTGTAACCTTCCAACTCTCTACAATCCCAACTTTCAATCAACTTTGTAGAGTGTAACACAGAATATGTTTCCCCTTAACGTCAGTTTGTGAAAGAAAGCGATAAATATTGAGTATATGAAGAAATTAAAATATAGATATTCAACTCTGGAAAAGACTCAAATAAAAATGAAAGTAAATAGTCATAGACCTCAAGTCTGACATCTAATGATGTAGGCAGATTTGCAGACCCAGAGATGAGGAAAACAGTGGTGTACACACTGCTGTCTTCACTGCACACATCTACAGCACAGGTCTCATGGTGATCTCGTTTCTATCAAGCTAAATTCTCTTTGAACCCAATTCAGTATTTTTCATGAGAAATCATTAAAAATGCCATGGTATGCTTCCCTCCAGTCTCTACTGGATTTGGATAAATTATCTCTCCAAGGATGAAATGAGCCAATTCAGTCAACTCAAGCCAGATTAGATTATATTAAGTGAAGGAATTATTGGGAAGCTGTTCTCAGGTGAGTTCACTGGCCCTAAGGCCTAAGGCCATGGGGAGAGAGAAGGGAGATATGGAGGGAGGGAAAGGGAGAAGATGGAGAGGAGGGAAAAGGGAGAGAGGAGGGGGAGGGGAAGAGGGAGAGGTGACAGGAGACAGGGAGAGGGAAGAGAAAAGGAGAAAGCAAAGTGTCTGAATTCTATAGGCAAGAGCCTCTGAGGGGAAGGGTAGCCCCATCCCATGGCTGGTAAATTCAGGGCTGAGGGCAGGGTATGTCAGTAGGGATTGACAGATTCTGGGGAGAACCTGGAGGCCAGGTCTGTTTTGATATGTAAAATATGTACCCCAGTCCCTTGTCCCTGGTCAAAACCAAACAGGCTTTAAATACCTTTCCACATTTGAGTTCACTCAGATGTTTATAAGGATATTCAAAATGTAAGGGTAATATGGATTCCCTTGTCTTGCCCAAAGTTAAAGGAGATTCTTCTAAAACTTTTATGATCCATACTTATGGCATCTTTTTGACTCCTTCAAAGGCTCTTGGAGCTTCTTGGAATGTCAGGAGACTTGGTTTAATGGCATAGAAATTTGCCAGCATGAGTGGTGGCAAAGCAGTCTGCTATCATTTGGGTTTATTATCCTGTCCTCTTAAGATAATTCATGACAGTATAACTGCTTGCTAGTTGTTTGATTTGTGAGAAACATTAAAGACACAAATATTTCAGTTGAGCTTGGAAAACTCTTGTGCATCGTTCTGCGTTAGTTTTAAGATACATATACACCATTATGTTACATATATATATATGAACATATATATATGCAGGCATATATGTTTATTTGTATGTGTACTCATATGTATGTATACATTTACTTATATCTCCAGATTGTTGACATCCTCATTATCAATATCATCATGATTTTACTTTCCACTGAGACCATGTTTACTTTACTCTGGTTTTCTTTTTCTTCTTTCTTCCTCCTCCCTCCCTCCCTCCCTCCCTCCCTCCCTCCCTCCCTCCCTCCCTCCCTCCCTCCCTCCCTCCCTCCCTCCCTCCTTCCCTTCCTTCCTTCCTTCCTTCTTCTTCCTTCTTCTTGTTTATTGAGACAGGATCTTACTATGTAGCCCTGACTACCTTATGACTCATTTTGTAAACCAGGCTGTTCCCCAAATTCGAGATCCATCTAACTCTGCTTTCTGAGAACTGGGAGTAAAGTTGTGGGCCATCACACCAGGCTGTTAGAGATCTTTTATTTTCTCAAACTTCTCAAGCTAATTCTCTTAAAATATCTGTATTTTACCATTTCGCGCATTAATATTTACAATTGGGAGGTTTTGCTGCTGCCTCCTTTTCTCTTTTGAAAGTCCCTGCCCTCTGTCTTTTGTTTTCCTCAATGGTTTTTTTCAGTGCCTCTCTGCAGGAGGCATTTTCAGTCTTCACAATGACCTTTGCTCTTGACTCTAGAAGGCTGGGTTATTATTTATCCTGGAATGCCTGGAACACTTCTGGTCAACAGACAATTGTTCTTCTCCAAAGACAAATAAGCACATATCTTCTGAGAAACTCTAGTCCCTTTACTTCCTGAGCATTTAAGGTCACTCATACCCTATGTGAATGTTTCCTGTTTTCTACCTGATTCACTGTGGATCCTATTTGTAGTGATCTAGGGATCCTTCATCTGAAGAATGTGCTACTTATCTTTTTTGGTAATTCCTCCTTTGACACAAAGAGGTGGTCTATAGTTTTTAATTATACAGGACAATTTTAAATGTTTTTGTTAATAGTATCTAATTCAATAGAAATACTACATTTTAAGGATTTACTCTTAGAGAATTTTATACATCCTCCAACTATATTTTGATAAAACCACCCCCACTCTTTTCTGATGTCTTCTATGAGTTCCCATAACAATGATGTCTCCCAACTTCATAACTCTTTAGACCCATAGTTCCCTCAACGCTACAAACGTGAATGGATGTAGGGATACTTTAGAGATAGAAAATATATAAATCACAGCTATAGAAGAAGAAATCCCAGTCAAAGTCACAGAGATACTTTCAATAAATTCAAGGAATCAGCAATGTTTCACTTTTACTACAAATATCTTTATTTTCTGGCATTATATTAATTTTATTTAAAAATCATATATTATTCCATTATCAGGTATAGCTGTAGATATATCAATGATAAAAGATGATAAGTAGACAAATACATACAAAGATAAGTAGATTAGATAGATAGATAGATAGATAGATAGATAGATAGATAGATAGATAGATAATACATACATACATACATACATACATACATACATAGACAGAGTGGTTGCTGAAATAAGTGTGTTCTCCATAGGCTCATATATTTAAATGCTGAGTCACCAGGGAGTAGTACTATTTGAACAAATTAAGAGGTGTGGCCGTTTGGAGGAAGCATATCACTGGGGATGGACTTTGAGGTTTCAAAAACCATGTCTAGTATCTCCTTCTCTGACTCAGGATCAGGATGTATCTCTCAACTACTTCTCTAGGACCATTCCTGCCATGCCACCCCCACCATCCCATGATGATAATGGGCTAAACAGTTAAAATTGTATGCAAGCCCCCAATTAAATGCTTTCTTTTATAAGAGTTGGCTTAGTCATGGTGTCTCCTCACAGCAATAGAACATTAACTAAGAGACTAAAGCAGACAGACAGATAGAGAGTAGATAATAAATAGTTGATAGGTAGATGTGGGGCTGTAGCTCGAGTGTGGGCATGGGTCCTGTTGGGCTGAGTTGTGGATCCGGTGTGTCTGCTACCCCAGGTGATTGGAGCCGTGGCTCACAAAGACAGAAGCTCAGAAATTTGACTGAGTTCATTCCACATGTTGACAGGCAGACACTGGGCTATGGAAGTCACAGAGCTCCACTCTTTGAGTGGGGCGATCTCAGTCTGAGGTACGGTGTGGCCTGGAGATCTTTGGTATCTCTGGGCCGAGGCAGCTGGCCGGAGACTGGGTGGTCTCAGCCCTTGGTTCCCAGGAACCGCTGGAAGAACGCAAAAAGACTGAGCGGGGGAGGGGGGGGAGGGAACATACAGACTAGACTAGCCAGCAGCTGAAAGGGGCAAGGCAGAGAAGCTCCTGTGGAACACCGAGGGGTAGTGAGGCAGGAGATTAGGCTGCAGTTCATTTGTTGAAGGCCCCCTCTATGGTACTTCATGGCAGGTCCCAAAGACAAGAGGAAGTCCATGTTTTTAAAAGGTTTATTGTCATGGCGGAAAGTGGATGAAGCTATACCCCATGTCCTCAGGGCGGGCCTGAGGTTAAATATCTTTTGCAAGGAGGAGGAGGGTCTGAGAAGGAATGCTTAATTGGCTACATCCTCTGGCCTTTAGGTATCTCGTTAATATGAGATCTCTTGAGGCTCCTGTAGTCACACCCTCTACCTGTGCTACAAGACTGAAAGCCACAAACCTTTCTTTGGGAGAGGCTGTGGATGGCTGACACTAAGTGAAAGAAAACAGAGCCATAGAGTCACCAGGGTTTGAGGCCTGCACTCCACCAAGTATCCAGCTGTCTCTCACAGCCCACCACCCCACAGTTAGAAGATAGATAGTAGATAGATAGATAGATAGATAGATAGTAGAAATACATACATACATACATACATACATAGGTAGATTTGTTCAAGCTTGTTACATTTGTTGATATGATAAAACACCACAGCCAAGACAACTTATGAAAAGAAAATAGTCTATCTGGGCTATGATTCCAGACAGATGAGTCAATCATGGAAGAGAATCCTGACATCTGCTGACAGAGAAGGAAACAGGAAGAGGAAGCTGAGAGCTCATATCTTCAAGTCCGAGAATAAAGAAAAGTCAGCAAATTAAAAAGAAGGCAAGGATTTTAACGCTTTTTTAAACCCCCAGTGACATACTCCTCCTGTCAAGGCCATACCACTTAAACTTCCCCCACACAGAGCCACCAACAGGACCTGAGCTATGGAGAACATTTCTCATTCAAATTGCCAAGCTTCCTTTTCAAACCTTCCATACATTTACTAGTATTTTGCCAGAAAATGCCTGGAATGAAGGGAGCACAATGACACCAATGCCTCCCCCTGTCTGACACTTTAAAATCATTATACATTCTGTGGTGACTAGTTTGCCATGGTTTCTTTTCCCATTTGATTTCTTCCCTGTATTTATGCTACAGTGTTGCTTCCTTTAAGCCTTACTATTTTAACATGGGATTTCATTATTTCTTGTTCTGACTTCCTAGTGTTCCTACTTTAGATTGTCCTGTTCTAGGATTATAGACCTATTCTCTTAAGCTTGCCTTCTCTCTTGCAGGAGAGTATAACATACTTATCATCATTTTAATTTTTAAAATACCCAGTGTTCAGATTTATCTATTTTTCTTTCATTCTTCCATTATTCCTTAGCATCGGGGGACTAATAACATTTGCATTCGTCTCCTTATATGATGCTGTGAACTTCAGATTCCACTTTCTATAGTCTTTCAACAGGGACTCACGTCAAAACCTCCTCAGGGAGTCATGGGCTGAACTGAATTATTGGACCATCTTACTCCATGGTTTCCAGTTTCTTGGAACAATCAGCTACCAGGTCCTGTGGAACTTCAGCATGGAAACAGATATTAAAGAACTGTCTAGACCACAGCCATATAAACCAGTCTAATAAATAGCAATGAGTGTGTGTGTGTGTGTGTGTGTGTGTGTGTGTGTGCCTACTTCTAGAGAACTCTAATATATAGTGATCTGCCTAGTGTAATGACTGTAAATTTGTGCTTTCCACAATTGTCTATTCTGGGATGCTTAGTTTCATCTTTAAATCTGCAATTCATACCTTTATTTGTCTACAATATATTTTTCACTGACCTAGTAGATGAATCATAAAAAGCAAATTCCTCATCTTCCCCTTAAAATTCACTTTTCCCAGTCTCACATCTTTCAGCTGATTTCAACTGCTTTCTAATGAGCTGAGGCTAACAATTTAGTCATTCTTTGCTCCTCCATTTCTTTTACATTCTATATTTTATCCACTCATAAGTACTTTAGATTTGATTCACACACTTTTGATTCTACTAAGTGTTGCTTCTTTCTTTCTTTCTTTCTTTCTTTCTTTCTTTCTTTCTTTCTTTCTTTCACTTCCCTGTTGTTTTCATTCATATCAAGGTCATGCATTTACAAACCCTGTCTAATACTCTCTGTGATTCTTTCTGCATTTCATATTGCACATGGTCCTCCTCATTCTGAAACACTGGCACTTGTATGTTTTTCAAAGATTCCAGCAAGTTCCACTTTCAGTAGGTTGAAGGTTTCTGTTTATGCAGAATATTCATAATATTCTGAATAATATCAATTTACCAGAAAGGCCTTCCTTAACAAGTTCCCAAATAGTATCACCTGTAATACTATGATTTTTAAGCTCATTCATGTTTTATCATGCTACCACTAACATACACACCCATACACACACACACACACACACACACACACACACACACACACACATCAATATTGGCTAAACCACATGCTCCTACACATTCCACAGTTCATAATGGAGAAGAGGATAGACCTTCTACATCTTATGTTATTGCTGTTTGTTTATTTTTAATCATTACTCATCATAAATACTGTTTTAATAATATGCTTAACACGCACCTAGATTTAAAAGGATTGTGATTATAAATTTCTTTTTCTGGGGCTTTCAAAATATAAGTCAAGCTATGTCACACCTAGATTAGCCCATATTTATGACTTATTTGCCTAATAGCTGGACAAAAATTGTGCAAAGGGTGAGAGTCTACTGAGAACTTCTAATGGGTGTTTCTCTCAAAGTCTTAAGATGTATAGTGTCTGTCTCACTATTGTTACTCATCTCTTTATAATTCATCTTTGAGATCAATAAGTATGATGAAAAATATTTTTTAGCAAGAAATAGAGTTATGACCTCCTTAGACAAAATTAAGAACAGAGAAACAAGATCATAGTGTGCATAAAATTTGATATGTGAGACTAATAAATTTTTTAAAATATGCTGTGTGACAAGCATACAAAAGGCTACTGGAGATGAAGAAAACACTTGTGTTGTGTGTGGAATCCATTAAAGAGTCTTTTAAGATTAATGGAACAGACACCAGTCCCCCTTATGTTTGACTTATCATGGGGAAAATAAATTTGAAGTTTTCATCACTTTTGGATTTGCTATCATAAAGTTATTTTAAATGTCTCTTTATTATCTATATCGAATCACTCTATGTTTGCATATAATTTATTTTCTAACAGGTTCTATTTCTTCTACTTGAACGATTTTTTTTTTTTTTTTTGCTTTTTCCTAGGCTTTACATTCACATCAGTATTGTGAAGAATGAGTATTTCTTTGAACAATGTATCTTTAAATTCTACCAGTATTTATTTTTTTCTCAAAATGATAGATAGTGCTGTGAACATATATGACTATGGAGTATTTTAAATTACAGAATGCTTTCATAGAAATCATTTCCCTTTTTTGATTACAATGAGCATAAACCCAATGTATATTCTGTCTTTCAGATATGAAATGTGAAGTCCTGAATTTAAGTGACTACTAAGACGTACATGCTAATCCCACTGAGAAGCTGGACTTAAAGTAGAGCCCTTTCCTTCACTAACTAAAAGCCAAGCTTCACTTATGATGTTTGACAGTGGACTACTACTAATTAGTGACTCTACTAATTTATGTGACCCACAATCTGACATGTGATTGGTCTGCAGAGGAATAAATACTATAATAAGAAGCAACCCAGAAAACTATAGACATTACACATAAATATTTCATGCAATGGAGGAGTACTTCAGACAGGGCAGGCCATTGCTGTGTTGAAAATCAGAATACTTGTCATTATTTACATGCGGTCTTTGAACGATTCAGCCCAGTAACATTCTGTCAAGTTGGTCAGGGAGTGTTCTTAAGACATATGATGCAGTCCTCAAGGTCCTTCCAGGGATCTTCCAAGAAAACTCAAAATTCCCTATCCCTCCTTGAAGATGTAAAAGAGAGACTCATCTTTGCCAATGTAGCTGTTAGTAAATTTCCTATGACCCTTTAGGCAATGCTAACTAATTTTTTTTTCTGATTGGTTATTTTTTTATTGGAATTTTTATTATTTCCATTTCAGATGCCATCCCCTTTCCCCATTTCTCCTCCCTAGAAACCCCCTATCCCATTTCCCCTCTTCCTTTTTGCTTTTATACCATTTTAATTACATGCAAGTATTAAGGTCAGTTCTAGGTTGAGAAACTAGCAATACACTAGATGCAAATAGTCAAGAACAATCAGTACAATAAAGACAAATAGTTAAAGAACAAGCAAGGCAATAAACAAAGTTCTGTGAACACTCCCATGATAACTGTTTCTAAGGGCTTATCAGAATAACAAAAATATCTTAGCCAACTTCCCTGTCCTAGCCCAAAGTCATTTTCATGTCTGAAGCTTACTTCTTTGTTCTAGCCTAAGATTTAGATTTCTGCCTGAAATTACTTCTTTGTTCTAGCCTAATGTCATTCCTGCCTGATACCCACTTCCTTGTTCTTGGCCAATGTTATATTCCTGCCAAGCAGCCCATTTCCTTGTCCTTGTCCCATGTCAGACTTGGCAAGCAGCCCCAAAAGCTCTCTGCTTCTCTCCCTTTTTTATTTCATAAACAAGATTGAGCCTGTCTTAGGTCATTCTGACAAGAATGCCTTACTTACCCATCATGGAATATGCATTATCAAAAGCAATGCACTTTTGTCTTAGGTTGATAAGGCTCTGTGTAGAATCTTACCCGTCCTTGCTTTGCCAGCCTGTTAATTTAATAACTCTGTCTGGGGGTCCATTTTCAGTTTCAAGCCATGTACTTAGGCTGCCAACATGCTGATGCCAACTAAATTTATTGGCTCACCAAGCTAGACTTAAATAGAAATATCCTTTGTTCTGTACTCAGTCCCCTGTCTAGAGTGAAAAGACATCATATCTTTCTAGGAAAATATAACAGAACATATGTGTAAAGGGTGACAATATGGTTGTATAAATTATATATGCATATGTGAGCAAAGGTGATTGTTATTTCTATAAGCTGCATTGTTAAAATCTAATCAATCAGGTCTCCTTATGGGTAAGTATGGATAAAGAGAAAACTTCAGAAGTAATATGGAATGTGACCAAAATCTAGAAACATGGCTACATCACTTTTCCTGATTTAGAAATCATTTAAAATCCAAGTATGAATAATCTAGGAATCTTAACATGCTAGTCAGTGCTAAGCAAGTTATCGCAAAGAAGTACAACCAAAAAGACATCTTTTATTTTTACTTTTTTTATTAGTTATTTTATTTATTTACATTTCAAATATTATCTCCCTTCCCAGTTTTTCCTCCACAGACTCCCTATCCACTCCACCCCCTGCTTCTATGAGTGTGCTCCCTATCCACCCACTCCTGCCTTAGTGTCCTAGCATTACTCTATGCTGGGTCATGAGCCTCCACTGGACCAAGGGGCTCCCCTCCCATTGATGCCAGATAAGGCCATCCTCTGCTACATATGCAGCTGGAGCTTTGGGTCCCTCCATGTGTACTCTGTAAAAAGACATCTTATTCATAGGTACAGAGCTGAGATCCTCAATCTGGTCTGGTTCTAGAAATGGGAAACAGTCTGTGGTTCACCAGAATGTTTCAAAAATTGTCTTAAATGACACAATGAAAAAATCTCCATTTTTCTAATTAACCCCATGACTTTTGTGACTCTGGGTAAGATATGATTATACCAATGGACTTCTGTTATGGATTTGACCAATGTTCATCTAATCTCTGAGTTTAAGACCAAACTGATTTAGAGATAAGAGTGAAGAATATAAAGGAACATGTAAACAGAGAACAGAAGGGAGTCAATTTCAGCTGGCCATAGTGAGTTAGCTTTAGATGCTGTCTGAATGACAACCCCATAGCTCTGTGGAGAGACTGATGCTTCTTCTTTGAGTGAAAGAAGACATTATTAACTGAAACATTAGGGCAAGAAATGGATTATTACTATTAGCCATCATTAGTTTGTTGCTTGTCTGTTGCTATAATGACTCAGAAGCACCTGCACTGTAAAGGTTGCTTCTAATCCTCTTGGAGGCTACACAAAGCTCATTCCTCCAAAGTGTGGGGAACCATGGAGATCATCCACACAAAGGCTTAAGGGACTACCTCTGTGTTTTTCTCAGTGAAACAGCCATTGTATGTTTTGTGGTGGATCGGGTTGGGGCATGTTGCTTTTGTTTTGTGTTGGTGGCTGTGATAGGCTTTAAAAGAAATCTCATCTGAATGAATCCTGTGTCTCTTTTCCCGTAGATACTGTAATAGGTAAAATATTTATTTGTTGATTTAAAAAATAATTAGATGAGGTAAGGAGTCTCATTAAGTTTGTGTTTATCAAGGCATGAAATCTGACCACATAGGTAATCCACCTTTACTCTATCACAGGAGGCCAATTCAGGTCACCTCCCTGGGTGGGATCTCTTGAGGGGAGGCTGTACACAGTGGCAAGGTATGTTCCTAGTGACCTACCTCTACCCTCTCTAGTGAGACAAGAGCATCCCCTAGGGGATTTGATGTTCACAGCATTGGGCAGAAGTTGGAACTTTCCCAGAACTGTGAGTAATTTTTGTGCTGCTTCCTGGCCCCATAGGAAAAGCATAGGTGGCTCTTACCAGTCTCTGCTGGAAAGTCATTGGTTCCCATGAATTTTCCATTGTTGTCTTTCTCTGGCAAAGAGAACATGACAAAGTGGGATGAACTGTGTGTGTGAGACAGTGACCATGGGGACAGGGGGGAAAGGGAAAGACTATACAGTGACTTTCTTCAAAAACAGCAATGCTAACATTATTTGGAACTTTTCAAAGTGAACTGTGTATAATCACATTGCCATTTGAAATGTCCTATGTAGTGAATTATTAAATTGTTAAACCTGCCTTTTACAGTCTTTTTTATTTTTAATCATAGTGCCTAACTATTGTTTCTAATTGCTTTAGCAGGCAAAGTCAAAGGCTCTGGAAAACATCTTAAAATATGGCTGAAAGTCCAAGTTTGGGTCTATATAGAATACATTAGAAAAATCTATATAGGAAGAAGTGTACCATATGTTAACAAAGGCTTGTTTTGGGGTACCTCTGAAAAAGACCAAATTCAACTTCTAATGCCTTAACTTTGTGCATGTGTGAATGAGAGAGAGAGAGAGAGAGAGAGAGAGAGAGAGAGAGAGAATTGAGTTTATGTCTGAATTCTTTAGAATGTCCAGAGCTTATGAAGATAGATAAGCAGAATCCAAAAATCATTTCTTGAACCTTGTAAAAGGGAGAATAACAATTTTTAAATCATAATTTCTTTTCATTCTCAAATATCTAAATATATCGAAAATGAAGCACTATCCTATTGACACCCCAGTTTTTGATCTCTTACTTCCCCTAAATCACTTCTAACAAAGACTCTCAAAAACAGAACTTCCCAACTTAACTGTAGCATCAAAAAATATACACATATATCAAACAGTACAAACTCGTGCTCCCTGAATGAGCAGCTCCTTACTTGGGTTAACTGTCACATTTACCTGTCTCATCAACTTGCACGGCTCTGCTTTCCCCTCGTTTATGCTGCTAAGAGATGTCTAATCATCCACCTTTATAAATTACTTAATTCCTTGAAGGACTGTCTGAAATTTTCAGGGCCTTTTTAACAGCAAAAATGAGGAAGGAGCCACTTATTTTCACAATCATAACTATTTTAAGCAAAACAAATATGTCTGAAGATTAGGCCAACCACAAGGTCTTTATTTGTATAGTGCTATGATGTAAGCCCACATGAAGCCAGTCCAGGCTAGGTGACATTGGTGTTTTTCCACTGGGTTCTGTGTGTTCTCTAACTCCTGATTCTTTTCTTGGATGGCCATTGAATAAAGCCCAAACTCCTTGAATACATTTGTGCCATACCTCTTAATAATATTCAGTTCAGCCTTTGACTCATTCTTGTTTCTAGGTAACTCAAAATCAGTATTCAAAGCAATTCTGTTTGACCTTTTAAGATATTACCAAGCCACCACCATTTTCCTCTCCTATCCCATTCAGTAGATACAAAAAAATTGATTGATGGTAAATAAATAGATGATAGATAGAATGTGATGTCTTTTGTTTTATATGTGTTTTATAGTATCTTTTGACTAATTTCCAGTTACATACAAATAATTAGGAAAGCAGGGAGTTCAGATTAGCATCTAAAAGCTCTGTAGATTGCTTTAGTTATCTACATTTGTTTTACTGAGTCCTATTATAAGAGAAAATATTTTAGTCAACTAAATAATCTCATCTTAAAATTCTTTAGGATTTATGATGACTATATTTCATCCTTAATTGACACACTCTAGAATTACCAGTGAGAAGAATGTTAAGGAAGGATTGCCTAGATCAGGTTGCCTATGATCATGCCTGTGGAAACTATTGTGGTTAACTGATGTGAGAAGACATAGGCTAACTGTGGATAGCACCATTCCCCGACACTGGGTCCTGGACTGGATTTGAAAAATGAGAAAGTGAGCCTAGCACAACTGTTGTAGAAAATGTTTAATCCCAATCCAGGGTTTCTACCCGACGTTTGATCATTCAGTTCCCTGATAAAAGACACAACTTTTATTATTTACAGTAAGCCTTAAACTCTACAAGAGCTGGGCAGATATCTACCCACTTTGTTATTAGAATCTATTTTCCTATCAATAACCCCAAGTTATTACTTATTATGTATTTCATCTGGCCTGCTCTTGAATCCAATTGGCCAGCACTCTGGGCCATGTTTTCTTGACTCCTAACAAGAGACACCTTTTTCCTCTCCTCACCCTCTTCTTTCTCCTTTGTGGTCTCCCTTGATCTCCCTACCCCTTATCCCCTACTCCACCATTCTGCTGAGAACACCAAGCATCTCCTATCTCAATTCTACCCAGCTATGGGCTGTAGGCATCTTTATTTACCAATCAGACAGAACTTGGGAGCAAGGTCACATAGCATAGCATCACTTGGGTTTAGGTATGTACACTCATTTCTAGGGCAAACAGGTCTTGGGGGCAGCACATAGCATTACAATACACAGCAAAAGAACAAACCTCAACATACTCTCCCTGCTCTTGGCTTTGAGTGTGACCATACAACCATGCACACATTCATTTCTCTCTGCTGTTGACTGAGGGTATAACCAGCTGCTTTAAGTTCCTACCTCCTTAACTTTCTCATTATGAAGAACTATAACTTAGAACTGTGAACTAACAGAATCCCTTTTTCCTGAGTTTCTTTCATCATGGGCATTTTACCATAGAAACAAGAAACAAAACTAATTAGGCATATTGATTTTGCACATTTACTTTCACCTAGAAATAGAAATGGTAGTTAGGAAAATACTCAACGTGTGCCATGAACTTTTAGATTCCACCTTCCATTTTATCTTATAACAATCCTGTGACATACATACTGACATTCTTCATCAACCTGAAAAATTCTAACTCAGAGCTCATAGTCAATTCCACTGTGGACAACAAAACTGAGTTTTATGAGGTGCCTTTATTGGCAAGTAGTAGGTGAATGGTTGAGAGGTCCCTCTGATCCCTCATCTCCCAGAAGATAGGAATAAAAGTCCACCCTCAGCATCCCCAGCTGTGGGCTACATACAGTTCTGTCTCAGAGGACCTGACCTCCCAGCTATGGCTTCAGCTATAGGTTTCTCCATACATTGGACCCCTGCCAAGGAGGCCAGCTATGGGGCTCTCCACATACTTCAGGAATCTGGTAATGGAACCGAATTGCTCAGTCATTTTCTTCAATCCCTGCCCCAGAGAGGAAGCAAGTAAAGATGCTTCTATGATCCTGAAATGTTGTGAACACTTTCAAGACTCAGTTGCCTCATATTTTTGTGGTGCAGACTCCATCTTCTGAGTATGTATATTCTGAGGCCTGAAGAAGGTAGCATCCTTTTTGTTGGGGAGAAAGATTGGACCTCTCTTCTTGCCCTGGATTCTCTTCCCTACGCCTTTCCAGCAAGGATTTAGCTCTTTTTTTCTAGTTTGCATTCTGTTGCTGTGATAAAACACTCTGATCAAAACATCTTAGGGGAGGAGAAGATTCATTTGGCTTATACTTCCACCGTTGAAAAAAGTCACAGGAGAAAGAGAAGGTGGGAGCTTGAAGTAAAACCAGAAGAGGACAAACTTTCTGGCAGGCCCACTCTGTCTCAGTCCCTGGATCATGCTTAGCTAGTTGTTTCATGTTGCCTATCTTAAGGTTTCTGTTGCTGTGATGAAGTATCATGAATATCATAAAGTTGAAGTATAAAGAGTTTATTTGGCTTACACTTCTACACCATAGTCCATCCTGAAGTGACTAAAGATAGGAACTCAAACAGGGCAGGAATCTGGAGGCAGGAGCTAATCCAGAAACCATAGAGGAGTATTGCTTGCTGGCTTGTTCAGACAGATTTCTTATAGAACCCAGGACCACTAGCCTAAGGATGACACCAGCCACAATGGGTATGTCCTCCCCCAATCAGTCATTAATTTAAAAATAGCATACAGCTGGATCTTATGGAAGCATTTTCTCAATTGAAGTTCTCTCATTTTCAGATAACTCTAGCTTGTTTCAAGTTGACATAAAACCAGCTACCACATATCCCACGACCACCTGCCCAAGAAATGGCACCACTAATAGTGGATTAGGCCGTCCAACATCAACTAACAATGAAGAGGATCCCCCTCCCCACAAACACACATGATTTCAGAAATTCTATGATTGAAGATTCTCTGGAATGACTCTAGGCTCTTATCAAGTTGACAATTAGAGCTTTTATCTGTGGTCCCAGAGTATCAGATCATGACTGGCAAAAAGCCAGGCTTCATCTTCTCATGGTTTTTCACTTAAGGATTTATCAGAAGTGGCAGACAGACTTTCAGGGAGTCCCTGAGCTACTGAATAGCTGCCTGGTAATTATGTAGCTGCAATTTCATTTTTCAGAATGTGGATCAAGTCTGAAGCCTGGTTCTCATCTACAGAATAGTGTCAGAATGATATAGTATATCATGCTCTTCTGTATTCAATTCCATCTGAATAGTTCCCTGGCCTGAGAGACTCTGTGACAATCAAGGTTTAGAGACACAGAGCTAATAGCTGGACATGATATATATATATATATATGAACATAGGAAAGGTGAAAAAGAGAGCAAGGGAGAAAAACAGACAAAAGCTTATTATAAGGCATGTGAAGGTCAAACCGTTTGTAGAATTCCCTTTCAGTGAGGGTTGGTACTTCATCACTATTTTTATTATATTTATTTATATTTTTAAATAGTGCAGAATTCTACCAGACTTTCAAGGAAGAACTAACACCAATACTCCTCAAATTATTCCACAAAATAAAAACAGAAGAAACACTGCCAAATTCATTTTATGAGTTGACAGTCATCCTGATATCTAGCCACATAGACTCAATAAGGGAAGAAAATTGCAAACCAATTTCCCTTATAAACATTGATACAAAAACACTCAATAAAATGCTCACAAATCAAATTGAAGAACACATCAAAAACATCATCCACCATGATCAAGTAGGCTCCATTCCAGAGATGCAGAAACATTCTTTGGATGCCTTGGACTTTTTTGGTTGGGAGACTTTTAATAACTGCTTCTTTTTCCTTGGGTGTTATAGGTCTATTTATATTTTTTACCTGATTTTGATTTAACTTTGGTAAGTAATTACAAAATATCCATTTCATTTAGATTTTCCAAATTTGTAGAGTACAGGTTTTTGATGTAAGACCTAAAATTTCTGTGTATTTCCTCAGTGTCTGTTGTTAAGTCCCCATTTTCATTCAGATTTTATTATTGGATATTCTCTCTCTGCCTTTTACTTAATTTGGACAGCAGTTTGTCTATCTTGTTGATTTTCTCAAAGAACCAGCTCTTGGTTTTGTTTATTCTTGGAATTGTTCTCTTGTTTCTAAATTATTGATTTCAGAACTGGGTTTGATTTTTTTTCTGCCATCTACTTCTCTTGGGTATGTGCTTTTAAATTGCTAGTATGAAAACGCTCCAATTTTTTATGAAGGTACTTTACTTAGTGCTATAAAGTATTCTCTTAGCGCTGCTTTCATTGTGTCATGTAAGTTTGGGTATATTGTACCTTCTTCATTTTCATTGAATTCTAGAGTCTTATTTTACTCTCTCTCTCTCTCTTTTTTTTTTTCTTGACCCAGTGGTTATTGAGTAGAAAGGTGTTCAGTCCCAATGTGTATGTAGGCTTTCTGTTGTTTCTGTTATTGTTGAATTCCAGCTTTAATCCGTAATTGTCTGATAAGACAAGGGAGGCTATTTCAATTTTTTTATATTTGTTGAGAGTTGTTTTGTGACTGAGTATATGGTCAGTTTTGGAGAGGGTTCTATGAAGTACAGAGATGAATGTATATTCTTTTGTGCTTGGGTGTGGCTTCTGTCTGGAAGAGTTGTCCATTGGTAACAGTGCATGCTTAATTCTCCCACTATTAATGTATGGTGCTTGATGTGTGATTTAAGCTTTAGTAATATTTCTCTTACAAATATGGGTTCCCTTGCATTTAGAGAATAGAAATTCAGAATTGGTGGATTGTTCCTTTAATGAGCATGAAGTATCCTTCCCATTGCTTTTGATTACTTTTGGTAATCAAAAGTACTTTTTGATGTTTCCCTTCTCTTTGTATTGCTACTGTGAAATTATTTCCTTTAAACGTCACTTTTATTTGCCAGATGTAATTGTCATTTTTATTTCCTCAGATGCTGGGATGAGATTAGAGCCACACCCAAGCTTTTTGAATATATGTCATGGGCTGAGCCCAGAACATTTCTATATGTTCTATCTATCCTTAGGCCTAGACCTGGAAGCTGCTAACCTTCATACAATCTAATCTAGGCCTCGAATATTTTTAGCCTCTGAGATTTACTGCTAAATAAACTCACCCTTTCTAGTTCTTTCTCAACTCTTGCTCAATAGCTCAACTCAGCTGTTCTGTCTGGCATTCCACTCCATGCTAACTAGTTCAATCTGGCTTCTCTCAGCTTCTCACTAGATTACTCTGCTTGGCCTCAACTAACCCTGGCAATTTGTTCTGATCTTTTGGCTCCTCTGCATTACATAGTTTCAACTGTCTCTGCATGAACTCAGGAAAGAACTAACCTTCACTGTCTGTATTCACAGCAGACTCCCACTTCACTCAACTCCGAATTCACTCAACTCCCAACTCACTGACAACAAAGTTGACTCTCCCAGTACTGCTCTCCTGGGAATTGAGCATTTCTTATCTTTGACCCATTCTGCCAAATATTTCTCTGCTTTGTCACTTTGTCTGCCCTTTAATTACACTTCATTGTTTGAGATCAAAGGTGAGTTCTAAAGGATTGGAGTCAGAGGGATTAAAGGTGTATACCAAGGGTATCGCTACATTCTAGTTGGTCACACAGACATAGGAAGTCTTTGGATGTGATCATTGCAGCCTTGTTGCTGGATTAGCATTTCTATTTAATCTCCTGTGTTTTCTTGTATGTATTTAATCTCCTTGGGTTGTAGTTTTCCTTCTAGTTTCTTCTGTAGGGATCGATTTGTGGATAGATACTGTTTAAGTTTGGTGTTGTCATGGAATATCTTATTTTCTACATCTATAGGGATTGAAATTTTTGCTGGGTATAGTAGTCTGGGCTGTCATCCATTGTCTCTTAGGATCTGCAAGACATCTTCCAGGCCCTTTTGGCTTTTAACGTCTGTTGAGAAGTCAATGTAAACCATATAGGTTTGCCTTTACATGTTATTTGGCCTTTTCCCTTGCAGCTTTTAATATTCTATTTTTTAATATTCTGTTTTAATATTTACTATTTTTATTATTATGTGGTAGAAGAATTTTCTTTTCTGAAACAATCTATTTGGGATTCTGTAAGCTTCTTGTGCATGTATAGGCATCTCTTTAGGTCAGAGAAATTTTCTTCTATGATTTTATTGGAAATATTTCTAGACCTTTGATTTGGGAATCTTCTCCTTCCTCTATTCCTAATATTGTTAGGTTTTGTCTTTTCATAGTATCCTAGATTTTCTGGATGTTTTGTGACAGGAATTTTTTCAGTTTAACATTTTCTTTGACCAATGTATCAATTTCTTCTACTGTATCTTCTACACCTGAGATTTTTCTCTCTATCTCATTGGTGATGCTTGCCTCTGTAGTTCCTTTACTCTTACCTAGGTTTTCCATCTCCTGAATTGCCTCAGTTTGTATTTTATTGCTTCATTTTTTTTTTTTAATTTTCAGGTCTTGAACAGTTTTACTCAATTTCTTAACCCATTTGATTGTGCTTTCTTGTATTTCTTTAAGTGATTTATTCATTTCTTCTTTAAAAGCCTCTATCATCATATGACTGGACTTAAGGTCATTTTCTTGAACTGTGTTGGCATATCCAGGGCTTGCTGCAATAGAATAGCTGGGCTCTGGTGGTGCCATATTGTTGATTTTGTTCTTATGCTACCCTCTAGTCATCTGGGTTTTGTGGTTCTAATAGGCTTCGATGCTGATTTCTGATTTTATCTTTCTATTGTGGGTGGGGTTTTTTGTTTTCCATTTGTTTGTTTGTTGTTTTTTATTTTCTCCATCAGTTTCTGTTTCTTTTCTCTCTTCTGGCCTGAGCACCCTGGGTTTCTGATGACCAGAGAATCTTCAGTCCAGAATGTGCCTATGCTGGGGTTTTTGTGGCCTGTGTGGCCTCTGGGTTTTGTGGTGCTAACTTTGTCTCTAGGCTCCCTAGTGCCAGCTTGACCTAGTACCTTGTTCCTGGTACCTACATAACCTCTGGGAAAGCAGGTGCATTGTGGGCCAGAAAATAGAATCCAGCAGAACAGGTGCAGTTTATGGCTGTTTGGGGTTCTTTAACAAAAATTGGTGGCATAGGGCTTGGGGCAGGGTCTTACCTGGTTTCCCTGCTGGCTGTAGGCTTCTGGGAAAGCAGGTAGAGTTGTGGGCTGGAAAATGGAGCCCAGGGGAAGGGGGTTTTCCTCATTATTTAAACAGTCAATGCATTTATTTTGGTAATGTTTCTGATCCTAAAATATACTTACACTCTCATGGTTCTCGATGTAACATTAACAAAATCCACATACTCACGCTAGAATGTGCATTGACTCACCTTTATGAGCAATATAATGAAACAGAAGAAGAGGGAAATATACATAATGTGGTCTAGAATTCAACCATATAACAGGAAAACAATTTCTCATACTTGTGACTGATGTTTCAGGTAGGGCCATAAAGGCCTTTCACATTGGTTCTTAAAGGTTCAATGACTCCACAAACAATTTATTTTCATATTATTCTGAACCCCCCAAAAATTAATTCTGAAAGTCTATCCCAGACAAGTACTTTAATAGAATACTTTATATTATGTCTATGTCAAAAAAAAAAAAAAAAAAAAAGACATGGTTAGAGCAAGAGGCATTGTACAGTCTTGTCACACTATTATATGAAGGCATACCAGCACCCTTGGAAGAGACTCTCCTGTGAGCTCTGGCTCAATACAATTCCTTGAGATGTTTTGAAGCATTATATCATTGCATTCTGTGCCAAATCTGGCAACTGATAACATAAGCTCTCTCTGCTGATAAGAGATATAGATAGATCTCCTTTTGTTGCTAAGGTCCTAGGGCTCCAGGCAGAATTGATCATTAATTTGCTGACTTTCATAATCTTATGTAAGTCTGACTTAAAATCTGTTTATCAATTCAACCCACAGTTTGCTCTGTTGCTTGTGAAATATATGGTTTCTATTAAGATCACTTTCTCTTTAACACTTGCCAAAATTTCAAGTGACAAGAACAGTCTTATTTCTTCTTATCTATGTCTATATTCATGCTGACCCATTTATACACCAATAAGGAATACAAATGGACTATGGTTACTATCCCACGTTCAAAGCCATCAAGATCAGGAAGCTGATGATGGGTCAGCGGGAAACATGCATGGCAATATGCCTGATGACCAGACTTCAGAGTTCAATTTCTGGACCTAAGAGAAACATATTTTCACAGCTTGTCATCTGACCATTACACATGCACTGTGGCATGATCCCTGTACCTCACAGTGAATAAATAAATGTGATTTAAAGAAAAAAAGGATAGGAAAAGTACCAATGATGTGGCTAAAACAGTGTTGGCTTTGAATTAATGTCAGTCATTGAACATCTATTTGATTCTCACAGATCTTTATTATCCCTATCTCATAGGACACTACTGCTGTTTGACTAGTAATAAAAGTATACTGATAAAACCTAGAGAGCAAAGAACAAGAGGTTCTTCACATAAAGCAAATATGTGCCAAAAGAAATTTCACAAAAATCAGAAATTTATTTCAGGGACGTTTGGAAACTCCTAAGGGACTGAGGAAAATAGAGACAGCCCATTTTAATTAGAATTGAACCTTTTCTATTTTGCACTCTTTGCCTTTCAAAGGGGAGATGATACTGTTAAGAATCCAAACTCAGGGGCTGGAGAGATGGCTCAGTGGTTAAGAGCACCAACTGCTCTTCCAGAGGTCCTGAGTTCAATTCGCAGCAACCACATGGCGGCTCACAACCATCTGTAATGGGATCTGATGTCCTCTTCTGGTGTGTCTGAAGAGAGTAATGGGGTACTCGTATACATACAATAAATCTTTTTTAAAACTCCAAAATAGTTGCTGAATGTTACTTTTTTAGAGCTTTCTTCACTCAGTTGCTAAACATCATGCAAAATGCTAGCTTTCCTGTAGGTCAAATGAAGAACAGAATCACAGCTAGTCCATTCTGCCATTTGTGCTTCAAAATTTAGCAGATAAAATAGTGCTCAAATCATCTGTTAGAGGTTGGGATTCTGAGTTGAGTTTGTGGCAAACTGGATTGTCATGAGGATAGCCATGCAGAGCCTCCTGAATTTTGGTATATACAAGCTCCATTGTGCAAGCAAATTCTCACTGACACACATATTCACCATATAAACTCATTGCTTATGGATCATTAATGAGTCTTTAACGAGACCAAATGCCTAACCCTAGGACTTATTTGTTCATTTGACTTGGGATGTCCATCATGAGCTGCCTACTGTCTGAACCTCTAGTCCCAAAGTTGACCTTCAACACAATAGCCTATCAAGGAGAAAAGATATAAAGGTCAAGGAAAGGCAGCAGATGGTTGTACTTTCTAGAGTCCTATATCTACTGCTACACTCTGTCTTCCCCCAGAACACATTTATAAGAAGAACAGAATGAATTCCCAATGAAAGGAGACAAAAAATAAATGTGGTTTAAATAGAGTCCCAAACTAAAGAGAGAATAGACCTTCTCTGCATTCATTGCTGTCTCTGAGAGGAAGGGAGGAGAAACAGAAGAAGGGAATCTCTAGAGATAAATCTGGCTACAATTCTTTGCATGAATTAAAAGATGGTCAGAAGGTAACCTTGCTCAGCCCTATATCACCAACACTGGGTAGTGGATTCACAGGGTCACACTGTAAGACCTTGGTGCTTCTTCATTTGCCAAAGTCTTATCACAATGATGTAGCATGTGAAGACACTTTTGACAGCTATATTTGTCACTGATGGCCTGGATACACAGGTGTCCTGTGTGAGATCAACAGAAATGAATGCAATAGCAACCCCTGCCAATTTGGGACAAAGTGTGCCAAACTGTCCTCAAAAGATCTATATGGACACATTGCTGGCCTGCCTTCCTCCTTCAATTATCTTGGAGCCTCAAGCTCTGTTTGTCAGCCTGTATTCACAGACAGGAACCTAGCATAAGTGTCCTCTGAGTGGTTCCACCCAGCAGCTGACAGAAACAGATGCAGAGACTTACAGTCCCACAGCCAAAGATTAGACAGAGATAGGAAAGTCTTGTGGAAATATTGGGGAAAGGATTGAGGAAACCAGAGGGGATAGAGACTCTACAAGAAGGCCTACAGAGTAAACTAACTTGGACCCTTGTGGGAAACTAGAGACTGAACCACCAACCCAAGAGCATACAAGGGCTAGAGGACCTAGGTCTCCTGCACATATGTAGCAGATGTGCAACTTGGTCTTCATGCAGGTCCCCAACAATTGGAGCAGAAGCTTACCCTGACTCAGTTCCCTACCTGTGGATCCTGCTCCCCTATCTTGGCTGCCTTTTCTGGCCCCAGTAGGAGAGGATGTACTTAGTCCTGAAGTGACTTGAGATGCCAGTGTAGGTTGGTTCCCTGGGAGGGACCTCCCCCTTCTCAGAAGTGAAGGGGAGGGGATTTGGGAAGTGCTGTGTGAAGGGGAATTGGGAGGGGGAGCTGTGATAGGAATTAAACTGAATAACTAAATAAATTAATGGAAGAAAGAAAAAAGATGGTAGGAACTATGTGTATAGTGACTCATGGATTGTGAGTCATATTTTGATGAAAAAATTATGAATTAGTAAGAAAATAAAGACTATTTTGTTACTATGATAACTAAACCAGAAGTGGATAAGAACTTTTAAGAACATTCCCAGTGGAAAGTAAATTTGACTTGCATAAATACTTGTTACAGTGAAGTGACTGCACTAAGATCTTCTCAGTGAAGTGTTGCACAAGATGTCCTGACCTGTGGATGTAAATTAGTCCCTTTTCTGAGCCAGCCAGTTCTTAAGTCATGAAAAAAGGATTAATAACTCTAGGCAAAAGATGTGTATGGCATAGCATTAGCTTCCCTGTATAATGCAGGCCCAACTGTTGCTGGATCCCATTAGCCAAGCAAACAATAGCAGAGATATATGTCAATGTTCAAAATTATCACCATAAGAAAATAGTATGAGCCAGGTAACTGGTGGAAGCTTGATTACATTAGGATCATATCCGTGATGGAATGGGTTCAAGCTTCATCGACTTTCTCCTAGATGGAGATTGGCATTCTGACTCATTCTGTTGCTTTCATCACCCCCATCTGGTATCTTAGTCAGTGCCTTAATCACCAACATAGCTCATTGAACTCAACTACAATTATGATCTGTTTTCTTTACAGCACAAGACACTTAGAAAATAAATGGATGCCTATTTATGTCTTCATGCCCCGAAAGTCATGGTCTGGGATGACATGATGCCATACTGACATTGCAGATCTCAATTCTAGTATACCTAAAGTCACTATAATAACCCAAAATTTCACTGTTAGAGATAGGACAAACACATCCTCTTGTTATCAAGTTGCAAAGTTCAAATTCCCTTGAAAGATGAAACACAATGATGGTAAAATTAAAAATGATAAAATCCAAAATTAGATACTCTTCATCTCACACAGGTTAAATTTGGAAGTTCAAAAACTGTTACTTAAAGATCAACAGTCATTTCTTAAAAGTCTTGGTTTTCGATTTTTTGTTTTGTTTTGTTTTTGAGCAGAGTAGTTCTTTGAGCCTATGAGGGGGTGGAATATCTTCATTGTGAGTTCTTTCTTACTGGACCCTGTATATTCTCAAGCAGAGATTCAGAGTCTGGATTCAATCAGTGAGCCTTGTTTATAAAAGTCCCCAAGACTAATAAGAGACCAAAGATTACCCCTATTACTACAACAATCCACTTATAACACAAGCTCTTTCTATCTCTTCAGTTATTTTCTTCATCAATACTGTGTCCTTCCTGTTAATTATTCAATGTCCTTAACCATAGCAGGTACCCCAAAATGTCAGAGTAAAAGAGAAGCCACATTGAGTCAGTTTTTGAGGTACTAGAGGTTAGTGACAATGGTGAAAAAATTCAGGAAATAAGAGTTCATGAGAGAATGTTTTCCCAACTTGAGACTAATGAAGGGATCTTATAAATGTGTTTTTAATCTTAGTACCCTTTCCATGACTGGAAAGACACAATCTTATAGGTACCTTGCAGTCATTTTAAACCCACTTCTCCTGTTGATACAAAGCTAGAACCATGTCATGACAGTCTTCTATGCCACCAGTGTCTCACTTGCCTATTCAGATGGTATTTCCAAGCTGGGCCCTCTGTTTGATTCTACTACGTTTTTGTAACACGTTCAGACTTAAGAAACTTAAACTTCTAAGGACTGTCTCCTCCACTCAAGAAGATAAAGATTCTACCCAAACCCACTCCATACAATGTGGCAGGTCCCTAGAACTTATGAGGAGGCTGTGTGAACCTCCCCCTTTAGCCCCTGCATAGCTTTCTGTTTGTTCTTTTATCCAGAACTTGAATTCACTCACAATAGAGAATGTATCAAGGAGTATCTCACCAAATCTATTCAGGAGCCTGAAGCAGGTATGGTGTCAGAGTACTGCAGTATATAGAAATCACAGAATGTGCAGTTTACAGAAATAGAAATTGTTCTTCCTAATAATTTTTAATATAATTTCTTAAAACTTTCTCAATGACAACCAAAATCAAAACAAGTTTATTGTTTATACCAAATTTATCCATCCATTCTTTTTTCTTTGTTTATTCTATCAAGAGTAGACTCAAATTGCAACAAAAATAGTCAAATCCTAGCATGGCTTCACATTTAGCCCAGTCTACCTAAATTTAATCCATAGTAATTATTAATGAGTAAGTATTACTCATTAGTTTTTCTAAATAAAATTCAATATGACTAAAGTTTCTCCAGGAACTTCAATTTTGTGAGAAATCTAAGCATCTTACATCATGATATATGATAATTAGAAAAAATATTCTATGCTTGTTTTATGGTCATGTATAGTAGGGTTCTCAAAATAGACTCTCAAATTCCTGGGCTTCTATATTAAAGCTTTCACCACCTGAGAGTGAGCTCTGTTTCGAAAAACTTAAAACTCAGCTGTATGTCAGAATTTGTCACAGAGCATAAATGTTCAGGTAGAATAAAAGGGAGAATGGAGGTGTCCAACTGGGAGGGAGAAAAAAGCACAGGGCCAGATCTCAGCCACATCACTTGAAACCCTGCAGGTGGCCCACGTCTGCTGCTTTATTTTGGGTTTTTCACAAATCTGTCTAAATGACAGCATGAAGCACAAGGATGCCCACACTTAAAAAGTCCTGAATTCTGGAAAGATGATTCTGACTCATGCACTATTCTAAGATTTTAGAGACTGTAGGAAATGAGGGAAGAGTGGATAACATTGACAAGTCATAAAAATAGATCTTGATTAGATCAGTCCCTGCTCAGTGAAGCAGATCACTGCAAAATGATTGGTTCAAGAGGCATTTCTGCATTTGCAGTACCAGCTATCATTTTATCATTTTGCAGAAAAACAATTCTCTGTCTCTGTCTCTCCTCTTGTTTCTGCTTCTCTCTCTCTCTCTCTCTCTCTCTCTCTCTCTCTCTCTCTCACACACACCACACACACACAAGTAAGTAAATTGTGTGTATTAGAATACTAATGATGTTAAAAGGAGGATAAGGGTGTTTTTAATCTCTTCAGTGTAAAAGTTTGCTTAAAAACGACTAGCCACCCTTCTTCACAAATGCTTAGAAACAGTGTTCATGGCTCACACTTTAGCCTTGAATCTGGCTTCATTAAGTCTTTATCTTTACAGTGGCTTGGCAAACATGATGGTGTTACATCTCCTCACCTGTCATGGATACTCAGCTGAGGAGAGAGATTACTATCATCATTTTCTTTCCTGGGCAAACAACTGTTTTCAGTTTATTTTGGGTGTTGTAGTTCCACCTATGAGAGGAAACTAAGATAATAATACCCTGCAGTGAACATTTAGGGAACAGGAAAACCCCATTAGCTTAACAGAATTCTTATTTTAACATTAGCATTTTTTATTGGATATTTTATTTATTTACTGTAGTGGGAAATTTTCCCCACAAGTTGGGAGGAGCTAAGGTGAGAGGAGTAAGGAGAGGAAGAAGTGCTACGGAGAGAGATGTAGGAGCCATGGATGACAACACATGGATTGAGAGTAGTCCTGGGTAACAACTTATATCTAGATTAGTTATTTGGGTAACACCTCTAGTTGTGTGAGCATCTTGTTAATTGAGCTAATCAAACATATAAAGCCTTTGGTTTTCCTTAAACTTAGAGTCTCATTTTTATGACATGGATGGCAGGATGGTCTGGGCTCAGCCCAGCATTGTGAAGACAGCATGGAAGATTGGAAGAGCCATCTACCACCCTGTGGTCTAGTGGGTGGCAGGGCCGGTGCTCTGGCTGCCTGAGCGCGCCTGAGCCAGCGGCCAGAGCTGAGCAATGTCAAGAATACACCATCACTGCTAGTGGCCACAGGGCCTTGCCTAGACACCAAGATGGTGGCTGATTAAGAACAAGCCAGATCAGGTGCCAACGTTTTAAAATTTTACCGCAACAATTACAATACAGATGTCATCCTCTTTCCCATTTCCCCTCCCTAGAACCCCCTCTCCCATCCTCCCTCCTCCATTATGCTTTTATATTATTTTAATTACATGCATGTATTAAGGACAGTTCTAGGTTGAGGGTCTAGCAATTCAATAGATGAAAATAGTCAAGGAGAAAGCAAGACAATAAACAAATAGTCAAAGAACAAGCAGGACATTAAACCCATTACATGAACACTCCTGTGATAACTGTTTCTAAGGGCTTTTCAGGATAACCAAATATCTGAGCTTACTTCCCGTCCTAGCACAAGGTCATTTTCATGTCTGAAGCTTACTTCCTTGTTTTAGCCTAAAATTTAGAATCCTGTCTGAAATTACATCTATTTTTTAGCCTAATGTCCAATTCTTGCCTGAAGCCTACTTCCTTGTTCTTAGCCAATGTCATATTCCTGCCATTTCCTTGTCCTTGGCCCATGTCAGATTCTTGTCAAGCAGCTCCCAAAGATTTTTTATTTCATTAACAAGACTGAGCCTGTCTTAGGTCATGCTGCTAAGATTGCCTTCTTTACCCATCGTGGAATATGCATTATCAAAAGCAGTGCACTTCTGTCTTAGGTTGGTAAGACTGTGCAGAATCTTACCTGCCCTTGTCTTGCTAGCCTGTTAATTTATTAACTCTATCTGGGGGTTCATTTTCAGGTTCAAGCCATGTACTTCGGCTTCCAACATGCTGATGTTGTTAAAGATAAGCTTTAACATGATGGGCAGGAATAAAAGTATTCCCAGGACAAAAAGGGCTAGCATGATCAAGCTATATATGCCATTTTTGAAGCTTGACCAAAATAGAAATACTGACCTCAGGCCATGGGTAATTTTATCAGCAGTATCTACCACATCAACACTCAGAGAGAAGCATTTTTGAAATTCATAAGCTCCCTATGTATCATCATTAACATTATTTTAAAATTTATTTTCTTTCTATTTATGAGTATGTGGGTCTGTCTTTGTGAGTATCTACTGCATGTACACCTGTGCCTATGGAGGCCGGAAGTGGGTGTCAGATTTTTCTGGAGCTGGAGTTACAGTAGCTGCCCTATATAGGTGATAGAAATCAAACTCTCTGGTTCTCTAGAAGAGCAGCAAGTTCTCTTAACAGCTGAGTCCTCTCTCTAGGCCTCAATCTTAGCTTTAAAACTCAAATTCTTTATCATGTACTTTTCTATTAAAAAGTCTTGAAGGAAGAAAAAGCAATATAGAATAAAAATAATAACATAAAAAACAGTAAAACAGAATCAATAGGAGAAAATCAAATATATTGCACCTTGAGAGCATCATTACAAACAGGCTGTGCAGCTAGAATCCAAAGAGAAGAAGGAACAGGGAAATTCAAAACTTATTTCAGTTGAAAGAAATAAGTGCTTCATTTCTTTAGTATATACTGAGGCTTCAGGTAACCCAAATCCTCTCTACATTTTCTTCATGGACATAGATTTGGATCTTCTGAGTAATGTAAAGCCCAGAGTTCATAAAAGGAAGCTGTAAACACATGCAGCTTCCTGCTGTGTTTGTTCTGACAGGAAGTCCAAAACTACATGTCAGAACAGTTCAGTGAGTTTGTATCTAGCACAGGCCCAGTGCTGTAACAGACCTATGCAGCAATGATATTAAAATATTTACCCTATGACTGCATTAAACTTACTTAGAAATGTGATTTTCATTCTAGAAATGACCTTGCTTTCTATCAGGATGCTGATCAACTCTTTATGTCAGATATAATGATGGATAATTTTATTCATGACTGGAAAATATATCTGGGCTTTACTATTCAGTTAGAAAGAGGCAGTTTAAATACCTTGGTTTTGGAAAATGACAGTTGGAAATGCCAGCACAGGTGTAGTTCTGGCCTGTAAGCAGCATCAACCTCTGGAAATAAATGGTTCTTCCTGATTCTTGCTTATGCTTGGATAAAGACTCAGTCCTTACTGCAGAGTAGGACAAGATGTAAGGTTCTAAAGGAACCTTCTTCTATGTCCATGGGGAGTAAGTCAGAACCATGCTTAAGAAAAAAGAGAGAGAGCCTCAGAAAAATCTCATAGCATCTGTTGACAGATGCAGTTAGGATGGATCACAAAGCTCAGCCATGCAATAAACACAAACCAAGTACTGAGAACACATTAGCCTTCTGTGTTCTGATCAACAGCACACCAAGACTGATTCATGCTTAAAGGGCGGTTTTTAGCTGGTCAAAGAAATCTGTTAAAAAAGAGTGTTTTGATATTCTCTTGTGAAATGAGCATAATTCAATATACCTTAAAAGGTCTTTTCAAGACAAATATTCAATGATGTTGTTAATTAATGGTTTGAATAAAAAAACAAACAAGTTCTGTGTTTCTTCTGGTTGTTCCTGTTCTATCATACTAAAGACAAGGAGACAGTACACAGAAAAATATTTTGCTTGTTCCTATTTTAAGAAAACAAAACACACAAATAATCTAAGATTGTTGTTAAACAATCAAGATATATACAGGGAATGAAAAAGAGATCAAGAGAACCCTTGCTGTTGTATGTGGGCTTTCACAAAACCTGAACATGTATTAATAATACATTTTGCACACACTTCTACTATTTGATTTTTTTTCAGTATTTTTTTTTACTACAGCTGCAGTACCTGAAACACATTATAAACTAATTTCTGATGAAGTGCTAGAGGTTTGGGAAGGTAGTGGATGACAATCACACACCAACTTCTAAAATATCTGAGGAATAAATCTAGGATCAATAAGGGGAACTAGCCTAAGAAGTGGGGGTGAGGAAGTACTTTTTCTAAAATATGAGATAAGTGACTCTGCAGAGGAGATCTGTCTTAGTCAGGGTTTCTATTCCTGCACAAAACATCATAACTAAGAAGCAAGTTGGAGAGGAAAGGGTTTATCAGCTTATACTTCCACATTACTGTTCATCACCAAAGGAAGTCAGAACTGTAACTCATACTGGGCAAGAACCTAGAGGCAGGAGCTGAAGCAGAGGCCATGGAGGGGTACTGCTTACTGGCTTGCTTTCCCTGGCTTGCTCAGCTTGCTTTCTTATAGAATCCAGGAATACCAGCCAAAAAACAGCACCACTACAATAACCCTCCCACCCTTGATCACTAATTGAGAAAATGCCTTACAGCTGGATCTCATGGAGGTATTTTCTCAAGGAAGGCTCCTTTATCTGTGATAATTCAAGCTTGTATCAATTGACACACAAAACCAGCTGGTACAAGAAGGGAAGAGATCATGCTCTGTTGCAGAGCAATATCACAACCCTAGAATACCTTCTATATGATAAGCTGTCCATGGAGAGTAAGTCAGAACCATGACTTAAAACAAAAGAAAGATTCTCAAAAAACCTGCATTACATTTTCAGTAAGAATATTTTAAAGAAAATAAAAGGAAAGAAAAGAGAGGGGCAGAAATTGAATGCTATCAAATGATGAATGACTTTACTACCCCATTCTCACCAATAGAAAAGTCATCCAAACAAAACCACCACCATGAACAACAAACACACAAAAGGATCTGAACTAAATGTTGTTATAGACTTGTCAAATTAACTTGATAAACATCTATATAATGCTACATATTATTGGGGCTAAATACTAAGAAAAATACATTCTTCCCAGCCCATGGAGCTGTCCTTAAAATTGGAGACATTTTTTGACACAAAGCAATTCTTAAGAAACATGAGTAAATTGAAATTATTTATTGTTTTCTACTACTCACAATGGAAATAAAACTCAACAGAAAAAACAAACAAACAAACACAAACAAAACAAATAAACCTGTAGAACGCATAACTCAAGGAGATCGAACAAAGCACTAGTCAATGATGACTAAATAATTGAACAAGTCAAAGTGCGTTTACAATGCCTGAGTTGAATGACAATGAAAACCCAGCACAATAGAACCCAAGGGATGCCAGAAAAACAGTTCTGAGAGTAATTTTATAGCTATAAATGGTCTACACTGGAGTTGGAGAAATCTCAATCAATAACCTAATGATGTCCCTCAAGAACTTAGAAAAACAAGAACAGACAAAACCATGAGTCCATAGACATTAAGACATAATAAAGATCAGAGAAGGAATTAATGAAATGTAACAAAAAGAACAATAAAAAAATCAATGAAACTATTAGTTCTACTCTGATATGGTAGTTTGAGTTTTTTGTAATTTTTTAAAACTATAATTACATTGTATCTCTCCTCTCTCCAATCTTCCAGTGTCTTCTCTTTACCCTCTCTCAAATTAAAGCTCTCTTTTTCTTTAATCATTATTATATATACATACAAAATACATACATAAACACCCACACACACACACACATACATAATATACACATGATACATGCATATTGTGCATGAGCAGCAGTAATATAATCTAGTGAGTCCATTTAGTGTTGCTTGTATGTATGTATTCAGAGCTGACCATTTCTTATTAATTAATCAATTAGGGGTTCATTTTGAGGAAAACTAATTCTTCCTCTCTCAGCAGATTGCCTGCACCTCTTTATCTAGAAGTGGGGCCCCATGAGATTTCCTCTTCCATCAGGATAACCTACCTGTGTGTCATTGTTCATGTCTTGTTTGAGCAGCCATACTGTTGAAATTGCATGGGAATGTTATTTGTAGGAGACAAAACATTGCAGCAAATTTCCTGGTTCTCTGAAACCTGCAACCTTTTCAACCTCCTTTATGATGGCAGATGGTTCCTGAGCCTCAAGTGTATGAGTTGGGTTATAGATATACCAACTGAGCCTGGGTATCTTTCGTGATCAGGTCTACTTTCATTTTGACTGGTGTGGGCTTTCTCTAATGGTCTCCGTCTTCTGCAGGGTTTCTTTAGTGAGAAGTGTGAACTACACATATTTGTGGAGAACTTCACGCCAGATCCTGCTCAGATCCTCTGTGTCTTGTGTCACAAATTGTGGTGTCTTCAGATCTAGGGACTTATTTTCAACTTCTGAGAGGCAGCAAGGGCAACAGCAATAGATGACGTTGATTTGAGGGTCACTTGTATTGCCCTGACCAAAATTGAAAGGATTCTCAGTCCTAGTCCCAGGGTGTTTGTTAGATGATCTATGTTCTTGAAAGAAGAATTATCACTCAAGAGGCAGAATTTCCTTTAAATTACATACATATGTATACACATTTATTTATATGCATTATGTGGAATTTTGAGTAAATGAAGTAAATAAATCCTCACTTCTTTTTTAATAGCATCCTTTGTGTTATTTATCCTGTTTTTCCATATATTGACCTCCTTCTGCCTTGACAAACTATGTCAATAACTCAATAAGGAATTCTCAAATGGAGTTCCAAATATATCAGTTGTCACATTAAGGAAAGAAAAAAGAGACATCCTCACAGAGCCATTTATATCAAAGTTAACCCCAAACTTGAGTTCTCCTTCACTTCTTCCCTTGTGACTTCAATCTACCTCTAGTGTGCTCTGTGGCCTGTTTGTAACTTGTCTGTTATGTGTTAGAGAGAGATCTGTGCCAGTTGCCTATCCCTAACAATAGGTTTTGCATTATATTTGCTGAACACCTCAGAAAACATGCCATGGCAAAGTTATGAGGCATACTTTTTCACAGAAATCTTTTAACAATGGTTTATGAGGAAAAAAAGTTACTGTGCTAACTCCAACTGACCCAGACAGCCCTCAAAACATTCTAATAACCAAAACATACATATTGCTTCCAGCATTTATGGAATATTTGTTTCTTAAGGTGCTTTTGTTCTGTCAAAAAAGCTTTCTTCAAACAATTACCACAAAAGACACATATACTCATACATATAGACATACACACACACACACACACACACACGTGCACTTTCCACACACACATGCACTCACACACACCTATATTTCTGAATAAAATACATGGAAAATACAGTGTAACATTGGAGCTATGCATTTATTGTAGGCTCTAAAAGCTGAGTTCATGGAAAGTGCAGGACATGTTAATAATATTTACATCATGCACTTAATGGCAAGTCAAACAGATGAGTTCACTGCAGGATAGAAGGTTGACTATACAGTCTTAAATAATCTTAAGTACATTATTAACTTAGGTTATTATTAGGTTCCAAGGTCTACTGGAAGTTCATTGTCTTTGAAGGCAAAGATATTTTCAGAAAACAGCATCACTGCATCCAATTATAGCCCCTCACCATTTCCCCCATTTCTACATTCACTTCACCTCCATCCTCCTGTTCTTCTTTCTAACAAGAATAGTGTGAGGATTTTTGCTGAAATTGTATTGAATCTGTGAACTGCTTTTGTAGAGCTTTTATTTTCAAAATATTAATTCTACTAATCTGTAAGCATGGGAGAGTTCTTTCTATTTTCTGGGGCTCTTTTCAGCCTCTTCTGAGATTTGAAGCTTTCATTGTACAGGTCTTTCTCCTCTTTGGTTAAGTTCATTTCTGTACATTCTATTCTTTGAGTGGCAGGGCCCAGTGAGCCTTGCATTTCTCTCACTCTCTCTGTCAGTAGCTCGGATGTAGTGCTCCACAACACTCCTTAACATTCGGCAGAACATTTTCGGAACGAGGCAGGTTCATTGGACATGGACAGCCATCAGGAGATTTTGTTTGTTTGTTTGTTTTGATTTTCTTTCTCTGATTCACTTTTAGATAAAGGTACAGAACGTATGGGGTTTTTTTGAGGGGGGGAGGGGGCAGAGGCACTATATACAGTACAATTTTGCCCATCAAGTTTTCCAGAGATTATCTCTAAATGGCCATGGGTTAGTCATCCTTGTTCTCTATGTCAGAGGAAACGTTGTTGAGTCCTCTGAATCATCTGATGTGACAATAGCGGCACAGTAACAACCGAGATGTTTGAAATGATTCACTGGCTAATTATAACTCAGGCAACAACCAAGACGACAGTTAGTGGTTCACTTTTGTAGAAGTATATGAAAACAATTGCCAAAGGCATGCGATGAAATCATCGTGAAGTTCATCTGGGTATTCTCTAGTTATTTGGTTTGCCTTTTCTTTCAATTAGGATGAATCTTTTTTTCCCCTTGACCAATAACGTATATAGATCAAATATTGGTATATTAGACATTCATTTTGTAAACTGGCCCTTAGCTAGCCTATATAAAATCAAATATGAAACTAACCATTACAATGACTAATCAAATTAAAGTATACTTCTAAAGAAGTTGTGTTTTTATAAATAGCAATAAACCAAGAATGGGGTCCATATAAAACTGTACAGACAGGATGCCTAAGGATGGATGTGAACCTCTGTAAAATTCTTTATAAGACAAGATACTGGCCTACTCTTTATAAAATTGAGTTGTGTATTAATCAAGTGAGAAATCAACAGAAAGAACCTACATATGAATCTTTTGAAGACTATAGACATGTAAATTGAAGAACTATAGAGATCATAGCTGACCAAGGGTTCTGATGTTCATTTTCTAAAAACCGTAACTATGTTTCATCTCAAAATATTTCTATAGATTCAGTGATGCTAAAGCAATTTTGACTCTGGGATTCAGGGATTCTTCTCCCTGGAAGTGATGTTTTCTAGACTATGTGGTGATTTATATGGAACTTCTCTTAGAAGTCACATTCTTCTGAGATGCTTCTACTAAACCCTTTATCTTTCTTTCATTCACTCAAAGCCAGGACTACACGGTCTCTTCATTTTCTTTCTAGGTCTGTGATAAAACACTTTTACCAAAAGCTACTTGAGGAAGAAAGGGTTTGTTTGGGTTACATCCTATAATTCATCAGTAAGGAAGCCAAAGCAGAAACTCACTGCAGGATTCTGGAACCAGGAACCAAAGCAGAGCCAGTGGAGAAATGGTTTTTAATCTGCTTGCATCTCCATGACTTACCCAGAGTACTTTCCTATACCATGCAGTACCACCTGCCTTAGGGTGCTACCACCCACTTGCCTTAGGTGCTACCACCTACCTGCCTTAGGGTGCTACCACCCACAGTGGACTAGACCTTCCCACATTAATCATTAATCAAGAAAGTACACTACAGATTATCCTATAGGCAATCTAATGGAGGCAGTTTCTCAACTTAGGATCCTCTTCCCAAAGGTATGAAGCCTGGATTAGTTCTTTCTTTTCTTCAATAAGTATTTCTCTTAGTAAAATCATTTGAAGGACAATATCTGACCTAATACATCTGATACTAATATAGTCTAAGAGGAACACTTGAGATTGCTTCATGTATTTTTCAAAGGACAAGAGGATCATTCTGGTGGCTATAGCATGGTGGTGCACATAACTATGGTGGTGGAGCAGCCCTAAAGATTAAGGACAATGTCTTGATGAAGAAGAACAATAAGAAGTAACAAAATACTCATGGGAGCAAATATGGAGACAAAGTGTGGGAAGGGCTGTCGGAGACTGCTTCACCTGGGTATCCATCCATGTGCAGTCACCAAAGGCAGACAGTGATGTAGATGCCAGGAACTATATGCTGACAGGATACTGTTGTCTCCTTAGAGATCTGCCAGAGCCTGACATATACAGAGGCAGATGCTAGCAGCTAACCATTGAACTGATCATGGGGTTCCCAGTGAAGAAGTTAGAGAGAAGACTGAAGGAACTGAAGGGGTTTGAGGCCCCATAGGGAGAGCAGCAATACCAACCAACCAGAGCTTCCAGAACCTAAACCACCAACCTGGAGCACATAGTTAGGGATCCATGGCTCCAGCTGTATATGTAGGGGAGGATGGCCTTGTTGGGCATGGATGGGAGAGGAAGTCCTTGGTCCTGTGAAGGCTGGATGCCCCAGTGTGGGGAAATTCGAGGTGGGGAGGATAGAGTGGGTGGATGGGTAGGGGCACATCCTCATAGAAGCAGGAGGAGGGGGGTTGGGATAGTGGGTTAATGGATGGAGGGGAAATGGGGAAAGGGACAATGTCTGAAATGTAAATAAAATATCCAATAAAATAATTAATCTAAAAAAGTAAAAAGAAAAAGTATATATACTGATTTACTTATCTGAAAAAAATAAAGAAGCAATGCTTCCAACAGAAAATGGCAGATAGAGAGTTGACTGGTCATTGACAAATTCTATTGTTTGTGTGTGTGTGTGCAGAGAGAGAATGAGAGAGAGAAAGAGAGAGAGAGAGAAAGAGAGATATTTAGAGCTACTAACAATCAGTTTAGTGAGAAATTGCATTCCATATTCTATTTGACAGTTCAGAAACAGTTCTTTTATATCCTAAATGGAAGCATAGGCTGAAAGGAACTATAGGCTGAAGACCTAGTCATTCACATCTCTGGACTCCACATGTTGGAATACGTAGACAAAGAAAGTTTATTATGAAGATCAAGGTAGAGAGGGTTATGGGATCCTGAAACATTAGATTGGAGCATTTAGATGAACACCTTTGAAGGAGTTTTAAAGAATGCTTCTTTGTACTCTCAGAGAATGCATAGTGGCCCAACATTCTTTAGTGAAAAATAACGCTTCAATATGCTCTAGTATGATAGAGAAACTTGTTGACTAAAACATAAACAATTTTTTTTTTTGCATCTTCTCTTCTGTCTAGTAGATCAACAACTACTTTCAAACTATAGTGTAACAGACCTAGGCACATGATACTCCTAATATTAGAATAAAAGGACTATTAAATAAAAGCATTTTGACTATTAGATGGCATGTACTCATCAGAAAAAGAAAAGTATGCTGGAATTGGATTTTGAGCATACTTGATGAAGGATGACTATCTTTTGACAGTGGATGGAGGTTACTGTAAAGAATCATAATGAATCAAATTCCCAAGAATGAATGACTTTTGTTACTGTGACATAGTGCCATAGCCATAAATAGATGAAAATGTTTTGTCAACTGCTCTAAGACTCAGAGATAATCATGGAACAGAAACCCAAAAGAATGTAGAGGAAAGACTACAGTGTTGTGTAACCACTCTAAAATTGATGAAATGTATGGGGCTCTAAAAGGTAATAAAATTTAGAAAGCTCAGAAAATTGCAAGATCCACGAACTCAGTTTCTCGGGACTATAAAATGAATAGGCACATTGCTAAGTAAAGAGATCTTTCCAACCAGCAAAATGCCTGAGCTCCAGTCAGTCATCACCCTCGTCACAGGCTTTTCCATTATGCAACTCCTTTGAGTTGCCAATGTTCCTGTGGAGAACTTTTTGACCCATTGTGATGAGATCTAGAACCACCAAGAGACATAACCCTGGCCACTTCTGTGAGAGAAATTATCTTGATTAGGTTAATTGAGGTAGGAAAACTTACCCAGTGTGGGTGACATCATTCCCTAGGCTGTATGAAAGGAAGAAAAATGAGCTTAAACACTCATTCTCTCTGATTCCTCGTGGTGGGTGCTATGTGACAAGCTGCCTTAAGCTCTTGCTTCTGTGATCCTTTGCTGTGATAGTACATACTCTGTAACTGTGAGACAAAATGAATCCTTTCCTTCCTTCTTTGAGTTACTTTTTTCAGTGTAATTGATTAAAGAAACAGGAATAGCATCTAATATCTAAGTATGTTCTTATGCTCTATAAGTATCCCAAATAAACTCATTAAACTCCATAAACCCCCAATAAATATCAGAGTAGGGTGAAATTGTTTCTTCAATCTGTCCCTAGTGACTTATATAGGGTTAATAGTCTTCCCAGGAGGATGTCTTAGGAGATGTCAGTCTGTCTTGGCCAGTTGGCCACCCAGTACCATGTCGTACATAGGGTAGTCATGAAAGTGCATATGTGCCATCAGCAGAGATTCTTACTTATCAAAACACATACATTACTCTTGCTTCAACTGAACAAAGGATATCAACAGTTCACCCTCATAGAGTACTGTTCCTCATGAAAGTCACTCAACTACTTGATAGCAAATTGAATATATGGAGCACTTCCAGTTTGGAAGGTCAATGGTTCTCTCAGGATAGAACTTTGAAGTTATAGATTTGTCTTTCCTGAGTAGAAAGTCAACCAGATCACTTCTAAATGGAAACTTGACTCACAGTCAAAGAATCTCATAGTGCATAGATATCAAATATGCAGAGCACAAGAGGGAACAATGACAAACCTGTACCACTGAGAAGCAAATGGCTTCTCTGAATACTGAGAGGGACTTTGAGGCTAGCAATTAATGACCTAGCTCATAAGAATGATGCTAAATGATTGAATATGATTCTTGAGATAAAGTGTAACTATTCTATTGAAAAGATAGAAGCACTCTTAGTTCATTGTGGAGACCACTACCATACTGGACCTCCTCTCCCCCAGCTATTGTACTTTTGTTTATGTCTCACTGTTACATTCTTGTCAAATTATGCTGCTGTTAGGTGGATAAAACAGACTGAATGCTTATGCTCCATACTAAACTATAGGTTAAAATCCTCACCTGCCATTCCAGAAAGTAAAAGGAGAGAGGAAATGTCTGGATCCCAGTGTCTTCTCAAGGTCATATCAGCAATGGTCTAACTTTGATCCACTAGGATTCACTCTCTCCTTATTTTCAAGAGCAGAACTGGATGACAAGTAGTCCTTTCACACATGGGCCCGTAGGAAACATTAAGTTCCAAGTTTATCATAAAAGAACATGGTTTTATACATGAACATCGAAAAGGTAATTGATTATGAGAGCAAAAATGACTACAGTGATATATGAGATGTGGTCACCCAGTACCATGTCAGTTCCTAGGAGGAAGCATGGCTAAGCAAGAAGAGAATCAAGAAACACAAGGGCAGAGGCCTGCTTTGGAAAGGACACAGGAGATGCAGGGAGTAGAAGAGTGTCACGAAGCAGCAAGGAAAGTAGATGCAAAGCCATGCAGACTGTGCTCCAGAACTGTCTTTTTGTCTTTCTTTCTCTTTCTCTTCTTTCTTTCTTTCTTTCTTTCTTTCTTTCTTTCTTTCTTCTCTCTCTCTCTCCTCTCTCTCTCTCTCTCTTTCTCTCTTTCTCTTTTCTTTTTCTTTCTTTTTTAATCCTAGGAGAAATTTAAAACAAGAAAAAGCTTGGTAAAGAAAAATAAAAATGAAATCTCACACTTTGCAAACATCATGGTGGCTGTTGAGATGGGCTCATAGGAACTGCAAAAATTCAGCAAGGAGGTCAGCATTATGCATCACCTCCAAGCAAGGAGTTATGGTTGATTAGAGGCAGGTCAACAGTGAACACCAGTAAGGGCCAAATAAATTTTATCAAATCTCTTCTCAGAAGAAAAAGAGCCTACTTTCTCAATGAACCCAGGCAAGGACATTTACTCCACAAAAGTCACATACAAACAAAGGGTTCAAATTATTTACTTGAAAGCATAGAATTTACTCCACAAAGTCACATACAAACAAAGGGTTCAAATATTTACTGAAGCATAGAAGTACGTTTTATATATATGTGTGTGTATCTGTGTGTGTGTGTTGTACACAAACCATTTAAATATACATTTAATATAATTACATTTACTTAATTATTGTGTGTATATATGAGCAGACATATGCCAAAATTACATGTCATCAAAAGACAGTTTGATTCTCTCTTTGCCCTTTGTATGACCAGGGGATTGAACTCAGGATATTCTTGTTGGCAAGCACCTTTGCACACTGAGCCACCTTGCTGGCTCAAAAAACGAACGAACGAACAAACAAACAAACAAATGCTTAATTAATCTGTGGTCTCCTCTGGTATTTATCAATGGATCTCAAATTTTCTGTCTGGGAAGGACTTCAGCTGAGTTGTGATGGAGGTCAGCAGATAAACTTTCTCCTTCCCAAAGTGAAGAGTTAAGGGTTGCACTTAGATTCACTTCTATCCTTGGGGTCTTTGCAGTCAGCAGCAGGATGAGCCAGGTGCATCCTTCTTGGCTTCATTTCTCTAGTTATTCCAAGGTGATGATGGCTTCTGACCTCTCAGGTTGCAATGATAATGAAAATTAGCATTTATTCAACACTGAGTGACGTGCTGCTACTAAATAGTGTGTGCTACTAAGAATGAGTTATCAACACTACATTCTGTTGTCTCCTTCAATCATCTTCTAGACATTTTAGATCTGGTCCTGGGCTCACTACAGTTTGTGTCATTCCAGAAAATTATCATTTTCTGTTTATGCCTGTATTGATACAGATAGGGCCTCTCCTACTCTGCTGTAATCCACAGAGACAGAGTCCAAATATTTCATTTTAATAACTTCTGTTAAAGGAATCACATTAAAAATTTATGGATTATTCTCATGTGGAATAAAGAGGCTGGAAGGAATGATAAAGAAGGATGAAAAGAGAGAAAAGACAGAGGCATTTAAATAGGCACTAAAAATGGCACCAGAAATGATGACCGTAAGATGACAACTTCATCTCTTCAACAGTTGTGTGATCTAAGTGTAACTATGTTGCTATGTGCTCCTAATAAATGTTCAGATCTAAAAACTTCAGAATCCACCTTACAAAGAAAAAGAATTAATCCTATGAAGTGCCACATTTTTGAATAAATCAGAAACTCTAAATAAAGACAGAATGTTTCACTGAAATTCATACTACTGGCTGAATAAACATAGCAGAAAGCAGAATGTAGGTGTGGAATACAGGGAAAGGGGAACAGAAGTCCAGATCACTGGAATCCATGTATTGATTTCTTTCTCCATATTTTCAAAAGAACTTTAAATGCAGTCTAACAGGATAAGACTATATGAACCAAATATTGATGAAGTCAGAGAAACATGTGAGCAAACCTTTGATTCACTCAGCCCTCAATGGTCTCTGAGGCATGGCCAGACATGCACATTATTTCATGTGATGGTGTTTGTCCAAGAGCAGGCTGATGGAGCAAGTCTTATTTACTCACGAGCTCTGAGTCTTGAGGTTGAGGGTATCTAGAGATGGGAACTATGTAGACCTAGACACTCTTGTCCTTGGGGTCCCCTTCTGCTCTCCATAAATACATAAAATACATACAGTGTTGGTTTGTAGATCCATTTAACTCAGGCCAGAGTCATAATATATTAATAATTATATGAACAGAAATGAAGCATGTCTTCTGCCCTAAGCATTTTGTGCCTTCCCTGTGGGATAAGCCAACCTCATCCAAAGGAGCCAGCAATGCTCAGAAAACAAATCACAGCGACTGTGGACTCAAAGTCCATGCTAAGATGGTTTATCTCTAAGAGAGAAAAGAAGAAATGTTGTCTAGGAGATGATAAAAATAAGCAGAAATGAGAAAGTGAAACTTGAGACATAAGGAGATGCCCTGATGTTTAGCACCTGCCGCTCTTTATGGTGTAAATGTAACCTTAAAATAAATGTTATAGTACCGATATGTTAATAGCCAGAGTTAAGAGCTCTGGGTATCTAATAATCAGCTCTGTATGGACATGTCAAGGAAAGAGGACTGCTGTCAGTCCACAGAACTTTTTTCTCTTCTGAATAAACCTAGCAAAACACCCTAAAACAACCTGAGCAGACCTCAGGACCACTGTTATCCAAAGCAGGATTATGTCAAGGTGTCTAGGTTTCTTTAAGTATTGCTAATTACTACAAATTTCTCTTTAAGTGGGGGTGGGAGGATAATTAAAATGCAAATTGAGTTTTCACATAGTTCACCATTATTGTCAATTAGTTCCTGATAAAATGTTAATGAAACGGCATTTTAGTTGGAAAGGTTTGGACCTAGGCCTTATTCTTAAGAGGTGTACTGTGAAGAACATGGCAGGACCCTGAAGGCAAACTGCCTGGACTCTCATTCCACCCTGTTCTGTGCGGTGAACCCTGGGCTTCTCTGCTGTTAGCCATTGCCTTCTTTACAAATGAGGATTGAGCAACTTCTTGTGTCAAGGTTCTTTTATGCCAATATGTGACCCCAAATAAACAAACCTTCCCTTCCCCCAGTGAAAAGCACTTCCAGATGGTTTCTGAAGACTATTAATGATACAAGAGTCAGCCAAATGGCGTCCCTGGGGAGAACCTATGCTTGTTTGTCTTCTGTGGAAACCATACCCCGGCGTGAATAAGCTCCTTACAGATAAAATAATGATTTCCCCAAATTTGCTGTGAATTCAGCTTGAGTGAATATGGGTGGGTTTCCTTGGCTGCTGGAACAAATGGTAATAATTCTGTGAGATAAAAGAATGGAAATTTATTTCTTGCTATTCTAGGGATCAAAAGTTCAAACTCCATCCCAGGGCTGGTTCTTCTAGAAGGTTCTAGGGGAGAACTGGCTTCATTGCCTTCTTCACCTTTCAGTGAGTGCCTGAATTCCTTAGCTGGTGCCTCTTCTCATTGCCTTAGCCTTGCCTCTTCACTTCCATGAACTGCGGACTTCCAGTTTTCACTATGGGTCTTTTAAAGACGCTTGATATTATAATCAGTCCATCAGAAGAGCACAAAATACCCTTCCATATCAAAAATCTTAACTTAATCATAACTGAAAACCTTTGTCAGAGGTAACATTTGAAAAAAAATAAGAGCCGAGTATCTATGTGGAACATATCTCTTCCCCTCTATCCCTATCTCCTCCTCTCCCTTTACTTCACACACACACACACACACACAAACACACACACACAAAGAAGAATATATATGCTGACAAATAATTTTTCTCTCTTTTACATGTTGAGTATAAGTCTTAATATTATAACAGATACCAAATAGCTCTCAGGTTTTCACCATTAAGACCTACATACTGGGAGAATTAAAAGAAATCACTTTAGCTTTGTTAATTACAATGAAACATTTATCTAAAGTCTCTATAATAAAGGCCTCATGAATATTATCTAAATTTCATTCCAGCAACATACCAGGCAAACAGTGTAGCTGTTAGGAACTTTCGTGATAACAAATACATTGTAAAGTACAAGCTTCTGAAATAAAAGAAGGTGACTTAGTAAAATGTTCTAAGTAACTCTGATTGGCTGATAACTTTTGATATGGGAGAAAATGTAAATGAGTATCTAATTCTCTACTGGAGATTGAGTTGCCAAGTTGCAAGGACGTAGATAAGTAATTATTACTGGCTCTTCACTAACATGATAATGTAAAGAAATACAGAATTTTCTTATTTGGCTTCCAATTTTGATGTGTTTCTATGTATATTATTTTAAAATATCACTTAAAGCATAAAAGACAATGCCAGAAGTGCACGTTATACACATACATTTATTGTGTTTAATTGAGTATTAGTGTAGCCATGACTTTTCTCATTGCTTTGATCGAGGATCTGATCAGATTCAACTCAATGGAGAAAAGGTTTATGTTGGCCTGAGTGTCAGGGGAGTGAGGCAGTGGACAGAGAGGAGAGGTGAGCTCAGCTCACTTTCTTCTTTTCAGACTGTCTGGGACCCCAGCCCTTGGATAGTACTGCCTAAACTCAGGGTGGGTATTCCCACCTCAGTTAACCCAGTCTAGAAAATTCCCTCACAAACATGTCCAGTGGTTTGTGTCCACAGCCTTATCAAGTTGAAACATTTTGACACAAATTAAGATCCATTAGTTCCCAAGAAAAATGACACTGTTTCATTGAAACTTTGAACATGTCTCAATGATTTTCCCTGTCTCAATTCTTGAAATTTTGTCTTATTCTTTATACCAATGCTTACAATGTTAGATCAGTTTTGTCTATAGCTCTAAGACCTAAGGACATCTAAAGAACTTCTACATGTGTCTAAGTGGGTTTACTTCACATTTTCACTGTCTTTTCTAAGCACCGCTTAATTAGTCATTGAAATGATCTTTAATTTTACCCCTAATTCTTGTCTAACCATTTGAAATATCAATATCAAAGAGGCTTCCTCAAAACAATATTGCTTCACTTCTTAGAAAGATCCATTGTTTATATTGTGATTAATGGGAGTGTGTGTGTTGTGTGTGTGTGCTCGAGTGCAAATGGTCTCCTTTGGCAGGCTGGTGGTTATGTATTTCCAAAGCTTCATTTCCTGTGGCCCTAGCACTTGCTCTAAAGAGAAGGACATCCCCATCTAAAAATGGCACTCTTTCCTCTCAGGTATCCACAGAAGGGCTCTGCCTAAGCTTTCTTCTCTGGCAACTATCACTGCCCAGCCTGAAGATCAGGTTTCCTTATTTCTCCCTTACTGTTCCTCTGACCTTCGCTGGCTGTGTCACAACTCTGTGGGTGGTCTGCTGTCATCACACTGTGCACCTGTCCCAATTAGCAGACCTGAGCTGTTGCCAACACAGCAGGCTGTGTGCTGTTAAACTGCCCGGTGGTGTGACCTCATGGCTCACCAGGCAGCATCTAGATGGTGTGTGGTGTCTAGACAGCCATTTGTTGGGACTGTGTGGTAGGTGAAGGGCATGGAGTGGGATGTTCCTCACAGCTTTGTTGAAGGTCAGAAAAACACTCATGAGAAAATTAACATGTGGGACAAACTTGTCCATCTCTGTTCTCAGGGAGCATCATGGGACCTGACACATGCCAGACATGAATATTTGTTGAACTGTCAAATGCTTGTAGCAATTATGCTTTTCCTTTGTGATCACAAAAATCTAGAATAATGTTGAGTCTAGGCATTTGACTGCTCATGGGAGAAGAATTCTGGATCCCAATCTTCCTCTGCTCTATTTCAGCACCATGACATTGACTGAGTTTATGAAGATCCTTTTGCTTGGTTTCATACTCTGTTAAAAAGACCCATTAGTGGCCTGATTTGTGTGACTGGGGCCTTGACAAGTTCTTAACATATAACTAAGAGACAAGTTTAAAGCTTAGAAAACAATGCATTTTTGTTTGTTTTTGAGACAGAAACTCATGTGGCTCAGAATGGTCTTGAAATCATTGGATAGCTAAAGATGGCCTGAAACTTGTGATTCTTCTGTAACTAACTCCCATGGGCTGGGAATACAAGCCTGTGCCATCGTAGCCAGTCTGTGTGATTCTAGAGACAGAACCAGATCTCATCCATGCCAGGCAAGCACCCTACGAACTGAGCAACATTCCAGCCTAATACTGTACATTTTTAAAATCACAATTCTTTTCGTTTGCAATCTTCTACTAATACTGCCCATTTTTATAATTTTCCCGCTCTTGTACTTTTTAGCTTGGATCATTGGACTGGAGAGATGGCTCAGCAGTTAAGAGCCCTGACTGCCCTTTAGGAGTCATGAGTTCAAATCCCAGCAACCACATGGTGGCTCACAACTATCCATAATGAGATATGATGCCCTCATATGGCTGTCTGAAGACAGCTACAGTGTACATTGGGCCAGAGCGAGCGGGGCCAGAGCAAGAGGGAGAAGGGAAGGGGGGGAATTAGCCCACTCACCAAATAAAAAACAAACAAACAAAAATAATGTGGGTCATTATGTCAAACACCGATTTAAAACCATTGCAGGTAAGCAAATTTAGTCAAAAATGGTTCTTTACCTTCCTGTACTCCAGATCTTAAACTGGCGGTAGTACAGTCTTTGCAAAGACAGAGACTCCCAACAGTAGTCCTGGGGCCTTCATCAAGAAAGAGGAGAGGTGAATGAGAGTCCTAAATCTTCCCTCTAAGCCTCGTCTTTAAGTGTTTAACACACACACAGATGCTAAGAAACCACACACCTCAACCTTGAGTTGTTATTGCCAGAAAGCAATAGAGTGAGAAATGGAAACAGGAATCACTTTGACACAAACATTCCATAGAATTGAATGTAATTCCGGGTTTTATGTCTGCAGGTAATACAGCGAAGTGGTATGTCCTCAGAGAGGGAGAAGGATACATATGTGGCCTGTCCTCAGAGAGAGAAGGAAAGCAAACAAGGGGAACCATCTGGAAGAACCCTGGCAGACCCCGATGACTTTGGGCTCAAGAGAAAATGGGTGAGATTGGAATTATGCCATCAATTCATTCATTGCTCTTAGACAGTGGCTAAAGAGATTTCCTGAGGAAAGTGATGGCGCCTCCTTTCTCCCTGTGTTTATTATGTCAGGTGATCATGAGAAGAAAACCTCTGAAGGAACAGTTAAATGAGTTGTTTTCCTGTATTCAAGCACACCTCCACACGCACATACACAAACACACACACACACACAGAGAGAGAGAGAGACAGAGAGAGACAGAAAGAAGAGAGAAGACACACATACAGAGATAGACAGAGACAAGAAAAACACGCAGAAACAGAGAGACAGAAAGAGACAGAGTAAAAGATCTATTTTGTCTACTATATGCACAGGAGTTTGGTTTTAATACATTAATTAGATATGTAAAAAAAAAACTCTGGAAAAATTTATGAGCAACAGGAAACTCCTTTGACTCCTTTGGCCTCCTGTCTTCTATTTCTTTGTTTTATTTAGCCAGATGGTCCCATGCCACTTGCTGAGTTCAACATAGTCCAGAGTATAGCGTAGTCATATCCTAGAATATACTTTCTTGGTGAATCCATAGCCAGATGATGGATAATTTTACCAACTATTAACTGAACTGTTTTCTAATATGGAAGTAAAAAAGATAAATTTACACTATCGTTGTGAGTTAAATAAACTTCCTTATTTAACCACTAGATGGCACTTTTAACCCACAATCAGCTGTCAGTAAAACTAATATTTTTATTTTATTCGAACATTTTTAGTTTGAGAAAGGATGAAGTTTAAGAGAATATTATGTCTTTAAAATATTAATTTTAAGTAAAATCTACCAAAGTATACTTGAGTGATATCTTTTAAAACATGAGCTGCATTAAAAAAAAAACCAACAACTTAATGGCCAAACTGTGATCCCAGACTATTTAATGCACCAAAGGAAATATTTCTGTAAGCCTACATTTTGAAGTAGACTAACATGTAAAATGCAGTGGATTCAAATGAAGCAGGAAGTCTAGATTTTTCTATTGTACTCTACTTGACTTCTAAGAAAGAGAATTCATGTCTCCTTGGATTTCACAATTTTTTAAAACTCAAACTCAGCCTCGTGACTCCATTTGCTTAAATAATGTCTTTAAATTGTAGTTCATACAAACCAGAAAATATTTCCAACCAAAGATTTATACAAAGGTCTACATCTGACCTGTGCTGTTGTTGATTACATGAAAACAAATTATAATGCATGCTGACCAATCACAAACCATGAGTACTGGATGACCAAGTCTCCCACATATGAGGAGAGATGATTAGTCTGTTTCCACAAAAAACAACATTAGCGTTGATAATGTGAGTCAGTCAGCGCTCAGTTAAGGAAGATCTTAATAACCTCAAACGCAGTTCCCAGGAGCACAGGAAGAGAACACTTGCTCCAGGGACCACATTTTGCAAGATGCAGCCAATCATACTGGCTATCTCTTGGTAAAATCTAACCACTATTACTATCAAGAACTTCCTAAGAAGAACAGATTTTCTCTTCAATGGACTTTGCAGGAAGGGTCAGGGAAAGTGAGAAGTAACTCTTCTCAAAAAGCCTGTTGAAGAGGGGAAGTCTCCTTCCCATCTCCCCAACACAGCACTCAGATATCTCTACCTTTATCTTGCCCTTTAAGAGAATTGTGATTCTCTGGGAATTGACAGCCTTATCTATAGCTAAGTAGAGCATCAGACCAGAAAGTATCTGCTTCACAGTGAGGTGGAGGCAAAAGAAAAGCAAATAAGGAAGAGCCTATTAAACTCAGCCAGGACCTGGCCAAGCTCTGAAGACCAGGACAAGTGCAGGCTCTTTGATGCCACCTAGTGCTGACAACTGTAGCAGATCTTTGTAGCTCTGCTTCCCAAGTTACCCTCAGGAATGCTAACCTTGATCTCACCCAAATCCTGGGCCTGGTAAAACAGATAGCCATTCTCTGTGTAGTAGATGGAATCATAGGCATCTAACAGGAAAGATGGTTTGTGGGAAAAAAATGTGCAGATGCCGCCTGCATTTACGTGTGTTTTCCACAAGAATTCTGTAGAACAAACAGCCCACTTTATCACCAATACTACCTTCCTTCCTGTACCATAATCACACAGAAAGGAATAGTGGGAAGAGATGGGTCTTTAATACACTTATGTTTTGTAACTTTAAACTCATATAATGATGGTGTTGATTGCTCAGAGCTCCCTGATGAAGCCCTGCTAGGCCCTAAAGATTTGCATAGTCTGTCTACGGGTTGTTGGCTCCATAGGAGAAATTCCCTTCTTAACCATAGGAGAACAGTGGGAAACATGAGCACACAAGCATTTTCCCTTTCTCATGCTTCACTTCAGTTCTCTGATTTAGATTTCCAGAGTTACAGTAAGGAAGCATTATAAACACAGTGGCTTAAAGCACCAAATGGAGACTGAAGACAGAGTGAAAAAAAAATCATGGTGTCTACAGAATCCCAATGCCTTTGGTGCCTGGCTTCTCCCATCTCTGGTGGGGCTGTCACTCCTCTATCCTTTGGTATGCTGCTACACCTTTCCTGTCATGCCTGTGTGCTGGGTGGCATTCTATTGATATTTCTGTTCTCAAATGGTTTGCCCTCTTAGAAGGATCACCAAAATTAAGTATAGATAGTGCCCTGATCCTCATGTGATTGAACATGTGAATACCTTGTTTCCAAAGAAGACAGAGACAAAGGAAGAGAAATCAACATATCTCCATAGAGACTACAGCTCACCACCCTTCTATCATCCTAGCTGTTTGGCTAAGAAGAATTTAAGAAAAAGGAAGAATCTGACAAAATCAGAGTTTTATGACAATGCATTATGTCAATTCTCAAAGCGATTGAGTGCCACTTTACTGACTTCCTTTTCTAATGATGTCTCGGAGACACACAGATCAATATAGTTATCCACATAGTTAACCCACACTTGCTAGCCAAGAAGCCTACAAGACATAGTCTAGCTAAGAACTCTCCACAAAGGAATAAATCTGTCTTCTACTACACAGTTTCCCCAAGAACAGACATGTACACACACACACAAACACACACACACACACACACACACACACACACACACACTATACTAGCTAGTTTTCTGTCAACTTGACGTAATCTGGAGTTATCACAGAGAAAGGAGCTTCAGTTGAGAAAATGCCTCCATGAGATCCAGCTATAAGGCGGGAGGGCCCACTGTGGGTGGTACCATCTCCGGACTGGTAGTCCTGGGTTCTATAAGAAAGTAAGCTGGAAAAAAAAAAGTAAGCTGAGAAACCCAGGGGAAGCAAGCCAGTAAGTAACATCCCTCTATAGCCTTTGCATTAGCTCCTGCTTCCTGACCAGCTTAAATTCCAGTTCTGACATCCTTTGGTGATGAACAGCAATGTGGAAGTGTAAGTTGAATAAACGCTTTCCTCCTCAACTTGCTTTTTGGTCATGAGGTTTGTGCAGGAATAGAAACCCTGACTAAGACACATCACACACACATAAAACACACACACACACACACACAAGAAAGAGAACTATGCACACACACTAAATATCAGAGTAATCCTATGAATATAAGTCAAGTAATAGACGTGTATGAAATCATTTGATTTTCCCCTTATGAAATATCACCTCGGTTACTGCTTTTTCCTTCCTTAACAATAACAATCCTTCCAATATTGAGAACTTAGGGAATTCTAAATAGTTCATTTTACTTAATATTTCTGGATGAGGATACTTTTAAAAAAATACATGAAAGAAGTTTAAGAGTTTGATATTTATATCAAAATAGAAAGCAAGTGTGTTGAGCTATCATCAAAATGAAGAAACAGATTTATTTTACTTACCGTCTTAGTCACAAGTTCTTATGAAACATCAGTATTGTTTATGAAGAAGGCAACAAATTAGATTTTCTTTGGGGGTGATATGGCAGATAGATAAGAGCTGACTTGGTAAGAACTAGGGAATGAGAAATGGCGGTATAAAGAGCAAGAGAAAGTGCTGAAACAAGAAGAAATAAGCCTTGATAAGAGTTCCAGAAACAGTAGCCAACAGCATCTGCAGCTGGTCCCCAGCTCTATCTCCACTACTACTACAGTAACTGCTAGAGTGGTGTCTTCTCCTCTTGGACATGGGGGCTACAAAATCAGTAGACTGGAGAAGCTTAGCTTTTTCAAAACCTATTTTAATTATGGTTCTTAAATCCATCAATGTCTCTTCTAGCCCATCACCCACCAGAGGTAGGGGAACAGAATGGTTAATAGGAAACAGGGGTTGTGGACCTGTGTAAAAATAGTTCTTTCGGGGCAATTTTGATCTTCATTGTCAACAGTTTAGTCCACTAGCAAAATACTCAATATGAGTCAGTAGTAGCAGCTTGATCCAGAAGAAAACACAAGGCTCTGCCAACCATCATAAGTCTGTGGAAGTGACAAGAAGCACCTGAAATACCACCATAAGTCCTTTGGTGTGTTTCTCTATATGAAGTCATGACTGATCAGTGAAAAAAGCAAGGCTAACTAATTCAAGGCCATTGTCAGAGAAGACCAGCCTCAGCCAAGCCAAAAGATGAACAGCAAACTGTTGCAAGGTGAACCAATACAAGAGCATTGTCCACTGTGTGTTGGGTTATATTTATACTCTTTCCAAATATCACATGTCCTCTCAAGCATCCACTCCAGCAAAACATCACATGCCTTTTACCAGGCAACTTCCAGAAAAACACCGTGTGTCTGTTCTCAGCAAAACATCCTCTCATGTGTCTGCTTCAGTAAAACATTCTCTCATAAGACAGTTTCCAGAAAAATATCAGATAATACAACTGAGTCCCCAGTGAATCAGAAATTCACAGAAGTGTTTACTAACAGGAGCTGTTCCCTGAGAGGCTCTGCCAGTGCCAGACCAATACAGATGTGGATGCACACAGCCAGACATTGGACTGAATGCAGGGACTCCAATAGGGAAGTTAGGGCAAGGACTGTAGGAACTGAAGGGGTTTGTAACCTCATAGGAAGAACAACAGTATCAACCAAACAGAACCCCCAAAGCTCCTAAAGACTAAACAACCAACCAAACAGTACACAGGGGGTATCCATGGCTCCAGCTGGATGTGTAGCAGAGGATTCCCTTATGTGGCGTCACTGGGAGGGAGCTTCTTGGTCCTGTGAAGGCTTGATGATCCAGGATAGGGGAATGCTAGGCTACTGAGGCAGGAGTGGGTGGGCTGGTTGGGGGAGCACCCTCACAGAGGTAGGGGGAGGGAGGAGGGAATAGGTGGTTTGTGGAGGGGAAACTGGGAAGGGAAATAATATTTGAAATGTAAATAAATAAAATAACCAATAAAAATGAAGAAAAAAAAAAAGAAGAAATTTTCATTTCACTCTAGAGATATGCCAGGGGCTGGATACACTGAGTGGGAGGAAAAAGGACCAGAACAGCAAAGGTTCAAGGTGTAGAATCAAACATGTCCTGCAGGAACACAAAACTTATATTTCACACTGGGTTAATAGATTCCAAAAGGGAAGAAGACATAGGATTCAATAAACAGCACACACTAATCTTCAGCTTATATCTTGAGTACAGAGTGTTTATGTGACTATTATACTACCTAATCTTTACATACTCATATTCTTGAATGTTCTGTTTCTTGGACAATGTAGTAGAAGATTTAAGAAAGGAAGAGGCAGCATTCAGTATAGATGGGTATGGTTACACAGAAGGCATGGAAGGGATTTGTTCTTGGCGTTTGTTAGATGTGCAATCACTGTGACTCACTGTTAAGACAGAAGTTTTAAACATTAAATGCTTCCAATATTCAAAAACTACAGAGATCAGTTTTTGCACTGGTTGATGGATTTGTAAGTTTACAAGTAGACAGTTTATATGGAGCAAGATAATGTTAGTTGAGGAATAATGAAATAATGAGAGTTTTGGCATCATGTGACACAAGACTAAGCCTTCAAACCCAGACCATCAGCAACTGTAACATGAGGAAGACAAGTTCTCAGAGCCTCAGTTCTCTGTCACATACAATTATGGAGTCAGATTAGCTAATTTTTGTGAAGATTTAGTATCATTATTTTTTCAATGTCAGCATAATAAATATTAATTTTTATTGCATTCTGTGTGGGAGAAATGCTCATCTAGAAAGAGCGCCTACTGATGGGATGCTGGATAAATCACCTTGAACTGTGTACTTTTCATAGTACATAAACAGTTGCTTTCTGCAGAAAACAAGTTATATTGGATAATAAATTGAAAGGCAAATTGGAGGTGGAATATTTTATTTATACTTAATATACACAGTTCATACTTATTCCAAACCAACAAATTTAGCACAGGGCACATATTTTAATGAAACTTTATAACCACAGGAGCAAAATGGAAAAAAGATTGAATGTGTATTTATGGAATATCACCCCAGTTCCTAAGCAACAAGACTGTTCCAACAGAAACAAAGGTAGATAATTACAGATATGGGTATATTTGGCCTTCTGTGTCTAAAGAAAGGTATTATCAAGAAATAGAATCCTAAAGTCATCTTTGCATGTAGGAAAAGTAAAAGCAGTTTAATATTTCCTCTGACTAGGACACCTGAGGGTTTCAACATTCATAATTGGCAGCAGTTCATAGATCAGAATTCATGGTTCTTGTATAAGCTTCTTGTTTTTGGAGTAATATGTTCAGCATGTCTTGCTCTGGTTTGGCATTCAGGGTCCAATGAAAAGGAAAATGAGAACAGATATCTATCACCCAGTTATCAACTTAGATCTCAGTCCCGTTTCTAGGAAATGTCCTGGGATCAAGTCCTCTGCAGTGATGACTACCTGTTGAGTCAAAGGATGTCCCTGTGCTGATTTCTGTAAGAACCTGGTATCAGAGTTGATGGAGTTTCAATCAGTGGTGACTGAATTAATCGGAATCTAAATTCTTCAACCCAGAACACTAAGACAGCTACTATTTTTTAGAGTCTAGTTCTTTTCTCTACTCATATAAAAACGCAAAAGCAAGAGCTAGGAAAAGTATTTCTTACTATTGTGAATAAATTTTAAAAATAGAAGAGAATTTTCATCTGTCCTTAAACTCTTAGAACTTCAGAAACTAAAACATAAAACTATGTAAGTAAAACCTTTGGGGTTGACAACAGTGTTGGTAACCTGATACATTCTATACTGGCAGTGAAGAGTTCTCATGATGGAGTCAGGATGGAGATGAGTTCACACATTAAAACTAAAAGCACTAAAGGAAACATAGTAACATTCTTCAAACTCAATGGAAGGAGCAAACGAAGTATCCTCATTTCGATAAACGACTTCATGTTATAATGTCAGTAAATTAAAAATAATTAGGAAATTTGAATATACACATTGGCTCTACCCTAACCATTCTACTCATGATAGAAATGTTTTGGAAAGATTACAGGAGTATTTATTGCAGCATGCTCCCTCAGCACAACAAACCTGATAATAGTGTAACAGCAACTGAAGGGATGATGGGTAAGCAAACTAAAGTAATACAGACCTGTAAATAGAAGAAAATGATAAAACTAGAGATGTATGTGTCAGTAGAAAAAGTCTGTAAATCATAGTAAATGAAAAATAAATCAAGCTATAGGAAGAAATCATTCATATGTATTTAGGAATTATCAAGTATTCCTCTATTTTATATATCAATATATGATAGCATTCTATGTATACAAGTTTGGAACATCATGAAAACCTTTGAAAGAGAGGAGTGGAATAAGACTGAGGGATTATAAGAAGAGCTTGTGCATACCTTTACATACACACACACAGACACACACACACATGTATAAGTATATCTCAATAAGAATAAAAGAAAAATAGGTTGTCAATTTGAGCAGGGAATGGGAGGAGTTCTAGGGGTTACCTCAGAAGGGCAGGAGGGAGGAAAAGAAATGGGAGAAGTAATGTAACTCTAATTGAATTAAAATTTATTTAATAAAAACCTATATTACTTAACATTGTCAATCATTTTCTTCAAAATATTGAGATTTGACAAAAAGTGACTGAAAAATTTACATGTGTTCATTGTCTTATTCACCACATTTTCTTAAAGCCTGAAGTATATACTAATAGCAACAACAAAAGATCAGATTGAATAAAAGTGCTTGGAGGACTGAGGATGCAGACAATGCTGAGACAGAACTGGCTGTAGTAGTGGAGAAAGTCTGCACCAACCAACTAGCCTGCTAGCAAACTTCTGATTTTAAATTTTTTTTCCTAATTGGCTTTAGGGTAGGATTTTTTTTTCAAAGAAAAGTATCAAGTAGACTGATATTTGATAATCACTCACAGACATGTCACCCTAATCTGGGCAATCTGTCACTTCAAGATGTGACGGTCATTAAGGATGTCACAAAAGACTGGATTCAAAGCACATGGAAAAGTTTGATTCTTAATAGGAAATAAAAAGAAGAAATCAGACATCTGCCAAAGTCCTGATAATTTTTGCTATGTACATAGTTATCTTTGTGAGGTATACTGAGAACACAATTATTCAGAATTAATTGTATTGCAAGACATGGTGGTGCATATCTGTAGTAATTGTTTTAACATAAAATATGAATTATATGCACATATTATAACTCTTAAAAGATTTGTACTAGAACATGAAAGGTGGACATATAGGTCTATACATTGATATAAAAGTTGATAAAACAAGTCTCAGGAGGGAATTATAGTAAATTGCTTAGCTCTAGCACTAATCTACTGGTACTCAAGGGAAACTGGATCCAAAATCCTTATGAATATCATAATCTGAGGATGTTCCTAAGTCCCTTATTTAAAATGCTTTGATATTTACACATAAAATATGTTCAAGTTTCCAGATAATGCAAATCATACCTAGTATCCTAGTTAGTATCAGCTGTCAACTTGACACAGCTTAGAATTATCTGAGGCAATTTCAATTGACAGATTGTCCGAGTCACATTGGTACTTGACTATGTCTGGGAGGGATCATCTTGCTTATTCATTGATGTGGAGAACCCAGCCCACTGTGGGCAGCAATATCCCTAGGCTGTATCAGAAAGTGAGCTGGCGGGACAAGCCAGAGAATGGTCCAGTAATCAGCATTGCTCCATGTCTGTGCTTTATTTCCTGCTCAAGTTCCTACTATGATTTCTCTCAAGATGGATTGTGACCTGAAGGTGTAAGTTAAATAATCTCCCCCCCCCTGCCTAAATTGCTTTTAATCAGAATGTTACATCACAACAATAGAAAAGACAACTAGAACATTAGAGTTCATGACAGTGCTTGATATCATCTAGACTGTACCTAAATCATGGTTCTATTGTATTAATTAGGAATAGAGGCAGGAAGAACAGTACGCATGCTCAGTCAAATGAGACTTTTCCCTTTAGGGTTTCTTTCTGTGGTTGATTAACTCTGTGGATGCAGAACCATGGATATGGAAGACTGACCACACTTAGAATTTTATTGTTGTGAAATGTCAATGTATAAAAAGTCATACCAAAAAAATTTATGAACTCCAAGTAACTTCCTGCTTGTTTTGTCCCCTGATGAGCATGAAAGACTGTGACTCTCTTGCAGGCTCAGCTGCCGCTGATGATTAGGAGAGTGGCCAAAGCCTCCACCTTGTCATGATTTCACTGTCATTTTTTCTGGAAGACCTTTTTCCTTACAGATAATTCAGTAATTGTAATCCCATTACTCCTTAAGTAGGAATACATTCACATTAAGTGGTCATAGCTTTATTATCATGTGTATGATTCAGTTCTCTAGCATATATTACTTTTCTCAGAAATATTATCTAATAATCCCACCATTTCACAGCTCATTAACACCTGTACAGGAAATGAGCATATTGAAATTGAATGGGGAAAGAAATTCAAATTAAAAAAATCATATTATCTTGGAATCAATTTTGCTAATGTTAAATACATGGAGGAACAATGCTTTGGGATGGAGTTAGAAGATCTTAAAAGATGCCATCCCTGTTCCTTGGATAACCCATCATTTAGACATCATACTCTCCTCCCCCAAGTGTTGAAAGGAGTTTCAAAAAAAAGGTCAATAAAGATCAGCTACCCCAAACCAAGCAAACCAGAGAGGTATGACACTTGCTCTACTACTTATGTAAGGGTAAGCAAAATAATATCTAAAGATGTCCACATTGTAATGCCTAGCCTATAAATGTGTGTGTGTGTTCATATGGAGAGAGAGAGAGAGAGAGAGAGAGAGAGAGAGAGAGAGAGAGAGAGAGAGAGAGAGACTAGTATGAGAGTCTTGAGATGAATGAATGGCATACCTGGGGGAGTACACTGTATTCACAGGGGTCTTTGTGAAGAGAAGCAGAAAGAACACATGCAGAGATGCCATGGACAAATCAAAGAACATAGAGGATATGGACCCATGATCTATGTGGGTGGTTTTAAGGAATTCCCAGAGAGCTGGCTCAGCAGATAAAAGCACTATGAAAAACCCTGGCAGCCTGGGTTTGACCTCACATTAAAAAGCAGAGTGTGAGGAGGACTGGTATATGTAACCCTAACTATAGCCTTGTTATCAGGAGAATTGTTCCAGGTATTGAATAAAGTAGTTTGAGGGCAGAAGAACAAAAACAAAACAAACAAAAACCAAAAGAAAGCCTTCCTTAAAAGAAGGTAGAAAAGCGCTCACTCCTGAAAACTTGACATCTAACCTCCACATACATAACTTCTGTACACCACAGACAGACAGACAGACAGATACACACACACACACACACACACACCCCAAACAGTAAAACAATATTTCCCCAAAAGCTGTTGCCTGTATGTGGGATATGTTCTAGCTGGGCTGCCTTGGCTGGCCTCAGTGGAAGAGAAAGCTCCTACCCTCAGGGACTTGAAATCCCGGAGTGGGGAATACTCAGGGGGCCACACTTGGTCAGAGAAAAATGGAGAGAGGATGGGGAAAGGATTGTGACCAGGAGCAGGGCAGTGAGCAAGATGTAAAGTGAATAAGTAAAAAATAAAATTAAACTTAAAAATATAAATTATAGGCTGATAATGATGGTTAATTATGCGATTTCAACTTGTGTAGTAGCTCTAACTGTGTTTATTTTGCTAAACAAATATATTAAATTGACTCCTAATGACGTTCCATTATATTCATAGATTAATTCATTCCTCAACTTTTATCAGAGAAAATTCTATAGACAGTATATTAACACAAAGACCTACACTGGCCAAGGTACCAAGAATAAGAGACTAGGGAATGATTAGCCCTAAATCGGACCTCTTTTCACAGCCCCTCCTCCCAAGGCTCAGGGACCATTGGGAAGGAGGAAGCAGTGGAAAAAAAATACATGTTAAAGTCAGAGATGGTTGTGGAGGATGATAAGAAAACAGTGTCTTCCAGACACATCCGGACACCTTCATATACAAACTCACACAGATGAGACAGCATGCACAAGACTGGTGCAAGCCCAAGTCAAACCAATTCCAGGAGTGAGAGGGGAGATGCACTCAAAGACCAAGCTCTACTCAATGAGCTATTGACAAATAACTGTGGCAAGAGGGAGATCCTGCTTTCTGTGAATATACCTTGCTGTGCATCAGCCATGATTTAAAAGGAGGACACAAAGTTGGGTGGGTAGGCTAGGTAGTGGATCTGAAAGTAACTCAGAAAGGAAGTAAACACAATGTTCTACAAAATTCTCAAATGACTAAGTAAAGCAAAAGAGAAAGAAGGAATAAAAAATACAGAGGCAACGAAAAATTCTCAATGAAGGTGTCTTCAGGAGTCTTCCTACTTGGGATATGCCTTGCTTTCTACAGCACTTCTTTGAAGAGAGCACATCTGTGCTCTCAGGCATGGATTGTCTCTTTCTGGGCACCGTGGTCATTTAACCCTCATTCTTTAAACTCTATTGAAATATCATTGTTAAAACCAAAATTCTGCTTCATTGTTTTAAAAAAGGCAAACAATGCAAAGGCAATGGAACAGATGTGTCTTTGTAGCTTACAGAAGGAAAACAGCTGCAAGATCTAATTTAGAGTCCTTTTCCAATTAATTAAATTCATTTGTAATCGATTTCACCAAGTGCACAATGCTCACAGCCATTCTAGTCCTCACCTCACTACAACTCCGGTCCACTTCTCTTCTCCCTACAAATCTCTCTCTCTCATGTTCCTTTTGTTCTGTAACACACTGGGGACCTTGGTATAACCATGATATCCACTGGTGCCTGATGAACTCAGCAGTGAGCATGCAACTAAGCATAGTGATTTCCCCTCTCCCAGAGTCTATCCATAGCTTATAGTTCAGAAGTAAAGGTAGGCTCTTTGCTACCCCACCTTACCCGTGATGGTTTATGTCAACTTGACACAAGCTAAAGTCATTTGGAAAGGGAGATTCTCCATCGAAAAAAATACCTCCATAAGATTTGCCTGCAGACAAGTCTGTATTTCCTTAATAAGTGATTGATATCTGGGGGTTCAGCTTATTGAAATCAGTGTTACCCCTGGGCAGATGGTCCTGGGTGGTATAAAAAAATCATGCCGAGTTAATTCATGGGGAGCAAGCCAGTAACCTGGGCCCCTCCATGGCTTCTGCTTCACCTCCATGTTCTTGCCCTGACTTCTCTCAGTGATGGCTGTGACCTAAAAGTTGAAAGCTGAAATAAAATCTTCCTTTCCCAGTTTGCTTTTGGTCATGGTGTTTTATCACAGAAATTGGGAACCCTCCCTAAGACATCATCTATGACCTATTGTCAACAAGACCAGACTTCTGCTGAACAAGTGCAAGTGGTTACGGTGTAATAATTGTAATACTTGTAACATGGCTAGAGAATGTCATTTTGCATCTATATACCCTATCTTCCACCTCTTACTCCCTGTCCTCCCCTCAATATTCCCAGAGTTTTAGTATAAGTATCTTCCTCAGGACTGGGCAACAATGAATTTCTGTATTTCACTGCTATTCGTTACAGGAAAGGGTTCTCTGATGAAGTCTGGGAGCGCTTATTTTCTATGTGTATAAGCATATACATAAGCACAGCATTTATATTTAGAAATTAATTAATATTAATTGATTTATATTTAATTAATTAATTTATATTTAGAAATTAATTAATTTGATAGTATGTCACTTCAGTTTACTATGGTGGTTTGAATGGGTGTGGTCCCCATAGACTCACATGTTTGAATTCTTGGTCATAGGAAATGGCACCATTAGGAGGTGTGGTGGTGTTGGAGTAGATATGTCCTTGTTGAAGAAAGTGTGTTAGTGTATGAGGTGGATTTTGAGGTTTCTGTAGCTCAAAACCATGCTTAGTGGCTTGCAGTGTCACCTCCTGTAGTCTGTCAATCAGACGTAGAACTCTCAGCTCCTTCTCCAGCACCATGTCCAACAGTATGCTGCCAAGCTTCCGTCCATGAAGACAATGGACTAAACCTCTGAACTGTCAACCAGCTCCCAGTTAAATGTTTTTTCTTTATAAAAGTTTCTGTGTCATGGTGTCTCTTCATAGCAATAAAACCCTAAGACTATTACATACTAATAATAAGTCCCCTGCTTGGCCTATGACAACCCTGAACTTCAGATGTTAGTAGGGTTTATAATACCAGGCACAGTCCGCCCTAACAGCACACTAATACAACATCTCAAAATATAGTTAGAGGGCAGTGGTTACCACCACCACAGTTAAGCAACACTAAACAGATAAGTGTATATTTCTTGGAAGACTGTGCTTTTGGTTTATAACGTTCATAGTTGGGCTACAAGACAATGAATGTGTGCTAGTTTAAGCCACAAAACTTCATTGTTTAATAACAATAGGAAGGCAGTGATCCACGTCTAAACACTGTAGGAGGACGTACGCCATATTCTCAATACCTCTTATAGCTAATATTTTTCCTATTATTCTTTGTGATTTCTTTATAGGTTTTGTAATTTTGTCATTGTTCAATTCTAAACATTGAACAGAAATGAGCTTTCCGTTCTGCTGTCCTCATGCCTTCAATTAGAGAATCTGGAAAGAAGGCAAATAATTTTTTTAAAAGACCTCAGTCTTAGAAATTAAAAAAAACAACAACAAAAAACAAAAAACAAATCATTTGTAACTCCTGTAAGATTGCCCCATGTGAGGAGTGAGAGCTTCCAGTGAGCAACTACGAAACTAGCAATACTAGCGTTCACTCTTCAGAAAAGCGGGCTGCTATTCATGCAAGACAGCCAAAGCTTCTGGAGCACCACGCTTTCCAAAGGCAGAGTACACAGCGTACAGGGTCCCATTTGTGTCACTTCAGTTTACTATGGTGGTTTGAATATGTGGTCATGCTTTACTTTTGCTTTTCTTTTGCTTTTTTTTGGATTCCCAAAAGGCACTGGACACTGTAAGAAGTCTCGGTTTAAAATATAAACAATCCTGGGCCTTATTTTGTTGCTGTTTTCTACTGGGAAGCGCTAAATTGAACATGCAAAATGGTATGATTGCTTTTCTTAATTGCTCCAGCACATTCAGAACACAGCATTCAAATTTTCTGCAGAGGTTTCCCAGTACTTTGAAGTTAAAGCAAACGTAGGGAAGAAACTGAAATTAGACCACATAAAGAGAATTTTGCTTTAACAAAACTACACACACGCACGCGCGCGCGCACACACACACACACACACACACACACACACAATTTTGTAACTGAAATGTCTTGCTTCATTGAGCTGAGCCTCTGAGACTCCTGTCATCAACAAGCCAGCCCTCCCTCAATGTCATGATTGCCCTGTCCAGAATTCTCTGCATACAAATTTGAGAGGCTTGGGAAATTTCTAAGAATCTTCCCTATCAGTCAACAAGTTTTCAGAGAAGCATGGCAAACAATTCAGCTAAGTTTAAATCTGGCTGGGTGGAGAAATAAATATCGTGTGCTGTTAACATTGCAGATTATAAACTTTAAAAGACAATGCCCTAGGAAACATTGCTATGCACCCATGTCATGTATTCAACCTCATTTCTTTGTGAGTCTTTAAATTGCTTTCTAGACACACACACACACACATACACACACACACACAAAGTTAGAAAAGAAAGCCTGTTTTATGTGAATATAAAACAAGAGACCAAATAAAATATTCATAATGCCAAGCTTGCGTCCTTCAATGCATGCTCTTTCTAGAATATCAACTATAATGAAGACTCCAATTAGAAGGAGATTCAGTGAGGTCTTTCTAATCCATTCATATTTTACATTACCTGTGTGCCTGTATGCTATATATAGCTACCCTTTCCTCACATAACCTTCAGCTGTCTTGGATGAATTTTAAAGCTTCCTTCCCAACTGCTTAAAGCCTTTTAGTGTTAAATAAGCCCTCCCTGACATTTACAAGGCATACCATTTACAAGCATGCACTGCTGTCTTCATGTTTATTCTCCATCCATTGCAATAAAATGTGATGTTTAATGCTTTATTGATTATCGCTGCAGTAACAAGTGACACTTTTAATGGGCGATTTTCTCTTCGGCCTTCATCCCGATACATGTAAAATAATCATGTATATTTTATGTTTAAAAAATGTGAAATTCCACGGAATGGTAAGCCTAAGCCACTTACTTTCTTTGGTTTATAAAATATATAATACCATCAAATATAAAATTACATCAAATATAAAATAGCACATTATAATATAATAGTAAATAAAAATGAAAATATTGAGATGTACAATAGACTGCCTCTTCTCAGATAATAATTGCTTGTTTGTATGGGTGGTTAAGACATTTTTCCACTAGTACTGAAATCATTAAAAATTTATGACTCTATAAATTTACATATATGATCTGTTTATCTGCAGAGCATAAGAGCTGCAGGGATCGATGGATTCTGTCTAGTTTGAAACAATTCCTTCCATGAGGGGACAGAGGACAAGAGCTAAATAGCTATATCTTTATAGTTTAGAAATTGGACATATGTCTTGTAATTATAAGTTTTTATTCATTTTTACTAGATAATTTCTTTGTCATCGTAATTAAACAATGTAAAGGGCTTTGGGCTTAATGTATTCATGTTAAATAAATTCAAAAAGCCCAAAACCCAAAGCTTTATCTGTATGCCACATAATACTACTGTGATTGTCCAATCAGTCAAAAAAGAGACTTTATGAGTCAATTTTTTGATGTTCACTCAGCTCCTAGCATGGTGATTATGCCTTGAATCCCAGTACTCAGAATTCAGAAGCAAGTAGAACTTTATGACTTCATGACCAGCATGGTCTATGTCACAAGTTCTAGGCTAGCCAGAGCTACACAGTTGGAACATTTTCTACACTTTCAGAAGACAAGAGTTCTGTTCCTAGCTCCTGCATGATGGGTCACAGTCATTTATAACTCCAGTTACACAGGATCTAAAATCCCACCCTAGCTTTTAATGGTTCCAGGCATGCATATGATATACAGACAAGTAGGCAAAAATTCATATATGCAAAAGAAAAAAATCTTTAAGGTTCACTCATTTTTGTTTTACTTTGTATCTTTTAGTATATAATTATAACATCCATTAGCCTTAAAGAGAACAGTCAAGCCTTATTAGGAAACTCTATATGCCCCTTCAACCTGTACTCCCTTGTGTCTTAGACTGCAAATATTATCTTTAGTATTTTCAATTTTCAAGTGATGATTTCTAAAAGAGAGTACAAATTCTACTGTGAGGGCTGGGACACTATGCCATATCAGCTACTGACTCTTCAGCTAATGATTCATTACTGTCTTTTAACTTGACAGCTGGTTGAGGACAGCTTAGTGGAGAACAGGGCCCAGGAGTGCAGAGAGAAGTATACAGAACAGCAGCTCCATCCAGAAATGACACATATCAGAGGCATGGCCACATGAGGACTATACCCAGAAGCAGGCTGGCATATAAGAGAATATTCAGAAGAGAAAGAGGAAGAGGAGAGAGATGACTGAGGAGAGGATGGAGGGCAGATGGCAGCATGAAGTGTCTCCATTAGCCAGTCCCACACAGTGTGAGCTCAGTCCCTCTAGTGATGCCGTAACAGAAAACTGAATGCCACATGCTAAAATGATGGAAATGACAGTGCAGTCACAGGCCAAATCATTCAAGCCACGTTCACGCTGAGTATCACTAAAGTGCTATATATTTTTTTTTATTTGGAAGCTCCAAGCAATATGCAGACACATATATGTATCATCAAGACTACACTGGAGTGAATTGTAGTGATTTAAAATGTTAGGTTCTGATTTTAGAATTCACTCAATTTCCTTATTTAAATTCAGTATTCCTGCATTGCTTACAAAGTGAACAACATGAAGAAAGCCTGTTTATAAATGCCATTTTTAAGGAAAATCAATAACCATTATATGATTTCTGCCATCCTTGACTATCTGAGAAGATATGAATATATTCATATAACAGGTGTTATGTGAATCTAAAACCCCAGGAAGGAGATTGAATAAAAGAATTTTCAGAATCTGAAACAAATAAGAGAAAATGATATCAGCTCTACCACACAAATGCCTGTTATAATAATACATCTCATTATTTCTCCAGTTGGCTGTGAGTACTGCCTATAGACAATGATCTTATATACCGTTCAGTAAACATACACTATATTGTAAGAGCCACCCATGTTGGGTACTATACACAGCAGTAAATTATAAAGGAATAATTTCTGGTGCGGGAGGGTAGACTACAGTGGGGTAGAGACAAAGGAGCCCAGCATCAACTCATCATATAGCTCTCTGAAGCAAGCAGGAAAAACAGAAGCTTAAAGAGTGAACTACGATTGGCTAAACAGTTGTGTTAGCCACATTCTCTGGAGGACTGGAATGATAAAATGAATGTAATTAAAATGATTTTGTTAGATTATATTGTTGAATATGGTCTGAATAATCCAACAATGGCTGGCTCACACTAGGGAAGTCAAAAACCCAGTGTTTGCTCAGTCTTTAAATATGGATGGTGTATCAATCCCAATCTGGCGCAAATGGCCTGAAGGATTCCTGGAGAGCTGCTTATTATCAGTCTATGTTAGAACCCCAAAGAACCTAGAATCAGCATCATCAGCATCGGCAGCTGTAGCAACCAGGTAGATGAATTTATCAAGTAGATGAAGGTGAAGGCAAGCAGGTAAAATTAAAGCTTCCTTCTTCCAGACCATGCTGCCCACCTTTAAGATAGGTCATCCACTTCAAATAATCTGGGCAAGAAAATCCTTCACAAGGAGCTGAAAGGGTTTACAACCCCATAGGAAGAACAACAATATCAACCAACCAGATCCCAAGAGTTCCAAAGGACTAAGTCACCAACCAAAGAGTACACATGGAGGCACCTATGGCTCGGATGCATATGTAACCAAGGATGGTCTTTTCTGGCATCAATGGGTAAGGAGGCCCTTGGTCCTGTGAAGGCTTGATGCCCCAGTGTCGGAGAATGCTAGGGCCGAGAGGTGGGAGTTGGTGGGTGGGGGAGGGAGCATCCTCATAGAAGCAGGGGAGAGGGGTGATGGGATAGGGGCTTTTGGAGGGGAAACCGGAAATGGGGATAACATTTGAAATATAAATAAATAAAATAACCAATAAAAAAAAAAGAAAATCCTTCACAGATGAACCCAGAACCTTGCCTTTTTAGATGAATCCAGATCTATTCAACTGACAACCAAGATTAACTATGATATCAGATCAAATGTCTTTCTTGTCTTTAGCAACAAATATTTAGATGGAAGTTACTGTGCCAGTAATAAAATAGTTCTTTTAAATTTCTATAAGGAGTCTAGTATCTGAAGAAAAAAAACACAGAATTTACTCAATTATAATTCATCTACAATTCCATTCTTTAAATTCAGATTTGAGAAGCTTAGAGTCAATGCATTTCTTTAGAAGTATGTACTGATTCAAGAAATAGCTATTGAATCTGCACTTTCGGGCACTGAAGATGCAAGGATGACTGAGGTAGAGGTGATGCTCCTCTAGTACAGTGTCATATGTTTCCTCTACTCAACAAATGAATATCATTCTTACTTGATGATTTCTGCTACTTATGAATCTTTATAGGGCACAAAGAGCTCTTCTTCCTAAAAGTGCTGAGAATGTGAACTATTTTCCCAGCCTCCCTTGCAGCTAGTCATGGGGATGTGTGAGTCAGATTCTGCTGGTGAGTGCTATTTAAATAAAAAGAGGAGGTTGTTTTATTTTACTCACAAGGGTAACAAGAGTAGTGGCTACTCTGTGTAATGCACCATATCTTATCAGAGTAGACTGTAAGAAAACAGTTCATGGACTTAAATCTGACTTTCCAGTTCATCTACAATTCTATGAGCTATCATAAATAGTTTTATGTTTTTTGAGCCAATTGGCTTCTTCAGAGAATTATAATTGAAAGACCAACCACAGAGCCACACAGCCATCAGGAGAAGCAGCAATTAGAGCAATGAGCGTATCAAGACCTAAGGATTCAGTTTCTCGGCATGCAAATTTCTCCAAAAATATTTTCCCATGTAAACTAAAGAACATGTTAATTTTGACACTGAGATCTCTCTGTTAAATATTTGTCTTAGTCTTTTAATTGGACCATGAAAAGGCTTCACAGATAACGGACTTAAACAGTGCACACTCAGTTCTCAGAGTCTCATAGCTCTGAAGGACATGTCCTTGAGATGTCAGAAGATTTTTCTCTTGAGAGCCCTTTCCTGACTTACGAATGATTGTTCTGTCTCCTGAGTCCTCATGAGGCAACAATAATGGTCTCTCTCTCTCTCTCTCTCTCTCTCTCTCTCTCTCTCTCTCTCTCCTCGGTCTCGCTCTTGCTCTCCCTTTCCTCTCCTCTCCCTCTCCCTCTTGCTCTCCCTCTGCTCTCTTCTTCTTCTCTCTCTCTTTTCTCAGAAAACCACTTATCCTATCATGAAGATCCCACCATTATAACATTATCTAACCTTGGCTATATCCCAAACACCTCAACTTCAGAGCCATTCCACTGAGGTTATAGCTTATGGAGGGACATGTTGCTAATAGAAATCTTATGTCTAGTCATGTTTCACATCAAGGATGACAACCCAAGTCATCATCAACTTATGTTGTTCAGACTCTTTCTCTACCAGGAACTCACAAGATCTTAACGTTGCTCAGGACCAGGCTCATCTTAGGAGGAGGGTCCTGAGGAAGAAGTGAATGGGAGAGGTAGAAGAATAATCTGAGTCAGGATGGATGCAGGCTGAGCACTGGGTAATCTGCTTGAGATAGCTCTCTCTTACAGACCAAAGCCCAGTTTTTTATTTACATAAGCTACTTCCTTAGGAATTGCATATCAGTTTAATCATTTACCCCAGGTTCCCTTTTGATCACTCCATTTTATAACCTTAACCCCTTGACTCTTAAAAAATAGAAACTGAAATACTGAGCATATTTGTGGCAAATGAACTAGATAGCAAACACATTTTTTTTTAAACATATCAAGTCCTATTCTGTTCACTGGCACAGCCCTTGTGGTTGCCAGACTAGACATAGAGGCTATTTTTATATGAGAAAATTAGCTTTAAGTATAATATATTTTATAATTCTTTTTACAATTTAGCACTCTTGTTTGTGTCAATGCAACAGCATTGAAACTCATTTTTATAATTCTTACATACCTCAATATATTCTTTTAATCTTTGAATTTTTTATTTTTTTGTCTCAGCCACTCTAAAACTTATTATTGGAAAGTATTAAGTGATCCCAGAAAATAGAAACATCATTAAGTCATCATTTTTTTTCTTGATACCAGACTTTTTTGTTTATCCTCAATCTCTCTTTAGATTGCACATATAACTACCTCCTTTATGGAGATGAATGTCTGAATCAAATTGAGTTGTTGATGACTTCCATGGAGGAGACCTCATTTTACCACTAATATTATACAACCATCTGAGCCTTTTTTAAAAAAGGCTAGTCCTTTCTTTTTCATGACTCAGTTTTTTTTTCCTCTATTGACCAAATCATGTCTCCGTTCTTAACATCTTTCTGAATAAGCTGACTCATTAGTGCAGCTATCTCTGTTCTTTCAGGTACATGAAGCCCCTCATACAATTCATATTATATCATTATATTTTGTATAGTTGAGATTTGTATAGTTGTATAGTTATATTTTGTATCCTGTAAAGAACAATTCTTAAACTGATTTATGTATCCTTGAACTTATGTTTTCAGAGTTCTTTCCCACAGCCTTAAAGAATATCCTGAAGGTCACAACATTACCATTTTGCTGAGGATTACCAGACACATTCTTACTTTCAGAAATCGTGTGTTTCTGATTATCATGGAGTCATTAATCTTGACTGGCAGAACATTCCATGAAGGAGGACCATTAAGGAAAATATGTACATTATTATGCAAACAAGCTTTATGCCTACAGCAATTATTGCCAGGAGCCTGGTCCAGCTCAGTGGGAAGAGAAGGTGATCTTCTTTCTTCCCCTCTGGTCAGTCAGTCGGTTCTTCTTGAGGCAGCCCAGGGGGATGGGAATAGCAGTAGGCAGGGGGCAAGACCTAGAGTTGGCTATTGTAGTTGGTCTGCCCTCTCCCTCTTTCCCTCGGGTATCTTCCAGATATTTCTGGCACTTAACACCTCAGCCAGGGACAGCAGATGATGATTAGGCAAATGGCCTTTGTACTCTCTCTGCAGGTGCTGCCAGGCTCTAACTTATGTCTGTTAGTTTCAGGTCCAAGGAAGAAAAGACACTTAAAGAAGTTATCACAGTTTATTACTAAGTGTAAAAAGTTCCCTATGAAAGCTATCTAAGAGAAAAGGTGGAAAGGTCCAAAATGGAGAGATTCTAAGCAGGGAAGAGAAGAAAGAGAGAGGAGAGAGTGAAGAGAAAGGAGAGAGAGAGAAAAGAGAGAGAGAGAGAGAGAGAGAGAGAGAGAGAGAGAGGAGAGAGAGAGGAGAGGGAAGAAGAGAGAAGAATCGAGAGGAAAAAGTGAGCCGCTAAGGAACGCCCCCTTGTCTTATACATCATTCAGAGTACATGATCACATGTATTCAGAGTACATGATCACATGTTACAAAGTTCATCACAAGTTGACACCAAAATTCAAATCATAAATTGAAATAGAAGTTTACAACAGAAAATGTTTACATTCATATCCATTAGGAGTAATTACCTAACTAAACATCCATCACTTGTCTAGCTCCACAGGTTCATTCGAAGGTTTAAAACTATAACTTAAGAAATTAGTGAAGTTTTGTATAGATAAACCCAGGCAATATTTTCTTTTCCAGGCTTTTACTCTAAGGTAATGTCTGTCTTTGTCGCTGAGGTGGGTTTCCTGTATGCAGCAAAATGCTGGGTCCTGTTTATGCATCCAGTCAGTTAGCCTATGTCTTTTTACTGGGGAATTGAGTCCATTGATGTTAAGAGATATTAAGGAACAGTGATTGTTGCTTCCTGTTATTTTTGCTATTAGAGGTGGAATTATCCTTGTGTGGCTATCTTCTTTTGGATTTGTTGGAAGAGGATTACTTTCTTGCTCTGTCTAGGGTATAATTGCCCTCCTTTTATTGGCACTTTCCCGCTAATATCCTTTGTAATGCCAGGTTTGTGGAAAGATATTGTGTAAATTTGGTTTTGTCATGGAATATCTTGGTTTCTCCATCTATGGTAATTGAGAGTTTTGCTGGGTATAGTAGCCTGAGCTGTCATTTGTGTTCTCTTAGGGTCTGTATGACATCTGCCCAGGATCTTCTCGCTTTTATAATATCAGGTGAGAAGTCTGGTGTAATTCTGATAGGTTCTCCTTTATATGTTACTTGACTTTTTACCCTTACTGCTTTTAAAATTCTTTCTTTGTTTTGTGCATTTTGTGTTTTGATTATTATGTGACAGAAGGTATTTCTTTTCTGGTCTAGTCTATTTGGCGTTCTGTATGCTCCTTGTATGTTTATGGGCTTCTCATTCTTTACGTTAGGGAAGTTTTCTTCTATAATTTTTTGAAGAAATTTATTGGCCCTTTAAGTTGGTAATCTTCACTCTCATCTATATCTATCATCCTTAGATTTGGTCTTCTCATTGTGTCCTGGATTTCCTGGATGTTTTGTGTTAAGAACTTTTTGCATTTTGCATTTTCGTTGACAGCTGTGTCAATATTTTCTATGATATCTTCTGCACCTGAGATTCTCTCTTCTATCTCTTGTATTCTGTTGGTGATGCTTCCATCTAAGACTCCTGATTTTTTCCTAGGTTTTCTATCTCCCTTTGTGATTTCTTTATTGTTTCTACTTCCATTTTCATGTCTTGGATGGATTTGATCAATTCCTTCACCTGTTTGGTTGTGTTCTCTTGTAATTCTTTAAAGGATTTTTGTGTTTCCTCTTTAAGGGCTTCTACCTGTTTACCTGTGTTCTCCTCAAATTCTTTGAGAGTGTTATTTATGTCTTTCTTAAAGTCCTCTATCATTGTCATAAGAAGTGATTTTAAATCTGAATCTTGCTTTCCTAGTGATATGGTGAATTCAGGACTTTCTAGTGTGGGAGAACTAAGTTCTAATGATGCCAAGTACCCTGGCTTTCTGATGCTTATGTTCTTGCACTTGTCTTTCCCCATTTAGATCTCCTTAGTGCTACCAGTGCTGTCTATGACTGTAACCTGTTTTTCCTATTATCTTGGTTGTTTCAGAACTGTGTGGGGTGAGTGTTACTATTGGGGTTAGAGCTGGGGCCCATGATCTGCTCAGTGCTTGGGCCCAAGATCTGCTCAGTGCTTGGGCCCAGACTGGAAGTGGGCAATTCTATTCTTGATTCTAACTTTATTACATCTTTCTAGCAAAGCAACTAAACTCTCAAAACTTTCTTCCTATAATTATTTAAATCATGTCAGGGGTTCTATAACATCATTATCTATCTGTCTATATAGCATCACTACAAGATAGTACATCTTTGTAGGCCTGCAGAAATCTACTTCAAAAGGGTGATGAATACTTAGTGATTGCTATATATTTAATAACATCAAGAGAAGCTATTAATAGCAGGAATCTTTCCTCAAATGTAATTTCCTCGGCCTTGTCTAAAGAAGCAAATCTGTTGTAGATTTTAGTCCTCGGCAGAACCATCTCAGGAAGACCACTTGCTAGTTTTTAGTTTCTTCTAGATGGCTCTTGATATTGCCTCATTCTTTCCTTCCCTCTCCTTCAATGGGTGAGATTGGCATCATGATCTCCTGTTATTCTAGCCTCTGTTTGCTCCTTTTCTTCATTTTCCCTCAGCCATTTTCCTTTACATGTTTTTTCTACTCTTCATGGATCTGTCCTAGTGTGTGTATATTACTATCTGAGACCCTGACTAACAGACATTTGTGGTCTCCTCACCACTTCGCCCATGCATTTCATTCCATTTTGTTAGATGAAAAAAAACAATTGCTTATGGGCTGTCTCACAAGCCATTCTAGTGATAAAACATGTTTGGGAATATATAGCCACCTAATTGAAGCCATAGAAAGATTTGTTTTCTCTGGACTTCATTACCAAGGCTTGAGATTTTGGATTCATCTTCATCTCAGACTCTTTGTACAGGAATTATTTTACTTTATTCTGAATTAAGGGATAAATAAAATATCAGACAGAACTGAATATCTGAGTCAGAATCCATGACCATTACTGAAGCATATGGGAATATCATAGCTGTACAACTGCCAAAAGTTTCGATAAGAAAGAAAGCCTACACATCCAGAGATGTGTAATTATGTTAAAGTTTGAAGAATCACACTTCCAGTCAATAGATCATTTGGTTTATTGAAACCCAGTAAGCAAAGACTAAGTAAGTCTTACAACATGACTAGTTTAATGTTAAAATATATTAGGGGTAGAAACCATACATCAGTGTGTTGCTCCACAGTCCTTATACAATCCTTGGGAAAATAAAGTTGAGTTCTGGGGGAATAAAAAATAATAATTAAAAAAAAAAAAATTCAGGATAGTTCAGTAATGGCCCACCATTTATATAAAGCAGGATTCTGGGCAATACATAGTTGACTGAAGGTAGAAGTGTTCTGAAAAGGCCACTTGGAGAGACAAAACTTGAGCTGTGTCTTGGTTAGGATAAGTTAGATAATCTTTAGAGGACTGAAGAGGGTTGTTCTCTGTAGGAGCAGAATGTGACTTCTGATCACTATAGACTGCAGAAAAACAAGGAGGCTTATCAGCGGTATTATGCAAGACTATTAAATAAGAGTTGCCGTTGCCCAGTCAAGAACATTCTGTTGCTTACTATGTAAGAAGTCCTTTAAGTTCTAGGCTGAAGTCTAAACCTGCTGCTTTCAAACAGAACTCTATGGATAACCAATAATTTGATTAGATGACTTTTAGGAATAATTTTTTGAAACACTTCCTCCACTAAATGTTGACATTTTATTTTGCCTAATCTCCCAACAACTGTGAGTGGAGATGCTGCAAATCATTATGTCTCTGTTTATCATCTGCCAGGCTGGCCATGGCCAGGAGAATTTGCATGTGGAAAGGGTCGCTGATCTTCCCTTTCTACCACTGTAACATGTCTCTTCATAGTGTCAATACTCACACAACTACTTAAATCCCAATACTTGACAGACAAAACGTGAAGAACTCTGGTTAGGAATGTATATCTTTCAATAATTACTGTCATGACTTATAAAGGATACCTCAGAAAGGTAAAAGCAAACATGAGTTGGACATTAGCAAAATTATTAGAATCAAGAAACATCTGAAAACCAAAATCTTACTAAACAGGCATTCGATTAAAGTTACATTTGTATATGATACATAACAAGCAGCAATGTTAGTGAAGAAATAGAAAAGATGCTACCATTTATTTTTCTGTGCTTTACTCCATGGCTCAGCTCCTTCCTGGAGACACGAGTTTCTCTTCCTGGTCTACTCTTTCATTCTTGTCTTACTACCTCACTCTAATTATTAGGTTATAATCTAGTATTTTGTGAATCTACCATTAGCGTACCCATTAGGCAATTCATTATCATTTGTCTTCAAATATCTTTTTTATAAAAGTCCATAGTTAGAGCTACTGAATAGATTTAGAAAAGGTGCTTGCCACCAAACTGAGTATCTGAATTCAGTTTGTGGTATCCATGGGTGAAAGAAGAGAACCGATTCCAGCAAGGAATCCTCGGACCTCAAAGCAAGTGCCATGCCAGGCACATGTTCTGAAAACACACACACACACACACACACACACACACACACACACACGCACGCACGCACGCACACACATACACCATAATGTGATAAAAATCATAATAAAGAGCAAGTGGCATGCCATGCACATACATGCCCTGCACACACATAAATAAGTATAATGAAACTATAACAAAAATCTTAAGAGAGAAAAATCCCATAGTTGAAGGGGAACTGTTCATGAAGCTAGTCAGAGCTTAACATGTATGCAGATTTTGTTGGGTGACTAGCACGGTGCCAGGAATTTTATAAAGAACTGCTCATTAAAAAGCAAAACAAACAAAACAAAAAACCCTCAATTGTGTGTTATGTAAGATAACACCTTTTTTTTTCAATCAAAAAAGGATTTTTTTCCCTAACACAATATATCCTGATTATAAATTCCACTCCTACTTCTCCCTGTCCTCCCCACCTTTCCCCTTTGATTCCTCACTAGAAAACAAAAAAATGGTTTCTAAAGAAAATAATAAAATAATATAGAACAAAAACTAATATAGTGAAACAGGACAAAACAAACAAGCAGGAAAAAAGATCCCCCCCCCCAAAAAAAATGCACAAGAAACAGATATAAGAACAGAGATCCACATAGTAGCACTCAGGAATCCCATAAAACATTAACTGGAATTAACATATACTTATATATGCACAAAGGATCTGTAAGAGAGATGGGATATGATATATATATAAAATTTTACTTTATGTAAAATATTTTGTTTTACATATATATATAAAATGAAATGTGTGTGTGTGTATCTTTTTTATTGGATATTTTATTTACATTTCAGATGTGATCCCCTTTCCCCATGTCCCCCCACCCAAGAACCCCCATCCCATCCCCCCACCTCGTACTTCTATGAGGATGTGCCCCCACCCACCTGCCCACTCCCACTTCCCCACCCATGAATTCCCCCACTCTAGGGCATCCAGCCTTCACTGGACCAAGGACTTCCTCTCCCACTTATGCCCAACAATGCCATCCTCCCCTACATATAGAGCTGGAGCCATGGGTCCCTTCCTATGTGCTCCCAGGCTGGTGGTTTAGACCCTGGGAGCTCTGGTTGGTTGGTTTTTTTTTGCTCTCCCCATGGGGTCACAAACCTTTCGGCTCCTTGTGTATGTGTATCTTACAATAGTCATTCTGGTCCCAGTTCTCAGGTTAAATATATGAGACGGGGGATAACCACGTCTTCTTCTTAAACTGAGAATATACAATTGCTATCACTTAGATGTGGCAGATAGACGCTGTATGAGGAAGAATGATTTGCCCATTTCAAATTCTGCAAGGTTTCGATTTGCACAGTTTTACAAGCTGAGACAAAAAAGTGGGTAGTGAATATTGTAAAAATATTATGAATTATTATATTGTAAGTGATTAATCTGCAGTAATAAAAATGGGAGCTTTTAGCAGGAACTCAAGTGACTTCCAAAGACCATAAATAAAAGTGAAAAAACACAGAAGAACTCTGTGAACAAAGTATTAAGGTTATTTATAAAGCTCTTCTCTGGAATAGTGGTTGAGCTCTCTGTTTCTAAAATACAGTTTGAAACAGCACAAATTGATATTGGTTGCCCTTTGATTTGGATATTTTAGCAAAATAAAATTGTGTCTGGTAGTGTTTTTAAGTTGCTGATTCATTTTGATGGAAAAAAATTACCTACAGAGAAATGCTTCTAAATCTGCAAGATGGTTTTCATCCAAGCATATTAATTTTTGTTCTATGACGTTTTATGATGTTTCACAAGAGATAGTGTAATACTAAGTATGATATAAATGGAGAATGCCTTCTTTAAGTTCTCTCATTTTTGCATTCACACATTTCTTGCCACAATGAGAAATTAACTTAATAACAAACCATTTTATCACAGCGTTAAAAGTGTGAAGTAAGCTCACCAACTGTCTGAGTCTCATGAGTCAGAAACCTCGCACACATACCACAGAGAGTGGGTTTCTGAGTCAGGCAGCAAGGCATAGCAGAATGCCTCTGCATTCATTGCAAGTTCTTTCTCCCCTGAGGTTCAGTAAGAAGTCTCCTGGTCAGAAAGAATTGTAGCTGCACACTCTTCTTGCTTCCACAGCTAAGGAATTCTGGGAAAGAACTTAACTTTGTTTTTATACCCCAGGGCAGTGGAAAGTGATGGAAAACCATCAACACAAATCCCAAGTAGAGGCCAGCCTGATCTTGCCAGCCTGCTTCTATTTCATGGTATTACCTTCCAAGCATATTTTGCAATGACTGCTGAGAACCACCAACAAAGAGAACAAATGATTCTAAAGTGACTCAGAGCAATTTCCTATGAGAACACAGTTCTATGCAAGTATGGTTGCCTGCAGCTTTATTCATAAATTGTCTTAAATGTGTAATGGAATAAGTCGTGGTACTTTTAGTAAATGAGGTTCATAATCTCAACACTCTGGCAAATGGAATGGAACAAAGGAAAAAAAGATGCCATGCTGCCTTATCACAAAATTATTCTGTTCTGCCACTATCACTATTGGGAAATGGGTTTTTAATTATAAGATTATGCTATTGAGAAGACACTCAGTGTGAACAGTTACATCACTATCTAAAACACATTAAGGCTGTGTGTGTGTGTGTGTGTGTGTGTGTGGTACAAAATGAACTTTTGTTGGTAAAATATGCAAATTATTCTTAAAGACATCTTATCAACTGCGGTTTTTGAAAGTAGTTCATTATTAGGAAGGTAATAAGAAAGTGGTTTTTATTTAATAAATATTGATCTGAGAAAAAATAAGCTGAGAATTCTCTTTAAAGAAAGAACAGGGTAATGCTAAAAGGAAAAAAAATTGTAAAGACAATAAGGTTGAGAATATTTTAAAGGTGCATAAAGTTTTGTATAAAGAGAAAATTATGGTAGAGAAGACATCCTGAGAAACTATGTCTTCTAACTGTTTATCTGGAATGTATGAGATCGGATCTTGGGGACACTGCAATCTTTCAAATTTTCTCAGCCATAGAGGAAAAATTCAAACAAAAGCAGTGTCAGGCTCCAGATTTTGCAGTTTTAAGACACTATCTGTGTCCTCACTTCTCACAGTCTCCCTGGCTGCCCTGCTTCTCTCTAGTCATATAGAGAAGAGAAACTTAGCGGTTAAAAGGGTCTCTATAGTTACTACTGTGATCAGAGAGTCTAGAGTCCTGTGATATTGTACTTACTCTTCTCAAGACATTCTTGAAAAAAAAATGTGTAAACATTTTAGGTGTGTGTCTTGCCCAAGGGTTAGAATCTTCTTCATTTCTATCTTGTCTTCATCCATACAATATTCCTTTCATACTGTGACAAGCTAGAGAAGCATATAGTCTATGAAATTCTTAGTGTTGTAGAACACTGTCAATTATCATGAAATGCAGGCATATTCTGTTCTAATTTTGAACTCAAATAATCTTTCAAAGACTTCATACTAGTTAAGTTTGGTCATGATGTAGAATAAAGATTTTTCTATGTATCATACAATGAAATAATATAGTAAAATTAAAGTTATGACAGTCAAGATCGATTACGGGGAATATAAGAATAAATAATCTATTAGTTAAAAGAACTTTTGGGTATATTCCCTCTTAAAGATGACATAGAGGCAAGTCAAGTTCAAGATTAGAGGTCTTGAACACAATATATCCCACTTCCCACAATCCATTTCTTCTTAGTACTTTAGTCCTTCATCATTACTCCTAAGATTTCTCATTTACTACTCTTCAGCAACTCACTCGATAGTTACAGGAGTTTGACTTCACATGCATACCTCAGAAAGATACTAACAGGAAATCTCTGCCCTCTATTTAGTGACAGCTCTTTTATTGCTATTCACGATGCAAATGCCTTCTAAATCATAAAATCTAGATAGATAGTTCTTTAAGCCATGTTTGTGATTACATTGCAGTGGTCAGGACATTAGGCAAATAATCATTACACCAGCTGTTTACTCTGACCCTTACTAAGCCACTGAAGTGTCAAGCTTCTATTGATCACAACTGATCTCAAAATATTTTGATTGAGGTTATATTTTATCTTCAATATAGATAAGGCTTGTCCAGTAAAGCTTTGCAGGTTACGGTGCTTGCCTGGCAACCTGAATTCCTGAATTTGATACCCAGGATTCACGCAGTGGAAGACAAGAATCTCCTAAATGCTTTCATCTCCACACATGAACAACACACACACACAACTACACACACACACACAGAGGGGTCCATATCATTTGTGTATAAATGAACAATGAGGAACAAAGCTGTGCTATGTTAGGTTCAATAAAGCACAGATCCCCTCTAAGCAAAGAACGTATGAAAGGTGCCTCATGAAGAGTTCGGAGATATAGTCCCAGCATGAGGACTCACTGGCCTGAGTGCTCATTATTCTGCCTGAGAGCTAATTCTATTATTCTTTTGGTAAAGGATATTTGGCATAAAGCCAATCCTACCCTGTTAGTCTCATTTGTTCTATTTTTCCCTTATTTTTTAAACCACTCAAGTTCTCTTTGATAGAGACTACTCACCAAAAGACCATCTTAGAATTAAAATAATGAACAGTCTGAGCTCAGGATTAGTAGGGTTACTTTTTCACATTATAGTACAATTATATCACTTCCCCATTACCTTTCCTCCTTCAGAACCCTCCTGTATCACCCCTTGCTCTCTGTCAAATTCTTTGACTTTTTTTACTTTGGAGCTCATTTCTAAAAATTTCACTTAATCTGCCTTCATGCATGGGTTTGAAAGAGTTGTGGTAAATTCTTGCTCTCTGATGTTTATTCTGTCACCAAACCATGAGCAAATCTACTTTTAGTCTAGAAAACTGCTGAGTGCATGATGACTTTACATCAACGGTAATGTTTTGCCCATTGACAAAATGCTTTTACCAATTGACATTATGAAGCATATATGTATGATACTTACAGGTATAAGCAAACATCCTAATCTTGCTGAACCCATTTCTCAGATGAGATTCACATCCCAGACTAGCAATCATATCCTTATCTAACATCACAAACAAGTGGGTAAATAAGTTGAGCCTTTTTGGATGCTAGACACTACCCTACCTTTGCCTCTGTCCCCCATATTATGACAAAATATTCAGATGCACATTTATATCCTAAGGGTTCTAGACACAGTGGCAAGATTACTAATTATCTCCAATACCCATTTCCTCTTCCTTCAATCTATTCCAGCACCACTCCCATTGGTTCATTCAGAAATGGCAATTCCTAGACTCCCTTGTATCTGAAGAGAGCCATCTGAAAAATGGGATGTGAGGGTAGTGATCTTTGAACCAATGGATTATATCCCTTGGGCGGAGGGTGTTCGATTCCCTAGTGTAGGGGAATGTCAGGGCGGGAAGGCGGAGTGAGAGGTGAGTGAGTGAGTGGGTGGATGGGTGAGTACCCTCATAGAGGCACGAGGAAGAGGGATGGGATAGGGGTTTCCAGAGGGTAGACCTGAAAAGGGGATAACATTTGAAATGTAAATAAATAAAATATCCAATAAAAAAAATTAAAAAAGAGGAAACATGCCTACATCTGATTGACCATTGAGAAGCTGAGCTGGTGTGTAACTAAAGCCTTCACTCCTTCTACTGAGCTGGTACTAGAAGATACTTTGAAGCTACCAGGGGAGAAAGGTAAACATCAAACGAGCCATAAATCCTTTAATCGACAATGGCGACCTCTCTGCATCATATACTGGTACAGTAGTGGCACAAAAGTCATGGGAGTATTCCATTACTATCTGATTGGATTTAAGGCTCACTCTGTGAAAGGGATTCCATGCCTAATACTGCTCAGTGGTCAAGAACCTGAGATTAGATAGACTAGGGAAAAACCAAACTCTATTGTTCTGCTCCAAATGACATTCTGCTATACTCATAGCTCAGTATCTCACTCAGCCATCACCAGAAAAGCTTCTTCCTGCAGGAGATGAGATGGGAACTAACATAGAAACAAAACTGCACATCCATTGTCTTTCCCTTGTTCTGAAATAAAGAAGTAACATGGAGCTAACCTTGACTCATTATTAATTCCGGAGCCTATAGGAATATTCTCTAGGTCTCCTACCCAGAAGTGGATCAAATATATATTAGAAATAGATTCACATATGAGTTAAACAGAAGTATGTTTGCAGTCTATCCTATGCCTTAAATAATATAGTGAACAATAAGAAATCTGCTTCCATATGAATAACCTGGCACAAACAAGATTTGAGGCAAATCATTGTTCCAAATACAGTGTTGTATGAATGGGTGAGAAGAAATCGCAGCTTAGAACTTGATGATTTTCAAACATATGCTACAGTTATACATCAATTTTATTTCTCTTCCATCCATAGTTTTTTAAATTGACATTTTGTACCACTCTAACTGCTTTTTCCCTTTCTCTAATTATGGTTATGGCTTAGTCTTAACTAATGGTTATGGCTTCAGTTAGGTAGAAACTGAACCAAAAGTTGGTATCACTTGTAAGTCATGCAGAAGTTAGTAACATAGAAGATAGGGCATGGTACAATTGGGGTTATTCCTTAATTTTTCATGTTCTGATGTTTATGTTCCTTCCTCTTGTAGAAGACAGAACCACTAGTATTCAACACAGAGCCCCTGAAAAATTTATATGTGAAGGGTGAAAGGTCACTGCTCACAGTGGGCTTCTTAAGGATCATTACCTAGAGAAGGACTAAGAGTGGGATGGATATGAATATTGGAAAACCTTTGTGGTACACCAAAAGCAGAGGGAATATTCTGTCAACAAATGAAGATACTGGCTGAAATCTCTGCTTGGCTGTGAATCAGCAGCTTATGGAAATGAGGGGCCTGGTGAAAACAAAGGAAATGACTTTGTCTTCTTTGATCTACTATGTGTTTTTGTTAAATATCTTGATGCAAATAAAATGCTTGAGAAATGCCCGGCTCTTGTTATTGACATGTTTACTGAAAGAGCCAAGCTTGGACAAGAATGAGAAGGAGCTTCTGGGTCATATACAAGTTATTTCTGTTGATAAGGACCATAACATGTGAAGGTGTGCCTTTATAAATAATTGGAATATAAACTGCCAGCCCATGTGTTCTTTCTAGTGACTCAGTTGTCTAGAAAAGCAAAATTTCCTGAAAAATATCCCTATTACAAAAGGATCCAAGCCACACTCACCTCTAGAATGATAAATACGGTGTTAGGCAAGAGACAGTAAATTGCCACATAAATTATTGTGAGTCAGCATCCATTGGATTCTTAAAACTAATACGAAGCTCAGCTGCTAAAGAGATTTACGTGAAGGGAATTTACAAATAAAGATACCTGGCTTCCTCACAGCAGATCTTGACTTTTGCTTACTTCAATGAGTTGAGGTCAATCTGCTACACAAAGAGGACAACAATGATTATTTGTTAATATACCAATTTCATGAACAAATAATACTATATTAAATTACAGTCATCACATTTTAAGGAATATTTAGGTTAGTTATGCTCTTTCTGTCACAATAACAGATTTAAACATAATTTGAGAGTTTAGAAGTTTATTTTGTGACAAAAGGTAAACTGAGAATTTATTTTTTAATGTTGAGGATTTTTGTCAGTTTGGTTTTTCTCTGAAGTTGGTCTTTTGGCATTTTTTTAAATCAATAACTGTCTCCCTATTTGTAAATTATATGAGGAAAAAAATGCTAAGATCTGGACCAGGCACTCTTCATTCCAGTGTAATATGAAGAACAGCGTACTCCTTTGGGGACCATGTCAAGTACAGTCATCACCCAAATCCAATGAACACGTGTCCCACCATCCTGAGGCATGCCTGAAAATGTAACCAGCCTGGCACAGATGGAGAGAGTTTGAAGAGATTCTGATGTCTCTCACTTTGACTATCAGACTACTGAATCAATGGACCCCTAGAAACTGCAATTCCTCCAGGAATCTCATGCTGGGAGAAGGAAAAGCCTAAATCATAGAGAAAACCTTCCATACCCCCCAAAAGGTTTACAACTGGTTAGATCACCTTACAGAAGAGACCATGATGGGGCAGTGGGTGGGTGGGACAACATCTTCACTGGGGACTGTAGGTACTGATAATTCTAGCCCTCTATTTAAACCTTAGCCTTATGTCAGGACCCAGAAATTAAGACTTGGAGAAATTACTGAATCATTTTTCTCCTGTCCCAATGTGTACACATTGAATAAATCTCCTTAATTTTCCACCACTAATTTGGCTACTTTAATTAGCTTATTAGGAATGAACCTAATTAGTTGAACCTGGTTTATTGGGAAACAAGTTGTGACTCTGATAACAAAAGTCTGATAACAAAACCCTAGAAGTATAAATTCTAATATATATGCTACACTTTTTCTTCTTCGTACATGTACGTTGTAAAGTCTAATTGATACCCTAACACAAAAAGAGATTATCAAAAACTGATAAAAAATAGAACGATGTTACTCATGTAGTAAATGACTTACTATGGTTGAAGTCTTCCTTTCTTATCACATCATATTCATCCTTCTTGTCAGGACTGAGGTGCGACAATGGCTGCACTGAGGCTGAAGGGAACCAAACGACTAAGCATCTAGCAACTATTTTCTGGACTTCTGTGGTTTGAGGTGAAGCAATAAAAGGAGCACAGATTTATTTTACCAAGTTTATAAGTTATAGAGAGATTTATTCTTCTATGGACCTTTGCATCTTTGACAGTTGGTGTCTTTTTTATTCCTCCCTAATTGTCAAGAACTTCTTTCTAATTTTTGCTTAATTAAACACTTTGTGACTTTCTCTGTGGAAGACCCAAATTGTTACCTATCATTTCTTCACTCATTATTAAGTAAATTGATGTTTATTTCAATGCACAACTATAGTACTATGATAGTCTGCAGGATAATCTAAGTGACAACTAACTTACAATGGCTAGGTGGCCTACACATCATGGACATGCTAGGCAAAAATGATTCACATCTTGAGCAGGACGGAGAACATTCGATCACACTGCTCAGAAGGGCACACATAGCTTCCCCACTTCTGTAGTTTTTCATTAAAGATGTTTGAGATGCCAAAGACTGTGCTTACCAGGTCCACAGAGAGCTGGGCTGAGGATGAACTTGGGAAATGACAGATATCAGACAATGCCTTGTAGGTAGGCCAAGGTGAGAAGCAATACCTTCACTCACATGACTTAAGACATGCTACTTCATCTCTGACTCTTCTTCAATTTCTGTTGATTCCCCTGTCATAAAACAAGAAGTCCTGTCTTGGTTTTGTTTTCAAAATGTGTTAAAGTATTAGGCAAGTCTAGGACTGCTGCCTGTGACCAAGAGTACTACCGGTATGTTATCCCCTATGACAGTTTTCCTTCTGTCTGCACTTCAGATTTACATCCCAGATAATCCAGACAGCTGCTAATTTAAAGGTTTACAGAAAGATACAACAATGTCAGGTGGTAGTGACACATTCTTTAGTCCCAGCACTTGGGAGTTGGAGGTAGGTATATCTCTGTGAGTTTGAAGCCAGTCTAGTCTACAGAATGAGTTACAAGACAACCAAGACTGCTATACAATGAAACCTTGTCTTGATAAACAAAAACAAAAACTTCAAACAAAAAAGATAAAACATGACCCTTGTTCAAATATAAACAAATGCATCAATATGAAAAAATTGATAACTAATTAATAAGCTAGTAAAATAATTCAAGAGATAAAGATTGTATAGTATATTATATAAATTTATACATGTATGATTATTGTATGTATAAAATAAAAAAACCACTGCACTGAGATTTCAAATTTACACAAAACTGGCTAATATCCTAGACGACTATATATTATAATGCTTAGGCCTGTCTTTTCTACTGGGAAGGAATCAATATTTTTTCTCAAATAAAATTTATTTTCATAGCCATCAATTTCTACAATCTAACTTCTCCCTCAACCCAGCTGTAATATAGCTCCATCAATAGAAAAGCAATCAACACGTCCCGCTCCTATGCAACCAGATAAATCCATCACTTTAATGCAAAGACATCCAGTAGCCATTTCTGCATCGAGTACCTTTTAATTATTCTTCATTGCTGTTCCAGCTTTCATTATACAGTTTATGACACAACTGCCCACCTACAACAGAATTAATCATTCTAGAGAACACCTTGCATCCTATGCATATAAATTGGTGTAACTTCTTGCACACTCCATAATTTTCATTCTTGTTCTATTTTCCTCCTTAAAAGCCCCCAGCCATTCATTCTGCTTGGGAGATTCTTGGTCCATAGTAGTGAATAGTGATGTGTTTTAGCATGAAGGTGTTTCGCTTAAAAGGATCTCTCTTTCCCTATGAACTTAGTTTTATCTGTTGATCCTCACAGAATCCACTTTCTCTTGTAAAATTCTTCTGCTCTCCTGCAAACCTACACTAACTTACTTGCCATCAACACCATGACTACAGTGTGCAGTGTGGGCATTGGCTCTCTAGGACACTTGTCCTGTTCTAGCCTGTTATTTTGAATGACCTCTGCAATGAATATTCTCTTCTGATTAAAACTGGTGAGTGTTCCTTTATATTTAGAGACCATAAAGAAGACCCAGTAACTCTTGTAGTCTCTGAGGTGAAGAGTCCCTGGAACACTTTTGCTATCAAACCTCCTAGATGCAGCTAATTAAGTTTATTTTAATTTAGAATTCAGAAGAGCTGATTTCAGAGTGATGTCTGTCATACAAATATAGATTAAGATGAGGATGAATATGCAGGTGTTGATGTATAAAAATATCTGTTCTGGGAAGCAAATCACTTACAAGACATCAAAACTTCCAAAAAGGGAGGGGGGAAAACCCAAACATCTTAGAGTTTTGAAGAGAAGCCATTGTGCCTTTAATGTATTAAGAGCTGTCTATGTGATGGTTATCTCATCTCCCATTCCTAAGGATGTGTAAGTAAAAATTATTCACCTCTATGAGATTGCACATTTCAAGAGAATAAGAGAATATATATGTTTGCAGGTTAAAATATTAGCATAATGCACTTTTAAGTCCTTGGTTATATTATTATTGCTTTTAACTATAACACTCAAAGACAAGTACCTCATATATTAGGCCCAAATGCTTCAAGTATTTTAAAATGGAAAGAGAAGATATGATCTGAATGGAAAACCAAGTGGCCATCCACCACTGCAGTTTTATGTTGCTACTTGTATTAGCTTGTTAATAACTCCAGAAAATGAACATGAAGAAGTGCCACTAAGGACATCTATTTTAAAATTAAAATCTCTCGCTTGTAAAAGTTTCATATCACGCATGAGCATCCCATTACTTTCCAGCAGAAGCAAATGTTAAGTTTATGGAAAGTCAGATCCTTGCCTCATTAGTGGAAGGCTGATGATTAGAGATGGTGAGTTTGCCCTTTGGACCAAATGGACCAAACAATCATCTAGTGACAGCATTGGAATGAGGATGACCTTCATTCCTGTCAATCAAGTCAACTAGACACTGCAAAGACAAAAACACAGGATTACAAGAAACATAAAACCTTAAATTTAAATGGATTGAATTTTTTAATTTCTATTTTCCTAAGCTCTCTTCTTCATTGTCCTTGTTCAGTTGTAAAGACAGAGAGAAAAAAAATCACAATATCTATATCCCTCCATATACATGACCTTGAAGTCATAAAGATTAAAATCATTTTATTTCCTACTCTTAATCAAAATTGCAAAAATCCACATTTGTAGTACGTTAATGCTTCTTATTAAACTGAAGAACCTATAAGTGAGCATGAATTTCTGATTGTAAAATAAAATTTTAGCAGCTAGAAACCATTCCTAATTCCAAAGACTTCAAGACTTGTAGAACAGAGAGTGAAAGCATTAGTAAGTTTTACACACAAAATTTAAAAATAAAAATAAGATTAAAAATTAAAAAAATAAAAGAACACAAGTTTTCTATAAAAATATACCAACAAGAATCTGTAATGAAAACAAAATACTATAGTCTTTGAACAACATATCATACTAGAAAATAATCAACACAATTTAACCAGAGTTAATACTTAAAGTACATTAAGAAGATAATCCCAAGATACATGTTTACTCCACATGCAAAGCTAATTTTTGTAAATTTGATATTAAATAATTTGTTTCTTCATAATATTTTCATTGAAAATCATTTAATTCACTACAGATGTATTACATGTGTGGTAAACCCTAAAAGCATGTTTCCATGTCCCACAGTTGACTAGAATTTATACAAAAGCAGGTTTGCATTCAACATCTTAATACATGTATAGTACAAACGAATAAGTTAATTTTGATACCTATTGATGTTCACATCTTTGTTTGTTATTTATTTCATTTTGTGGAGTTTCATGTATCACCAAAAATAACTTAAAAATATTTTAACATTTTTTTGTCAAGTTGTAGAGTTACAGAAAAAAAAAATGACAAAGAAACCTATCCTCAAGAGCATAGTGCTGGTGTTATTGGCCTGAAATTACCCTTTAACAAAGACTGCTTTGAGAAATTGTTAACTCGTTGGGCGGTGGTGGTGCACACCTTTAATCCCAGCACTTGGGAGGCAGAGGCAGGCAGATTTCTGAGTTCGAGGCCAGCCTGGTCTACAGAGTGAGTTCCAGGACAGCCCGGGCTACACAGAGAAACCCTTTCTCGAAAAACCAAAAAAAAAAAAAAAGAAAGAAAGAAAGAAAGAAAAATTGTCAACTCAATGAATCCAATATTAATCTTTATAAGTTTTGCTTTCTGTATAGCTGAGAGAACAGAGGAAAATTTATATAATTGAGTAGACAGGAAAAACCATTGGTACATTCTTCATTTTGCTGATTTGTTGAATTTAAGATAATTTTAAAGGTAAATAATGCTTCTAGCCACTTTTTGGGTAGCCTGTGAGAAAAGGCATCCCAAAGGTTTGTGAAATGAGACGGTATCTGAAATGATTCCCCCTTATAGGCTTTCAAAACGGTTTGCTCCTTATGATACTACACATAAGAACATTGGGCCTTTAACATTATGTCAATATTAGATGGTCTACATTAAGTAGAATATTCCATAGGATAAAAATATTCAAAATGACACTGAAGAATCAAACAAACGATCTTTAAATTTATTACGATGTCAGCCACATGATACTCTATCCACCCTTCAATATAAGAATGAAATAAAATATTCCGAAAATACAGGTTAGAAATGGCTGAGCAGGTTTGGTATGCATGACAATGCCTTGAATATTGGCTAGTGACACGCCTACTTTTCTGAAGAAGCATGTGTTTAAATACAACCACAAAAAAAGATGTTTTTCTTTGCCATGAGACCCATTTGCTCCCTAAATTTTCAAACCCATTTTCTTTCTGGTTTTTTTTTTTTTTTTTTACATTTTTCTTAGCCTCAAATAGAAACTGTTAATATACCATTAAAAAATGAGAATTTTAAACAAGCATTGCATGAAACCATTAGATCAGTTCATTCTAAGTGCATCATTGGTGTTGGTTTTTAATCTCAGCTCTCTTCTCCCCTCATTGGGTACATCTACTTTCATTAACATTCAGGGAGCTACATGCAGGGATTAAAGAAAAGACTGTTCTTTCAGAATAATGTGGCCAGAGGATTATGACATCATTATTCACCCTTCTTGTTCTCCATTCATAGTCAACATCATTTAGCTATCTCAGATACACCACAGCCTGATTTTATAAACAGGGATCTACAGGGCCATTCTTTGTTCCTTGCTAATTACTTACACTACAATTGCACAAAGGTCACCATACTAGAACAGGTATCTACAAACTGAGAGAAATGAGTCAAATGATTTCCTTTTTCTAAAATATCCCCACTCCCACGAGTGAAAATTTATTAAATTCTCCCTATGAATATATATGGTAGGTGCTATTGAAGAGCCAACAAGAGAAAATTCCTGACATGTTTGTGCACATAACTTGAAGAAACAACACAACATAAAGTAAACAAAGCAATCTTAATATGTGTCTTTTCATGGCTTATAAATTGTTTGCATGAGTCACGGCGAATTTTCAAAACTGTCTCTAAAGTTATCTTAATGTTATATATAGGCAAACCCATCTTATTGACATTTTAGGTTTTTATGCTGTTGTCATCTATAGAATTAAAGTGACTTTTATCCATATTTCATTCTGAAAGTACACATTGATCCATGTGTGTCTGAGTGTTCCCGTGTATACATGTTTGTGTGTCTGCAGGTGCATACCTCTGTAAAAATGCACACATAAATGCTTGCACTCGAACGCAGAGGACATCTGACAATACCACATCACATGCATTTGTGGATTGGGTTTACCATTACTAAGCTGAGGCTGGGAGTTAAAACAAAAAAAAAAACAAACAACAAAAGAACAACAACAAAAACCCAACCTTGGTTAAAAAACAACAGCTTACCAAACTCTCTTTATTCCTGAACTAAAGTCAGTATAACTTGTAACAAAAATTGAGAAATGCTAGTTGACCATTGAGAAGATAAACTACTAAGACTCAAGTGAGGGCCCAGAGAGGTGAGCCAGTGAGGGAGAACTTGACTCCACCAGGAACTAGAACACCTTTGAAAGTATCATCAACACTACCTCACATCCTACAAGGTCGAACAAAGTGGGAGTAAAGCAAGAACATTGTTGTCTACTGAAGGCTTAAGACTAAGGATGGCCTTCACTGAAGATTAGAAGACATAGAAAGTAGAGGAGCCCCTTCAATAAATCATCCAGAGATAATATTCTATGCTGTCTCTGTGGGTGATTTCCTGCCTTTCATTACCAAACTGTCTTACAGGGATGCTCTTTGCTTGGTATTTGGGTGATTCACTGAAGCATCTTCATTCAGGTCCTTACAACAGAAACAGTATCAACAATCTGGTAGAAACAATAGCTCTTTTTTGAAAACCAGGCAGGAGGTTTAACAGGTTTCACTCTTCCACCAACGCTTATAGCACCAGGAGAAAAACACTGAAATTGGCTTCACAATCTCTTAATTAGTTGGTCTTTGGGTCAGAAGAATCCAGTCAAGCACACACACTAGTAGAACTTCTAAGGTCAGCTATGTTCAGGTGGTCAGTTTTAAGATTAGACAAGGAGAACTCTATCTCATTTTTCATTTCTTTTTACTTTTACTTAATTGAATGTAAAGTTTTTAATTACATTCAATTAAGTTAAATAAAAATAATATAAAATAGTAAAAAATTGTACATTCAATTAAGTTAGTTAAAATAAATAATACAAAATTTTACATTTTAATAAGTTAATAAAATGAGGAATGGGGTTTAAAAACAACTTAATTTTTTGGTTTAATTTGTGAAAACCTTTCTGTTTCACACTTTGAGTTACAGTTTACCTAATTAGTTCAGATTGTTCTTAAGCAAGAAATATGAGAGAGAATTTTCATGCACAAACTATACCAATTATTAACATCTGAGTTATATAAATAATAGTTTTATTTTCTGTCAAACCAAACTTGTCCTCCAAATACTCCTCATTAGCATATCTATTATTAACATATTAACATATATAACATATTAACAGTAGAACATTAGATACCCAATAAATGAATAAAGCAAATGAGCCAAAAAAAATTACAATATATTTCTTCAAGATTCAGGCAATGTTAATATAACACTGACAACTTTTAAAATTTCAAGGCTAAAGATTCATTACAAATTAGATTCTACATAAGTAACAGTTTTAGACTTTTAGAGTCGGGGGGCAAGCATTCATACTTTTTAAAGAATATACATTTATGAAATCTCTTGCTCTTTCTGGCACCATCTAAATATACAAAGATGATCATCCTGCCCTTGCTTATATCTGTGCTCTATTCTATATGGGGATAAATCACAGTCCTTTATCATAATACATTCATGTTTAGAGCATAAAATTCTCTCTTCAACTAAATAGTGTCTGCCCCATTTATAATGCAAAATGAAGATTACAACTGCTTCATCCATTTAAATTATCAAATAAGATTATAATTACTAAATAAAGAAGTATAATTTTCACCCTGAATACCTTTACTGGATATTTTTCTCCTAAGTGATGGTATGGCCAGATGTATCACCAATGCTTTAAAACTCAAAAATTATGTGATTTAGGGTTAAATGATTCTTTCATATATTCATATTTTCATTATAGTAGCATTTAAATTGCTTGAATTTACTTTAACTTCTTTTATTTTTAGTAGAAATAGTCATTCTTATGACATACTGATAATTTAAAACTGGGAAAACCATAATCCTTAGCTATATAAACAAAATCCAGGCTTAAGTATTTGGAAACTACCCTCTCAACTGGGCACCACTCTGGAAAAAGATTCCAGAGGCTTGCTTCTCTGCAGTAGTTCTTTGCTTTCCCTTGTCTTTAGGGACTATAGTCAGTTATCCTCAGATTACCCAAATGCGACAGCATAAATGTTCCTGTAGTGATCATGGCAAACAGAAGTCCTAACACAGCAGAAGAATGAAGTGTGAGAGAGCCAAGAGTGAAGGTCATTTGGATCTGCAAAGTCCAGGGCAAGAAATTTGCAAAGCAGGATAGGGCAGGATTTTTTGACCTGCATGCATTGAAGGCCTAAGTATTGTTAATTTGAGCGCTGTCTGTCAGATTCCATGCACTATGACAAATGGTTGAGATAATCAACATGCAAAGAGGATAGATATATCATGATACATAAGAGATAAATAGATAGAGATAGATGATAGATAGATAGATAGAATAGATAGATAGATAGATAATGCTGCCCTGCTAATTGAGGTCAAATCTATCACTACCTTCTGGTCTCAGTGCAAAATAGAGGACTGGACTCCCTTCACTAGCAGGACTTCTCCTTCTCTAATCTTAATCCCCACACACCTGTGGAATATCAAATAGCCTTGGTTAAGATTACAGATTCAACTTCCTTTCTCCCAATAAGAACCTGTTCAGCTAGCACCTGAGATTCTTGAAATGCTTACCCATGCTAATGAGGCATCCTGGTACCTTGACCCTTGCCCATCCTGGATATTTCTACCTCCAGTCCCCAAAACCATATAAGCATTGAATCACTCCAGACTCTGATCAGCTGGTCTCAAAGTGTAGTCATGTATGTACTCACAGGACTTACAATCACGTTGCCCATCATCTATTCTCCGTTTGCCTAGAGAACTGATATTGGCCAATAATCCCTGGGGGCAGGGAAGTCACAGATAGATGATAGACAGATAGTTTATAGATAAATGATAGAGAGATAGATAGATGAAGATAGATAGATAGATAGATAGATAGATAGATAGATAGATAGAGTCTCACAGTTATAGAGATTCTAGTCTTGATCAGTTGTCTCCATTTATTTGGATCCCATGAAAGAATGGCACAATATGGCAGAAGAGTGTGGTAGAAGGAATCACTTGTCTTATCATGGGAAATCAAGAAAATGGACAGGGCTGGAAACCCTCTGTCTCCAAAAGCATCCCTCAATGAGCTAAAGTCCTTTCACTAGCTAAAGTCTTCACCTCCCTAGATAACACAGCATCTAGACTGTGGCACGTGACAGTGCCAGCTGACTTAAACCAAGCTTGAATTAGGATCAAGAGCCCAAAAGTAGAGCAAAAATATTTGAAAAACTGTAGTTTTTCCAAGAAAGGATGTGAGAACACATTTAACTTGGCAGACAAGGGAAACACAGACAAGGCAACTGAAACTGTCAAATGAGATTAGCATATTAAAAGATGACACTATATATGTGATGCTCATTTGGCAGGTATGCAGAACATAGTAGTGTTATAGGGCTTAGGAGAAAATGCATGGTAGTGCTAGAATCTAAGGAGCCCTTCAGTGGACTATGCATGGATTTTTAAAAGAAGCCTAAGTTGCACAGGAAGCATCAAGGTGTTGGAGATGTCAGGAACATGTGCCATAAAGCTGCAGGCTCTGAGTGAAGCTAGCACAAGAGAGGCCATGTATGTGACAAGAGGTGGAATCACAGGGGCAGGACTTCCAAACGCTATTGGAACCTACATTGTGATACTATGTGTCTCAGATCCTGGATATGCTGTTACTACATTAATCTTGCTAGCATAGAATTACCCTATAGTCTTTTTTTCTTCCAATTTTCTGTTTTGGAATGGAAACACTTACTCTGACATGAAAGAGAGGAAGCAAAATCTTGATACGTACAGGAGACTTGAAATGCTGTTTGCTTCACAGAATACAATGGATTTGAGCAACTAAGTGTTTTATGTTATTCTTTTAAGATGTACTAAATGGAGACACAAAAAGAGTACATATTTATTGGGTAATATATGATACAACATCTACGTATAAGGCAACTTTTAAATCAGTGTAAGCATATTTATTTCCACTAACAATTATTATTTCACTGTGGCAAAAATGTCCACTGTCCTTTCTTCTAGCCTTTGTGATCTGTTAAGTACATTTTCACTACTTACAGATAACATATTGTGGAACACCAAAATAGAACTTACTGACAGATTTCAACTATGACTGAACATGCATCCACCAACTATCTCAAACACACTATTTTTTATAACATCTAGAAACTGTAGTCATCATGACCTGTCTACCTTATGAATAAGGTGAGCTTTCTAAAATTCCTCCAATTATATTTCTCTTTCTTTAAAAGTGGTTTAAATAAAATCCTTGTTTTAATTGACAGGAGTCTTAGAAGAGGCAAAATGGTGAACAGAAAGAACAAAAGTTTTGTTGACTGAAAAAGCATTGGAATTCCTTGGTTTTGTTAAAATTAGATTTAACTGTTTTTGTCAATGTAATTCTGGAATTCCATCTGAAATTCACAGTCCCTAGATATGTTTTTATTTAAGTCAGAAAAATACAAATTTGATTAGCTATGATACTGTACTGGCTGGTTTTGTGTCAACTTGATATAGCTGGAGTTATCACAGAGAAAGGAGCCTCCCTTGAGGAAATGCCTCCATGAGATCCAGCTATAAAACATTTTCTCAATTAGTGATCAAGGGTGGGAGGACCCATTGTAGATGGTGCCATCCCTGGGCTGGTAGTCTTGGATTCTATAAGAAATCAAGTTGAGCAAGACAGGGGAACAAGTCAGTAAGTAACATCCCTCCATGGCATCAGCTCCTGCTTCCTGACCTGCTTGAGTTCTTGTCCTGACTTCCTTTGATGATGAACAGCAGTGTGGAAGTATAAGCTGAATAAACCTTTTCCTCCCCAACTTGCTTTTTGGTCATGATGTTTGTGCAGGAATACAAACCCTGCTAAGACAGATACTTATTCCAGGAAATTAAAATTTGAATTTTGTGATTGAGCTGACTGCATTTAAATACACTTTTACTTTTTTATTGGATATTTTATTTATTTACATTTCAGATGTCATCCCCTTTCCCCATTTCTCCTCCTTAGAAGCCCCCTATCCCATCCCCCTCCTCCTTTTTTGCTTTTATACCATTTTAATTATATGCAAGTATTACAATCAGTTCTAGGTTGAGGGTCTAGCAATACAATAAATGAAAATAGTCAAGGAACAAGCAAGGTATTAAACCCAATTACATGAACACTCCCTTAATCACTGTTTATAAAGGCTTATCAGGATGATCAAAATATCTGAGCCTACTTCCCTGTACTAGCACAAAGTCATTTTCATGTCTGAAGCCCACTTCCTTGTTGTAGCCTAAGATAGATTCCTGCCTTAAATTACTTCTTTGTCCTAGCCTAAGATTTAGATTCCTGCCTGAATAACTTTTTTGTTCTAGCCTAATGTCAGATTCCTGCCTGAAGCCCACTTCCTCTCCTTGGCCAATGCCAATATTCCTGCCAAGTGTCCTTGGCTCATGTCAGATTCTTGCCAAGCAGCCTCAAAAGCTCTCTGCCTCTCTCTACTTTTATTTCATTAACAAGACTGAGCCTTTTTTAGGTCATTCTGACAATAGTGCCTTCCTTATCCATCATGGACTATGCATTATCAAAAGCAATGCACTTCTGTCTTAGGTTGATAAGGCTCTGTGCAGAATCTTACCCAATCCTTGTCTTGCCAGTCTGTTAAATTAATAACTCTGTCTAGGGGTCCATTTTCAGGTTCAAGCCATGTACTTTGGCTGCCAACATGTTGATGTTGTTAAAGACAACTTTAGCACAATGGGCAGGAATAAAAGTATTCCCAGGACAAAAAAAAAAAAAAAAAAAAAAAAAAAAAAAAAAAAAGCCTATCATGATTAAGCTATATATGCCATTCTTGAAGCTTGACCAAAATAGAAATACTGACCTCAGGCCATGAGTAATTTTATCAGCAGTTTCTGCTGTATCAATGCTCAGCTGAGAAGCATTCTTGAAATTCATAAGCTCACTATGCAAAGTTAAAACATCCAGAGAGGTGTTAGAATTATGTCAAGTACACTGCAAGTGTCTTTAAACTTTTTCCTAATTATAATGACTACCACTGTAAATTTTACCATCCATTTCTAATTTAGATTCTCCAGCCCAAGGTCTAAGTGAAAGACTAATGAAGAGGAATATGGAGATGGGTAGGGGGATAAGGTGGAGAGATAGGAAAGGCTATGTTGATAGCTAATTGATGTCAGAAAGTATTCCTGGAGGGAATTTAAGAGGTGATTATGACATGAGAGCTCTTCACAAATGGATGGCTCCTGTTATGGTAGAGGCTTAATTATGAACATGATTTGCTGTACAGGCAAAAGCATCTCTGTTTTTCTTTTTCTACACTTTGCATGTTTTCTTGCCCTCCTTGCACTGTATGGTGGAACCCAGAAGCCTCCCTAGATGCTAAGTCATGCTCTTGGGCTTCCTAGCTTAGAGAGGCAGGATTAAAATAAACTTTATCATTTACGAATTGCCTGTTTTGTGGTGTTCTCTTACAATAGCAGAAAACAGGCTGACACTATTCCCACTCCTCTCTCTTCCTCTCTTTCTCTCTCTCTCTCTCTCTCTCTTCTTCTACCCATTTTGTCCCCACTCTCTTGTTCCACATCTCTTCCTCTTACTTGCTTTGTTCTCCTCCCCAATCCTCCTCTTGCTAGTCAAGATCTTGGTGTAATACTCTTAAAACTGATCTCCATAGAGGCATTATGAAAATTACAGTTAATTTTTCCATTTTATGTAGGGACTAAAGACCAAGAAGCTTAAATGAATTTTCTAGGTAGTAAATGAGTATCTAGGATATAATACTAAAATCATTTTATTTGGTTAAAGAATGTTTAATGTTAGTCTTGTACTCATCACTAATTATCATATATTTTAGTATGTATTAATATTTATAAATGGGATTTTAGAATCTCAATGACCTCCAAATATTCTCCTTATTATTGTTTAAAAAGTAGTAAGTCCTTAATGATATAAATGTTCTTCATATTTCACAAGAAAAAATATGACTCAGAAAAAAAAACAGAACAAAAATTGGCTCACAAAATTGAGAAACCATTTATCAAATCTAGAAGTACTATTGTAGATGGATATTTATTCCTTCCAACTTTTCAAAATGTCACTCTGAAAATTTAACACCAGGGGAAATAATTTCATCCATATTCTTAACATTTCAATTTCATCAGGTACTTGCTCTCTGCATCAAAGAAGAAAGCTCACCTCAAGCCACACAGTTCTGAGACTGAATTACTCTTGGCTTGTCAAACAAGCAACTATTTTACTAACTTAGATTTCAATCAAAGGAAAAGAGAGGAATAGTTTATAAATTATAGATGTTTATTTGCATTCTATTCTGGAGGAGGGGGAAAATGAGGGGAATGAAGGGGAGAGGTCAAGAGGAACGGGAGGGAGGGAGTAAGAGGGGAAGGGAGGGAGTTGATGACCACATGCCACTTTGCTGTACTTCAGTGTGTCTTCTAAAACCTAAATTCAATTTAATTATCAATTGGAAAATATTGAGGCATCGAATCCTTAAAAGGTGATAGTTCATGACTGTAGGCATTAACAATATTATCACTGATAAATCTTTGGTAACTTTAATGAAGTTGAATGCACAAAAGCCAGCATACAACAGACACTCACAGAATATGGAAATATCCTATGATATATACTATTTATAAAAGTGGAAGGAATGTTAAATAATTAACAGAAGACTGTTATTGAAGAATTACTCTGTGCTCTCAAGACCTAAGGTTACTCAACAGCCTGGAGTCAAAGTCCATCTTTGCCACTCAATAGCAATGTTACCTTAGATGAATTCTGTAGCTCTCTGTATCTGTAAAGTAATTGTGCTCACAGCTTGAAGACCAATGAGTGAACATTTATAAAGTTTCTGGTTTGTAATAAGCACCACATGCTCTGGGTTATCTCTTTCACTAAATAATAAATGCTAAGTGATTTATTAGGCACAATCCAGTCTGGATAAGAAAAATACATGCTAAATATTTCAAGCAGAGAAGAGTTAACAGAAATTCTAGGATTCTTTTTTTTAAATGAAGTGTTTGTAGTGGTATTTAAAGACTAGAGAAACAAAAGAATATGGGCATTATCAAAGAATACAAAAGGCCAGATGTGAGTTGACCTGAAATCAGAAACCCATTTACACCCATAAACTTAAGTACTCCTGGGCTGCTAGAATCTTCACTGTTCTGGTTGCTGGAGTGTGAAGCTTTCCTAATCCTTCCAGAAAGTATTTGAAGAGAACAGCTAGATGTTTCCACTTTCTTCCTTTCTAAGTTGATGTCAATTCTCACAGAGGCTGAACTTCTAAGATATAGCTCTGAGGCAATATAGGACATAGTGTTGACCAATCAATAGCTAGCCCCCAAAGATGTAGGAGGCTCAGGTAAACTCTAACCTCAGCCTGAAACTATGAAGAGCTTGCCCCTACGATAGACACCTCTTTCTAAGTAAGGAGACATATTCATCATTGTCATTTGCTGCTAGTGGAGAAAATGCCTCACCTCCCAGGCACTGTTTAGAGATGTGTGGAGTCCCATCCACCTAATTCTCAGAAAGGTGTGGCCTTTGATTACCCCAAATCTGCAATATTTATTCAGTTGAACTTCTTTGGTGTTGTGCTGCTAATAGATTAAATTATGTATCTATAACATCATCTATCTATCCATCTATCAGTCTGTATCAGTTTATTTATATGACAGTTTGCTCAGAAGTATTTAAGTTTATAAAAATACATAATATGATGATATTACTAACATTTAGTACACGAAGTGAAAGAAAGAAAGAATTTGGGGAAAGTTAACAGAAGTCATAAATAACACCAATAGCCAGATACATACCCTGTCTTCGACTCTGGATGACAATCTCCTGTCCATTAAATGTGAACAGAAGTTGAAGCTGGTATTCAGTAGAGGGGCAGTCACATCAGCATGCATCAGATAACTGTATCCAGTAACCATAAAATAAAAATCAGCCAATTGCTCAAGACTGCAATCAATACAGTCCCATAAAGTTGATGAATTTGTTTCTCAAAGAAAATGGTATCCCTCAAAAAAAAAAAAAAAAAAAAAAAAAAAAAAAAAAAAAAAAAAACTTACAAATAAAAACAGCTCAATGCTACTGACTGTTCCTGCTCATGAATCTATCATCATTAGAACCTCCAAAGAGACTAAATAGAATGTAATTTCATTATGTTTCACAAAATTATAAATTGATCTTTGTAATAGTATAGCTTAGAATACAATGTGTAGTTAAACTTGTACCTTACTATAATTACATCAGTTTATTTAAGTGGAGATTTCAACAAATTCCCAAAGATGGTAAAACTTTCCCATGTGGTCTGAAATTCTGTAAATTCAAGGTGAAATGTCTGAGGTGTATATTGTTTTCTGAAAATAGTTTACTTTATTATATTTGTACACTGGTGTGTTGCCCACATGTATGTTTATGTAATGTCAACAGATCCTCTCCAATTGGAGTTAAGACAGCTGTGAACTGCCAGCGGAATCTCAGACTTGAACCTGGGATCTCTGGAAGACCAGTGAGTACTCTTAACTGCTGATTCATCTCTCCAGCCTGAGGTACACAGTGTTTTGAAGATAATAAGGACACAGAGAATTTGAAAATTGAGTTACTCATCTATGGTCACTGCCTAAAAACTAGAGAAATAAGCCCAAGGTAGCCATTGACTACTAGCTAGTTTCTCTAGACATGTGCTGAATGTAGCTCACTGTTATTCCAAATTTATTTCAGCTCTTAGAGAGAGAGAGAGAGAGGAGAGAGAGAGAGAGAGAGAGAGAGAGGAAGAGAGAGATGAGAGAAAAGACTTGCTCCAATCTGACCGACTGTGCTCACAGGCCAGGATCACTAATCTGACATGTTTGAGGAGCTATTTGTTATTCAGGCTGAGAGCCTCTCTGGTTCATAAGCAAATAAAGTGAAAAGCCAGCAATGCACTTCTCTCTCTCTCTCTCTCTCTCTCTCTCTCTCTCTCTCTCTCTCTCTCTCTCTCCTCCCCTCCTCTCTCTCCTCTTCTTTGCTTTTCCCATCTTTCCATGTGTGTATGTGTGTGTGTGTGTGTGTGTGTGTGTGAATTAAATTTATTCATCATCTAGTGTCTTCCTCAATTACTGTCCATTTTACTTTTTAGAGAGGATCTCTCACTGAACCCAGAGCTCACCAGTGTTAACTTGGATAACTGTCCATCAAGCCTTGGAATCTCTTGTCTCCACTTCTTCAGCTTTGAGGTCATGGGAGTGCACTGTCACAGCTGGCTTTTTATATATAGGTGTTGATCCAACTCAGGTTGTCACACTCCTGAGACAAGCATTTTACTGACTTAGTCACTGTCATCCCAGTGTTTATCATTTCATGTTTATGATTCAGAAAATCAACATGAGACAGGATGGATCTACCACTTTTGTTATGTCTCAGCCATTGCTTCATGTCTGGGCATCTTTACTTGTTTATTTTTGATGATGCCTATTTTCCTTCATATTTCATACAGAAAATGCTTTTGATCATCTAAGTAAAATTTATCCCATATGTATTTTTTCAAAGACTCATCTAATATAGTACCCCAGACAAAAAACATGCACTTTAGAGTTATTAATTATATACCAGAAAAATTCAACTCTATTTTTTAATGCCAGACTTGTACCACATTTTTTCCCATGAGAGATAAATAAATAAAAAAGATTCCTTATTGCTTCAATCTTTAGCTGTTTGCCTAAGATTTAAATTTTCTTGAACATTCCCAACATTTGATCAGAGCAGCATAAATCAGCAGATCTGAACCTGTCAATGAGTTTCTAAGGTCTTAGAAAACATTTTACAGAAAGAAGGTGGTTTATATTTCTCCACCATTCTTAGAAAATCATCAGTGACTAGGCTGGCCTTTTTTGAGAGAACAAAGTCTCTAACCAGTTATTCTGTTTGCTTCATGTAGTATTGAACTCAGCACCTCTGGAATTATCATCCCTAGGTTTGAAAACATCCCATCCCATCCCATCCCATCCCCTCTTTTCTCTCCCCCTGTAACCCTTCCTCTCTACCTTCACAATCTACAAGCCCATGATGTACTAGCATCCTGGGTCATAGAACAGATTGGAAGGAAGGATCATGAATTGCAAAAGAACAAATGGAAAAGAGCACAATCAGTGCTTGCAATGCCGAGCCCACATAAGGCAATGTGGCAGGGATACATTGTTTAGTACAATTTGAATGTGGCATTTTCTCAGGTGAGATGCCACAAACAGTCTCCTCAGGATTCAACGTGTATCAGTTGACATCACGCCCTTACATCAGGCTCTGAAATTCTTTTTCTTGGACCATTCATATGGTCTTCTGTAGTTATGTAGGTCAACATTGATACTCAGCTTTGATCATTAGCTAACTTGCTTATAACTTCCCAATCCCACCACTGGCATTAGTCTTTTTTAGTGTGTTTCCAAGTTGTAAAAGCAGACACAAATCCTTAAATAAGTATATACTGGATTTGGACAAGTTACCTAGAATGATAAAAATCTTACGTTAACAACTATGATTAAGTCAATATGGATTGAGCAAATCATCTCTGCCAAATGTATTTATGTAGAAAAGTTACATGGCACAACCTGGAGCTCTGCTGTGACAAGACTGCGTCACACAAAGCAAAAGCTAAATGGTATGGATAGGAAACAGAAACTCAGAGAATCTGCTGCTCCTCTACTTTACTACGAAGGAAAAAGAAAAAGAACCTTTGTGGCTTAGAAGAAAAAAGCAGTAGTGTCAGCTAGTTTCCAGGAAGAATTCGTTCAGGAACATCCTTTACTGCCTAAGGAAGATGAATAGCCTGTAACGATTGCCATTTGAAAGCCGTGCTCCAGAATTGTAAGCTTCAACATGGAATTTTTAAAATCAGGTAAGCTCTGTTCTAATGGGGATTTACAGGCCTCCCTCAATATTCAGAACATAATGCATTCACGAGGGGTTTGCTTTTCTCTTTTTAAAATTCTCCTGTCTCCATTAAATATAGACATAGGCCTGTGCTGGGTACTGTGACAAAGGCCAAAACAGTGAAGGCAGCTGAATTATTTTTGCAGGCACAGAAGCAAGCTCTTCTTGCTCTAGAAGCTAATTAAGATGAAGATTTGCTTGGCACGCAATTCTGCTTCCTTAACATCTTTTATATTGAAGTCATTTGACGTAAGAGCATCCTACACAGTCCTCGCTGACCCGGAAAGTACAAAGGATAACTGGTAAAAAGAATCACAATGAGTGATCACTATGAATAACTTGCTGGAAAAATGTCTCAGACGTGAAGGACATTTTAATAATAACTCACCACCCCGCTCTAGTAGTCTTAAGGACCAGAGAAGCATAAAGAAAAGAACTGAAATTACATTGTCCTGCTTGTTATAATTTAAAGACATTTTGAGCTAAATTTAGACATATTTTTGGAATGTGGTAGCTTGCTGGGTTGGAGCCAGCTTAATGCAAGATGCTAGTAGTGAAACCTAATCAATAATAAACTATATTTGTACACTTAGTGTTTTGTTCCTACTGAGTCTCATTTATATCAGCACAATGTTTTAAAAGTATGCTTCATTTAAAGAACCATGCAAAGTAGTTTAAACTGGTTGTATGGTCCCTTATTTTAAAAACAGGACTTCTTTTCTGCAACAACAATCTTGCCAGTATTACTGTGAGTGTACACATCTGCTTCATGTGTGTCACACATAATGCAGAACACTCTATATATACTTTTCAAATGGAATGTTTTTTTATTTCATCAATTGTGATGAATTTTTAATTCAGCAACTGTGTATAATTTCCTGAGGCTACCCTATCAGACTGCTCCATTAGCATATACCAATACCACACACCAGGTACCTTTAAGAACAGAAAATTTTTGTTTGCCTTTCTGTAATTTGGGAGCTCAATATCAAGGTGTTGGCAGAGTGTTCTCTTCTGAGTGCTGTGGGGAGTCTGTTCCACTTTTCTCTAAAAAACTGGCTTCCCAGCTTTAGAAATATCACCTAGATCTCTATGCCTCTCCATGCAAATCCCTGTCCATTACAAGAGGAGTGATCATGTTGAATTAAACATCCTCTCTACTCCAGTAAGACGGCATCCTGACTTAACTACAGACTCTTCCATGACCTCATTTCTATATCAAGTTATATTCTGAGTATCTGAAAGTAAGGAATCAATGTGTGGACTTGTAGAACATGGTTCTACACATAAGACCACAAGTATCACATAAAAAAAGTGAGTCGTTGGTGCTATTTTGGTACAATTATTCCATCTAGAAAGGCAAGTCATGTTTGATTACTAAGCTTCAGTCTATGCCCTGCTTGCCCTTACCTTTAGCAGACATGTCTCCTTGGGAGCTTCCTATGGTTTATGATAGATGTGTAGCTCTGTGACAACAGAAGCAAATTGCCTTGAAAGCATCATGCAGGAAACAAAGGCATATAAAACCACTGCCATTGCTGTCCTCATTTTTGTAGATCCTATTCATCAGGATGGTCTTCTAAAGGGAGCCAAGTGGTGACAGATCACAATCAACTCAGCTTCTCATCAAAGAGTCAACTTTAGATGGAGGGAAAATAGTCGTGGGTTACCTAACCAATGTTCTACCCTTTGCTTGCTCAAATGAAGGTTTGTTTTTCATAACCCACCAGAACTGTTTCCCTGCATTAATAACTATTTCATCTGATGATTCCCAAAGAAAAACTATTCAAAAATGTCAATGAAGAGGTCTGTCAATGCATCAAAGGAGTAAAAAAAAAAAAAAATGCTTCACAAGTAGATATGGATTTCTCTATATTAAAGGGTCTAGCTTGTTGGGAGCCAACTCTTAGCAGAGAGCGGCTATCATCTTTACAGCCATCTCGAGCCATATACCCTGACAAGAGACTTGTTTTCAACAGCCCAAAACAGGTGAGCACACTCTGATAAACATCTTGTTTTGCTGTTTAGTGCTGTCAGCAGCTAGGAGCACGTGGTCTCCACACTGCTAGGTGCATGACGTAGTGCCTTCAGTTGAGCTTGCCCATGTGGACAAGTCACTTGGTAAAGGGTATAAATACCCAGAATTTCCTTTCAATAAAGGAGAAAGAGACTTGAGAAAGAGACTAGAGACTTGATTAGACCCTTTGTCTTGTCTCCATCCTTTGCGTCTCTCGCCCCTCCATCCCTACTCTCTCTCTTGCTAGACCCTGACCCGCAGACCGGAGCAGAACGGCTGATACAAAGTAGCAGAACAGGCCGGCCATTACTAAGGAGCTGAAACTGCTGTTACTGAGGAGCTAGACAGACTGGGTGGCAGTTACACTAGCCAGTCACTGGACTCTGGATATAAGTGGGAAAGCCTTTTCCTGATCTTTTCAGGACAAGTTTTCTATGCTTCCCAACACAGTTCTTTGTGTTTGCAAAGAAAGTCCGCAGTGGCTGCTTTGCTTTCAACCTTGCTCTCTCAATTGTTCTCAGCCCTGTTTCTTATTTCCCTTGTTTGATTTTTCTCTTTCCAAGTTCATCTTCCTAAACTGCTTAAGTACTTAAGCACAGTGAGCATTACTATACAATCTGTTCATTTCACCGTCTATCATTCATGTATACTTTACTATGGCCATTTCCTTGGTGAATGGATTGCAAGTCTTTGTTTTACAGGCTTTGCCTGTCTGGTACTTTTGAGTGTGCAATCTTTCAGTGTTTTTTTTTTAAAGAATATTAAACTTTGTTGTTAATTACAATGGCTTGATTTTTCATGGCTTGTTTAAAATGGAGGTTTTAATTAAAAAAAATGTGATGGAATTATCACATATATTTGTGAGGCATAATGTGATATTTCAAAACATGTATACAAAATGGAACAATCTCATTTGAGCAATTAACTCATCTATCGACTCAAACATTTATCATTCGTGATGAGAATATTCATAATCTGTTTTTGCAGCTTTTTGGAAATAAACAATAATTTATTGTTAATTACAGTCACACCATGATGCAATTTTAAAAACCCTCGAACTCAATCATGCTGTCTATCTTTACCCCCACTGACCAGCCTAGAGCTTGTTTTAAAGACTTGCTAAGGTGTACACCATGTAATATGGGACTCTGCCACATGACTGAACAACTACCTTTCTCTCTGCCTTTGATGGGCAAGTTTTCAATATGAAGGGTTTTTTTCCTGTTTGGTTAACAAATAAAAGATATTGTTGCTTGCCTTTTGTGAGTTCTTGGGATTGCTTAGCTGACATCATGCCGGCCAGGCCTTTCCCAAACTCTCAGCTTGTCACCCTACACATATGTGTCACATTCTGGTGTTCAGCAACAGAAACAATGCTATCCCTGCATAGATCTCTACAACTCTTTCTCATATAGTTTTATCCTCCCAAGAATCTTTGGAAATTGCTGTGGAATCATTCTTCAAAAGTTATATAGGAGTCCATGAAATCAGGAAGACCTGTGTGCTAGTTAGTTGCTATAGCAAAATACCTGAAAGAAACATCTTTTAAAAAGATGGCAGAGAGATGATTTAATGGGTAGAACCTGACATACTGTGTCTGATCCCAAAACCCACAGAAAGATAGGAGAAAAGAAGCTCCTTATAATTGTTCCATGACTTCCACACTCCCAGAGAAAAGTTATTCCTCCTCCCAAGCATCCATCAATCACTCATCACTAGTTGTGGGACATATGGATATCTTCTCTTCATGCTGGAGTTTTTATTGACTTGATATTCTTCAGATTATCACAACTAACTTGAGTTCTTTATACAGCAACCACACCATGTCCAGAGCACAGCATTATATAGCTCTCCTCCCTGACCTCACATTTGTTTGTTTGTTTTTCCTACCCATTCTTCCATGATGTACCCTGAGCTTTAGGGTTGGGATGGAGATATTGATACAGTCACTTACTCTCAGCACTCTGAACAGTTTCTAATCACTGCAATAAAAAGTTTCTCTAATGTGGAGAGCAGCACACAAATCTATGGGAATAAACAGAAATATTTAGAAGTCAGTTTGACAACACAACCATTTGGCTAACCATAAGGTTCTTCCTTAGAGTTTAGGAGTTCTGTACTTGGGTTTGACATAAAGTTTTTTAAACTGGTTTTAATCATAAGTAAATGTTGAATTTAAACATATATTTTCTCCGAATCAATATAACTATATGACATTTATTCTTTATTTGATTGAGTTAGTAAACCGCATCAGTCATTCTTTTAATTATACTTTATCTTACTGGAATAAGCTCCCCTTGCAGATACAATTCTCTGAAATATCTTAGGGAAAGTAATTATGAACATGTCAAAGATTTTCTTGAAAAATTTTCACAAAAGCTATTTAGGGATATGACAGTTCAGATAATTCCTCTTGGAGGGATATTTTGTCAAGGAAAGGCTTCGTGATAACCATTGGATTATAGAAAACTGACCTGTGCTGAGATTTAAGTGCTTTAGGCTTCCTGAGGCTCACCATGGTTAGGACATTATGCTCTTCACTGGTGGTTTCGGTGTTAGTGTCCTGTAACTGCAGGCTTTGCTAACCTGTGCATAAGTTCCCTGAACCGTGAGACTTCTTATACATGAATAAATCCCTAGGCCAATAGCTTTGGCTTGTTTCCACTAGCTCATTACTCATTTTTCCTGATTAAAGCAGTCTATGTCATGCTACATGGCTGGTTATCTAGTCTTCAGACTCATTGACAATCATCCTCAGTGTCATGACCAATCTTGAGCTTACAACTCAAACCCAGAATTCCTTTCTCTCAGCAGGATGTTCCACCTTCTAATCCTGCTTCAGTGCCTTGGCCAATCAGCATTGACAGGTGAATGTTTTTACAGAGTGCCTAAGAGATTATCTCTACATTGTAGTAGGTCAGAAAAGTCCCAGAGAATTTCATCATGAACAGTAGTTATTTCCAATGTGATTCAGTCACATATTGGGCTGTAAAATTCTATAGACTTAAGATTTGTTTAGGGGTTTCTTTGGTATACTTGCATTTGAACTCATTGCCTTACACATGCCAGACAAGCACTTTATCAACCTCTCTAGCACCATGAAAAGAAAAGTTCAATTGGAGGTAAACTGTTTGTTTTATATTGAAAAGGGTCAAGAAAAACTATAAAATCTGACTAAGATTTTTTTTCATTTGTAGCAAGAACAATAATTATTACTTAACAATCAGGGGTTGAAGGAATAGTATTATGAGGAACAAGGAGGGGTTTGTGGTATGTTATTTGAGTCCAACTAGCCACTATAATATGGCAAGTACTCTCTGATCTATCATCTACATTTCTAGTTATTTAATATAGAGGACTAATCATGAATGGTCACTTATGTAAGTAACTTGAAATTTTCCTGATAATATCATTCATGTGCTAAAAACAGGTAAGAAAGTTAAAGGAGTGAAAGAAAGTGGGAAGAGTGAAATTATTGTCAGGAGGTGTGTGATTATATCTAAGATCCATCACTAAATTAAATAATTCTGAGCAGCTATTCAAATGACCTTTTAGTAAGACTTTAATAACATGAGAAAATACTGTTAAGTGACAAACAAAAAAGTTAAAAAACATTAACTGTGCATACACAAATAACACATATGAAACATTGACTGTATATACAAATAATTCACATGAAGTGGTACTTAAAGGACATGTACAGAAATGTGAGATATGGTATGGTTATTTTAGAGATAGAAGATGGTTTATGTTTTTTTTATTGGAAATTTTATTTAATTTCAGATGTTCTTCCCTTACCCCATTTTCCCCCTCCATCCCAGGAACTCCCTATCCCTTCCCCTTTCTCCTGCTTTATGAGGGGTACCCCCACCTACCTAACCCCCACTCCTCACCTCCCCACCCTCGAATACCCCCCCCACCACATCACACATACGATCGCCCAGCCTTCATGGGACCAAGGATCTCTTCTCCCACTTATATATAGCTTTTTTATCTTTTATCTTTCTTCATTTTGTTTGTCTTTTGTAAGATGCTTTGCTATTATAACAAACCTTGTAACAATATTTTGTTTATGTTCCCACATTGCCTTATAAAAGCTCCTAAAAGCCTATTAAAAAAAGAAGCGTTCCTCTCTGTGAAACACTTCTTCAGCTCACTTTGCTGAATGTTTATTAAAAGACCAAGAGACATACTCCAATTTAACTTCTGCTTTATTTTCTACTCTGCCATACTGAGACTGCTACATTAGGATGCTTTTATTCTGAGCACGCCTGACACGAGTAAAACACATTACTTTCCCATAGCCCATGGCATCTCTTGTGCAAATCGGCTGTCAAGTACCCACCAAATGTAATTTGTCCAGTCCTCTTAACATTTGCTGGAGCTTCTAGAATTATTGAAGAACTGGTCAGCTCCTGCATTTCTCCATGGGGATCCCCTGACTCTTCATTAAGCGTTGGGACTTGCCTGTACAAAGGAGCAAGCATAAGTACACGGTAAACTTAATTGCCATCTAGTCCATTACAACAGCAAAACTAAATGCAGAGCAACAGCACACAAACAAGTTGTTAAGTCAATCAGGTTCCCATGATTAAAAAAAAAAAAAACAAAAACAAACAAAACAACTACAAACAAACAAACAAACAAACAAAAATAGTTGTCTATTGTCTTTCTCCAAATTAAGTTCCACAAAAGACAGATTTAGGGACCAGATACTGCAACTCCCTTTTACTTTTTTTTCTTTTTTTCATTTTCATGAGTCTGCAATCTAAAAAAATTATTTCCAAAATGTTAGTAGTAAAAAACTAAGAAAAGGGGAAAATATTTTTTTTCATATCTAAGGTGGTAATCAGTTCCCAGTTGTCTATATATTTTTTGGTCATAAATAACATATTAAGTTTGGTAGTAATCATCTCCTAACTTAGCAATTATTGCTAGCAATTAAGTATCTTTTGTTTTTGTTGGTTTTAGATCTTTCATATTAACAGTATATAGAAAATAATTATCATCAGTGGCATGGTGTTTATTGAATAGAGGAATAAACCAGTAAATAACTCCCTAAGAGTTTGAACTATTCCAAATAGATAAACTATCCATTGATCCTAATATCACCCTTCCAGAAAAGAACTTCTTGATTAATGACTTGTAAATATTGCTTTATATACATTTTAACTGATCATGTGACATATACTGTAAGGAAAAAAGGACTTCAGCTATTATGAGCTTCTGTACTTTAGAACATTATATCAGTGAATAGAAGGCATGTTGGCCTTTAGACACCTGGCTTCTTGGAAAATATCATGATTTATTATTCCCTTTTATTATTTGCAAAATTTCAAAGTGTTTTGAACTTTTGCCTGATTTATCTCCTTTAGATGTTCTGAATATATACAATTTTAGAGGTTTATATTCATGGTGGTTCCCATTTGTAGTTCTTGTAGAATTCTCAACACTATTTTTAGTATATTCATCATTAGAGTTTGTGTCATGGCCTGTTTCTTATTAGTTTATGCCAATTGGTTTTTAGTTTTACCTCACTCATGTCCGGACAGTTGATAAGAATGGGACTTAATTCTTAGTGTCTGTGTAATGTGTAGTTAATCTCAATTATAAACTTGAGAAATAAAGTGGAAGATGAACCTGTGGACATACCTATGTGAAATTATCTTGCCTAGGTTAATTGAGGTGGGAAGACCCACCCATACTGATACCATTCCATGGACTGGGATCCTGGATTATGTACAATGTTCTCCAGGAGGTTATTTTAGGACAAGCATTCATCTCTCATTCTTAATTCTAGATTTCATGTCACCAACCACTTCAAGCTCCTACTGTTTCTTGTTGTGATGGACTGTGTCTGGTATGGTGAGCTATAATAAACCCTATTCCTCTGAGCTGTTTATATCAAGTGTTTATTGCAACAAGAAAAATAAGATTATACATATATATATATTATAATTGTATAATTTCTAATCCATTTTTTTCTAATCCAATTTTTGTCATATTTGGCCATCAATAACAAATATGCTGGACTGAATGTCATTAAAATTAACAATGGAAGACCAAAAAGAATGACATTTCAAATTGAGCAAAATTATGTCAGCACAAAATGATGCAACTAAAATAAATATTCTTCAGAAGTGAATAAAAGTGGCTTCTCGGTCGGGTGGTGGTGGCGCACGCCTTTAATCCCAGCACTTGGGAGGCAGAGGCAGGCAGATTTCTGAGTTCGAGGCCAGCCTGGTCTACAGAGTGAGTTCCAGGACAGCCAGGGATATAGAGAAACCCTGTCTCGAAAAACCAAAAAAAAAAAAAAAAAAAAAATGTAGCTTCTCTTTATCTTCACAGTATTATATATAGAGAGAAATACCATTGTAATCTACATATAAACTCTAAATTAATAAAAATACTTATTACATGGCTGTATGCAAGGGCATACAGCAAAGGTATTAATTTTTATATTGATAATGACCAATTTGAAAACCACACCAAACTTATTAATGATACTACCAATAATAAACAATAGAACAAAATATTTTGAGGTATATAAAAATTCCTTATAAATTACTATCTACATTACTAAAGTTGATCTAAACAAATAGAGATGAACTCTATGGCTTGAACAAACATCAATCAGAGCTCTAGATATAAAAGTTGGTTGAATTAGAAAACACTGTGGACCAAGTGCCTCCCCTCCCACTGATGCCAGATGAGACAGTCCTCTGCTACATATTTGTGGGAGCCATGGACCAGCCCATGTACATTCTTTGGCTGATCGTTTAGTCCCTGGGAGCTCTGAGACGTACGGTTAATTGATGTCTTTCTTCCTATGGGGTTGCAATCCCTTCTGCTTATTCAGTCTTTCCTGAACTCTTCCACAGTGGTCCCCTGCTCAGTCCAATGGTTGGCTTTAGTATCTTCATCTGTCTCAGTCAGTGCTGTTAAAACTTCTCAGAGAACAGCCATGCCAGGTTCCTATCTGCAAGTACATCTTGGCATCTACAATAGTGTTGATGTTTGGTGTCTGAGCATGGGATGGATACCAAGTTGGGTTTGTTTTATGTAGGCTTGTTACCCCAAAGAAGGGGGATGCTAGAGGGGTGAAGTGAGAGTGGGTAGGTAGGTGGGTGGCGAAGCACCCTCTTAGATGGGAAGAGAAGGGGATAGGGGAGGGCTGCTCCTGGAGGAGGAACCGGGAAGTAGGACAGCATTTGAAATATAAATAAAAATGTAAATAAAATAATTAACGAAAACTAAAAGGTACTGTGGACTTCACATTGATACAGCTCTTTGTGAAGTCCATAGGCCATTGGCAGCATTCCCACCAAAAGGATTGTGGGTACTCAGCCCCACTTACTTTTCTGATCTTGGACTCATTAGCTAAGTGGTCCTACCTGCCAACACTGACAGGTAGGACCCCATGCAGTTCACAGTTCACTTGATCTTTGGCTGGAACTTCCAAACCTATAAGCCAAATAGTGCAGGGACATAGAATAAAATACAAAATATCTTTAAATGTAACTATCCCAGATTACTTTCTTGTTTGTATACATTCACTAAAATTATATCAAATAATATTTGGAAAGTGGCAAACTGATTTGAAAACATTTAAAACTGCACCTAACTAAAATGGTATCTTTGGGATAAAAGGGACAAAGCAAAAAGGTAGACTTGTTCTTTCAATCATCAAGCTTTTAAAATCTATACTTATTAAGGCAGAATATTGACACAATGAGATATAAATAAAATCTAGGAAGAAATCTAAGAGGAGACGGTGCATGCATAGATATTTGAATTCGACAAAGGAAAAACTCTAGACTACGAAAAAAATCTTGTCTTTTAAACAAACTGTGTTAGATCAATTTAAAATCTACCTGGGAAAAAGAAAACAATATTTGCCCCTTACCATACTACATACCATATAAACAGTAGATGAACATCAAATTACTTGTAAGCAGTAAAGCCAAGTTTTTCTGATTAAAATACATAGAAATATGCTCTTTATCTTAACGTTGGCAATAATTTCTTTCAAAGTTATTACTAGCTATTCCAGTTTAGTAATCTTGATCTTGAGGCTGTTAATAATTTCTTCCAAAGTTATTACTAGCCATTACAGTTTAGTAAAAATAGACAAAATAAGATAAAGGACAAATATCAACCAAGACATAATAAGAAGGATGGATATATAAGTTATGACTGCAAAAAAGACAATCCTGTATTGTAAAAGACTTCTCAAATGACCAATAAAATATAAGGAGTTTCTTGACTTCACAAATACCAAAGGAACACTTAAGCTCATCCAAACTAAATGACAAACACTGGCTACAATACATGGAAATGATATCATCATATTGTGGAGATGGAAATACAAAGTGAAACAATAACTTTGGAAAATGTCAGCAATAGTTGAGAAATTCAACAAATGAATTGCCTTGTACTCCAGCAATTACACTACTCAGTACAAATGGATGGAATTATGTACCTGCATACATCTAAAGTCCTGTACATGGAGTCTTGTCATGACCCCATTAAGCACTTAATTCCTTGGTATTCACTTTGGCTCTATCTTTAATGGCACAAATTAAAGACAATGCATATGCACATCAATTGAAATGAATGAATGCTATTATATTCAGGGACTAGAAGTCCATTCATGAAATGATAAAAAAATAAATGAACCACAGCAACATTCCTCAACAAAATACCACCTCACAAACATGAATAAAACAAGCCAGGCAAACATGTCAGAGTATAATTCCATTTGTGACTGCTTCCTCTCTGAAAGTCAACATGAAGTTACATGGTGTGTGGAAAGGAGATAGTTGTCTGTCTGGAAAGGAGGTTCTCAATGAAGGTATGAGTAGATCACAAGAATAAAATTTTTAGTTTCCATAGAAAATTTAGAATTTACATTCTTTCTACACAAATACCTTAAGTGAATAAAAGTTTAATTAAATATTGTTAAATATAAAGTATTAATCCTTGGGACTAAAATAAAATTATAAATACCCCACAGAGCAGTGGGGTTCCTAGTTCCTAGAAGCAGATCTCTAGAGCCATCAAACATCCTAGAATGTTCTGCTTGGGGTTTGGATCATGTTTATATCTGCAGTTTTTTTCTTCAACTCGTGTTATTTTAAAACATGTGTTTAAATAAAAAATATTTGTTAATTGCTTATTGAATTTTAATAATGACACATTTTCAAATTATTGTGTCTACTTCACATTTTAAGTGTATAAAAACAACAATACCATCATTACCCAAGTTTTTCTCACTGAGAGATAAGAATATGGCAGTTTTGTAATCTATATAAAAACTGATTCTCAGACTGATGTGATGGCTCAGCAGGTGAAAGTTTTCTTTTGAGCCTATTGACCTGAGTTTGATTCCCAAGTCCCAAGGTAGAAAAAAATGGAATCTCATGAAATGCACCCTTGTGGGAGTGCAGATACACACACACAGTGTGGTGTGTGTGTGGTGTGTGTGTGTGTGCACATGCGCATGCATGTGTGTTTGTTTCTGGTTGGACTAGCTATAAGCATTCATTTCCATAAAAGCAAGTTTTCTACCATAAAATACATCTGGTTGCATGCAAATCATATTGATCAATCAAGATCTGCTATATTGCTTACTTTTCTTGTTGTTGTTACAGAATGCCTCACAAAATTGGATTAAGGAAAGAAGGTTTTTGGTGTTGTTTGTTTGTTCCTTGAGGTTTGAGAGTGCTATCTAAAGGAAGGGAAGCCATTGATGCAGGAGAGTAAGGTCTACTGGTCAGACAACTTGAATCCAGACGCTGGTGCTCCAACAACTCTCTGCTTTCTCCTTGTATTTAGTCTAGGGCACTAGCTCATATAGGTGCTAACATATTCAGTCACACTCTTCTCTTAAACTTTGGTCTAAATTGCCCAACAAGTACTACCACAGACACAACACCATGCTAGGTCTAAGTATAGTGCAGTTGACAGTGAAGAAGGACCTCACGCCTATCACAAGGAAAGACAGTCAAAGTCTGGACACAAGGAATCAAGCTATTTAAATTTCACTGGCATGAAAATAAGTTTTGAACTCTAAAACTCTGAAAGAGGGAACAGAATTTTAATTTTCAAAACAATATACACGTAATAACAATTGAATGAAAAAAGTCCATGAATTTGAAAGACGGAATAGAAGGGTATATGGAAAGGTTTGGAAGTAGGAAAGAGAAGAGGGAAATGTAATTATATTATAATTTCAAAAACAAAAACCATAATATGCCTGCATAAAATTGGGTAATTAACAGCTTGGGTACATTCTGTTGCTACTACTAGAATTCAAATGTATTTTTATCACTCTGAATTATTAGTGAGTGAAGCCATTAAAGAGTCTGGGGAGTTTGGGGGAATAACAATCCAGTAAAGAGTTTGTGTTTAGCACAAAATGCCTTGGATCATTCTGGTTCATCTCTCTCTCTCTCTCTCTCTCTCTCTCTCTCCTCTCCTCTTCTCCTTCCTCCTCCCTTCCCTCCCCTCCCTCCTCCCTCCCCTCTCCCTCCCTCTCCTCCCTTTCTCTCTCTCTCTCTCTCCTCTCTCTCTCTCTCTCTCTCTCTCTCTCTCTTCTCTCTCTCCTTGCTCTCTCTCCTCTCTCTCTCTCTCTCTCTCTGCTTGCTTGCTCTCTCTCTCTCTCTCCCATGTTTTCTACTCCTTGAATGACTAAACAAGCTCTAAGTGTAAAGGAAAACTGAATAAACACATAAACAAACACATAGACATTGTAACAGAGGTATTGAGTCCACTCCTTCTGGGACATCATTCTTCTATGTAGAACTCTCTCCTGCTTTGAAACAGGTGCCAACCTTGTAGGACAAATAGAGAAGAACACAGCACTACCACACTCATCATGGATGACTTGTCTTTAGCTCTATAGATGGTACAGCCAGCTCTGCACAGAGCTATATTCTAATGTCTCTCTTGACTACCACAGTGGCAATGGCTTCAGCTACCTTAGAAGAAAACAGAAGCTAACAAAAGTAATTCACAAATAGTAGAAGTACCTTGTGAGTTTTGACAGACCACAAAAAGTACTGTTTAGAGATACTGTGCGAACTTGAACACATGAGCCCACCTGAGTCAATTTGAACAGAGAAGTCATTAGTAGAAAAGTATTTACACATGCAAATGTAGAGTATCCATTTCAGGAAAAAGAAACTGAAGAGTCTCAGAAAATTCCAGAAGTTCCTTAATTGTGGATGAAAGTAACAACTATTAACTTTAATTCAACCCTACCATATTACAAGGCTAATATTAGAAAACACATAACTACAGGTTCAGCCAGCAACCAACCAATGCAGATGTGGATGCTTGGAAGCTAACCATCAGACTGAGCTAAAGGACACAGGTAGGGAGCTAGCAGAAGTACTGAAGATGGGGAGGGGAATTGCAACCCCATAGGAAGAACAACATCGGCTAGCCAGACCACCCAATGTTCCAGGGACTAGACTACCAACCAAGGAGTGTACAAGGAGGGATCCATGGCTCCAGTACACATGTAGCAGAGGATGGCCTTGTCTGATATCAATGGGAGGGGATGTCCTTGGTCCTGTGAAGGTTTCATGTTCCAGCATAGGGGGATGCTGGAGTGGAGGGGAGGGAGAGGGTGGGTGGTGGAGCACCCTAATAGGGCAAAGGGGAGGGATGAAAGGTGAATTGGAATGGAGGGATTGTGGAGAATTAACTGGGAAGTGAGATATCATTTAAGATGTAAACAAATGGAATGATTAATTAAAAAAAGAAAAGAAAACACAAATCTATTACTTATTGTAGTGAATAATTTGATTTTAGAACTATTGTTTATTATTCAAATTTAATTATGTACATAAATAACATGACACTTAGCACATTACTCTTATTATTGTTACATTACTCTTACACATTATGACTAAGAAAAATAGAATTCTGACAATAAACTTTTTCTACTTTCCTCACCCCCAAATGATGACTTTCCAAAGCCTACGAGCACATAGCATTACTAAATGACACATGGAGACCCGTCACAGAGAAAGGAGAGGCTTTGTGAAACTCCTTCTCAGATGTATCGCCTAGGTTTGGCCACATAAACTTCTACAAAGTGACAAAATTACTTGTGAGAAAAACTACTCATCTTCAATATCAAATCAATGAAAATCTAACCAATGGAGTCATTGTTGGTTTTTATTGTCAACCTGACATAGACCAAGAGTCACTTATGAAGATAGTTATGGTCCCTAGTGAAAATATACTGCCAATGAACACAACAATAAAATGGTCCTAATGATATCACTATACCAGAGATATTTTATCATTGGACTCTCATCAGGGAAGCTTCTTAGAGAAGATGGTGACTAACACAGAGACACACAGCTGGACAATATAAGAGAATGAAAGAATCTGGAATGCTCAGTCCTTAATGAGATGTTTTCATCAACTCTTTCCTCTCAAGACTCAAGGAGCTGAATGTAAAAGTCAAGAAGTGGTGGAAAAGTTCTATAAAATAGTATTTTCAAGACACAATGAGAACTCAGAGTCTGTAACAGCATGCACAAGACCTTCACAAGTTCAAACCAGACAAGTTCCCATCAGGGAGATGGGGAAGCGAGCCCAAAGCCCCATCCCAAGAAGCTATTTGCAGTTAATAGCTGTTAGCAGAGGAGAAAATTCAGTTTCCTTCGGGGGCATGATATTGTGTATATAAATCAAACTCCAGAGAGTTGGTAGGGAGGACAGGAAAGAATCAAAATATAAAAAGTATGAAAAATGTAGATTACAAAAGCAGAGAGTGTGCTGTTCAAACATTCATGATCATCTATGAAAGCATTCATAATGACATACCCATCCATTTGTCAAGCTTCATTGAATTTAATATCTGTGCATTTCACAATGTATAAATTTTACCTGAATTATGAAGAGTGGTACCATCAAGATACCAAAATATAACTTTTCAGTGTTCATCATCCCAGAAATACCAGTTTTAACTATCCATGCAGAAAAATATGTTATAAATGTTAAAAATACAGCCTGCTGCATCTGAATGCGTCACAGAAATAGAAAAGGCCCAACAAAAGAAGAGAAAGACTCTCACAGCCCCTATGTAATTAATTATAATTTATGGTGTTCTATCATATGGCTGTCATAGTTTTCTATATAGTGCTGTGATAAAATATTGAACAGAACTAATTTGGGAAAGGAAATACTTATTTTTTCATGTTACATCACCATATCATAATCCATCATTGAGGAAGGGAACTCATGTAGGAGCGTGGAGGCAGGAACTCAAACAGGGACATGGAGGAATGCTGCTTACTGTCTTGTTCTCTCTGGTTGATCAGCTCCTTCTCTTACACATCCCAGCTTCACCTGCCTAGGGATGATGGTACTGCCCACTGTAGACCCCCACTTCTTTAGCAAAGGCTCCCTACTTGGGTAATTCTAGTTTGTGTCACCTTAACAAAAACTGACCAGCACAATAGGAAAGTCAATAAGTTATTCTACACCTGAATGTGTTGAACAGTTTAGAAATTCTTACTAGAAATAAATGACAAGCATGGTAGATGATCAATATGTTATCTACTGCATTCATTGTCATTTCTTTTTTTATATATACAGTGGTATATACTTCCTCATAAGTGTATATAATAATATCTGCCAAATGCATTCTAACAAAACTAGAAGAAACATGACTAAAATAAATTATCTAAGCACAGCCATTAATTTCTGTCTCTTTTGGTTGACAATTTCACAGCACAGCTCCAATACAGAATGGGTAATGTATAGAATAATTTTTTGTTATTAATTTAAATTTTCTTTAAGTGTTCTGATCCTCATTTTTTATTGTACTGATTCCTAGTATTTTTTATTTTATTTTGGTGTGCCTGTTTGTGTGTGTGCACATGAGCATGGGTGTGTTTATGCATGTGCATGGGCTTGTGTATACATGTATGAGCATGTGTGTACATGTATGAGCACTGGTGTGTGTATGCATGTGTATGTGTGTGTGCATGTGCGGCTGTACATGCATATGCACTGGTGTGTGTCACATGCATGTGTGCAGGTGTGTGTATGTATGTGCATGTGTGTGTGAATGTGTGTGCATGGGTATGTGTATGCAAGTACATAGGTGTGTGTACATGTGCACAGGTGTGTGCATGTATGTGCGTGAGTGTGTGTAAGGCATCATTCTGTATCCACTAGATGAAACTTTCTTTTCACTTTTGTTTTTTCCTAAAGGAAATATTTTACCTTTAATCTCAGTCCAAGCCCACTGTGGGTAAATATCAAAATATGAAGAAAACTACTTATCTGCTGACAACATCAATCCAAAATAAAGCTGCTTCCTTGGGGGCCAGACTAAACTCACAAGATAAGAATGGTTAATTTCACTGGTCTGCTGACTTTCTATGAACCAGATATTTAATAAAGTTAAATGGAAAAAGAAAATCAGTTTTATCTTTCTCTTGTTGTTCTAGGAGATTGCTTACATGGTGCTTTATGAAGAAAAAGAGTGTAAGAAAATCTTTCAACCCTATCCATCTCAGATAAAGTAAAACGTTCTGATCCCCTGTTCCAAATATATAATATTACAAGCTCTGTGTACATCGATTGTGCTCTGGCAACAAGTCCTGAGAGATGCCATCTTATCATTTTCTGAATGTTGGTCCCAAGAGAAAGGAGCATTTGAAAATCACAAATATGAGTCATGCTTCTTGAGTTTTTATAATTAAAGAAGGATACACAAAAAGCATAAAAAGCCAAATAAATTCCATGAGATTCGTATTCTAGTTTTTGAGTTTTCCTCTCCTCTCCCTCTCCCTCTCCCTCTCCCCTCTCCCTCTCCCTCTCCCTCTCCCTCTCCCTCTCCCTCTCCCTCTCCCTCTCCCTCTCCCTCTCCCTCTCCCTCTCCCTCTCCCTCTCCTCTCTCTTTCCCTCTCTCTTCTTTTCCTCTCTCTCTTTCTTTTCCTCTCCCTCTCTTTCCCCGCTCTCTGTCTCTCTCTCTCTGTTTCTCTCTCACATGCTCCCTTCCTCCCTTCTCTCTCTCTTTAAAACTTAGAAGGATTTCAACTTAGAAAATACCTTATTTCTGAACTCTAACCTTTCATGTGTTTCCATTTTTTTCGGCTTTTTGTTTTCTTTTTCTTTAGAAAAGTAGAGCATGGACACTTCCTAACCCTCCTGCCACTGACTCCAGAGTTGTGGAATCACAGGAGTGCCTACCAGGTGCACCTTCTTAACACTTCCATTTTAAGTACATTAACTGAAAAAAAAAAAAAACTATTTTCAGAGCAAAAGACCTCTGCAGTGAAGATTCATTTGCTGTATTCTTATAATTTATTTGTATCTTACAACTGTGTCTCGCCCTTTGTTCTCTTAAACTCTTCACAAAGTTGTCATTCAGCTCAGGTCCATTCCCTTCTGTGCAGAGTATTAAAACCCCATAATGTATCTCTGCAGCTCAGACTCCCAGTGGCTGACCTGGTCTTGCTCATAAACCAACTCTATAACACCCAAGCTCAAGTTCCTTCCAGTCTCCCCAGTTCCTGCAATGCTAGTCTAGACTACAACAATACAGAAGAAGCCCAGATTTCCTCTACTACTTGCAATTTTGCACAGCTCTCAAATATCTTTATTTTTAAACTTATATGATACTTAGGAAAGTAACTTTTGATAATCACAAAATCAAACTGTAGGGCTCATTAAAACTGTCTTTAAAAAATGACTAGTTAAGTCACAAAAGAACACATATGGCATGTACTCACTGATAAGTGGATATTAGCCAAAAAAGAAAAAGGTCAGAATATCCAAGATACAACTCACAAACCATATGAAAACCAAGAAGAAAGACCACACCAAAGTGTGTATGCTACAGTCCTACTAAGAAAATTATCTTGGGAGCTAGAAGGAGAGAGGGATCTGGAGAGGAGAGAGAAAGGGGAGGGAAAAGGAGGGACTGATTAAGATACTGAAGGAGATGGGGGAGAAGTACAGAGGGTCAGGAATTTGAAAGGAGGTGTGTAGCAGTGGAGGAGTGGAAACTGAGGGTAGCCACTAGAAAGTCACAGATGCCAGGGACCCAAGAGGTTCCCAAGACCCAAAGGGACGACATTAGCTGAAATACCCAACAAAGGGGAGATAGAACCTGTAGAGACCATATTCAGTAGATAGGCACAGCCCCTGGTTGAGGGATGGGTTCACCCACCCACCTCAAAAATAATAATCCAGAATTCTTCTTGTCAAAAAGGACAGAGACAACGAGTGGAACAGAGTCTGAAAGAAAGGCCATCCAGAGACTGCCCCACCGAGGAATCCATCCTATCTGTAGACTCCAAACCCAAATACGATTGCTGATGTCAAGAAAACCTTGCTGAAAGGAGCCTGGTATAGCTGTCTTCTGAGAGGCTCGGCCAGATCCTGACCAATACAGATGCAGATGCATGGAGCCTAACGTCAGACCGAGTGCTGAGACCCCAATGGAGGAGTTAGGGCAAGGACTGAAGGAGCTGAAGGGATTTGCAACTCCATAGGAAGAACAATAATATCAACCAACCAGACCCCTCAGAGCTTCCAGTGTTTAAACCACCAATCAAAGAGTATACATGGAGGGACCCATGGCTCCACTAGATATGTAGTAAAGGATTGCAAAGGGGAGGAGAGCTCTTTGGTCCTATGGAGGCTTGATAACCCAGTGTAGGGAAATGCTAGGGTGCTGTGAGACAGGAGTGGGTGGGAGAGTGGGGAAGCTCCTTCATAGAGACAGGAGAGCGGAAGGGGATAGGTGTTTGTGGTGGGGAAATGGGAAAGGGGATAATATTTGAAATGTAAATAAATAAAGTAAAACAAAAAATGGTTAACTGTATTCCTTGGCCTGTTTCTACAAAATATCCTTTTCAATCTTAGTACTCTTCCTCCCTAAACAAATGAAATGGAGATTTAAAATGCATACTGTTGACCAATGTTTCCCTGCCTTCCTTCCCCAGTTCATCCTTCTTGGTAACAATCATTCAATTCTTGACTGCTGTGCACTCAACATTTTAAGCTCTGTGTATAAATAAGATCATTTGTTCTCTGTACTCAGCTTATTTCACTCATTATAATGTCTTCCAAGTTATTCCATGCTGTTATTGATGGCAAGATCTCCCCCTTTAAGTTGTATAATACCCCGTGTGTATGCATACATAATATGTTTATGAATACATGTACATATTTATTTATTTCTTCATCTATCAACAGACATATAGAGCTCTTCCCTACACTGACTAGGTTGATAATGATGTAATGTTGGACCACTTTTTGCCAACCTAATTTCCTTTGGATATACTGTTCAATATATGTTTCATCTGTTATTAATTATTTTTTAAATCCCTGCGCCTTTATATTAGTGGCTATATTAGCCACTTTCCTCACTATTGTAATAAAAGACATCAGAACAAGGTAATGAAGGAGAGGGTTTACCAGAGGGTGCAAGCCATCATGATGGAAAAAGCATGGAAGCTATAGTTGGTCAGCTCACATTGGTAAAAGCTTGCATGAGTTGTTTTCTCACATCTTGGCAGACCAGCAAGCAAAGTTTGGATAAGAGGTAAAATCCACTTACAGCCCTCAAGGCTTGCCCCTATTGACCTATAGGCTCTGTGACCCAACCGCTCTTCAACCTTGCCAAACAGCATTATCAACAGAAAAACAAGCATTTAGTCATGTGGGACTATTGGAAGCATTTTAATGTAAATCTATGATAATATTATAGAAGACTATATCCCAGCAGTGGAGACAACAGACAAGGGTCCAATTTTCTGAAAATTCTTGGCAACATGTATTACCTGCCTTTTTGAAAGCAGCCATCCTATCCTAATTGATGGGAGGGACATCTTACTCTGGCATCGATTTCTACTTCTCCAATAATGAGTGGTATGGATTTCCTTTTCATGTTGGTACTGCCCCTTTTATGTCATCTTTGTAGCTTATGTTCATTCTTAAATAAAATGCTGCTATTAAATTACACTCATTCCTTTTATATTTTTAATGACAGTTTAATTCTTTATCAGGTAGGTGGATTGTATCCTTTTCCCTAACTTACTTGCTGCCTTTCATTTTATTAACTGTTACCTTGCTATCCAAAAGCTTTTAAGTTTCATGCCATCAGATGTATTGTTTTGTTTCCTGACTTATTGATTTAATATTCAAAAGATCATTATTGAAGCCAAACTGAAGTGTTTCTGCTTTACATTTTCTTCTAAGAGTTTTATGATGTACAAATGTTTAACATGTTCTAATCTTTGTGTATGGCAGAAAAGGGATACTCTTTATTTTGATTGTGTACATTCAGTTTTCCAAGAATCATCTATTGAAGAAACTATCATTTTCTATTGTGTGTGGTTGGCAAGATTAGTCAACCATATAAGCCTTTATTTATTTCTTGGCTGTTCCACGAATTTGAATTTGTGTGTGTGTGTGTGTGTGTGTGTGTGTGTGTGTGGTGTATGTGTAGTCTGTTGAGCACTATGTCTGTAATATAAACTGAATGAGGGGAAGTATGGGATTTATTAATTGGTCCCTTCATAAAATTGTTCTGTTGCCTCAGTTATTTTTTGCATCAAAGTAATTTTTAAAAATTTAAAAAATCTGTTAATATATTATTGGGATTTTGTTAGCAATTGCTCAACTATGTAGGTGATCAGGATATTGCTCTAGTTGACATAGGATTTATTACCCAGAGATTCCAAGATGGAGGCTTAGACCCGAAAGAGGCTGTGCCCTGGAGTGTCTGAGGCGTTCAGCAGGGGCTCCACTGAAGTCAATAAGATCAAGGTGTCTTTGTCATCATAAACACATTAAAATTTATCTTATTAGAGTGAATCATGTCTACTAAATGTATATTTGTTTCTGTGAGACCTGACTGTTATATAACGAGTGAACCTGAGACCTGCAGAGATAGCCCAGGGTTATAAGAGCTGGCTGTTTCTTCAGAGGACCCAGATTCAATTCCTGCATCCACATTGTGACTCATGGCCCTCTATAAATAAAGTTCCAGATAATCTCATGTCCTCTCTGGATTCCAGGGGCACACAAGTAGTGCTGAGTGGGTGTTAAACCCAGGCAAAACACCCATACACATATTTTTTTTAATGATTTGGAAACTATAGAAATTTCTCTGTGGTTAATAGCTTTAAAATGTGGGCCAATTCTCAGCACCAACAGATAGACTCCTGACTCGAATCCCAGGGTATCCTATGCTCTCTTCTGGCCCCAGCTACACCAGACACAAATCTGGTGGACAAAACTACATACAGGCAAAGGTAAAACATCCATATACATAAAGCAAATAAATAAACAAATTAATTTAATTTAAAACATGGATCTAGTTCTTGCACCCAGTCGCATACACATGTCCCTTCTTCATATGTTTATTTGTCTTTTATTTTGCCAGACTGTTGCACAACAATCTTAAGCAAAACGGGGACACTGGCAACAAGCCATCTTTACCCTCCAACCACCAGAAATAACGAGCTAGAAATTATCTCTTTCTTAATAAGCTACACAGACTCTTTTACAGTGACATAAACGGATTATAGTTGGTAACATGGGCACTTTAACATTGCTTTTAATACATAAGCATGTACTTTTTTTCTACAGTTAATTCAAATTTCTTCAATTTTCAATTTGTTTGATTAGTATTTCAGTTTCTGCCTGCAGATATTTTCTACAAACAGATATTTCACTCCTTGCATACATTTAGTCTTGAATATTTCATTCTTTAACTTATAGTTTTGCATTCATTTATTGATCTGTGCATTCACACATGTGTACACATGTGCGCGAGGATCTGCAAATGCTAAGGTCTGAATGAAGACATTAGAGAACAACTTTCAGGAGTTGGTTCCCTCTATCTACCATGTGTGTTCCAAAGATCAAACTCAGGTAGCTGTCAGTTTGGCAGTCCACACCAGCATCTGCTGAACAATCTCATGTCTTATAGTCCTCCTAAGTACTTTGGGGTTTGTTTTTTTGGGTTTTTTCTTAGGGGGTGGATCTTATATATTACAGGCTTGCCTCAGATTTGCTAAGAATCATGTGATAACCTTGAACTTCTGATTTTCTCACCTCTCAAATTCTGATATTACATACATCACATAGATATACCCTGACTCAGGTATCCCCATAAATACTTTATGCTATGCAAGCCATGGAAGCCAGGGCTTCATGCATGCACATGGTCTGAATGTGTCTCAAATGTCCTACTCACTTTGATTTTCAATTGTTGTATGGTTTCAATTGGTTTATGGGTTTCTCTCAAAGGAAATTGATCTGCTTATTTGGTGCATCTGGTGGAGACAGACAGCTAGGGACCTCCTAGTCTAAAACTTTACTGATGTTTACTTCTCAGAAAACTTGAAGGCTGAAGTGAATTTCAGTATCACTTAGAAAAATAAAACATGAACTGTATGACTGAGTGCTTAGGTCATGCTGCCTTTACCATTATTGTCTAAAGTCATCAGACAAGATAAAGAAACAAGATTAGAGGTGAAGAAACCAGTTTCATAAATCATAGGACTATGCACACAAAAAGGATAAGTAAATAAATAATTTAATTAGAGGAAGAACTAGTGAGTTGAAAAATAATTTGGTATAAAAGTGATAATTTCTACTATTCATACTGAATAGAAAATTTCATTTCTTTTTTTTTCTTTTTTTTTTTTATTGGAACTTTTATTTACATTTCAGGTGTTTTCCCCTTACCCCCTTTCCCCTCTCCCTCCCAGGAACTCCCTATCCCTTCCCCCTCCTCCTGCCTCTATGATGGTGTACCCACACCCACCCTCCCCCATACCTCACCTCCCCACCCTCAAATATCCCCCCACGATGTTCAGCCTTCATGGGACCAAGAATCTCTTCTCCCACTTATATATAGTTCCCTTGCAAATATAGCTGGAGCCATGGGTCCCTCCCTAAGCGCTCCCAGGCTGGTGGTTTAGACCCTGGGGGCTCTGGTTGGTTGGTATTGTTGCTCTCCTCATGGGGTCCCATACCCTTTCTACTCCTTCAGTCTTCCCTCTATCTTCTCTGTTGGGAACCCCATGATCAGTTTAATGGTTTGCTGTGAGCATCTGCCTCTAAATATGTCAGGCTCTTGCAGACCTCTAAGGAGACAGTTATGTTATATGGTGCAGTTTAATACTTGCAAGAAATAACAGCATTCCTAAGACTACATACACATTAACCTGCAAAATTCCATGTGATCAATACCATGAAAAGTATTATGAATCTTTAAACACCTTGAGCTTTATAAATTGGGAACATTCAGACAAATAAGGAATCATGTTGACTCTCCTTCACCTGCAGAATGGCATGACCAACTGGGCAGCCACTAGCTGAATAAATGAGACTGGAAACCCAAGACTGTGACAGAAAGAAAGACATGTAGGCCTTCTACTTTATAATTTTGTTTTGTGATCTTAAAAACAACAAGATCCACAAGCATAGAACATTACCAGATTCGGCATTCAGTTTAGTGCTTGCTGCTAATATTTTAGCAGTGACCTGAATCACGTCCATGCTATTAGCATTCTGTTAGCTTCTGCAATGATTGCCACAGGATTTTGTGTGCAGAAGCCCAGAATATCAATACAAAATTGATAAGAAAATGCACTCTGAAATCTGTAGTTTTCATCAGATGAGGTCATGTTTGCTTTACAGAATGTTCTTTAAAGATATAGCCTATCATAGAAGAATGATTCTCTCCCCATCTTCAGTGGATGGCCCCGTATGCATTGCATATGGGTAGTACTAATTAGATTTATAGTTATAAAAAAGAGGATATAAAGTTGGAAGAGGCATGTTTGGGATGGGTTGGAGGGAGAAAACAAAGGTTAGAATAGATCACATTTATTGTGATATATGTATGGAAGTCTCTAAGAGTAAATTAATATATCAAAAACAAATATAATAATTGTAAAAGTATAGCATGTAAAATAATGATTATGTTTTTCTATTGTCATTATCCTACAGGTAGCCCACAAACTTAGAATCATTCCTAAAGACACAGAGAAGTGTCATTGACACAGCACCGTCTTCTTTGCCAAGGTTTCCAGACTGTCAGACATTTTCATCCTGGCAGCTTAATAAGCATAAAAGGTCATTAATCTAAAGTTATTACATCAGATTTCCATGGGAAAATAAGGAGTCACATAGAAGTCATTCACATAACCACAGAAGCACATGCCAAATTGCTGTGGTGCTCCACATGATCTCTATGGACCACTTACTATGTGCATTAGAGCCATTCTTGAGAAAGCTCACCTTTGAAGAAAAGCAGTGCATTTTCATTACATGCACGGATAATCCTTACAGCACTGTTGCAGACCATGTGTGACTACACATACCCCTCTTCCATGAAGATGCCTACATTACTTTAAAGCTTGGACATGAGGGACATGTACGCTGTCCATTACTAGTTCAGTGAGTGATAGTCTCCATTTTCCTCTTTATCTTTGCAATTATTTTCAGGAGACTACCTGCCCTGGGTTTATGATACCATAAGAGTTTAACACTTTATGTTTAGCATCTAGTAGAGTATCAAACAAAATTCTATAATGAAAATGATTTGAAAATGTGGTGATCTTTTCTGTATCAGCATTGGCAGAAACGTCTAGCTTATAACAGTAAATATGAAAAAAAGCTTTCTTTGTCTTAGCTCTGCTTAATCACATGTGTTTGACTCTGAGTACAAATTAAGCATTGGGGAATAAAAAATAATCTGTACTCTTGAGAAATTCAGTATTTGATAAAAATGAACAAATAGACATAATGTTTACATATTCTTGTAATTTATGGTAAACTATGGGAATTCCCAAGAGAAAGACTTTGTACTTCAACAAGGTAATGACAAAAACTTCAGGAGTCTATATAGTAATACTTTAGTGAATTGTTCAACAAGAGAACAAAAATAATTCAAAAAGTTTTCTGCTGAAGAAAACTTACTGGCAGAGAGAATAGGCCAGCAATGTATGAGAACATAAATTCTACAGTTGGGTAACCGGTGAAAAGAGGAAAATGTCAGGTACAGATTAAGAAAACAAAGCTCTTGGGATGGACAAGCATGGGTCATAGGAGCCTCATGTAAGTGGGCAGAAAATGAGCATTCTTTGATGGATTTCTTTTCTAAAGGTCAATTTTATTTTGGATAGATTATTTTCAGGCTGTGACTAGATTTCAAAAAGGTCAAGTATGAAAAATGGGAGACCAATTACAATGGAGGGTGAGAGACAATTAGAGAATCTCAAGCAGAAGACTGGGTGAGTTGGCCAAGATTCCAGAAATATTTAAGGATATAAATTTGGAAGATCTAGGTGTGTAGGATAATAAAAAGGTCTGAGGCTAAAGCATGAGTGTAAGAGTGTGTGTGTAAGAGAGAGAGAGAGAGAGAGAGAGAGAGAGAGAGAGAGAGAGAGAGAGAAGAGAGAGAGAGAGAGAGAAGAAAGAGATTCTGAAACAGAAAATATAAAAGGTTTTAGGAGCAGATGGAGATTCAGGATGGCAGATTCTGAGGTTCACCAATTATATTTTAGAAAAGGAATGGGCACAGCACTTCACTTAGAATTTGGGTCTAAAGGGAAAGGGAGTTAAATAGAACTCTGGAGACAGCCAATGCTTTGAAGAAATAGAATGTGAAATAGATTAAAAGCATCCCTCTAGAGAAGAGCAGTCCTCTGATCACCACTAGGGAAAGAGTAACATTAAGTGATTGAATCCATAGATCTAATGAAATTTAACTCTGAAACAATATATATTATCTCTCATTTTTCTAAAGGATTTTCAAAGGTGATGTTAACTTATTAGAGACAAATAGCACTCAACCAAACCTTAAAGTCCATTTCCTAGATCATGTATAGCATCATGCTTTTAAAAAGCATATTTTTTGTGTGTGACCTGCATAGGCTGTTTCATTTTTCAACTACTTTAAAATCTCTTATTGATATGTGACAAAATTTTCCTGGGCAGATGCTAACTGTAGACAAATTTTAATCTAGTAACATATCTTTTCTAGCAAGGGATCACATACAAACATATAATTCAGCCAGAATGCAGGCATGCCCTAGATTACAATATGATCTGGATGGAGCACAGTCATCCTTAGCACACCTTTTTTTATCCTTAACAATAAAGAATAAAATGTAAAAGGAAACACCCATGTTTGAATAGTGGCATCTAATTGAGGGGCAGACAAAGTGTTGAATCAATGAAAGATTTGACAGAATAAGTCAGACTATTACAACCAACTGTCCTGAAAACAAGACAGGGAAGAGAAGCTACTTAAGAACAGTGAGAGCAAAGAAAAAGGGGTTGGGTGTGGTAGGTGATGGGTGGTTTGTGTATATGTCAGTTTTACTGGGACAGTTTTATAGACAGGCTACAGGGTGAACAAGCTAGACATAGGTGAAGACAGAATGAGTCAGAGAAAGAGAGGGAGCCAAAAGGTTAGAACATATTGCCAAAGTTAGTATGAGGCCAAGGCAGAACAATTCTGTCAGAAGTCATATTGAATCACTCAGCTTGGATGAGTAGATTGTACAGAGGCTGGGAGCTTCCAGGCCTAGGCCTGCCAATCGTTAGAGCAGAGAGGGAAACATTCTTAGCCCAAGCCATGCATTTGCATAGTTTAGGCAAGGCCCTCATCTCACCACTTCATCTGAGAAAATAAAAGTGACTTTACACTATATACACATTTACTCATCCCTGATGAGGACCACACAATAGATCAAAGGACGGATACCCCCAAAGTCCAACTTGGTGAACCAATGGGATTCATTGAGGTTTCTGTAGGAGCAGATTATTCAAAGACAGTTGAGTCACCAGAGCCCATCCCAGCTCAGGGGACAACTGTCAAAAGCTGGGAATCTGGAGAATACTACACAGCCTGGAAACAGCTAGCAGGTACGAGTTCTTTCCAAAGGGCTTGGTTGGTCTAAACCTCTTCCAAGCAAATGAGCTGATTTCTGCTTCTTCTAGGCAGTTGGTCCTATCTTATAATCTTCTTTGCAGCTTGGCTTATCTGAGAGTATCTCTCAGTAGTCTTTATTTTCTACTCTTGAGAGGGAAAGAGCCTAGCAACTCTCATTGGTTTCAGGGATCTCTGAAGCCATTAAGATTTGTTTACCTTCTGTCTTAAGGAGCTTTCCAGAAGGATAGATGGAATCACAGAGAAAACTGATACATAGCACTCATTAGTATAAAATTTAAGTAATAGGCTTTCTGAATATCTATACAGTCTCTAATATAGTCTCATCTGGAACACAAATCCATCTCAAGATGAAGAAAAAAAGAAACAACCAAATGAAAAACAGTGTTTAAGACATACATTCAACTAAACATCAAAAACCAACATTTCTCTAATTACTTTTCAAATAAGGTGAATTTGCCGGATCTTCCACAGGATGTGCCTTATATTTTCTCAAAAAAGCTCCAAACCTTTTGGTTTCAGGCACTGTATTATGTGTTTGCTGCATTCAGACAGAGTGAAAGAAAACATCCAACATCCTAGGGTCCTATCATGTGGAAAAAGCATGGGTAAAAAGTCAAATAAACTGGTATTCTACTAGAATGCACAAGGTACAAGCAGGTCGGAGGTACATAGACTGAGACTTCTATGCTAACAACCATCACCTTTAAAGGGGACAATGTTCTAGAAAGCAATCCTCTGTAAATTAAATGGTGACATTATCAAACACCTCCTTGTCAAGAAAACACATTTTACTATTTCTCAGTGTATTAAGAAAAATAAGATCATTTTGGTTTTGTTTCAGAAAGTTTGAACTCAGTCTTTGTCTTCTAGGACTGCGGTAACATTCACAAAGAGAAACAGAGTTTTCAGAATGTGAAGCAAAACTGAGGACATCTGTTACTGTTGTAAATTGTTTACAATGTTACTGAGCAATCTTATTTGGCAACTGCTATATTTCTTGTAAGCCAATGGAGACCAAATTAAGGTGTGTAAATGTTATTTGTAGAAAATTTTCATTTTTAATGTTAGATCTTAATGCACAAAAATAATTTTCAGAATCAAGCATCACAGCAGGCTTTAGGTAGGAAGGTTCCAAGGTGAAGGTCAACCTGTACAATTTAACAGGGTCTGTTCCCCAACTATAAAGTAACAATAAAGGGCAATAAGATAATTCATAATATAAAGGCATTTGCCTATAAACCGAATGACTTCACACACATGTAGACACACACAGAGATATACATTATACATATATAATATATATGTATATATACATATTATTTTTTATATATTTGCAATAAATATATTGCACCACCACCATCATCATCAACATCACCATTATCTTGAACTTCTGTTTCTCTTGTTTTCTATGTGTAAACACCCAAACGGTTATTTCACGGATATTCTGGATGCAATGAGAACACACATCCTTATCTTTGACAGGTTTAGTGTCTTATCTCCTCTCCTCTACTCCATTTTGGGCAAAGATGAGTTTCTACATATATCTACATGCTGTGCTCTGCTGCCCTGGAGATACATATTCAGTAATCAACAGAAAGCTTTGGGGACTAAGAAACCTTAACTCACCTGAAGCTGAAATCCGAGGACTGTTGCTAATGTCAGTTTCACTGGGATTCATAAAGGCAGTAGTCATAGCAACATCATTTCCTCATGACACAGAAATGTTCCATTTAATATTTTTAATAGAGAATCTGAAGGTTAGATTATCACACCATTTGTCCTCCATCTCTATTCAGGTCCATTTTCATCTGCAAAGAGCTTGTTGGGCATAAAGGATCACTCTGGATTTAAGAGGAAAAATACACAGAACAGAATTATTTATTGGAAAATAATGTTAGAGGATTTAGGAAGATCTGAGGGAAATGATTCCTGAAATTAGAAAAATATTAGTTGGCCCCAACCCCTGAGACCTTGAAAACTAGTTATTTAAGCTTGACTGTGTAAATTCAACAAAAGTTCTGTTTAAGGGTCCAATAAAATCCAGCTTTATAATTCAGCCATACAGGCAAACACTTGACTTCCCTGTGTTTCTCATTTTCTTTGAGGACCAAGTTTGAAGGAGATCAGTTATAATTTTGAATGTTTTTCATTTCTGTGGAGGTGGTTATATGCAGGTGCAAATACCAACGAGGCCAGAAGAGAACACTGAATTCTCTAGAGACGGAAATTGCAGGGGGCTGTGAGCTGCAGAGAGGGGAGCAAAGAAGGAACTCAGGTCCACAGTAAGAGATGCATGTGTTCTTAACTACGAGCAACTTCCCCTCCCTACAGTTATCTTAAATGATATGGTTGAAGAAGAAATGGCAGGAACAATTGGTAGCATTATTTTACTTGAAAAAGAAAAATTACTTACTTTTACACTGCCTCTTCTCTGTCTATCCCCTTTGGTTTGAATGCCAAAAATGCATCTTTTGCTATTATAATTTTATTACAGCTATATAAATGTTTTAAAAGATTTTGGGGGATTCTAAAATAAGCTTTCACCCATGAGGCTAGCATAACTCCATCATGAATAATTGCCTGTTTTGCCAATAAAGTAGAATGAGCCTCTTGGAGCCTGCATGGCCCATTGATTAAGTACATAACTAGGTAAGAGATTTCCTGAGGTTGTGTTCAAGCCAATTATAGCACACATCAGGTGAATCAGGAGATACTAACGAAAATATTCAATGCTATCAGTTCTACAAGTAACTCTTCTGTAATATGTCCATTCTATTTGGAACATTTCTGAAATTAAATTGTATCAATCACAATGACAAAAACACAGAAGAGAGCATGAAAAAACAAGCAAATCTATAGTATGGACTTAATAGGCCCTTCAGGATAGTGTGTTTTCCTTTCTGCAACTTCCTTCATAATTATAGATCAAGTCAGTTAGAGGGAAAATAAGTGTTAGCTATGGGAATTAATTTAATATGTCTTATTACATTATCATGTGTACTGTCAACTATGTAGTTTATGAATGTGAAATGTAGCTTCCAAGCTAAGGTACATACTTTCTTACAAAAAAAACAAATTAACTTGTCTACAAAGAACACTTGACTGATGGAAAAAGCTTGGAGGGTCAAGAAATACCCAGTTCTAATGAGATACAGTGATTCAACAAGTGACTAACATTTCCAAGTAGATACAAAGCCATTTGAGTAAGTAGAATCAAAAATTGGTGACAAACCAATCATTATAATTACAAAAGGATACTGAAATATATCAATTTCTATTTTTGTTGTTCTTTTTCATTTGAATATAAAATATTTACCTATAATAATATTTAATGATAGGATTAAGATAATCAAATACTATATGTTTTATTTTTTACTAAAATATATTGCATCACTTTTACCCTTTCCCTTTTCCCATCTATCTAGCCCTCCCCGTGTATCCTTCCTCCAACTCCTCTGTTCCCTCTTTCCATACTCTCTCACGTACCCCATCCCACTGAAACAGATGACCTCTTTTTCTTTGATTATAGTTAATAATATAAGCATATCAATAAATAAATATAACTTTGTGAATCCATTTAACATTGTTGTGTGTGTGTCTATTTCAGGACTGACCTCTTGGTATTAATAACTTGTTAAGCTAATTCTCCATCTCTCCGTGTTCATTAATCACCTGTTGTTCCTTGTCTAGGGATGTGGCCATGTGAGATTTCTCCCTTCTCCTATTTGTTCTCTCAATAGCTTGTCCATTGATAATGTTATTGTTTGGGTCTTGCTTAGGCAGCCATATTTTTGAGACATGGATTTGGCTTCCATGCTATATCTAGGAGACATAATCTCACAGCAAACTTTCTGGTCTCTTGTCTTTTACAATCTTTCTGCCACCTCTTCCTTGATGTTCTCTGGGCCTTAGGTACAAGCTTTATGTTGGATATATATCTGCGTTTTAGTATATTTATTAAATAAGTATAGTGTTATATATTGTATTATACATTATCTTGTATATTATTCACATATTTTTCCAGAATATATTGCAATGATAATAATTGTGTCTTTTGACCTTTCATGTATGCTTGCCACTGAAAGTCCTCTAACTTCCTTTATGTCATTCAATCAAATTAACTTTTACTATATGACACACAGGACTTTACTGTGTGTTTCACCTTTTCCAGTATCTCTCATTTTCCTGCTATATGTTTCCCCTCAGCTCCATGTGCTGCAAACCTGCCTGCCTCTTCCACTGCTGCCAAGCATCTCTCTCTTCCTTAAACAATAGTTTAAATATCTGCCAATCGATCCTTTCACAGAGGTTTCTTTCAACAGCATATGAACAAAGAAGCCTTCTTTAAATTGTACAAGTTTTTATATTTTTCCATGAAAATCAAACAAGAACCTGCTCTTTAGCATGCCGTGTGAAGTGTCTTGTGTTTTGTGTCCAGGCAACTCTCGCTGGCCTTGAGAGAGAAAGGAAAGGCAAAGCAGAGAATTGATAGTGTTTTCTAGGGTGATCTAACCCAGAAAGACAAAAGGGATAGTAATATTTCTCTGTTTACACTTACAATTTAATGTTAAGTCTATCCAAAACCCATAGTTTTGACACATTCTATAGAAATCATAGTTTTGCCTGAGAAGTTTAATGAACTGATATCCAGCAAAGTTTTAAGATGAGTATTAAATGAAGAGTGGTCAATGATTACTGGGTCCTTGAGGTTCCCCAGTTTAATCGGAGATCAATTATCTCTTAGCATTGCATGAAGTTCTGTACTAGAGCTTAGCAAGGACCCTGTTCCTCTAGCAAGCCACATTTGAATAATCAGTTCAAACAGATGACATTTACCATACCACCTCACTGGGCTCTCGTATTCAGACAACTCCCTCTCTGTGCATCTTGATGAAGGCAATTATTCCCTGTTTCCTAAACTATCTAAACCAAAGCACTTCAGATTGCAGGGTTGGAAATGACATTTTTTAAAGATGGGAACCGCTACATTCATTCCCATCTCCTGCTCTCAGAATGCATTCACTCTGGCGATGAGAGACTCTTCTGAACCTATAAGTGAATACTTCATACTGTTTCCTGCAAAAATGATCTACCGACTGGGCTGTAACTAGGTCACAATAATGTGCTTTTCCCCTTTATTCTTAGTGAGTGAAGCTTCCAACTTACAGAATACAGGATAAAACTAATGATTCTCATGAGGCTTTATCTACATTCTTTTTTGCTTTACTTTCTTTGTTTACCATAAAATGAACTAGTGAATTAGATTCAATATTGCATGTGGTAAATGAAGAAGCTTTTAAATATATATCCGATAAACTGAACAACAAAAGTATACATTGCATTACATGTATCATAGCAGTTAAGATTTTATTTATGTTTTAATTATTATTACTCTTTAATCTTTTTTTACATTCCAGTTGTTATCTCCCTTCCAGTCTACCATCTGACTGTTCCTCATCCCATGCCCCCCCACCCTCACCCCACCCCTGTCTCTAAGAGGAAGTCTCCACTTCACCTCCCCCACCCCACTCCCCGGGTCCTCAAAAGTCTCTCGAGGTTAGTTGCATCTTCTCTTACTGAGGCCAGAGCAGGCAGCCCTCAGCTATATATGTGTCAGGAGTCTCATATTAGCTGGTGTATGCTACCTGGTTGGTGGTTCAGTGTCTGAGAGACCTTGGGGTCCAGGTTAGTTGAGACTTCTGGTCTTCCTATGGGATTGTCCTCCTCCTCAGCTTCTTTCAGTGTTTCCCTCATTCAACTACAAGGGTCCTGGCTTCTGTCCATTGGTTGGGTGTAAATATCTGCATCTGACTCTTTAAGCTGCTTGTTGGGCCTCTCGAAGGACAGCCATGCTAGGCTCCTGTCTGTAAGCATACCATAGCATCAGCAATAGCATCAGTATTTTTATCTATTTAAAAATTTTAATATTACAGTAACATTTGTTGGGGGGAAATGTCTTTCTCCATTGAATTAGCTTGGTGACTTGCCAAAATTCAATTGGCATTTTAGAAATGTCTGTGCTTATTTTTCTTCTTATTTTTAGTCTCTGTACCCAGTTTCACCAATCCATTTATATTTTCAACAGTACTTTTATTATCTGATATTTGAATAAAATAATAAGTTTTGAAAATCTAGAGAAGCAGAAAATCTAGATTTAGGTAAGAGCATAAGCCAGCTAGGACAAAATGCTTCTTTTTATGATTGGAAATGTTCAAAACAGTCACTCATTCTATATGGTTCTACATTAGAGAGAGTATCAATCAATATACCATCACCTACAGTGGTAGAATTTGGGGAGGTACTTTGTTGTGGGTATGGTATGTCACCCCAAAATGCTCATTTGTCTGAAGCTGGATTCTCACTATGGTAAGGTTGAGTAGCGAATCTTTAGAGAGTTAAGGCATAGTAGAACATCATGGGAGGTTTACCCACAAAGGGGACAATGATGGTTCTTGTGGAATCTTGGTTAATTCTCTCGAGAATTAGTTAACCATACATTAGAGCTCTTCTTGGGATTCTAGTTGTTCACAGCGGAGCAGATGGCAGGTTTCAGGCTGGGAAGAAGATACACCTAGTTTTATTTCCTTTTGCATGCTTCAGATTGGTGGCCATCTCTTTTCATACATATCACATGCATTTGATAGTCCAATGCTGAGAAGACCCCAATTTATCAAGTGTTGGTCAGACGGCCTGCAGTTGGTGATAAACAATGAGATGCCCTCAAGTGTAACCATTAAACACTCATTCATTCATTTTGTTCCCATTGCCAAGCCCAAAGTCGTTTTGCTGTTGGTTTAAAGAAAACATGTTATTTGACCACACATGTATGACATTGCATAAATGTCCTTAGAGAACAGATTTTCAGAATATGTAGCTTGAGAACTCTATAAAGGATGCATTTTAGTTTTTAAACCAGTACAAGACAGAAGATGGTAAACAAAATAAACTAGTCTTAATAGGTGTTGCCTGCACCGTGGGCTCTGATATTTCCCTTTCCATTTTGGTTTCTATCACTTTGTTCAAGATCTGTTAAATGGATTTCACAACTCACTAATGGGCCATGACACACAGTTTGAAGCATGCTGCAACACAAGGCCTCAATAATTCTCTTCCTGGGATTCACCAGAGAAAACATAAGACATTCCAATTAGTCAGAGAGAGTTCAAGGAAAATCAATCTTAACTCTTCAAAAGGTCCAAATGGTAAAGTGTTTTCCTTCCAAGGCCTGCAAAATAAAGACCCTCCCCTTCTCGCTGGAGGACAGCAGCCCACAGGTTATTCAGAAAGTGGATCAGAACAGCATCCACTGATATGACCTACACTGTCATCATCAACTTAAAGTAATCCACCAAATGCTTTTTCTTCTTGTTCATAAAAACTAAAGTAATTCACTTTTTTGTTTTTTTAGTTAACTATGCTTTAGTAGGAAAAATGTTTCTAATATCATTCAAAATGCCTTATGATTGGTGACAAATAGGCCTTCATGGAAAATGGAAAACAAGCCCCTCTTTGGAATGATGGATCAGGTCAGAATTTATAGAAGAAAAATCCCTACTCCTAGGTGTCCTCACTGTTGGAAACTGAAGAGGGATACTTAGCTAGGAAAGACCACCAATTATTCATGAGGAAACAGTAGACAGAATTTATATGTTTGAGGACTACACCTTCAACACAGAACTCAAAGAGAAAGTACTTTCTAGTGCTGTGAATAGAAAAGAAAACTTAGGTCATAATAGGATCTGCATTTTCCAGGGATACATGCTTTACCACAGCAGATAATCAGTACATATGAACAGACAGATTAGAGTCTCACTTCAGTCTGGAGGACACACAACAATTTCCACTCAGCTATGAAACACCATCACTATGACAACATGTGTGCTGTCTTCCCTCTGAGACTGGATGAGAAAACAGGTACATTCCAGAAAGGGGTGTTTGAGATTTTCTTGCCTACAATATCAATAGATGTAGATGAAAATACCTAATCTAATTATGAACAAGAATGAAACGATTCCATTTTATAAGATGAGTTTATTCGTGGAAATAATAGATCACTACTACACTGTTGAGGTGGAATTGAAATTAAGAATAATCAAAATATAATGTTTCATATTTCATTATGCAATAAAAAATACCTGGACACAGTACAGAATCTCTCCCTTGGCTTTGCCTTTGCTCTCCGGATTTTAGTCACCTGTACCCAACTATAGTCTGAAAATGTTAAATGGAAAATTCAAGAAATCAACCACTCAGAAATTTCAGTTGCCCATTATTCTACATCTTGTGATGAAATATCATTGAGTTATACTCTTATTTTTAGAACATGATTCATGCCTTTTCTCAGCATGTACACATGCTGTAATTACCATACAATGACTAGTTGGTAGCCATCTTGACATTCAGAGCAATTGTCATGCTATCACAGGGTTTCTGTTTGAGGAACCTCTATTTTCCTTAGCAATTGCCTCAAGACGCAAGGTAGTGAGGCCAAGAAGGTGCCAGCGCATAAAATATAGAGGACAGGTTGACTCTGGTTCAGTGTAGGCAAGCTGCTGGACATACAGGAATCAGAGTGTATGAATAAGTTTCAATATTATTCACATTAAGCCCACAGAGTACAGCCCTTGTAGGTAAAGGGAGATTGCTGTACAATGAGGCAAGATAATGTTTATCCTTAAAATGACTATTAGAAAGAGAAACAAAGGGTGCATTTAGGTGATAAGAAAATCAGGAGTTCACAGGCAATCTCACTTTCAACTTCTGAGAGAGATGCTATTAGAGAACACTATACAATCTAAAACTATTTTACAAATAATAAATGAGACCATGGGGTATAAAACTCCTTCATCCAGTTCCCAAAGAAAATTAGTGACAGAGAAAGGACTGGAATCCAGTCCTAGCCCATTGTTGATTCTATCAAGTCCCTTGTATGGATATATGGGCCAATCAAAGAGGTAGAAAACATTTGCATATTCAGTTTCTCTCCATTTTACATCACTGGAAAGGTAACAAAGGAGGGAAGGGAAAGCCTTCAATAATCCACTCCTGCAGTTTGTATGTTGTGTGTATGATGGACATATAATAATCTTTATGCCTCTGAGAAGAAATTAAAGGGTAATGGAGTGAAAAACTGCAATGCTCCTGTGAAATGTGCAAAAGGAAGACAGATAATCATAGCAAATGTAAAGACTCAGTTAAATCGCAAAGACTGAGATTTGCATTAACATAATTTTTATACAGAATAGCATTTGTTCCAAGAATAATTCTTGATTTGGTTTGTGACACATAATAGATATATTCACAGGAAAACCAAAGTTTCTAGTTGATCACATGTCTAGATTACCATGACGACCTTAAATAAAAAACATGCATATAAAAACCCAATTGGGGAAGTTCCTTTCACAATCCTAAACACAGTGCTAGAGCCTAGATTCATACTCATATTTTTTCTTCATCAGGTCAACATTTCCTACTGGTGAATCCTCTTTTCTGTGCATCCTCTCTGTCTTAAGTTGAGGCTAGCTAGATCTTTACTGTTCTCAACTGTTTGGCTCATGGATGTTCCTTAAAAATGGATGATCCCCTTTCTGTGTCAGCTGTCTGCCCCACCCCCCTGTTCTTTATGATCATCAAACAGGGAAACCCTCATCAAAGTCTTTTTCTTTTAGGATCTTCTGGAACCCAGGGATTGGTGCATGTATGCTCATGAAGTCCTGGACACACATCCATATCCCTCACAATCCTCATAGTCATCCCACTCCAAATACAGCTTGGAGAAGTCAGGCTGTAGCACAAAAAGAGTCTGGTTCCTCCTCTATTTGACTCTATGTACTTTATTCTTCACACACTAATTCCAGGTATTTCTGAATGGTAAATCTGGGTCACCCCAGAGTCCCTTGCTTGTGAACCTGTCCTAAAGATATCACCTTCTCACCCACCAACACTAAACCTTTCTCCACTAAGGAACTGTTCTCGCCAACATGACTAAAACTAACTTAGTTTCCTACAAACACAAACTCATTGGTTACATGCATTTATTACTTTAAAATGTTGGTAAACATATGTAATGTGAACTGCAACTTATTATTGATTGAAACTTGTGTCGCAATATTAGTAATTGTATCTGCCTTGCATGGCAAATCGCTGGCAGTTCCCACCTTGCACAACCATATCCTTTGTGTAGACTCTCCCTTCCTCAAGCCCTGTTAATCATCACATTGCTTACTGCTTTCAGGAATTTGAACAATATTTCTCACAGAAGAGGAACTATGTAACATTTGTCTTCCTGGGACTCTTATTTCATGTGTATAATCTTCTCAGGGCTCACCAGTACTGTACTAATGGAAGGAGTGGCATTGCATTAGACTGTTTGTTATGTGTAGCTTATTGGTCTATGTATATCTACTACATCATGTTATTTTCACCCTTTGGTCATTGTGAATATTGCTGCAATGGGTATTGGAATAAATATGTTTTCAAGATCCTGTTTCCTACCATTCTGACAAAACTCAGAAAGCATTTTATACTAAATTGCTTTGTTCACTTATAAACTTTATACATATGCGTTAATGTCCTTGTTGAACAACTGAAAAATATAGGAAAAATTCACCTGGTTGTATCAATCACATCATGATCTGTGTACATTTTTTCATGTATACTACAGAACTGGTGTAGAACATGTCATTTGCAGAGATGGTTTCATTATTTTACCCAAGATAAAGCACATGAACACTGGCCATTTGTAACTAGTCATCTATGAACACGAGAACTGTGTCAAACCAATTTTAGAGGCTTCATAAGAGCTGTTATTTACTTAGAAATGTTAGTGTCCTCCCTGCCACATCTCCACCACTGAATTTTTGAAATGATTTGATCTACAACACTGGTTGCTTAACAGGAGCATAAATCAAGTGTCCATGTCACTAACATCTCTTGTAAAACAGAGTTTAGCATTCCAGACTTTCTATTAAACTGATTCAGAACTGAGTTTACCTGTGCTTCATTTCTGAAGAAAGATTATGAAATGCTTCATGGTGACACTACATTTTCAGTGTTGTAAAGTCTATGATTAAGTCACATTTTCAGTGTCTTATTGCCTTTAGCTCAACATCTCACCACCTACTGTTATAACATGAGAGTGCTCCATGTTCAAATTTCTTAATTTAAAAGTTTTCTTAATTTAAAAGTTGAAATTTTATTTATATTTCTGTCCCCAAATAAACACTCTGGGTAGTAACTGAGTCTATGAGTCTATGTATATGTAGCTGAGAAGTTAAAAATGTAGAAACATTTGATGTCTTGATGATAGCTATTCTGACTGGGGAGGATGAAATGTCAAAGTTGTTTCAATTGTATTTTCCTGGAGACTAAGGGTGTTGAAACTTTTTAAAGTGTTTACTAGATAAGCATGTTTTTCCCCCATTCAGAGACTTCTCCATTCAGATATATAGTCCATTTTTATTGAGTTACTTGTTTTCTTGGTGTATTTTAAATGTACATATTCTAGATATTAATGCTCTGTTGGATGCATTACTGTCAAAGATATTGACACACTACCCATTTTCTTGCCTGTCTTCTTAGCTATAAAGGCTTTAAATTTCATGGTATCCCAATTGTTCATTGTTGGCCTTATTTCTTGAATGACCTGAGGTCTATTTTAAGAATCCATACCTGTCCTAGATGTTGCAGAACTTTTCTGTCTTTCTGTTCTAGCAGTTTTTGTATGACAGGTTTTATGTTAATGTCTCTGATGCATTTGGAGTTGATTTGTGTATAGGTTGAGGGATAAGGATCTGGTTTCACTCTTCTACATATAGACATCCAGTTTTTCCAACACCATGTGTCAAAGCTGCTCTTTTCTCTAATATGTATTTTTGGAGTCTTTGTTGAACATAGGGTACTTGAAATTGCATAGAGTTAAATATGGGCCATCTATTTTATTCCATTGATTTATGTGTCTATTTTCATGCCTTTGCCACACTGATTTTATTATATGGCTATGCAGTATAACTTGAGATTGGGTATGGTAATATCTTGAACATTATTTTTTTATTCAGTGTTGACTTGGATATCCAGGATCTTTTGTGTCTCCAATTACAGTTTTGGATGGTGTGAAGAACATGAAAAATTTTCAAGGGTACTGTATTATGCATTGTTTTATGTAGGATTATCATTTGACAATATTCTATCAGCATGGGCAGGTTTTCTATCTTTCAATGTCTTTCTTCATCTGTTATTGAGAGTTTTAAATTATTTACTAAGGAAGACTTTTACTTCCTGATTAGTTTGCTCTTAGGGTTTTAGTGTTGTGTTTATTTGTTTGCGTGTGGATACTATGAATGTATTTTCCCCAATTCCTTTCTCTGTGTGTTTGTAGTTGGTAGGATAATAATTGTTAGAGAGAATATGGAGAAAGAAATTTGTATTCACTATTAGTGGGGTTGCAAATTGGCACAGCTACCATGAAAGTTGGTTTGGACATTCCTCAAAAACCTGGAAATAAAACTAGTGTATGACTCAGTTTTTCCACTCCTAGGAATATGTGCAAATATCCTGTTGCAAAGATACATGTGCATCCATGTTCACTGTCATTCTATTCACAAATGTGAGGAAATGGAATCAGCCTAGATGTCAATCAACTGATGAATATATAATGAAAATTACATATACACAATAAAATTTATTTGTCTATAAAGAAAAATAAAATATGGCAATTATTTAGGTTAATGAATAGAACTGGAGAAAAAAATGAGTGAAGCAACCCAGGATTAGAGAAACGAATGTCAAATGTTTTCCCTCATATGTGGATACTAACTTTGGATCTCTAACTTAGAGTGCTCAAATAGAGATACTATAGACTTTCTTGAATTCAATGAAAATGAATACACAGCATACACCGTCTTATGGCACACAATGAAAGTGATCTAAAGAAAGTTTATAGCACTAAGTGCCTAAAGGGGAGGGGAAGATCCCATAAGAATCTTAATAACACACCTGAAAGGTCTACTTCAAAAAGAACTGAGCACACACAGAGGAATCAATGGCAGGAAATAATCAAACTGAGAGCTGAAATCAATAAATTAGAAACAAAGAGAGCAACACGAAGAATCATGTAACAAAGAGTGGTTCTTTGAGAAAATCAACAATATAGACAAACTTTTATCCAAACTAAATAAAAGATGGAGAGAAGATATTCAAATTAATTTAATAAGAAACAAAAGGGGTAACATAACATAAGACACTAAAGAATTCCAGACACCCATGAGAACATGCTTTAAATATCTATATTTCACAAAATTGGAAAATCTGAAAGAAATGAACAGATTTCTCAATAGATACAACTTTCTACAGTTCAACTAAATAAGATAAACAAGTTAAATAGATCTATAACCACTAGAGAAAAAAGAATAAAAGTCTCAATACAAGAAAGCCCAGGTCCAGATGGCTTTAGGCCAGGATTCTACCAGACTTTCAAAGATGAATTGATGCCAATACTTTTCAAATTATTCCACCAACTGGAAACAAAATGAACATTGCCAATTCAGTTTATGAGGACAGAGTTACCTTGATACCCAGTAAAGAAAGAGAATTTCACATCAATTTCCCTTATGAATATAGATGCAAAAATACCCAATAAAATTTCGTAAACTGAATCCAAGAACATATTTAAAAATTTCCCATAATGATCAAGTCAGATTCATGTGAAAGTTACAGGGATGGTTCATTCAATATACAAAAATTAATAAATATAATTCACCATATAATAAAACTGAAGAGAATAAAACTGCATTATTATCTCATTCGATGAAGAAAACACCTTTGACAAAATCTAACATGCACTCATGATAAAAGTCCTAGAGAAATTAGGGATACAAGGGACAAACATAAATATAATTAAGTCAATTTATAGAAAGCTAAGGGCCAACATTGAATTAAATGAAGAGAAACTCAAGGCAATTCTGATAAAATTAGGAATAAGTCAAAGTTGTCCATTTTCTCCATATCTATTCAATGTAGTATTTGAAGTTCTAGCTAGAGCAACAAGGCAACTGAAGGAGATCACAGGGTACAAATTAGAAAGGAAGAAGTCAAAGGATCATTACTTGCTGATAATATGACAGTATACATAAGTGATCTGGAAATTTGCACCATGGAACTCCTACAGCTGATAAACATTTTCAACAATATGAATGGATACAAGGTTAATGCTCCCAAACCAGTAGCCCTCCTATATACAAATGACAAACAGACTGAGAATGAAATCAGGGAAATAACACTTTTCACAATAGCTTCCATTGATATAAAATATCTTAGGGTAACTCTATCCAGACAAAGTGAAAGATTGTATGACAAAAACTTAAAATCTTTGAAGAAATAAATTGAAGGAAAAATCAGAAGATGGAAAGATTTTCCATACTCACAGATCAATAGGATTAACATAGTGAAAATGGCCCTCCTATGAAAATAATCACAGATTCAATGCAATCCTTATCAAAATTTCAATACAATTCTTTCCAGAAATTAAAGGACAATTCTCAAATTTATATAGGCAAAAGCAAACAAACAAACAGAGTAGCTTAAATAATCCTGAATAGTAAAGGTACTATTAGAGACATCCCCATCCCCAATTTCAAGCTGTACTACAGAGCTATCATAATAAAAACTACATAGTTTTGGCATAAAAACAGACAAGTTGATCAATGGAATCAAATTGAAGACACAGACATAAATCTACACACCTATCGACACCTGATTTTTGATAAAGAAGCCAGAAATACACACTGGAAAAATGACAATGTCTTCAACAAATGATGCTGGTCAAGGTGTGTGCCCAAAGAAGAATGCCCAAGTGTGTGCCCAAAGAAGAATGCAACCAGATATCTGCATATATTACCCTGCACAAAACTCACTCCAAGTGTATCAAAGACCTAAGCACAAAACAAGATCCATGAACCTGACAGAAGAGAAAGTGAGGAATAGCCTTGAGTGCATTGTGGCACAGAAGCCAACTTTCTGAACAAAGCACTGATAGAATAGGCACAAAGATCAAAGATTACTAAGTGGGACCACATGAAACTGAAAACCTTCTAGAAGGTAATAGACACTGTCAACCAGACAAATAAGCAGCCTGCAGATTGGGAAACTCTTTTATCAACTCTATATCTGATAGATTACTAATATCCAAAATATGTAAAAAACTGAAGAAACTAAAATCATTTGTAACTGCATGGAAGAACAACAATATCAACGAACCAGACCCCCCCCCGAGCTCCCAAGGACTAAACTTCCAACCAAAGAGTACACAAGGAGTGACCCATGGCCCTAGCTGCATATGTAGCAGAGGATGTCCTTGTCAGGCACCATTGGGAGGACAGGCCACGGAGGCGGGAGTGGGTGGGTGGGTGAGTGAGTACTCATGGAACCAGGGGAAGGGGGGATTGAATAGGAAGGAGGTTTGTGGAGGGGAAACCAGGAAAGGGGATAACATTTGTAATGTCAATAAAGAAAATATCAAATAAAAGAAAAGAAACAAACAAACAAAATTCCAATTAAAAATTGGGATATAGTCCTAAACAGATTCTTAATAGAGGACTCTCAAATGAGAAACAGTGGACTGTTCAACAACCCTAGACTTCAGTGAAGTGCAAATCAAAACAACTTTGAGATTTTCTCTCTTACACCTGTCAGAATGACTAAGACTAATAATACAAATGACAACTCACACAGGCAAGGATGTGGAGCAATGGTGACACTGCTCCATTGCTGGTGAAAGTGCACACATATACAGTCACTGTGGCAATCAATATGGTAATTCCTCTGAAAATTGGGAATCAATTACCTCAAAACCAGCTATTCCACTCTGGCACATTCCATCCTACCACAAGGACACTTACTCAATTATGTTTTTAGTGAATTTATTCATAATAGCCAGAAACTGTAAAACAAGCAAGGTGTCCTTCAACAAAAGAATGGGTAAAGAACATGTAGTACATTTATACAACAGAGTATTACTCACCACACACACACACACACACCACACACACACACACACACACTGAAATGAGTCCTAATGATATTCTGCATATCATATAATGATGCCTTGTCTGGTTGTCACCAGAGAGTCTTCCTCCCACAACAAGGGAGCAATACAGAGACTCACTACCTGACATTATGTGGAGAGAGAGAGAGGTTAAACTGGAGTTATCCATCAGGTGCCTTCCCTCAGAGTTTGAGGAGCCCCTTGAAAAAGGCAAAGGAAAGATTGTAGGAATCAGAGGGAATGGAGAAGACCAGGAGAACATGGCCCAACACATCAAATAAGCAGGGCTCATATGGGCTCACAGAGATGGAAATGGCAAACGTGTGACCTGCAGGGGTCTACACCATGTCTTCTGTAGATCTGTTGTGCCTGTTAGCTGGGTGGTTTGTTGTTGTTGGTTTGGTTTGGTTTTTTGTGGGACTCCTAACTGTGGAAGCAGGTGTGTCCTTGACTCTTTTTCCTGCTCTGGGGACTCTCCTCCTCTTGTTTGTTTGCCTTCCCCAGCTTCAGTGTGAGGGCCTTTGTCTTATCTTACTGTATTTTGTTTTGTTGCATTTGGTAGTTGCCTCCTAGAGGTCTGTTCTTTTCTGAAGGGGATTTAGGGACATTAGATCTGGTCAGGAGGGGAATTGTGGAGGAGCTGGAAAGAGTGAAGGGAGGGGAAACACCAATCTGGATGTAGTTATGAGAGACCATTCTATTTTCATTAAAAAAACAACAAACAAAAAACAAAACAAAGAAATTCCTAGAGAGGTCAGGAAACTAAAACCTGATCATTAGGAAGGAGATGTTTCAATGGAGGTGGGGGGGGAAGACAATAAAATGTACGTAACATGAAAATAGAGAGGGAGAATTCTAGGGGCAGAAGAGCTTAAACAAGGAGTGAGGAGAAGGGAGAGGGGATTAACCAAAATGAAGGGGTATAAAAAACATATTGAAACTTACTATCTCAGAACTAAATTTTTAAAATATAATTTTTTAAAAAAAATTAAATATCCTCCATGGCTAAAAAGAAAAAAAAGCTCCTAAAAGCCATTGGTTGTTGAACAAAGACCTTAGTGTTGAGAGTGAGGTGGCTCCATAAGAGTTCTTGCTCTGCGAGGCTCAGTGGAATCTTTGCTCACCAAAGTTAGATGATAAGATGATACTGACTAGTGAACATACCACATAGTTTGCTTTTATGATAGAAGTAAATGACGTTGGAACATAGTTGGAAATATTCTCTCTGTTGGCTAGATTTCCTAGCCATAGTGGGCTGCTAGGTGAGAAAAGACCTCAACAATCTTACCTGCTATGGATACTAAAAACTATGAGATCTTTCTGCCAGGTAAAATATGCCAACTTGTGCAATAATGACATTAATATTAAAGGTGAAACCAACACTCCCGGATGGGATTTAAGGCCCAACCCACATATTTAGTCCTGTAAACCTGGTGAAAATCCAAGGTGAAGGCAGAAGAATCAAATACTCAGTAAATAAATTGACATTTAGGAACTGCCTTCCAAATATTTATATCTATAGACAAATTCTACACTTGCATTAATCAGAGGCTCTCCTTCCCTTTCCAGGGAATTGTGAGACTCATGGCTGCACAAGGTTCTGGGAATAAGTGATGGGTGATTGTTCAACTGTAAACAAGACATGTATCCCATCCTCCTTAAGGCCCACTGAACACTGTGGAAAGGGGTCAAGAAGAAGCTATAAGCTGGAAAATAGAGAGAAAGGCTAAGAAACGTCATTGTCTGATTGAGACTTGGACTTTAAACATCATGAATTCATTGTTGTGGATGCCTGCACAAGCTCTGAACAAGAAAGAACCCATCACTAGTCACTCAAGTATAGAAGGGACACTCAGGAAATCGAATCCTCTTAACTGGAATATTTGTTATTGATATATCTAGGAAGAGTGGAAGTCATTACCTTCAGTTGTGTATGTGTGATGCCTACATCAGGCTCCAATGGTGTCTTAGTTAGGGTTTCTATTGCTGTAAAAAGATACCATGACTGAGATAACTCTTATAAAGGACATCATTTAATTAGGGCTGGCCTCCTGGTTCTGAGATTCAGTCTATTATCATCATGGGAGAAAGCATTGGCAGTGACCAGGCAGGCATGACACTGGAAGAGCTAAGATTTCTACATTTTGTTCCAAAGGCAAACAGGGTAAGTCTGACTCCCATGTGGCTAGGAGGAAGGTCTCAAAGCCTGCCCCACAGTGACATACTTCCTCCAACAAGACCACACCTATTCCAATATGGCCACATCTCCTAATAATGCCCTGGGTCAAACATATTTGAATCAAATAGATTTTTGATTCAACATGTTGAACAATAGATATTTCTAAAATAATGGTGTGGTTTAACTAAATGATTCTCCCCCCAAGTCCCCCAAAAGTCAAAAGTTAAGAGAGGACATTGATAAAAGTGGGGGGATACAAGAGAATATGGCGTGAAAGAAATCGATGCATTAAATACATGTATGAAAAAAATTAATAAAAATTAAAACAAGGCAAACATCTTTTCAGATTCAACTGAAGAAGCCCTGCTATCTATAATTTGATCAATAGCAAAGGCACAGCTTAGCTGACTCTCAGAGTCCAGGAGAACTCCCAGCACCCAGTGGAAACATTTGCCTCAGGTAGTCTTTTTCATTTTCAATTCGAGTTCTGTTAATTCTGTTTCAAAATATTTTGCAAGTTGTTTCACTTGCACTGCCAGCTTCTAAAAGCTTTCTAAGGCTCACTAGACAATAAAGCAGGCAGAATTGCTTTCTACAAAGAGGGAAAGTCCAAAAGGCCACTTTTAAGAGAGAACCCACAGTTCAGATTTATTGAGAGAAGAGCAAAGAAAAACTTTTAGTTGTTGGAAAAAAAAAATCTCAGCCATAGGTTTGGACAAGTTTGCACGAGCTTGATATAATGCTGATATAATGGATCTCTCGAGGCCACATGTGTCTGCTTTCTGTTTGATGTTAATCATAAAACAAAACATCTAGCACTTAGCATAGTTCTTCCTGTATTACAGAACGTAGGATAGCATTTCTGTTCCCTGCACTCCATATGTTCTTTTTGTCTCTGAGCTATGTTCTCTTCAATTAAGTCAGTTTTGATGCGAAAGGTCTTAAAAAGCACAGGAATTTCCCTTTTATTCTCTATTGACAACAATCATGCATGTAACATTAAACAAGTATTTGGTATCCAAATAGCTTGCCCTGGCAATGGGTTCAAAATAGGTTTCTTGTTTCAGAGATTCTTGGCCTCAAGTTGGACTATTGCCTGTTTGCTTTTCTTTGTGCAGATTATCATTAAGAGAAGGATGGAGTTGGAGTGGAATTGCCACCACAGAACCTTGCATGTTGCACTAACATTTGGTAAAGAAACTGGGTCAATATATCCTTGGCCTTCTATTCTCAAATTTTTCAAAACAGTGGTAATACCCACAGATTGATCATTTCTACATAGCTTCAGACACAGCAGCATCATAATTCCGAAACCTAAGCTGGAGTGTGGTATTTGTTAGCACAGAGACTAATGAGAACTGGACAGTACTGGTAGAAAGAGAAAACAGAGGGGAAGACAAAGGCCACTCCGCATGGGCTCTGACTCCAGCTCAATTTTAAAACAAAAATCTAGACTAGAAAGTTCTTTTTAAAATAAAATAGAATGAGAGTCTGAAAAGTGTGGTATGCCAAGGAGGTCTTAACAGTATGACTGTGTCAGCTTCTTTGCAAAAGATTTAATATCAGATAAGTTTCCCCAAGTTTTCATTTGGGAACATTCTGTATACTGAGCTGGCTGGTTATAAATATTGTTACATATATAGCATTACTGAACACCTCCATTATTACCACCGAGCCATAAGAATAATTTTTTGCTGCTCTTAACTATTTAATAATAGATTTTTAATTACTGCTTATTTTTTCCTTGGGATTTGGGAGGTTTGCTTCATTTTCAGTCCACTTTATGAAGAAATAATATACTCAAGGCTTATCTTCTCAAGGGATTATGAGCACATTCAAGGCCTTAGTCCTTATATTCATTCCAGCCCTGTACCAAATGCCATGCTATGGAATGCTATGAACCTAAATAGCAAATGTAAGATAATTTGTCAGACAAGTGATTAATGAGTTGTTTGCTTCCCCTAAATTTATTCTCATAACTGGGGTGTTTTCACAATTCTTAGACATTTAGAAAAGAGATTTTTTTTCTCCAATATTTTGGGCTATAAACATTTAGAAAAGTTATCTACTTGATCAATTAAAAGATTAGCCTAGCATAACGTTTTTTAATCAATGCTTTGGAAAATAAGTGTTTCTTTGTATGATCTTTTATCTCTTTACTCACAGTTGTTTGTCTACAATGGGAAATTTTTGTTTGGTAGCGTAGCAGCTGCTTGAAGCTCAGTGGGAAACACTTTGTTTATTTGAATTGCCCCGGGTTAAACTGGATAACTCATAATAATATTCCATCTCTAAGCAATAGGCACAGCCTGAAATCCCAGTCATGATTTACCAATTGCTTGGTTATGTTGATCTGCTTTTTGTTTGTTTGAGTTCCCATTAAAAGACATTTCACTATCTCATCATGTGCTTCTGCATCATTTTGCTTGCTGAGAAAATGTGTTCTGTTTGGAGGATGGAAAATTCTATATAATGTTCTTTGCACAGACTAATCATTTAAGCTTCCACCAGCTAATGTCTTGATGGACATGAACTGACAGCTAGTTAAGACCACTACAAATGCTTTCAAAGAAAGAAATATGTTCAAAGAGTGGGAGAATAAAAAGATAATTTCCTTCTATTTCAAAATACTCTCCAGAGTATCTATTCCAGAATGGTAGGCTGCATGAAAGCATTTTCCCACTATTGCCTCTAGACATCTCATCAAAATGAGATCAAATAATAAAAAAGCACAGGTCATAATCTTATGAGGATGGGAAACAATAAAATCAAGAACAGACTAAGCAATAGCAGCTTAAAATCAAGAAAACGGATATGTGTGTAGTAATGGGCTTAGTTGCCAGAAAAAGCAAAGGACCAGTGAAGCCTACAGAACAATCAAAAGACTGAAAAAGTGTCCAAGGATGATTGGTTTCAAAGCATGAAGAAAGCTTCAGACTTAATACGAGGTACCCTTCTTTACTATGTCTTCCCTACTCCACACCCCCCACCACCACAAGTAGAGCTGTGGGAGTGGAATGAATTCTGGCTTGGTAATAGAGGGTCATACTGTTTTCTCCCAGTCCCAGGTTAAAGTAAAAGTGGAGAAAAGAATATTTTCACTTCCTTTTATACCACTCAGTGGTATAATAATGCAGTACTGAGTCAGTGTCTGGATCTAAATAGGCACCTCCCTTGGGATGCAACAGCACATAACTCATGAGCATATAATTAAAAAACAATGATTTTTCTAGTGAGCCTTGAACTGTATTAACAGAAGTTCAGTTTTTTAATTCTTTGTACAGTTTCATAATTATGCTTTGTTTTACATTATATTGCTAATATTAAAACTTGTTTCAATTCCTCACTTAGTTGTTGATGGAGAGTAGGAGACAATACTCTAAAGTTGAAGTGGGTATTAAATATAGAGGAACACCAAAGAAAGATACTTGGTTAACCTAATGGAGCCATACCTTCATTTTTAATTAACTGCTAATGCTAGCTAATAAATTCCTGCCCAACCTAAGATTCAATGACATCAATAATGAATACAAGAATTAAGAAGAACTTTTGGGCTATATTTGTTCCAAGTGCAGTTACTGAACCAAAGCTCACTATCCTAAGACTCCAACAAAAGGAAAAATTCCATTTCAACTGCCTTTGAGATTGGCTCCTTCATTTTTCTTAGTTGATAAGCAGAGAATACCTCTCTGAAGGAGAGGCCTCACCCTGAGAAGGTGTAGCCTTTCATTTTGTCTCGACAAGACAATCATCTCTGAACACAAGAGCCCTACATGAAGTTACTTCCAAGTATCTAAGTTATTTGGTTTCAGACAAGACTGAGAAATAAAGTGTCCATGCTACCTGAAAACAACCGCTCTTGGCTTTCTGGGGTTTTTTTGTTTTTGTTTTTGTTTTGCTTTTTTTTTTTTTTTTTTGAGATATAAGTTGAAAATGATGCTTGTACCATTCTCTTGAATTTCTCCTTACCTAGAATGAGAGCCTTATTCCAGAAAATACCTGGTCAGGTAAGAAGACATAAAATCTCCAAAAATAAAATATAGTATACCAGTATATTACAATATAAATATATTCATACATAGAACATCCCTCCAAGGAGTAACAAAATCCATGGATGCATGACTTTGCCAAAAACTTATGCATATCAGTTAAAATTTCCAAAGCAACTATATAGTTTTTCAGTTTTTCACATCTGCAGTCATATTTACATACTGAGGAAAAGATTCAGAGAAGAAAAAAAGATATGCCAAAAATGCAGAAGAAGTGATACACACAGAAAGCAAATCTCTTGGAGATGTAATCATTAAGAGGCAAAATTCAAAGCATAGGTAGGTGGATTAGCCTTGGAAAGAAGAAAATGTTGATCTTGGTTTGGGAGTTAAAATCTACAAAAAGATTCTAATCTAAAATTGAAATCTATAATATAAGGCAGAAAACAGAAAACTAAAGCTTTAGATTTCTTAAAGTTGCACAATTAACTCCTAATTGTTTGGAAAATAAGACTGTGCAGTGGTGAGGTAAGCCAGACCTAGAAAGATAAATTCCACAGGTTATCTCTCAACTGCAGTTCCTATCTCCAAATCTTCAGATCTGAGTGTCTAACCTAGAGTAACTGCAGAAACCAGGAAGAAAGAGACTACGAGGGTAGTAAATGGAGCTGTAGAGAGGAATGGATGTAGGACATACAAGCTCTGATTGGGGAAATGGCAAAACTGGTGGAGGGACTTTGTCTGAGAAGAGACGAAGAAGGGTAATCCAAAAGGAGGGGTAGGAGAGAGAGATAAAGGAGACCAAAGTAACTGGGAAAAAAAAAGCATAAGAAAACATTCTTTTATGTTTACATAAAAATACACATTTATAGGAATATACATAGAGAGGAACAGCTAAGTAAACATCTTAAAGGAAGCTGTGCCACTTGAGGTGACAATGCTCCCCTACAAGAACATAGTCTACATAATAGAAATACCAGTGTCAGCCATGGGAAATTTCCCTTTGAGTCATTTGTTACAGTATCTGACAGACTCGCAGAACAATGGAAGCTATTGCTGTTACCCTTAGTTTTCTCCCCAGGTGCCACACATTCCAGACTCAGGACCTGATGAAATCAGCCGGAACTGACTAGCTTCCATTTTATCAGCACAAGCTGTCAAGGAAGAAAAAACAACTGAAAGAAATACCAGCTGTAATGTCTACAATTACAACTACCACCCAACTAGATACACTCAATAGTGCAATAATGGCACTCACATGTGGGGATAACCAACAGCCAGCTAATTAGAAGTATGGCCCAGTTGACAAGAAGGAATTACTGTTTGACATTGCAAACCTACCAAATTATTTGTGGCTAGTGAGTTCATGGGTCTGAGAGGAGAATCTACTATTGACATTTTACTAAGTCACTATAATTTCCAATTTTATTGGAAATTTCCATCCTAAATTTCTATCCTTACATCCACAGTTAAATATCTCTCTTAGTCCTCACCCAAGAAGTGTCATTTTTTGCAGCAATAGTGACTATATTAGTCAGGGTTCTCTAGAGAAACAGAACTGATAGAATGAAAGTATATAGAGAGATTTATTAGAACTCCTTACAAGTTATGGACCAGCTAGTCCAACAATGACTGTCTACCAATGAAAAGACAGCAGTTGTTCAGTCCATGAGACTGGATATATCAGCTTGTCATTAGTATTATCTCAGAGTCCTGAAGAAATATGTTCTAATACAAGTAAGAAAATGAACATGCCAGAGAGAATGAGGACAAGCAATGAAAAGGATGGAACAAGCTTCCTTCTTTCATGTCCTTTATATAGGCTGCCACCAGAAGATGTGGCCCAGATTTAAGGTGGATCTTCTCACCTCAAAAGATATGGTGTTCAGATGAATCTCTGCACTTCAAATAAGTCAATCGAAAAAAAAAAGCCCTTATAGGTGCACCCAGGTGTTTAGATTTTAGTTAATTCCAGATGGAGTCAAGTTGACAACAAGCATAATCATCACAGAGGCTATCATAAAAATTCACAACTAGTCGAAATGCAGAGAATGACTTACTCTGGGATGCCCATTCCAATTGATACCTCCATAAGACAAGCCCCATTCCTAAGGTTCAGGTAATATCCCAGAGAACAGCATGAAAAGAGTATAGGAACAAGAGACCCTGGATGTCTGTTCTAAAATAGTGTCCTGAATCTATGACAGGGAAGATACTGCATCCACAGAATATTAATAATATGTCTGCCTAAATAAGGCCTTCACAATGTAGGTGGGGAACATCTCAAAAGGTCCTACCCCCAGAAGAATAGATACAGGCAGGTATTGACTGGTAAGAGAGGGAGAATCAGTCTTCCACAGGTATAAGCCCCTGATAGGTTACCCAAAGTCAATTGGTCAACCCCAAACACATATATGAGCAACACTAAATGGACTAAGCAACGTGTGTTTACATGCATATTTGTGTGTGTGTGTGTGTGTGTGTGTGTGTGTGTGTGTGTGCAGCAATAATATTAAAGAAGAGATCACAAAGTTGAGAGAGGGAGTGGGGAGCATGGGAAGAGTTAGAGGGAAAAGGGGAGTAGAGATGTAAATGCAGTACTCAAGTCAAATTCTAAATTAATAGTAAAATATATGTTAAAAAATACTGTCTACTACCAAGACTTGAATTAACTGTACAGAAAGGAAGAATGACTGTAATTATGACTATCTCTCATACTAGGATACAGAAGAAGAAAACGTGTGGTCACAGAAAAGAGAGGGTGGGAAACGTGTGTTAAAATATATAACATTGATTACATCTTCTTTGTAATCAAGAGGGAATATACAGATGAGGCCCTAAATGCATGTCTAATAGTTGTGGAGCAGAGACATTCATTTCTGTAGATGAAAGTCAGGGTTTCTGTCTCAGTGCCCCATACTGAAAACAAGTTAACCATTCTGTCTATGGTATGAGTGACAAATTGTGGCAGAGATCACAATGGATAAGGCATTTGCATACTAAACCAGACCAGCATCGCCTGCTGTGCTCATTTGTAGAGGCTACCACATATCAGAACTAGATCAACATTGACCGTGGGAAGAGAATAAACTTCAAAGTCCTATGATCAAGTTTAAAATTCTGGTGTTGTTTATTAGAATAATTAGATAGATCTGTGAACTCCTGAACAAGCATTGAAAGCAACACTGCACACATTTTCTAGGTCTCCCCTGGTCTTCCAATACTGAATCAGCACTACATGAGTCATTGAAAAGGTGTAGGCATAAGCAAGATAGATACTAGATTTAGAGGGTCTAAGTCAGATGCTGTAAGTCCATCTTTGACTGAAGCTTGAGTAGCCACAAAGATCAGAAGCCAGCTAGACTCTGTTCCAACTCCATAGACCCTCCAATTGGAGTACATTTTGTTTCGCTCATTTCTTAGCCCAATTTTCTCTAGGTAATCTTCTCTTAAATAGTTTCAGCCAGGATTTTGCTCGAATAAGACAAATAAAATTTCCTAGGGGTACTTCAGCCCAATGTCACAAACCAGGTTCAAAAGAAAAAAAAAAAAAAAAGGCAGGTATTTACTGTGTTCACATTCAGGAAGCTAGAAATCCATACAACTAATAACTTTTGTAGCTATTTGGGTTGAAGTGTCTTTTTGATTTGTGGAGTCAATTCTTTTAAAAAGTCCAAGAAAGGTCTATGGACCTCAGCACAGGATTTTTTAGTCTTAACACAGTTTCTATTATAATTTGCCACATGCAGCATCTCTGCAGATCTTTGAAAATTTTAGATCTCTCTAAACTTTCCATTGCATAAGGCAAGTATAATTTTCTACTTACCACGTACTCTTTTACCAAAGTTATTTTTCACCACCAGGAATATTTCAGTTCAGTAATGTATATAAAGTTTACACTCCTGATTTCATAGTTCCTACATTTACTCAGGAGAAATTTACAGAAAACAGTAATCAATATACAAGGAAATAAAAATGATGATTAATGCTACATAGGTAATTAATGTAGTGTGTTGGAGATGAAGGACAACAGGATGAGAAGAAAAGAAGATAACAGTAGACTAGGGTCTCAGGAGAAAAGAATATCACTAATCTACCTGCATCTGACTCAAAATCCCAAAGATCATTACAAGACATAATTAAAGATTTTGAATGCATAAACTCAGAAGAACATTTCCTATAAAGGAAAGATCTGTAATGTATATATGGATCCATAAATGTTGGCTTATGCATATGTCATACATGTTAATTAACTTCTCTACTTCATTTCATCCATTTCGTTGACCCACCCTTGTTCATTTAAACAAATAAATAGCTTTTGCATGTTTTTCCATCCTCTCTCCTAATGTAGAATTTGCTTCACAGCCATGACTCATTTGACTATTTTCTAACTTGAATTCTAATGTATTATAATCCATATAGCTCCCCCATTGGTCATGTTATTTATTTACATTTGAAATATCTCCATTCCCAATTTCTCCCTCACAACATCTCCCCCATCTCATCCTTCCTCCGCTTTGCCTCTAAGAGGGTGTTCCTCTATCCACCCACCCATTCCCACCCACTCTCACCTCACCCTTTTACCATCCCCCTTCCCTGGGGCAACAAGCTTCCACTGGACCAAGGGCCTCCCTTCCCACTGATGCCAGATAAGGTAAACCTCTGCTGCATATGCAGTTGGAGCCATGGATCTCTCCATGTATACTCAAATAGCCACTCTTAATTCTTCTCCACGTGGATGTGTTAGTTTTCTTTTGCTGTGACCAAACATCATGCCCAACGCCACTTAAAAAGAGAGTTTATTTCATTTACAGTTGTAGAAGCAGAAGAGTCCCTCATAATGGAGAAACAGCAGTCATGGAGCCTGTAACAGGATGCTAAGCATTGACATCTTGAACTTCAATGTTAAAGCAGAGAGTGAAAACAGAGAATGGCTCAAGTCTTTAAGATCTTAAAGCCAGACTCCAATGACACACTTCCTCTAATAAGGTCATAGAACCTCAACCTCTTCAAAAGAAGCTACCAACTGGACAGCAAGCATTCAAATGTCTGGGACTGTGCGGAATATTTCATATGCACCACAAAGCAATGATAAAAAACTGTTTGGCAGTCTAAAATATGAGTATCCAAATCTGATTTTTTTTCTTAATCTGATCAACAAAGTTATGAGAGAAAAAAATTAGTTTGTATCATCATGTCTGCTTGTAGTTCCCTATGTATGTCCCTTCATGGGCCTGTGCTCATGTCAGCTTCCCTTAAAGAGTGTGGATAAACAATTTTTCTGAATGACATAGTTCCAGAGATTGCCAACCAAAGCATCCCTGGCTATGCACTCAAGATCACTCTATCCTTCTCATCATCTACATTCCATTTTTAATTTATCTTCTAGAGAAATCCCTTGAAGACATCAGGGAAGCACCTTGGCTGTAGCAAAAGTTGGAGCAAAGAGACAAAATGTACCTCCTCCTCCCAAGAGATAAGATTGAAACTGATTTTGCCTAGACAGTAAAGCAAATGTTTTAGACCTCTTGGTTTAACTTTTCTAGTGTGAATTATAATGCCATTTTTTAAAAACCTAAACTTGCCACACTTCCTAATGAGTCAAACCATGTTCGAGGTCCTGATAAGAACAAACATGAACAAATCTACAACATACTTAAAACAAACTAATGTAACTATTGAATCAGATTGTTTCATATATGTCTTTTTAATTAATTCAAGTTTAGCCTAATTCATTTCATTACAAGAAAATATTAAATATATAAAAATCAAATTTAGTATATAATTCCATCTTCACTATTGCACAGGTAGTCTAAATATTGACTGAATACCTCTAATGAAAATTTAAAACTAAAATTGAGATTAATTATAAATATAATGCATAGAGGATTTTAAAGACATTGTACTAAAAGGCATTGTAAAATATATGATCATAACTATGATTGTAGAATATATAATCATAAATTATTTATATTACTTATAAGTTAAAATGATATTGGAGATTAAGTTAAGCAAAAAGTATCATTACATTTATTTTACTTTTAAAATGTAGCTATGAAAAATTTTAATTACATATATGGTTCACGTAGTTCTACTGGGCAGCAATTTTACAGATCAGTTCTCAAAAATTAATAGGTATCAGAATTTCCTGCAAGTTATTTTAAACCAGTAAGAAGTTTGATCAAGAATAATGGAGGGTTACAAAGATGTGAGCTGCTGGGCAGTGGTGGTGCACACCTTTAATCCCAGCACTTGGGAGGCAGAGGCAGGCGGATTTCTGAGTTCGAGGCAAAAAAAAAAAAAAAAAAGTTACAAAGATGTGAGCTCAGAGAAAAATCATAATTCAGGAGGGATGTGCAAAATGGGGAGGGGAAAAAAGGATAGCACCTAAAAGATGGAAAAACATGTAGCCAGGACATGACCAGCTCTTCTGGAAAACTTCAAGGATGCTTAAGTTGCCAGGTCTGGTCAGCAAAGAAGACAGAAAGTCAGATGCAATTCAAGTTATCCATGATGCTAAATCTCATTGAAAATCAGAATTATATTCAAACTCCAAAGAAGCTACATAAAAGAGTTTCAGTTAGCGGAGAATTTGGATATATTTCCGTTTTTAAAAAGTCTGACATTAGGCTGGAACAAAGAAGTAATTTCAGGAGAAATCTAAATCCTAGGCTAGAACGAAGAAATTTCAAGCAGGAATCTAAATCTTAGGCTAGAACAAAGAAGTAATTAGAGGCAGAAATCTAAATCCTAAACTAGAACAAAGAAGTAGGCTTCAGGCATGAAAATGACTTTGGGCTAGAACAAGGAAGTCGGCTCAGATATTAGGTCATCGTGATAAGCCCTTAGAAATAGTGATCACAGGAGTGATCACTGGACTCTGTTTATTGTCATGCGTGTTCTTTGACTATCTGGGGTTATTGTCTTGCTTGTTCCTTGACTATTTGCATCTATTGTATTGCTAATTCCTCAACCTAGAACCTACCTTAATACTTGAATGTAATTTGAACAATATAAAGGCAAAAAAAGGAGGAGGAGGGATGGGATGGGAGATTAATGAGGGAGGGGGAATGAGGAAGGGGGATGGCATCTGAAATGTAAATAAATAAAATATCAAAGAAAAAGAAAAGAAAAAGAAAAAAAATTCTGGACAACTAACACACAAAAGCTGTTTAGAACTGACCAAGAGTAAAAACTAACATACAGGAAGACTATTGCCATATTTGAAGTATGCTAAAAACAGCCTCCCAAGTACAATGAAGCTATAGAAACTAATGAATACGAGCACTATTGGGAAAACCTCACTGTCATAGTATGCTCTGTTGCTATGAGCTAACACCATGACACAGCAACTCCAAGGCTTGCTTACACTCAGATGTTTAGACCAGTATCATGATAGTGGGAAGCATGACATACAGCAGACATGTAACTGGATCAATAGGCTTCAGGAAGAAAGAGTCAGTGGGCCTGGCCTGAGCATTTAAAACCCCAAAGCCCACCTCCAGTGACATACTTCTTCTAGCAATGCCACACTTCTTCCAACAATACCATACCTCCTGTGCCATTCCTTGATGACTAAGCATTCAAATGTATGACCCGATCGGGGCCATTCATATTTTCTACCACACTCACGATGCAATGTTAACTAAAAAAGAAGATGAGATCATGATTTCATCAATGGCATAGTTACACACATATATTCATGCAGAAAACTTATATACATCGAGTGAATGAATAAAATAGTATTATTTCTAAATGGCAAAGGGGATTTGGTATTCGAGAAGCACAGGCGACAAGATCATATTGTGAAAATGTACTATTTACTTATCTGGCTGATGTCACCACACACCTGACAGAAACAAGAATGAAGAGTGAAAACCATTGGAGAATGAATGCCAGTTTTCCTTTCAGTTTTTAAATGAATGTACCATTTTACAAAGCAGACTGAGAAACTTGTTCTAACTAATTGAAGAGGTTCTCTCTCACGTCTGGTAATATTTATATATGTGATTATCACTGCAGAGTAAAATCTGTATTGTTTTGTTATAATACACAGAGCATCCCATTATGATGCCATTCTCTGGGCTGCAAGCACAGACAACACACCATTCACTAGTGACTAGTTTTAGGCAAACTACATACAAGCTAGAATCATTTTAAAAGCAGGAATCTCAGCTGAGAAGATACCCCATTAAAATGGCCAGTGAGAAAGCCTATGGTGTATTTTATTGATGACTGATCTGGGACAGTCCAGTTTGTTCTGGGTGGTGCCAGACTGCACGGCAGTCCTGGATGCTATGGAAAATAGGCTGACTAAGCCACTAAGCAGTGCTCCTGTGTGTTCTCTGCTTCAGATCCTGCCTGCAGGTTTCTGTCTTGAGTTCCTGTCCTGAAGTCCTTTCATGACAGGCTGTGATATGGACTTGTAAGCAGAAATATTCATGGTGCTCTGTAACTCACTTTGGCCATGGTGTTGTTTTATTTCAGCAATAGAAACCCTAAAATGTGGACATTCCATTCATACTAAAGTTGATGTATCCAATCTCCAATTGGACAATAATGTTGGTCATTTGATCTCAGGTTGTCATTATAAAACTGTTCATCAGTTAAAAAGACATAAAATATCTTGTTAAGTACTTACTATTTCTAGGCTGCAGTATTATAACTTGTTACATGTTAATTTTATTTCCCATACCTTACCAAATAATGAATTAAATGATCTTTAAACATATTACTGTTGAGGATAAATTTCTTCATCTGGGGTTTTAAAAAGACTTGTTAATGATGACTTTGATAATCTGATTTTTTTTTTAAAAAGAAAAGGACTAAAAAAATTAGTATCTTTTCTTTATTCTGCTAAGGATCAAAGCCTGAGAATACTACTTAAACAATTAATCAATTTTACTACAATTTTAAATTGTGGGCTGGCAAGATGGTTGTTGGTAAAAGCACTTTCTACCCAGTCTAACAACCTGAGTTTGATACAGGCTCCTGAAAGTTATCCTCTGATCTTTACATATACTCTGTGACATGCTTGTATGCATGTGCTCCTGTGTGTGTGTGAGAGAGAGACAGAGAGAGAGAGAAGAGAGGAGAGAGAGAGAAGAGAAAGAGAGAAAGGAGAGAAAGAGAGAGAGAAGAGAGAGAGAAGGAGAAACAGAAAGACGCAGAGACAGAGAGACAGAGAGAGAGGGACTCAATAAATAAAAATGTAATTAAAAGTTTTGAAAATTAAATGGTAGGCTGAGGATATAGCTGTGTGGTAGAGCACCTGTCCAGTATGAGTAAGGCCTTAAGTTCAATTCTTAGTACAAAAAAAAGTTAAAATTACTTGATTATGACATATACATGATATACAAACATAATAACAAATTGCTGTAATGTACCTGGTAACATATTACAAGAGATCTACTATGTATGACATAAAACAAGTTTTTAATTAAGAGGAATCCAAAATCCTACAGAAAATAGGCAATGATAAGAATAAAACCCCACAAAATATCAGAAATAACAGGCCTATGAAAATTTTAATTTCATCCATACCTAGAGAAATGCAGGAAATTTAATTTCTCCCACTGAGTTGGCAAAACTTGAAAACCAAAACCAAAAGCTGTACACAATGGGATGCTATTTATCCTTTTAAAAGAAGAAGGTCATTTCATTGTAGCAACAAAATATAACAACCCTTCCTAAAGAGGAATGTGACAATGCTTTAAAAACTAAGGATGCATTTACCCTTCAATTCAATAGCCAGACTTTTCTTTGAATAGTTCAGAAAACTTGTGTGTGTCTAGGTATAAAGAAAGAATGATGAAAATAACAAATGGGATGAAATGTTAAAAAGAGGAGAACTGAGATCAAAGATAACATACCCCGGTATTATTCCTGAAAATTTCTGGCTGATATTATGTTTTAGAAAGTTTAAGAGATAAGCATATAAGAAGCAATGTTTGTAATCATCCTGAGTGTTTGCAACTATTGAAGCTGATAAAAAAAATTCAAAATGAAATAGTATAAAAGAAAATGTTCATATAATAAAGCTGCTGTATTGTGTTCTTTCTTTTACTCAAATTTTGGGGCACCTTCCATAAATATAAAGAAATTATGCATTGTGTTGAAATAATTTGATAAAATTGCTTGCATCATCTGGTTAGAAGAAATAGTAGCATTTATTTTTTTATTAATATGAAGTTCTTAAATGACAGTGTTTAAGACATATAACATTATACAAAGTGCCAGGACTGGGAGGCAGGAGTGTGTGGGTGGGTAGATGGGGGTCACACCCCCATAGAAGCAGGGGGAGAGGAGATAGGATAGGGGGTTTCCAGAAGGGAAATGAGGAAAGGGGATAACATTTGAAATTAAAATAAAAAAATATCCAATAAAAAAAGAAAGTTTTTCCCTATGTACTTTAAGTTGATTTTTTAATTAAAGAAATAAATTTAATTTAAAAGGTAAAACTAAGTTACTATTTCAAAGTATTGTTTGAGCATAAGTTCTTCCCACTGTTGTCTGAGCAAAGCGTAAGTGGCCATATGGAATGGGGCAAACCATGAACTCTCAAAGCCTGGTTTTAATTCTATGCTATTCACCAGTTTTTTGTGTTTGTTTTTTTTTTTTTTGAAATATAAAAATGAATAGCCTTAGAATGTAACTTTCAGAGCTGTCAACAGCAAAACACAGTGACACAGCATCATGCTAAAACAGGCATGCAACTAGCAACAGACCATCAGTTCAAAATTGTGCTTTCCTGACTTTAACACTCCAGAACTTACTATAGCATCATTCAAGGTTGTCAACAGGTCAATTAGTAGACAAATGGGTAAGGAAAAAGGAGTATAAAAATTCCACGGAATACCAGAAATTCTATCATTCACAGCAAAATGAGTAGGCCTGGAGAGTATCATGCTAAGTGAGTGAGATTCATTAAGACAACATTCTCCCAAGGCCATATTCCCATTCTATGATCTATGGCCCTCATACACAGGGAACATTCTTCAAGAAGATGTACATACGTGAGTACATCGGAATTTTTACACAATGATCCAAACATGACTGCAGGAATTAGACAGTTACCAGACACTGCAGGAGTAACCAGGAAGGAAAGGAAAAGACCAACCAGTTAGGTATCAGGAATAAGCTCTTGAGTTCCACTGAACAGGGTTAGGGTGACATCCACAGTCAACAATCCTGTAGAGTCAAAACCAGAAAAGAATCTTACTAGAAAGAATGGATAAATGCTTACAAAGATTGGAAAGTTAAACATTCTGATTGGACCAAAATACTAGACCCATATATGTGTATAATTATTGTGGATCAATTGAAAATATTATTCTTGATAAACACAGGGTTGCTCATCTCAGGAGGAGCTAGAGGCAGGGAGAATAGTGCCTAGCAGATTGTTCTGAGTTGTGTCTCTCATAGTTAGTGCTAACACAGAACACAGCTGGATCCCAGTAAGGAATGTGTTGGAAATGCTGATTCTCAGGTCTGCCTCTGGTGCTTCTGATCTGGGCTTGGGATCTACCTGTAGTTTAACAGCCTTCAAATAATTCAGATGCACAGTAAACCTATAGGAAAATAACCGCAGCACTGCAGTGTTTTATCTGGAACAAGAAAAAGGAAATTCTGTAGTATTAGAGGGACAGAAATTTCTGGGCAGGGGATATATTTCTAATAAAGACTGTAAGGGTCTAAAGTCAGATGCGAACCATTTGGTCTGGTGTGGTCTGTTCTAAGCCACTCTCGGATACATTTAGCTTTGGACCTGTGTGTATTGCTTCCTAAAAGCAGTAATTTTCATTACTTGGTTTTATACTCACAATAATTTCCAATCAATTTAATCTTTTAAAATTGCAGTGAATTAGCAGTAAATATCTTCAGATTTCTGTTAGCTGACTTCTTGTCCTTACATATTCAATTTCTGTATGAACTTTGGAAGCCAATTTACCTGAAGAGCTTCAGGTTGGCAGTCCTAGTAAGATCTATTTTATCCTCAAATTTGCAGAGTGATCGAGAAAAGCACATTATTTTACTGGCTCTTCTTATTGAAGAGAAGTATTTCCTTTTATTTTTCTGTTTCCTTTCTGTACGGTATTGACTTTCATTTACAAAGAAAAAACAATTTTTTTTTTTTTTTTTTTTTAGAAAATGTTTCTGCTTCGATTCATTTTTCCATACATGTGAACAAGTTACTTGCTAATATTTCGATTCAAAATGTTATATTTTTTTTTCTCTTATCTAATTGCATAGGACAGTAACAACAGAGCAATAGCGGTGGTCAGACACCTCTTGTTTCATTTGTTTCCCTTGCATTTGTGCGAAATGCTAAAAGTGTTTGATAAATAGATGTTTTACCAGCTTTCTGTCAAGATACTGTAGTTTGTGCAGTTTCACATTCCTCGTGCCTTTTAAATCTGAAAACTCACACCTTCATTTGTTTAGACAAGAATCTAAAGTCTCATCTATCCCTTCAAAAAAAGAGGGGAAAAAAGGGATGGGAGTTGTGACCCAGAGAGGACAGTAGACCTGGGGGGCGGGGGGCGGGGAGGGTTGGCTGAACTGGAGCAAAAGCCAAACAACTCAGAAGTTCCTTCCTGCTGGAGCCAAGCACCCTGCTATTCTATAGAGGAAAACTCAGCCAAGTGGGGAGGAGTCCGTCACCTCCCCACCCCCACCCCATTTTGGTGCCACCCTCGTAGATGAAACGTGAGCCTGGGTGGCCAAGGACGCCAGAGAGGCTGTCTTTTGCTGGCCAGAGCACAGCACCTTTGGGCGGAACATAAAGCTCCTGCGGCAGCTCATCCAGGCTGGGACCACCGACGCCCAGCTGCCTTGCACCCGGCGGGATTACCCAGGGCTGGGGTCATGGCCAGGACGGCTCTGGACACTGCCCTCGGGAGCATATCCTTGTTCTCCTGACCGCCTGTATCCTCCGCATCGCTGCTGGGGTTCCTGGCTGTCCCTTCACTTCAGTCTCGGTCAGGTCTACCCGTCTGTCCTAGAGCAGCTTGGGCCACCGGCTTGGATGGACGCGCTGAGGCTGCCCCGGCGTCCAGGGGTCCTGCTTCCGAAGTTGATCTTGCTCTTTGTTTATGCAGGTCAGTGATAGCGGGAACAGGGACAGATGGTCCAGCCAGGGGCGTGGGGTCAACGCAGGAATGTAGAATAGGGTGGCGAATCCCTTAGGAGGCAACACCAGACACTCCTGCTCAACCCCATCTCTCCTTTAACATTACTAATTTGCTGTTTTGCTTTCTTTTTTGTTTGTAAAACAACTCAAAAGCTCGCATTTAAGAGGATTTTAATCTAGCTAATGTAAAAACACATCCAGGATTTAAATGAACTTTGGTCCAGGCCCGCCAGAGACTCTATAAAACACTTGAAACTTAAAGGTGAAGTTATTCAAAATAAACGACTTTTGTATTTTATCTCAGGCTGCGCACGTCTGGAATAATCCAGTTTTTCCTCTTTCAGTTACTTTAGACATGTCCCCAATTTTTTAGAAGCACCACAAAATCGACTGAGCTACCTTATGCTCTGAGATATACAGTCTGGGTGAAATAGAATTTCACTAGGCGACTATGATTTTCTTTTTTAAATGTGACTAAGGACCTGTTTGTGAAAGGCCCCTCGTTTCCCTCCTTATAATTATTAGTAGTGGCAATTGCTGATAATTAATGAAGCAGAGTGTTTTCCTTCTTTTGAGCTTGATAGGGAGCTTTAGATGGCCTTTCACTGGTTAGTCAAGTATAAATTTAATTACACGTGTGCTTCTTGCATCCTCGTGTTCACAGGCAATGCGCGCTTAAAAGCATCTTGTGTTTCTAACTTTCTTAGACAATGAATCACAGGCTGACCTAGGCATCCGCAGTGCTGTTCAGTTCTCCATGCTTCCCAAGACACTCCAACTGAAAGGAAGATGTTCTTCAGCCTCCTTCATTACAACAAAACAATTGAATTTCACCATTGCATCAAAATAATCAAATTCCTCACTCCAGAAAGGAGTTCTTGAAGGTTGAAAATTTTAATCTATTAAGATGCAAACTAGGTTCTGGCATTGAGTGCAGTTAGTCAAGTATTTGCCAAACAAACAAAAAGGCTTGGATTCAATCCCCTGTACAGCTGGTAGCTGAGAAGGCCCATGTCTGTAAGCCCAGAACTAGGGAAGTAAAGGCAGGAAAGTCAGAAGTTCCAGGTCATGGTCAGTTGTATAGTTAATTTAAGACTCCAATCCCACCTCACAGGAGACCTTGTCTCAAAAAGAAGCATATTTTAAAGAGCAAATTGATATCTAAAAGTTATATTAAAGACAGTATAAGGCCGGCGGTGTGGCGCACGCCTTTAATCCAGCACTTGGAGGCAGAGCAGGCGGATTTCTGAGTTCGAGGCAGCCTGGTCTACGAGCGAGTTCCAGGACAGCCCGATACACAGAGAAACCCTGTCTCAGAAAAACCAAAAAAAAAAAAAAAAAAAAAAAAAAAGACAGTATAAAGGTTTTTTTAAGATTTGTTTATTTTATGTGCGTGAGTACACTGTAGCTCTGTCTTCAGAAACACTAGAAGAAGCATCAGATCCCGTCACAGATGGCTGTGAGTCACCTGTGGTTGCTGGGAATCGAACTCAGGACCTCTGGAAGAGCAGTCAGTGCTACTTAACCACTGAGCTATCTCTACAGCCCCAGTATAAAGTTAATTAAAGTAGAAAGAGTACCTCTTACTTGATGAAGACAGTTCCAATTCTAGTGATTGTAGCATTTCTGCTGTTGAGACTGTGTACAGTGTTTCTATCGGAGGCACTAAGTATCAATGGTCCTGGTTACTTTACATCAACATCTCCCTTCTAGTTACTTGAAAAGGATGATTCTCCCTACCTCTTCAGTTATCAAAGTAACACAAACTCAAGAAAATAGCAGGAAGCAAATGATGCGGCAGGTGATACTGCTGCCTTGACTCAGGACCCTCATGGGGCTCAGCTTCTTGTTTGTGTCTCTTCCCTGGAGCAGGGCAGACTGAAAGGCTGCTCTTGTCCTTTTCTCACTCTCTGGTTTACGTGCACAGCTCCTCCATGTTCAGGGAACCTCATCAATAGCCAGCAACTAGCGAGGTGGTTTCTATGGTAGTTTTCACTTTCCCAGGCTTCTTTCTATCTAATCAGCTACAGAGGAGTTGCAAGCCCAGCTCTAGGGTGGTTTGCTGGCTTGTTTGAGAAATGTTGAGCTGATGAGTTCTTTGGTAAAAATTCCGAACCTCCTATTTCAGAGGGCATTTTAAGGTTACCACATTTATTTGATGCTGGAGCAGAGGTCATGCTCTTGATTTTCGGTGGATGGTAAGGTGAGCTCGTAGATCAGTTTAATGTGTGAAAGCATGTTCACAGGACACGTACAATCTTGTACTAGAGTTATCAAAGAAGGGGGCCATTTCAAGAGAGTAAGCCCGTTAGGGTAATGCTTCCTATGTTCACCAAGAGAGCCTCACAGGCAGGCAAGGCTACTAGACCACAGAAGAACTCAGTCATATTCAGGTATAACTTGCGAAATCTGAATGAAGAAAACAAGCAAGAACAAGACATTTAGAGAGTAAAAAAGCCCTGGACCAAGAAAACATTAAGATATAGCATTCTCATAGGCTGTATGGTAAAATGAGTAATCCCAACAATGGCTAGTTCAGTTTGGTTGGAACTGAGACATGTAACTGGACACACGTGTTGTGGTTAAATGCCCGAACACTCTAATAAATGAATTCTAATAAGTGGTTTCACAACACAGAAAACCCCTAAGTGGATACATTGACCATGGCCTCATTATATTGCACAAAGCAAATGAAATACATTCATGTTCTCTTTGGTTAAAGTAAGCAAATAGTAATTATCTTCTATGCTTAATACGTTGTGGTTTTTTTTTTTTTGAGTAACTTTTGGAAAGAGTTCCCAATGAAGTGTTTACATTATTGTACAATTCCCACTGCAGGCTACAAAGAGGATCGTCAGTTTACCTTCTGGGCCTCAGCTCCTCCTTTTCCTTCCTCTCAGCTTCAGCAACAGCTGGCAGAAGCCATTTCTAAGCAAGAGATTCAAGCCAGATAGAGCTATCCTGTACTCCTGAAGGTGGGGTGGGCAGGTATGCTGGGGGAACCTCCCAGATGACACTTTTCATTGAAAACAACTAGAAGACGGTTTGAATTCATTTTCAGGGATATTAATTCGGATATTAGGAGTGATTTTTTTTAAGTCTTTATTTTCCGGGGACAACTAGACCGTTCCATTATTTCACAAAGGAGAAAGAGCCCAGTGAGGTGTGCACTGTGATCTCCACCATAGTACTCTCATAATATGAGAAAAAAATGACTATGATAGCACAATTAGCTTCCAGGTCTGATTGGAGGAAGGGCTATGATGGTGAGGACATTCGTCAAGTTACGAATGTCACCGTTTTCTGTAGTTTAATTCTGGGAAGTAGACAGCAGTGCTAGAAAGTACCAAAAACCAACGAACCATGTGTGACACGGATGTTTGCTGCAGGAATTATCAGCTTCGTGGCTCGAGACTCTGGGGCTTGGTTTCCTGTAAAGCTGGCTCCTGTAAAGTGTTTTGATAACACAGTGTCCTCATGTCAGAAGTAACAGTAACGAGTGCAATGGGGCAGTTGAATCATTCAGTTCCTGGGAAGGTTAATTGGAAGTCAGAGCTCCCGGCTAGCATCAGGAGTGATGGGGTCTTCACTTCATGATCTCGGTAGCTATTAAGAACAAAACAGCAGCACATCCCTGCTAGCCTCTGCAGAGAGCTGACTTATCTAAATACCTGAATCAATTGAACAACAACAGAAAAAAAAATATCAAGCTGGAGAAATTCACTAAGGACACTGTAGAATAGGAAGCCTAAACAATCACGGTGCCCTAGCTGGGAGAAGTGGCATATGCTTCTAATCCCAGTGTGTGGAGTATAAAGTCAAGAGATCTAGGGTTAAAGGTCATCTTCAGCATTCTCGTAGCCAGTTCAGCCTGGGCTACACCAACCAGACAATCAAAAAGTGATGCATTTTCTTGAAAATACTGTTGATGTTGTAGCTTCTTTCTTGGAGCTATATGATTGATTATGTTCCTCGTGTGGATTTAAGTAGAGTAACAAAAATAATTTCCCTTTCCAGTCAAGTGGAAACTTTTAAAGTTCATTTTGTTTATCTGTGATACAGAAATAAGGTGAAGAGGAAGAAAATATGACCTTTCTCATTTGTTCCATGAGAACCACATTAATTAACAAAGTCGGACGGCCTCTGCTCTCTTTGGATCACGTCTTAGGAAGACCTGGTTTAAAAGCTCCCCTCAGGTTTCCTTTTTAAAGAAAGCAATAAAATAACATGTGTCCATAAATATAATGCCTTATACTTTCAATATATTAGCTTTGATAGGAATAAAAACTTCATATAATTTATAGCATACAATCCACATTACTTTCAGGCGCTGAGCTGGAAGCAGCTCATTTTGAAATTCTTGAGTATACAATGTAAATTGTGGGACTAGAATGCTTTTAAAATATGTACCTGAAACTCATACACTATGGTTTCTACTGCTTCTGCAAGCGCAACGGTAATCGTATACCATAAAATAAATCGTTGGGTGGGACAACGAGTTATTTAAGGTCAGTGTGATTCTTATTAAAGACTTTTGCATAAATTCTGTTGTTGAAAAGTGCATACTGAAAAGCAACATGGTCCTATTAGGTCCAACACGTCCTTTTAATCAGAAATTTCCTGAATCACATTGTGCTGTTTTATAGTTTATTGATTCTTCAATATGATAGCAAGTAAACTGTCAATTTACAAAGTTATTTATATGGTCATTTTCTCTAACCAGCCCCTTGCCTTCCCAGCCTAGTAGATCAACAGGATGCAGACACAATTCTGTAATTGTATGTTTAGGAAGTCTAATTATGGAGGTAAAAATAACATAAGAAAAAGCATTACTAAATTACCATGGCAAATATACATTTCAGTTTTCAATGATCACTGTTGGTATTACCCATGCCAATAATATCTTTCATCACTTGAACTTAATAGAGAATCAATACTCCAAAGTCAGGAAATTTTGCTGTATAGAAGCTATTATAAAAACTCCACTGGCAGCTTTATTGACTGATGAGCTGATACATTCCTTCTGTCATAATCTTGTTCACCCAAAGCCAACTTTGCAACTACAGACACAATGTTCAGAGCAGGGGACTTGGGAAGAATGGCTTTATGTCTACCAGCTTAGAGTCTACCCAGGGAGAAAGGACAATATAGACTCTTAGGTTTTGGAATTTAGAGTGTGAAAATGAATATCTCTGTGTGCTAAAAGCTGGTTGGTTTAGACACGAATGGGATAAATTTTCCTTAAACTGAGATTTCACAACTTCAACCGCTCTCATTTTTCCTTTGTAGAGGATTGCCTTGCTCAGTGTGGCAAAGAGTGCCGATCTTACTGCTGCGATGGAAGTACACCCTACTGTTGCTCCTACTACGCCTATATTGGGAACATTCTCTCGTGAGTAGGGGTCAAACCTGACAGTATTCTTCTCTTCCTTTCCAATCACTCTTTCGAGAAGCACTAAGTTACGAGTGCAGACAAGAGTTAAGATTGCTACAGGAGACGGGTGGCTCATGCTTGTAATGTAGTTCCAGCACTGGGAGGCTGAGCCACAGGGATTGCCAAGAGTTCAAAGGCAGCCTGAGTAACACAATTATTCCCAGGCCAGTCTGGAATACTGCATGAAATTTCATCTCACACACACACACACACACACACACACACTAATTGGCAAAGCAATTAATTGCCAATCAAACACACACACACACACACACACACACACAATCAAAAGATTGGTTATTGATTTAAAATTTTTACTAAAGATTTAAACACTCACCAATACCATGTATATAATATTACTTGATAGATGTGTAAATTAATAAAAATTGTCTTTACTAGAAGGCAGTTTTAAAAGTACGCTTTCATTGTTTCTTGTATGTATTATAATAATGAGTCAAGTAGTCTTATTATTGATAAACTCTTTCATGATTTACTTTGGTCTTCTGTATTGAAGGATGTATAAACTAACATTTCTTGTTAAATTATGGTCAGCTTATTCACCAACCATGCCCTAAATCATCTAATACATCACTAGTTAAGGAAAATGAGAGATTATAAATAAGGAAAACAATTGTAATATGAAATCTCAGTTATTTATATAATGCATATATGACAACTCAGAAATAAATTTAGAACCTAAATAAAGGTAGGTGTGCGTAAAATATAATCACACCCCACACAGAGAAACTCAGTCTGTGTTAAGCAGGTCCACTGTATTGGATTAAGAATGTATTTTATTGCTGCTTCTGATCAAAGGACAATGGGGGTGATCCATGCCTTTGTTAAAAGCCTCGAAAATTATTTTTGTAGTTCTGATAGATCCATGTATGTGTGGGCTTGTGGCTCCTCTGCCCATAGAGTTGAGAAGTGAAAAGCAAGAACTAGTAGAAAGGATTTTCCTTCAGTCAGTGCCTCCAGTGGCTCTCAGCTATGAGCAGTGGTCCAACCTCTCTTCTGTTTTCCTTCTCCATGTGCCCATGGATGAGTGGAAACTTATTTTCCTAGGGAGCTCAGCTCAACTTCTGTCTCCTGAAGGCTCAGGAGGAAACAGGAAGCTTCCTTAAGGTTTGTTCGAAGCAGCCCAGCTGCTCCAAAAACATGCCCGTTGAGAGGCCTGGCAACAAAATCCTCTGTTTCTCAAAAGGGAAATCCATCACAACAAAAACTTTCTAGAATCCACATTAGATCTACTATTACAGATCTATTTGACTATAGACCTCGTTCCCCTAAAAAGTCTGGTTTGGGATACTCTTAAAGACTATTAGTTATGAAAGAAATGCCAGGATGAAATTTTAAAAATGAATGATTTGTTAGTTTTAAGTGGAGATTAAATATTCAATGAAATATAACTAAGTAAATTTTCTGAATTTTCACTTATGGAGGATTCAGTGGCAAAGCAATTTATTGCCAATCAGCACTTATTTTTTTTAAACGGGAATGGGATAACTCAAATATCTATAATGACTTTTATGATTGTAGATAGCTACACAGAATAAAAGATAATTAAAAGCTTCCAATTAATAAATTATATTTTTAATGATTTTGAATGTCTTGTACTACCGTTCCAGTACATGTGTGAGTGGAACAAGTCATGAGTATGATTGAGCAAGTTTGGAATTCTTTAGTTCTGAGTCCTTGATGCCTTTAAATTTAGTGACATTCCCTAAATTTCAGTATGTATGGTGTCTAGTTTATTAACTTCCCACTCTGTCTCAGTGGGAAATAAATATTGTGGCTATAACTATTAACCAGAATATCTTAAATTTTTTAATTTGAAAATATGTTCTCTGTGACTTAGATTCAAAAAAGAAATTTGCACCTTTCCGATCATACATTAATCGAGGTCACTAGAACCATGGGCTTGTTATGCATAAACGGGGAAAGAGGAATTGTGTTTTGCACGGGAAAAGTAAAACCAGATGGCATTATATGTCAGGCAGTTAAAACTGAACTTTCTGTCAAAAATAGAAACTTTTGAGTAAAGCTCTTGCTAAACAATTCTTAGGAACAAAAAAAAAACTTTAAAGTGTTTTTCCCACTGGATGGAGGAGGATACATTTTCAGGATTTCCAGTGATTGTTTAACATTTGAAAGGAGTTTTCAACTCCACCCAAGCCTTTTTTTTTTCTGTTATGTTGTAGTAGGTGGGGCGGGGGGGCGGGGGGGGCGGGCATCAGTCCTAAGAGTGGTCACATGAGTTCTTTTATGCACATGTTTCCTAATATTGCTGGTTCAGAATTCAAAATCTGTACTTCCTTCCTCAAGCTCCTGGGCACATTCTGTTAAATAATTTGAATCATCTTAACAGACAGTTAAATTTTTTAGGTTATCAGGAAAGTTGAAAAAGAAGGAAGAAAAGAAAAAAAAAGAAAGAGAGAGAGAGAGAAAGAAAACAATGAAGATAATAAAATTTAGTCTTGAATAATTTTATAAACTAGATTTATCTTGTGGTTTAGTTTCAAAATAAAATGCCAACATTTAGTTTAAAATGAACTTTAAAAAAAAAAAAAACTGAGGGAGACCTCAGAAGATAATTAGGCCATTCTGTAATGTCTACAAATTGGTTAAATGAGGAGTATGGGGCCTCTCTCTACCACTGCAGCAATTACAGCTCAGGAGGGATATGTTGCTTTTTAAAACTTAACGTGTGTGTGTGCGTGTGCGTGTGCGTGTGGTGTGTGTCTGTGTCTGTATCTGAAAGAGAGAGAGACACAGAAAGACAGAAACATAGACAGAGAAAAGTGTGTTTTTACAATGAGATGTTTAGAAAGGCTTCACAAGTGGCATTGGATAAGAGTTTTAAAGGAAGGGTGCATGTTTATACAAATGAACAGTGAAGGAAAGGAAATTCCTTCGAGACAGAGAGACTCCTGCATACACAGCCAAAGATAGAAGCAAGGAAATGATCTTTTGGCAAAATCCGTCTTGTTCAAAGTTACCGGAAGGGAAATTAAACTTGGATTCAGAGATACAAAAATGAGGGGTCAGATAAAAGGTGGATTATTATTAATAGACTCTTACTGGCTATGCCTCCCCGAATTAAAATGAAACAATTCCATTTTCCATGGAAAAAGTAGACATATGACTTTATGTAGGTATAAGACACAATCTTAGATACCACTAAGAACATAGAGAGAGGGACGTCCTCAAATAGAAATGTCAAGTATTCCATAGACAAAAATCAGAAAGGACACAGGGCAAATGTGTAGAACACTTTGGTTAGACTATAGGACATGATAATGATTTCTATATTTAACAGATTTTTTTGATAATATGAGCATGTGGCTAAAAAACAAGGTGAGAATTTGAGTTAATTGAGAAATAAGGAATTTCCCACCAGATTGAGTCACACACATTATTCAGCAACTCTTCCACAGAGAAGGTGGGACACCCTAATGGATATGTAGAGATGCTTGCATCTATGTTGTTGATAGAACCGTTCCCTAGAAGTGAATCTAGTGAAAAGCTGTGGTTTGTAAAGTACTCTTTAGAACTGGTAGAATCCAAGGAAGTACAGGATATTACAGAGTCACTAATTACTGTTATCCACTGGTGCAAAATAATAACATAACCTTACTGAAAATAAAGACACTCCACCATATCAGAAATAACTGTACAATCTTATTTGTTAGCCAGATTGACTGGGAGCTAGTGTAAGCCAGACCATCAGATGTAGAACTTAACTCTCTAACTCCAAAATAGGATTTTGCTTTTCTAGTCTGCCGTTTTAAAATGAAGATTAATCCAAGCACACCTAATAGCAGAAAAACACACCCATAGGAAGCAATGAAGAGGAAGAACTAACAATGCAGATCCTAGTGAGATATGGTTTCTTTTCTTTTCAATGAAATATGAAAGATGTATTACTCACAGTTTTGCAAAGACAGCTAATAAATATCACTACTGTGATTTTCAGAGCCATGCTATGCATGAGGGCAAAACAAAGTTAAAAAATAAAGGTTTTCCATTTCGAAATGACATTTGTGGTCCTGTGGTAATTAAGTCACTGAGGATGTTAATTGAACTCAGGAGACTTTTCATCAGTTAAGAATAGCATTTAAATGGAAATAAAATTATTTTAGTTTCATAAATGAAAAAAAAAAAAACCCTGAAAAAAGTAAGTGCTGAGCAAATCCAGTTTTTGAGTGTTCTAGCTGTTTGTCTCTTACTGTGATAAACCCACAACCAGAAGCACCGTCTGGGAGGAAGGAATTGATTGGCTTACACAGTCCACCATAAAGGGAAGCAAGACCTGGAGTCAGATACTGAAACAGGGACCATAAAAGAATGACTTTGCTCCACATTGCTTGCTTGACCTGCTTTCTTATCAACCCAGGAATACCAGTCTAAAGTGGGACCAGTTTCCAGTGGGCTTGACTTTTCCATGTCAACCATAAATCTACAAAATATTGGGCAGTCTATTGGAAGCAATTTCTCAGTTAAACTTCTATTTTCTAGGTGAATTTAGTTTCTGTTGATTTGATAAAAAAAGAAAAAAAAAACTAACAAATATTATGGAAGTCTCAGTTTTGTTTTATTAATAGTGCCATGATGAACAACAACCAAAAAAGACAATGTTAAAAATAATAAAGATGAACTTGATTGAAAATATAAAGATAATTTCTGTTTTATCAAGGTAGAAAGAAGGTGTCCTCTCTCAGAAGGGCATAATTATATATTAGGGTTTATTTTATTAACAGAAAATATAAATGTGTTGATAAAAGAAACTTTTCAGTCAAATGTATTATCTACTCTAATTGCCTCTAAAAATGAAGTGTACTTAACATAAATATTTGTTTGAGGAAAAAAAATAGGTGAAGTTTCTAGGACAAAGCCTCAACAAATTATTTGTAGAAATGCACTCCAGCTATTCTGTGCTCTATACCGACTGCTGCAGGATGAAGCCATCAATAAAACATAGACCTGCCTGTGTGTTTCTTGGGAACTAGCGGGTAACAGAGAGCTCTAAGCACATTACTTAGCCTGCTATGGTTGGTAGAGCTGAAAATCTGGCAGAACCAAAAAAGACCAGGCTTCTCTCTGCCCTGAGCATGCCCCGAAGGCTTCTTGAAGAGGAATTATTCTAAAATCTAACTCAAGAGCTGGGCATGTTGTGCAGTTGCTAGAGAACTTGCCTAGCAACCACAAGACCTTAGCTTGGTTCTCCAGCACTGCCCAAACCAAGTATGGTAGTACATACCCATAATGCCAGCCTGTGGGAGGTAGAGGTAGAGGGGTCAGAAGTTCAAAGTCATCTTTAACTATAAAGAGTTCAGGACAGCCATAACTGCAGGAGACACGGCTATAAATAAATAAATCTCAAAAGTAAAAGGAACTGATAAAATGTATTCCACACTGTTCAAACATTTAGAAAATTATGGATAGAGGGGAAATTTTAGGTTAATAGATTATCTTCATAAAATCAAATCATTTTGCATTAATTCCCATCTTAGTGGTATGCAGATGCCTCCCTTTAAAGCCAGTGATAGACAAGCCTGTCTGTCACTGTGACTACTCAGTAGTGTACTGAAAATCTCAACCAGCATGTCCCATAAGGCAGCATAAGGAAGATAAAGTAATTGGAAAGGTGGAAACTAAATTATTGATGATTGTCATTTAAAATATTGTGATCGTTAATACAGAATTTTTAAACTAACAAAATTTCACCAAGTAGGCAGTGTATACAATTTATGTAACAAAATTAGTGGACTGCTATATGCCAGCAACACATACTAGGAATCCTAATGTGTATGCAAATAAACACCCAAACCACCATAAGGGCCATAAGAGAGATGAGTTATGACTCAACAGTGTAGTACTTGCCTTGTAGGCAGAAATTCCTGGCTTCCATCCCCATCATTCCTCCACTCCCAACAAAAGACTCGGGGTAAATAGTAGACCACTCCATATATACTTGATATTTATGGAGCAACAGAAACACATAAAACTTCAATAGTGTTATATACTTTTGTGTCAATGTGATGAAAACACCTCTTTGTATGACCCTCTAGGCTTGGGCAAATTCTCAGGAGCAGGAGGTCATGTGTGGCAGAGGACCTTCCTCACTGCTTGCTGGCAGAAAGCAGAGAGAAGACAGGAAGTAGTCAAGGATAATCTTGCCCCAGGGACCTGATTCCAGAGGCCTCCCTCCTCCAGTTAGTCCCTACCTCCTCACGTTTCCAGAACTTACCAAAACAGCACCACACACTGGGTACCTAGGCTCTACCACATGTGCCTATGAAGGCATTTCATATTCAGACCACATCATGAGGAGGGAAGAGAGGCCAGCATCATTTCTGTGGATGGGATATTGTAGTGATGCCAGTTTTTCCAGGACTATCTGCAGTTCCATGGCACTTCAGTCAAAATCCTCAGAGTTACTATTCATGGAATTTGGAATACTATGCCCAAGGTTTATATGTGATAAAGACCTTAGAAAACTGAAAATGGCTGTAATAAAAGCCACAGAACATTTATCATACCTCTATAATTCCAGTTACTCGGGGACTTGAGGCTAAATGAGCCTGAGTCCAAGGCTAGCCAGGCAAAACTGTTGAAAATACCTGTCTCTGGAAGTTACTGCGCTGAATGTTCTTGGATAAATGGTAGCTGAACAAGGTAGCAACTGAGTTATGATCCTCAGTGAACCCACAACATGAAAGACAGAACTACCTCCTTAGAGTCGTCCTTTGATCTACACATACTGCTCCATGACACAACATGCTGTAATAACACACACAACATAAACATTACACATGTCACAGGTCACATGTCCACACATCAACACAAATTCACACACACACCATTAATCACCACTGAGTCAAGAGGTACATTTTATCAATAATAATAACAATAATACATTAACAATAAAAAACACTCATTGAAATAATTTAATTATTGATCATAAAGTAAAAAAAAACTTAGGCTTAGAAATTTTCTAGTAAGCACAATTCCTAGTCAGCCCAGTACCACAGCAAAAGCATCTGATGCCATACAAAGTACTGTGCCACAGGGTGGGTCTTATGTGTTAGTCATGTTCGTTACTGTAGTGAAATCCTGGATGCCTCCTACATAGTAAAAGAAAAGATTTGTTGTGATCTGTAATTTAGAAGGTTTCCATTCAAAATGGTTACTTTCTTTTGTTGCTTTGAGCATGAGGCAGCACAATATATCATTATTGGGGTTGTAGCTAAGAAGGCCTGTTGCATCCCAGTACCCAGAAAGATAGGAGGAGACAGGAGGAAGGTCACAGTATCGTCATTAAGAGCACATCCCCAACTTCCTTCTATTGAATCCTATCTCTGAAAACTCACATATCCAATAGAAATCAAACAGAGGAACAATTGTTTAACAGGGGTTTTGGGGCTATTCCAGATCTAATTGTGTTTTCCATTCTCCATCTTCAAAGTGCCTATCTCCCAGTGTGTGAGATAGTCAGTCCTTGCTTTTTTTTAAGGGGATGTTTGTCTAAGATAATTTTCGCTAACTCTAGATTAATGTAAGTATACAAGTCTCACTTAAGGTCAGCTCCGTTGAACTTGAACATTCTGTAAGATACAGACATTCAACTTTCCTTGAAGATCTCAAGATGGGGTAGATGAAAAGGATCCCTGGCATTTGTTGAAATTAGGAGGACCTTAACACTCTCCTTGGGTACTCCCTGCTTCCCTTATCCCCAATGTCTGTATTAAAAGTTTCTTCTCTGCTAATAATGCACTGCCCCTATTATTATTCCTCGGTTTCTAAGGTCTCTTGTTTGTCTTTCTATACTCCAGGCCTGCAAGGGTAAGAAGCCAGTCTTCCACCCCATCATCAAAGCTCTCGGTTCTATAGGATCAATAACGTACCATTTTAATGAGAGTCAACCCGAACACCTTGAGGGTTTGTGGATGCTAAATTATTAATATGCATCATCTGGATAAATATTTATTTAGAAAATTCAAATCACAATTTGAATATGTTATTGGCTTCCCAGACTATCTTTCCATGGAATACAAATTAGGTGCTGTCCCAGAAAAGGGTATGAGAGTCACTCATCACTTCCTGATCACACTGTTTATGCTAAATTAGAATTAGATGAGGGGACCAGAGCTGAAACGCTGATCTGATTACAATGATTTACTTCTGTGTTTCCTGGTGACTGTGCTCCTTCAATGAAGCAAAGTGACCCAACAGCCGCAGATTGTTATGGCAACGCCTCCTCTACATCTTTATTCACTTCCATAATTTGGGGAGATAAAATGTTTTATTGAGGAGGGGAAAATTCCATACACTGAGTGATTTTTCTTTCCTCCATTGTGCCTGAAGAATTCTGGCAGACAACCGTAGCCCAGAACACAACGCCTCCCGGCTGTCTCCCAACAGCAGAATGTTAGGAAGAACACTCTTCATAACTAATGAATTTCTGCAGGCGAGGATAACCTCATAAAGTCTTAATAGGATTCCATCTGAAGTGCCACGGGTGAATGTCTGGGCTACTTAACTCACGGAGTCTTTGTGACTTAAGACAAACAGAATTTGTGGTTTCTATATCATTGTAATGGAAAGGAGCAGAAAGAAGTAGACCTTACCTGTAGCAAGAGAAATACCTCATACCAGTGTGCACATCACACAAAAATATATAAAACATCACAAATCCCTTCTTCCACTGTATTTCTCTACACATTCCCACTGGCTAGGGGTCAGCCGATCAGTATCTCTCTATGCTACTTTTTGCAAAAACAATAGCTACCTGGGGTAGCAGAGACCCAACTCTAAAATGTTAAACAAAAAAGACACTCTTCCTCCACAGATATCAAAAATAATACAATAGCAGCTTCTAAGATATTACAGAAAAATTCTGGACTTTACACATTATTTTTCTGAATTTATTTTCGATGAAACTATATTAGTTCCACAAGGTTATGGAGTCCAGTGATTGACATATTCAGAAGACATGAAGTGATCAAACCTAACCTACATTTACCCATCCACCTCCCACTTCCCAGCCTATGCAACTGTTAATTACACACAAAAGACGATTTTCTTGTTGTAGCTTCTACATAGAAATGTTGTATTTTTGTTTCTGGTTCATTTTTGCTTAATGCATGCTTCCTAGTTCTATCCATGTTTGTACAAACGACAGTATTCCATTCTGTTTTAATAGTTGAGTAGTGTTCTGTGATACTTAATCATTACCCGTTAATTCATCAGTCCATACACCATTCATCAATGGTTTCCTAGGCTGATTTCATATCTTAGTTACAGCTAATGATTAGAATTAATTTAAGCACATCTTTGTATCTAAACCTTCTACTTTAGGATTGTAATATCAAAAAATATCCATCCTTACAATAACTGGAGAGGTCTTACCCTTTACTAGGTAGCAAGACATTTTTGGGAGCGTCTTATACTTTGCATTAGTTATAATAAAAGGAAGTTATAGAAGAAAGATCATGAATGTTTAGATGCAGAAAAAAATTGCCTTTGGAATTCTCTTGGTTTTCTTAACCTCGTTGACCCTCTTTTGAAAATAGTTAAAAGAGGATAAAGGAACAATTTGCTTTTGGGTCCTAAAGGGACTGGGTGGTATATTTATACATGGAAGGATTCAGCAAGGATGTATGCATTGTTATCATTAGTAAACAAATCAGACTTGGAAAATATCTGAACTAAGAGAGAAAAAGAAAACAAGTGCAGATCAGAGTGAATCGCCAAGAGAGTTTGGAATGTTTGAGGCCATGCAGGGGGCCTCTCCTGTGGAGGGGCTTTCCCTTGCCTTCTTTAGTGCCAACAGAAGAGTAACATCTGCTACAGCCACCTGCTGACACAGGAGCATCTCAGCCCCAGGGAGCATTCTCAGCCTCAGGGAAGCAGTCCTCCCTCTCCATCAAATGTGGTTATAGATTGCTGACTGGAAGGCAGCTCAATAAGTGTTGTGTATCCCTCTGCACAGAGATTGCCAAAAAGTATACTGCAGCCCCCAAAGCCACACATCTTAGGTTTACACATCTGCAGTGTTACCATAGGCTGACCAGGGAGTTAGAAGAGGGTCTTAGAAACAGGAACAGGTCTGAATAAGGTTACATAACTCTTATTTACGAAAAAGAAATAGCACACGTAATAACAAAAGCCAAGAAGTAATGATCTGCTTCACCAACAGATTCATTATAGAATTCTAGTTAATTCCCTTTTCGAAATTTAATTCACAAGCTTTCTGGCATCTATTTTGAACATGTCTGGCTCTTCTCTACTGGTACATGAATAATTAATGTACACAGCAGTGCCCTGACGGCAGTGCATTTCAGCAGTATGATCACAGTGATCTATAGAAAGGGGTGTGTCTTTGCATGTAGCAGTTTAGAATTGCCCTGATTAAGCTTTACAAAAATTATGCTAATTAGCAGTTCTCTCAATAAAAGTCTGTGCTTATAAGACTTACAGGGCTGTTAAAAACAACAGTTTGCCATGAAGATATTGCATATAATGTACAATCACAGTAGCCTCCAGACAGAAAGCATTTCCAGTAGTAACAAATAAAAAACAGATTGTATGGCAAATCAAAGCCACCGATTATTCCAAGGACTGAGATTTATCATGTCTAGAACAATTTCTTATTCATCTTTTTGGCTTCATAAGTCAACTTATTATACGTGGCATGAAGTACGTGCTGTGTTTATTGTAGTTTTTGTTTCTTATCTTTTTAAGTAGAAACTTTGGTTCTGATTCTTGGCAAGATGGAGAAAGCACATTCTGCCCCATGCCACCACTGATTCCAGCTCTCAAACCTGGACAGGTGTGTACAGCAGGCTTTTGATACCTGACAGATTCAAGCCAAATTCAAAGTTCTGCCTAAGTAATTAAGGCCTTGCTTAGTTTCTTCTATTTAATTCACAGTGGACCAAACATAATGCAGGTACTAGGTGGACCTCAGTATCATTCAGAGCTATAGGAGGAGGTCTCTAGCTCTGGCTGGGCAAGCAAAGTCTCTTTGTGCTCAGATATTGGGGGGCATTCTGTAATGTTTTTCTTTTCTGTAGCCCTTTGTACCCAACATCTTGGGTGATCCCTTGAACAGTGAAGCAGCAGCAGCAAGAGACACAACCAACAATAGGACTCAGCAGGACCCAAAGCTAGAACAATTGCAGTGCAGACCTTACTTTCTGATCAGAAAGATGTAGGACCAGGAGACTAGGACCCATGGAGCAAGTCTCACTCTTTCCCCATTCTCATTCTCATTCATCTGCTGACACTCCCTTCCTCTTTCCCTCTCTCCCTCCCTCTCTTCCTCCTTCTCTCCCTCCTTCCTTTCTATCCTCCCTCCATATATATGAGCTCATTGTGGATATGTTCAAAAAGTTGAGTAAATAAAGCACATCTTTTGGCAAGAGATCCAAATGGGGTTATCTTATGGAGGCAGAAAATACTATGGAAATGATAAAGGATGAAGAAAATCAAGAAGAGGCTCTTATAATTATGTATGAACACCTAAACAAATGTCTACTCACCCCCAGAGAGTATATTGGCAACAATCCAACATAAAGATATCACCTAAGTCAAACTTAGTGAACCAATGAGTTTATTTGGGTTACTTATAGGAATATGAAGGAGGGGTTATTTATAGGAACAAAACCAACTCAAAAGCAGCTGTATCACAGAAAGCCTACACCAGCGTGGCTGATGGTTCATAAGAGAGAAGGAGGGGGCCTAGTGAAACTTGTCAGTTTCAGGAAGTTCCTGAAAATTCTGCGTTGTTAACTTCCTGATTTTTTAGGAGCATCATCTCAGAATGTCCTGAGTCTTACAGAGACTCCATGAAGCACAGAATGTCCCAACTTGGAAGAAATTGCTATAACAACAACTGCCACTCACAGAAGTTGGATCTATGCTCTCAACTGAATCTAAATGATAATTTTCTCTAATAGAATTCTGTCTCTGACTTGGACTTAAGAAAGTTCAGGTTACAATACATCATTATTCAACACACAGAAGATCAAGGAAAGGGCTTATCACAAGGGAGAAGACAATCAAAAGATGGCAGGGGTGTGGGAATTACCTACTAGAAAATCGTAGAATAAAGTGGGAAGAGGGGTACATAATGAAGAAATGTCCAGTTTGAATGTACATATCCAAGAATTTCTGCCAATTTCAAATTAGAAAAACACAAATAAACTCTCACCCAGGCAGAGCATAACAAAAAAAGTAAAAAACTAAAGAAAATATTTTGAAAGAACATTTAACCATGGCTTGAATGCTTCTTTTTTTTTTTTTTTTTTCATCAGAAATACAGAAGACAGAAAAGTGATGCTTTTTTTTTAAGTGCTGGGAAAGTAGAAATCTACATTTCTATATCCAGTAAAAATATCCCTCAGCAAAGACAGCCATGTTGAGATTAAGAAAATGAAAGACTGTATAATTAAGAAAAACTGTGACAGCATTAGGCCAGCAGATCTGACCTAAAAGGATTATTAAACGAAGATAAGCAATAAAGCAGATGGTGCCAGAAAGCAAATTGGAATATGGGAAAGCAAACAAGATTAAGAAAATCTCATCCAGAGCTGGTAAGTATTAGTCTGCTTTATGCCTCTGCCTAGTCTTTAAAATGCAGCTGATAGTTACATGGAAAGCATAATGTGCTATATACAATGCATACAATGGGCATTGCTATGTCACAGGCACAATATCTAATGCAACTAGGAGCAAAGCAGGAGAGTTGGGATGACAAAGTACCGTGAGAAACTGCTGCTATTCTGTGAAAGTGATATCAAATTCAGTCAAGGTAAAGATAAGTCTGCCTTCTATCATCCCCCTGAGCATCCAGTAAAACAACCAGATTTATTGATATATAGCGTAATGTATCAAAATTCCATAGTTAAAATGGAAGGCTAATGATGATGATCAATTACCACTGTCAATGTGATTTGAAGTCCTGTAGCATTACACCCCTGTGTGCGTCTGTTTCCAGAGAGGTATTGCTGAGAGGAGAGATCTGAACATGGACAGCTCTCTTCTTAGGGCAGGAGTCCTGAACTGAACAAAAGTAAAGGAGCTGAGGAATGAGATTCACCTCCCTGCAGATGCAGCACAATGATCCACTTCATTTCCCACTTGCCCCCATGCCTTCCCCATGACAATAGGCTGCACCCTTGATGTCTGGCTGCACTCTTACTCCAGGAGCTTGTTGCCATTATGAAGGCTGGGTTCACTGCCACGAGCTTGTTCCCCATGACAATGGGCTGCACCCTCATGTCACGATCTTCTTTTCCCTTATGACTGCACTCTCACGCCATGGACTTGTTCCCCATGATGTCTGGCTGCACTCTTTTACTCCATGAGCTATTTCCATTATGATGACTGCACTCCCATGCCACGAGCCAAAACAAACTCTGAAGTTGCTTTACTCAGTTACATTTTCATGGCAGTGAAGGGAAGAAATTAGTACACATTGATTTAACCAAACAGGAAGGCACAAAAGGTAATAAAAGGAACAAGGAAACAGATGGAAGGGACAAGGGGAATTACAAAACTATAAGTGTAAGTTCGAAGTTACCAATAATCACACTAATACTCTAAGTATACCAAATAAATGACAAAAATTGGCTTCTTAAAATGAAAAATGTACCTCAAATCTATACTGTCTACTTGAAAATCCTCTGAAGTATCATGATTTAAATTAATTAAAAATCAAGAAGATTGGGCATGATACAGCATGGAACCAGTTACTAAAAGAAAGTGGAGTAGCTGTTTTAACAAGCAAAAACTTCAGAGCAGAGGATATTACCAAAGATAAAGTAGAATGTTGCATAATGACGCAGTGGTTCATGAGTCAAGAAAATGTGGCCATCCTAAGTGCACATGCTGCTAAGAATAAAGAACAACTGTTCATGTAACAGAAACCGGAAGAACAGGGATGCAGAAAAGACAAGTCCATACTTAGTGTGGATCCCCTTCTCAAAACACAGAGTTGCTAGGGAGGAAAACCAGCAAAGATTTAGAAGACTGGACCTACGTTGTGAACTAAAGACAGAATGCCCCAGACAACAGAAACCTGTATCTACCTTTTGCAAATGCTTTCGATAAACATATGCTAATAAAGACCACATCCTGGGTCAAAAACAAACTTAAAATTGAAAGGAACAAAGTACATAATCTTTCAGCAACATAATTATACTAGAAATCAGGAAACAGAAAGGTAAGAGGAAACTTGATGAAGTAAATACTTGAAAATCATCCTACTTATGAAAACACATGGCTCAAAAGAAATCATAAGGCCACTGATAAAAAAAATAGAGAGGCTTTAAACTGAAATTAAGAAATAAGGAACGGTGCTTATAGTGTTTGAAAAGTAATATACAGCATTAAAACTTATATTAGGAAAAGAATTCTTTGGATCAATAATCTGCTTCCATCTTTAGAAGCCAGGAAAAGACAAAGAAAATAAACTCAAAGCAAAAATCAATGAGCAGGAGAACAAAAGAATGGTAGGAAAAGTAATGAAGCCAAAGCTTATCCTCTGAAAATATCGATAGCATTGACAAGCTTCTAGGAACACTGGGAAAGAGGGAGAGACATAAATTACCAGTGTTAGAAAAGAGTAAACTATTTAAGTTATCTATCACAAAAATTTACTTCTGCTGTTATGATAGATAACCATAAAATGGAGAAATGTCAGGCTGTACAATTAATTTAAATCAAGGGATACACATATCAATTCTTTTTTTTCTAACAATTTTCTGTCCATCCAGCCAATAAATAATCATTTGATCTCTTTCTCTGGGTTTTTCAAGCAATTTATTCTCTCAATTCTTTAGGCATTTCTCCCTTCCATTTACACATTTGTGTCCATGCTAACTGAGATATCTCTACTTGATTATAAACTCTTAAGAGGACCCTACATCTTATATTCATTTTTTTTATATCTCTTTCTTTCACTATGTTTGACACCCAGTCCTTTGGCAATTTAGAGTGTGATAAAATGCTATCCAGTTAGAAGACATTTAGAGACTTAAATAAACAAATCTTCACTTGTAAGATCTAGAGAGAGAGAGAGAGAGAGAGGGAAAAAGAGAAAGAGAGAGAAAGAGAGAGAGAGACCAACAAAGCTTGGCTCCCTCCTGGCTCTACATCTGTTAAATGGGCAAATCCATTTACTTCTCTAACCCTTAATTTCATCTTGAGAGGAGATCACAATATGAACTTGAAAAATTTTGTGAAGTGTAAACAACAGCAGCACCTGTGACTGTGATGAAGTGGGTGTGTACTTATTGGGTTCTGTCACCTATGACATATTTTTATTAAAAAGTATAGAATTATGTCTAAAAGGGTGATTTCCCAACTGTGTTCAACAAAGATCTGTGAAGATGAACCACTAAGCTGTTACTGGTAAACCATAGAATTTATGCCTACTTTTATCTCCTCAGTAGAAAATGTCTATTTCTCTGTGTTATAATGAACATGTAGAATACTGTAATACAAGCATATCGTTACATGCATACACATCTGTAGTCAGGGTTTCTATTCCTGCACAAAACATCATGACCAAGAAACAAGTTGGGAAGAAAAGGGTTTACTCAGTTTGAACGTCTACATTGCTGTTCATCACCAAAGGAAGCCAGGACTGGAACTCAAGCAGGTCAGGAAGCAGGAGCTGATGCAGAGGCCATGGAGAGATGTTACTTACTGACTTGCTTCCCCTGGCTTGCTTAGCTTGCTTTCATATAGAACCAGGACTACAAGCCCAGGGATGGCACCATCCACAATAGGCCTTCCCACTCTTGATCACTAATTGAGAAAATGCCTTACAGCTGGATCTCATGGAGCCATTTCCTCAAGGGAGGCTCCTTTCTTTGTGATAACTCCAGCTTGTGTCAAGTTGACACACAAAACCAGCCAGTACAACATCTTGAAGTTGTGTATAAACATGTTTCCTGTATATGATGAATGAATACATAAGTTTAGAGAAAAATGGTTCAGCAGTGGACTCAGGGTAAGACATACAAAGATTGATCATAGCAGTAAGATTAGATTGTCTTGATAGAGCAGGATAAAACTCCTGAAATATCTACAGTAGTGATTTTCAGGTAGTGATACTTTTGTTCCTACAGTGTATACTTTAAAATGTCTTTTAAAAATATTTAGAAAATGGGTATCGTTGACACCCCTTTGAAATCTTTGGGTTGAACCCCTTTCGGTTGAAGTCAGACATGCTAGTAAACATCCTCTGATGCACAGGCCGGTATTTCACAATTAAGGATGATTTGGTTCAAAATGTCAATAGTGGTGAGATGGAGAAATCCTGGCCTGTAAAAGGACATGTCCAGGATTCTAAGTTGCTTTGTGATATAGATGCATTTTGAAAAATCCTTTAAGCTTTTCATGTAGAGTTTATTGTATGTATAAAGAACATCCAACAACAGTTATTTACACTGGATTAAAACATCATTTTCATGGAGCATTAAAATGCTTGATTATTATAGAGTCATACAGAATAAGACTCATACATCATATATTGGTGTGCATTTACTTATAAATATCTAAGAGCAGTTCCTTCTATTTGATCAAAATGTCTCTCTTGGGAGTTGCTGAAATGTGTGGCTATCATAGAATGTATTGACAAACCGTCCTTTGTTGGCATAAAGGGACAAGCAGGTATGACTATTACATTTGTCAGATAAATAAAAAGAAGTTCAGGAACCCATTTCATTAGTCCACAAGCCATAATACCTTAAAATTTTCAAAAGAGAATGAACACTGAGCCATCCACTGCCCACCAAGGACACTAAGTGTCCCATGGTGCATTATTGTGGAGAAATACTTAATGAAAGAATCATGATCCCCTTTTAAGCAAAAGAACAAATCAGAAGAAGAAACTTACAGTTTTGATGCTGGATTTTATGAGCAGCAATGAAAAACCTTATGTTTGGAAAAATTATCTTCCAATGGAAAAAGAACAACCTATCTATGGTGAAGTTCATGTAGGCCTATGTGTAATTATTTATCTCTCTCTACTATATTATTAGTGTTGTTATTGTTGTCACTTGAGATAGGGTTTCTCTGTGTAGCCCTGGCTGTCCTGGAACTTTCTGGGTAGACCTGGCTGTTCTCAAACTCAGAGATCCACTCGCCTCTGCCTCTATAATGCTGAGACTAAGAGCCTCACCACACTCTCTAATATATCTTTCATTTCAATTGACTGTTATTCCAGAAAGTTATAAATAACACTAGGACAGCTTATATCTCTGCCATTCTACTCCAGCTTAAAATCTGAATCTGAATACTTCCTATCATTTACTATTTGAGCAAGTACCTCAGTTAGTAACTGAAATCTTCGGGGAGATGGTTCACTCCATACATCCACAGTTAACTGGAAACACACTGCAGCAATACATGAACTATTGACTTCGTATGCTTTAAGGAAAATGATCCCATAGGTAAGAGGGAATAAAGATCAGGACCAGGAAAACAGAAAAACTGAGGATGTTGGTAATTAAATTTCATTATGATAATGAGTAAAAATGATTTGAATAGGTTTATTAAAAGAAAATAATGCTTTGTGAAATGTCTCATTGCTATTTGGGAAGGAAGCTAGCAATATTAAAAATCAAGATTTTCTAATCATTGGCAGGCTTTCCAAACTATGTTCATACATTTTTTAAAATCCATTAAATCAAAAAAATTATCTTGACTTTTTTTTTTCTTGTAGCCTAAATATTTAAGAGAGAGCTCACTGAGAACTGAGGAGGCCCCAAATTTATGCATTCCTGGTTGGAGGGGAAAAAATAGTTCTCATGGGAAAGAAGCTTATCCTGAACCGATTTTTCCAAAGCCAGTAAAATCTTTTCTGCTTTTCCGACTATGCCATTAGGCATCTCAACCCCCAGGTGTCTCAATTAATCAGTGGTTTGATTTAAATACCTAGAAACCCATGCAAGTTATTTCTTTTCCTGCACAGCATCATTTGTTACAGATAACCTTTCAAACCAGTATCCATTTGTAAGAAAAAAATTTATCAAATGTATCCATTTCTTAAATGGTATGCAAGCTTTTTAAGTGCTTTGCATTTATAAACACCAGTCTTCATTGTGTCTATTCAGCAAAACCTAAATCGGAGATTTTTACAGCATTTAAGTTAGCTTATATTTACGAAATTCTCCTGGGAGTGACTTCTAAAACTACATTTTTCCAGGACTTAATCTAGGCATTCAGATATAGTAGGTAAAATAGGGATGCAACAAATCTGTTTCTAGAGCTCTCCTCAAAGGAAAGTCCCAGAACAAATGGTCCTCGAAATGTGCTAGCCTAAATAAACCACATCAAAAATCATTTCATTTTGGAATCCTACCAATGTACTTAATTATCAAATTATGATACGTAATGAAGCAGTCATTTCCTGAGCTGTAACTTCTTTATAACTAAATAGACTGACCCTGAAGCATTATTTTAAATTACTATGGCAACTCTATTGAGGAGTATTGAAAATGAAATACAAAGGTTCATTTATGTTTTCTTAAAGTGCTTGAATAGAATAGGGAGAGCAGTGAGTTCTCAGAAGTCTGAAAAAGCCAAATTTATAAAGTGCTGCCTCTACGAAAAACTCAAGGGCCATAAAACGGTGACATCATTAGAATCTGCCCCATTGGTTCCTACTGGATTAAATGGGTCAAGAACAGGAGCTGATGCTTAGCCATGATTAACAACTACCACATGCCCTTTATCACACTGTGCCTCAAGCATATGGACTAATATATGATGGGTGTTATGGGTTGAATCTAAAATGTCTCCCATACATTTATGCTTTGAATGATCAGTCCCCAGCTTGTGGCACCAGTCTGAAGGTTGTGGAACCTTCAGGAGATAGAGCTTTGGCTGTCAAGAGTGGGTTACTTGAGGCGAGCCTTGAAAGATATACCCATTTCTGTTTCTAGCTTGTTTTCTATGTTTCCTGCCTATCATAATATAAGGAACAAGAGCTGTATACTCTTGGAGCCATAGACAGAGTCTCTCTTACCAACATGCTGTCTCTACCTTGTGGATTAAATCTTTCTGAAACTGTAAGCCACAACAGACTCTTTTTTATTTTATTTTTTTGAGATGTCACATAATTTAAGTAACACATCTACTGAGTAAGGCAAGAATTGGTCCTAGAGTAACTAATACACAAGGCTACTTCTCTTCTCAGTGTCTTGATGTCACAGAGCTGAAATGTCTACTGAATTCTGTATGCCTTTGTATGGCAACATATTGGTTTTGCCTTTTATTCTTTCAAATAAATAATGTAAACCATATTTAATTTTATTATATAGTAATGTTGTTTCATTATGAACACAATTATACATAATTTTATTAAATAAATATATGTAATAACAATCATGTTGATCATGAGATAGGAGCCATTCCAAATGAACCCATTTATATGTGTTGTCATTCATGAACTCTGCCATCTTGCTCATAAACCTTTGAGTTGTTTATTAGCACCCTTTTGTGAAAAAAGGACAAGTGCTGTGGAGGGGGCTTAAGAGCAGAGGATGGGATGAAATGATAAAGTGGGCTTTGAAGAATACTGATAAGCGTGTGGGAAGTAAATCCTTTGATTCTGAACACGAAAATCACATGGGAAAGAACTAAATTTGGAAAAAAAAGTGGCTTCTCAAAACAGCTAAGCCCCCTTTTTTGTGGTGGTAACAAAACAAAAGAGTTTAATATTGGTAAATGTATTTGCCTAATTAAATTTTAAACATAGACTATGATAGTGACTACATTTTACCATTTAATGTGCTCTGTTTTGTATTGAGCCAAGGAGGTCCAAATGTATGCCACACATCAGGTCCAGCCACTGGTCCTCACTAACTAATAAAAGAGGTGAATTAATAGTGGAAAGCAGAAAAGGGAGACTTATTCAATGTGGGATATTGGGAAAGAGACAAAGAGATCCAGCAAACCCTCAAGTCCATCTTTAGGGTTCTGATGCAGGATTAAAGTCTAAAAGTAGGGAGGGTCAGGATAGGCATCTGAGCAGGGTCAGTCAGCCTGTGGTCCCACTTGCTCATCACCAACCCACCTCATCTGGGTTTTAGTCTCATCCTGTAGGGGAATTCTAACAAGTTATTAGAATTGTTTGAAATCTCTTATAGGAAGACAAGTTACCCTGCTGGTTGATGCCTTCCTCCCAGCATGAGATTCCTGGAGAAATCTCCATTTCTTTAGAATCCATTGTTTCAACAATCTGATGATCAACTGAGAGACCCAAGTGCCTCCTTAGAATACCTTTTTATCAAGCTGGCTACAAAATCAGCTTTAACATTTTATATTTGTAAAAAAAATTACATTATTTTAATATTAGAAAATATGCTTAATTAAAATTTAAACACAAACCATAATACATAGTGAAGAGATTGTATCATTTCATGTTTCTGAACATGAACATGCTCTCAGATGATTTTGTCACTTAGTTACATGAATAATTAAGTTATATGAATATTTACATGCCATTTCATGTTCAAAAAATTTATCTTAATTGGTATATATCAAACATATGTTTTATTATGAAATTGCTTTTTGAAATATAGGTCAGTATAAAATGTTATATACCATTAAATAATTTAAGGCAAATGACTTGTCTTCTAACACTATCTCCTGTCTCTGCACTGCTAGTCACACCAGAAAGTGTTGGAATGTATCCTCATCAAGAGTGTCACGAGTTTATAAAAATGTAGCTTTGTAAATTGAAAAGAGATTTATAAACCTAGCATCCCCTGATAGTCACTCAGGCAGTAAATCCCAGGTAAACTTGGGTATATAAATGTTTCTGTTACCCTTGGGATTTCAGGGGTAGATTTATGAGTCAGTATACCAAAATCTATAATTTGATCGGGCACAAATCTTACTCTACAATTTCTGCTTTAACGTGTAATACATAAATCCCACTCAGCATTTTTTTTCTTTTCTGGATGACCACCTTTAACACTTAATTCCGTCCCTTTTTATTTGAGGAATTGGGTGAAGAAAAATTGATTATCTGCACACAATTTCAATGGTAAATAAAAATACCAAATAGAAGCAGATATGGTGACTTGGCCTTGTCATTCCAGCACTCAAAAATGAAAGTCAGGAGAGTTATCATAAGGCCAGATTGGACTAGATAAAGGGTTTTGGGACTAGCTTCAGCTGTAGTGTGAGATTTTGCCTCACCAAAAGAAGACAAAACAAAACAATGCAACAAATAAAGCAGAGGAATAGGACTTTCTCTGTTTTCTGGTAATTGAACTGCAAACTCATTGATAATGTTGAAGTATTTTCAAGTTTAAATTGCTGTTAAACTTCTTCCTAATTGAATCTTCTTGTCAGTCAGCGCTTGGGAGTCAGAACCTGTCTGTTGTTTTCTAACATTCAATCTATATCTTTTATTTACTGGTAACTGAGGTTTAAACTGGGACCACAATGTCCTAGGATAAACAATCATTCCATTACCTTCTTAACTTGAGGTGTATGTGACTGTTTGACCAACTCTCAGTCCATAATTTGTGAACACTGACCATGTGTAATCAATCCCTAGTCTATCTAGAGTGCAAAGTCAGCTCAGGTACAGACAGACAAAGGGAGAGCATGAGTCCCCAATGATGGGTACTCTTCCTCTAAGTCTGGAATGGTTATACCTGGATGAGGAAATGAGAGGGGTGGGGGGAGAGGCAGAGAGAGAGAGAGGAGAGAGAGAGAGAGAGAGAGAGAGAGAGAGAGAGAGAGAGAAGAATATTTGAGTGCAAGTCTGTGTGAGCATAGTGTACATTTGTTGAGAACAGACGTCAATCTTGATTATCATTCTGTAGATATTCACTTTTTGAGACAGGGTCTCTCAGTGGCCTGGATTTTGTCAGTTTAGGCTATAATGGCTGGCCAGTATTCCCCAGCGATCCTTCTGTCTCCACCTCCTTAGCATAGGCATTACAGACTACTCCATGATATCCACCTTTGTATTTGAGTCTTGAAGACCAAAATCAGGTCCTCACCCTGCATGGCAGTCACTCTACTGACTGACAACTTCTCTTGCCCATACAACTTCTACATGTTAAAGCAAACTTTAAATTTCTTTCACAGCAAAGAAGTATTGTAACTGCCTTTTTAATAAATTAGTTAAATATGATTTTCATTATTCTGCTACTCATTACGTAAGTAACTCAAACTTTGCCTCTTGGTTTCATGCTAAGTTGTTTTCTTTGATGCTCCAGCCTAGGGGAATGCAGAAGGGGTGGGGCAGGAGAGGGTAGGTGGGTGGGAGAGCACCCTCACAGAGGCAAAGGGGAGGGAGGAGAGGGAAGTTGTGGATGGGGGACTTGTGAAGGGGTAACCAGGAAGTGGGCTATATTTGAGCTGTAAAAGAATGGAATGATTAATGAAAAAAAAAGTTAAAAAAATTAAATGTAAAGTTTAAACTACAACATAAAGATATAAACATTATATGCAATACTAATTTGGTGTATTAGTTTGTTTCTTAACATGCTAATACAGAAGACTGTATTCAGTCCTCCTGAATTGTTTGCTGCTATATTATAAAACTGCATTGTACTGGCTGGTTTTGTGTGTCAACTTGACACAAGCTGGAGTTATCACAGAGAAAGGAGCCTCCCTTGAGGAAATGCCTCCATGAGATCCAGCTGTAAGGCATTTTCTCAATTAGTGATCAAGGGTGAGAGGACCCATTGTAGATGGTGCCATCCCTGGGCTGGTAGTCTTGGATTCTATAAGAAATCAAGGTCAGCAAGCCAGGGGAAACAAGTCAGTAAGTAACATCCCTCCATGGCCTCTGCATCAGCTCCTGATTCCTGACCTGCTTGAGTTCCAGTCCTCACTTTCTTTGGTGATGAACAGCAATGTGGAAGTGTAAGCGGAATAAACCCTTTCCTCCCCAACTTGCTTCTTGGTCATGATGTTTTGTGCAGGAATAGAAACCTTGACTAAGCATGCATGGTTTTTAATTACAGTGGGTCCAACAACCTTATTAAATTCACTTTGTACTTTATTGAATGATTTTGTACATTGGTTAAGATTCTCTATGCAATATATATGTATGTATATATGTATGTACTATATGTAAATATATATCATATAAATAAGATTTTTACTTCCAACTTCTAATGTATTTCTTTTCACTTCTTGTCTTACCTTAATTATTTGGACATGTTAAATTTATTGAATCAAAGTTGTTAGATAAGACAGTTTGTCTTGTTCTAGAGCCTGGGGACAAAAAACTCCGTTAAGTGTGACCTTAACCATTTAACTGGGTCTCTTTATTGAACTGAGGAAATTATCTGCTACATCAAACTCCAGTAAACAAAGCCTTGTGCCTCTTATAAGGGATGGAGAAGTTCTTCAATTGCTCTTTCATCGACTGTAAAGATCACCTTCTGTTCTCTTGAAAAGTGCTTTAAATTAAATAGCTGATGTTCAAAATTTATATCACTCCTGCATTATGAGGAAAACATTTTTACTCTCCCTCTCTCCCCTCCCTTTCCCTTTTACCTTTCCCCCCTTTCCTCTTCCCCCTCCTCATCCTCTTCTCCCTCTCCCTCTCCCTCTGTCCCTCTGTCTGTCCATCCTTCCCTCTCTCCCTCCCTGCCTCTCTCTCTCTCTCTCTCCTTCCTCTCTCTTATTTTTGTGGTAGAGGATAATCTTCCAGCTTCCAAATGAGTCTTTGTATTCAGAGTGTATCTCCCTGAGTTTCTGTATTCAAAATACCAGAATTCTAGAGAGTAAATCATTTGTGTTTCTAAAAGTTGCTTTGATGCTCCATACATTTTAATTAATGTACTTAATTCCAATCAGTGTAATTATGGCTATAGTTTGATTTGCTGGTTCACTGTGTATTTTCTGTTTGCTTGGGCTTCATGTTTGCCTTTCTCCTACCACTTTTGAAATCATTGAAATTGATTTTTTGGGATTCAATTTCATCTATTGGCATTCTAGATTATTTCTTTCCTTGATTGCTTCAGTAATGATCTATAGATTATTACATAGTACCATTAATTTTTCAGCATGTTGAAAGTAAATGTTGTATGACTTCTTGTAAGCCATAACAGCTTTCTTATAAGTCTTTTCCATCCTCTTTGTAATTTATCCAATCATTTTCATACAGTGTGCTATTCATGCTATCATTTAAATTTAAGCAGGCATAAGTATTTAAAGAAATGAATTGTGAAGGTAGCCCAGTGGGTAAGCACTTTTCCATCATGTATAATATTCAAGTCCCAGATGCAAGAGAGAGAGAGAGAGACAGACAGACAGACAGACAGACAGACAGAAAGGTAATCTGAATTATTCAGTATAGTGTCCCTCTCTCCTAAAGGACTTGTGTTAGCTCTTCTTTTAGGAATGATCTACTGGATAATTTCATTCATTTTTCTTTTTGAAAATGTCTCTGTGTCATACTCCCTCTCCAGCGCTTAGTGACCATTAAGGAAGAGGACACTGATAGAACGCAGGAACCAGGAAGACCAGGGCAAAACAATGTCTACTGTTTGTGACAATCCACTCATGAACTCAAGCAGTAGTCTGCACAAGACTAGTTAAGATCAAGTCAGTCAAAATCCCAACACGTTGGTGCTGCATATATACATGGAAAATTCTCAAACAATTAATTGTAATTAAAAATTGTAATTTTTAAAATGAAAGAAAATGCTTGTATATTTTACTGAATATTTTTCTCCTGAAAATGTTTTGGTTTTATATGCTTCTGGGTTGGTGGTTTGACTAACTTCAACAATGCCCCTGAGTTTGGTTTTCTACCATGACATCTAAGAGTTATTTTCATATTTTGTCAAGAGTTTGTAGTTGGGATCTGTGTCTGGTAGGTATGGTATCCTCCTCCTTACCCATAAGGAGGATACCATAGCTATTCTCAGAGAAGATCTAGCCATACTGGTCATTGCCGTTGAAGAGCAACACGTACTAATGTCCTGAACAGAGATGACAAAGTCACCCACAGACAGATGTCTAATAAGTTCCTTCAAGAAACAGTTTTCTAAGACACAAAATAGCATTTTTATAATACATTATGCCTGTTTCCCATTTAATTTCTGTCAAACCAGAGGAAGAGATAAACAACTATTTAGGAAAGGGATAAATTTCAGGTATGATTTAAAAAAAAAAATCTACTTATAAATACACCAGGCTTCAGTTATTTTATGTAGATGGAATGCAAATGTCTACCTATAATTCCCCTTGAATCTTCCCAAAGCTATGGTGATAAAATAATTTTAAAAAAACTCACAAGAAAAAAATGAAAACAGTAGACAGAAAAAGAACATTTTGAAATCTGGAAAATAGCTTAACTCCTGGTCCTTGCTTCAGACTGGAGAACACAGAATAATACCAAGATGTTGTGTACAATGCGTGACACAGAGCTTAAAAAGCTTAGTATCTCCATTCTAAACAACAGAATTGTGCAGGTTAGAGACTACTGGCTCTTTGAAGGCAGATGTACAACCCCTCAAAAGCTGGAACTAGAAACCTAAGTGCAGCTGAGAGATCAAAGAGAAGTCAGACTCCCTGTGTTACCTCAACACCTCTGCTACACCAGGAAGAAACCAGAGCCTATTCTTAAACCGGTTTCATCACTCTCTGAACTCGGACACAGCTAATGGACTGGAGATGGAGTGTGATGTGAGGGTCATTAGAAAAGTCATCCCAGTGAGCAGAGGTTTATTCTCTGCATGGTTCAAGAGAGGCTGGAAGTTGGTCAGCTGATTCCTGAAAAAATTGATCCACCCCGAAGTAAATCCTAAGGCAGGGATTTTATCCAGTAAGTCTGTGAACCTAAATGAGAACAGTAACTCATCTCCTGTTTTCACAAGCCTCTGAGAGCTAACATTTCTCTCATTTCTAATGTAAGCAGCAGGCCATCATAATAGAATCACACCTCCGGACTCTGTGACAAATAAGAATCACACCTTTTATTTTTTCCTGCAGGACTCAGCCTTATATTTCTTAAAATGACACCATTATTTATAAATGACAGCAATCTGAATATATAGCTTTGACATGGAGCCCATGTGCTTCACCACGGTGCCTTAGCATCAAAGGGTCTTTCAACAATAGACACGGACAGTATTAGAGTTTTCCCCATCAGAACAATAATCCCACAGTGGCAAACATACAGGGATGTTGATAAACTGGTAACCACACTCAGCCTGCTGAACGGAGTTCTTATGACTCCTCTTCCTTTGTCTCCTGCTATACTGAGGACTGAACACAGAGCCTTTTATAGTCTAGACAAGTACTCCATCATGAAGCCAGACCATTGCCTTTTCTTCTATTTATTTGCTTATTCATCTACTTACTTATATGTAGCCTCATTAAACTGCTCACGTGCATTTGGAACTTGTAATCCCCCTGCCTCAATCTTCTGAGTAGCTGGGATAAGAGGAATGCACAAGCAGACCGTTTGAGGCTCATTTTTAAATGTAATTTGACATATAAGAGAGAACAGACACTTGAGGAGAGCTTTGCTTATGAAAGTTAGAAGAAGAGCCAATAAAGAATCAAACAAGAACAAAGGGAATACAGACAAAGTGGTAGAGAAGTGAACTAGCAGAAACCAAATAATTAATGTCCTAAGAGAAATACAAAACTCCATTGCATCCGCAAAGGAAAACCAGGATGCTACATACAAAAGAACAAAGAGCAGGAGGTAGCTCTTATAATTACACCAGATAGCTTCAGTTAAAAATTCAGCAAATGACTGGAAAGAAGTTATTCTTGACCTAGAAAGTAGAGCAAAGAAATGAAATGATACTTTATACATTATGCTTACTTTACATCTGTAAAACATTATGCACCCCCAGTAAACACTTTCCAGACTCTACTTCTGTACAATACTCCCTGCCTCCATGTATAGTTTAAAACAGGTAGTCAGAAGTAAAGAAGGGTCCCAAAATGACTTGGATGAAGGCAGGGTACCAGTGTCAACAATTTGTTTTTTATGGAAGCATCACTATCTGACCAAGGAAAGGCTCGTTCCTGTGATAGCTGCTACTACTGCTCACTGATTCAGTTCACTCAGGCTACAATAACAAGTACATTGACTGGATACCATACAAATAACAGAAATGGATGTACGATGCCTTAGAAGCTGGGTGAGCCAAGATCAAGGCATTGGTAGATACAATGTCTAAAGAGGACCTGATTTTATACACACAGTATATAACATCTTTTTCACTATGTCTACATGGTGGAAGGTGCTACACCGTTTCCTGTGGCACCCTCAATCCACTCTTGATTTACTTCACTCTTCATAAACCTCCTCACAGGTTGTCTGGTGAAAATATAGCATCAGGGACTAGGCTTCAGGATGAATCTGGAGGATGGATATGCCCTGGATCTATAATAATTGCTGTGTGCCTCCAGCATTTTACTTAACAGCATTATGGTGGGATGGCTCCACCCGTCCCTAATTTGAGCCTTGCTCTTGGTTTACCTTTGGCCTGTGCATAACTTACTTTTTTCATTGCTGTGACTGAAGACCTAATTAAAAAAAAAAGTTAAGGAAAAGAGAATTTAATTTTGCTTACAGATTGTGCAGGACTACAAGCCACTAAGGAGGGTAAGGCATGAGGTGGTTAGCCATGTGGTATCCACTGACAGGAAACACAGGGAGGACTAGAAGTAGGTCTGGGCTAAGAAACCTGAAGATCCATGCTGAGAGGGCCACAGCCAGCAGTTACCCTTTTCTTCACTTGGGACCTTTCCTCATCTGGGGACCAAGTGTATAAACAAATAAGCTATGAGCATTATTGCACATTCAAAGCCCAGCAGCCAACAGATGCACAGTGCTCCTGGAGAAAGACGGTTCACAATCTGGTCTAGCACAGCCTGTTCTCTGCCACAGTGGAGGAGCCACTTTCAGCGTGAACTGCTGTGTGCCAATGGAGGACGAAGCACTTCTTTCTGCCAGCTCAAGTTATACATTAAAGCTTGAAGACTAGATAAGCCTTACACGAACTCACACTGAGAGCCTAAGGTTGTTGGTGTTACATAAGAGCAATCATCTACTCCTGTGTGCTGCTCTCTTCTGTGTTGAGCTATGAATATGCCTCACCCTCCAATTCCTCTGTTAGAAACCCAACATCCAATTATATATGAAAGTATTAGGATACGAGGGTAATGTTGTGGACACACTGAGATGAGATGAGTTCACGAGTCATTAGTGAGTTTAAAATGAAAGGCTAAGAGACATGCGGAGCCTTGCTGGGTCTTGCCTTGTGATCCCCTATGCAGCGTTATGATGCAGCAAAAAAGACCTCAGCACATGCTGGACAGGTGTGGTTAAATGTCCCAGACTCAAAACACAGTGCAAAATAAATCCAATATAAATTTAAATAACAACATAAAATAGGTCAAGACATGAACCAAAGGAAGTTGCTTCACCTAAAGAGTAGGAGGGAGCAAAACCCAGAATCTCTTTCTGTCTGAGTCTTTACCTTATACATTTGCTAGTTGGAGTCCAGCAGTTGTAAGTCAAACATATTCCAGGCCATTCACTGTGTGATGAGTCCTTTAAATGTTACCCTTTGTCTCTGATAAACTACTGCCTGGAATGTCTTTCTTCTATCCTTCGTTAACTTGGATTCACTAATTACTATTCTCTTCTGGGTATCTCTTTCCATGAAATGCCTCTGAACTCTATGCATTAAGACAGCCTCCTTTATTTAAATCCCTACAATGTAGGCTGGAGAGATGGCTCTGTGGAGCAGTAAAGAACACTGGAGGATCTAGGTTAAATTCCCAGTATCCACATGCTGAAGCATGACAATCTGTAACTCCAGGCAACATGCATGGCCTCCATGGCCAATGCACGCATGTTGTACACATACATACATACATACATACATACATACAAATAAAATACTCAAAAATCATATTTTTTTAAAAATTAATTACAAAACTATTTCTATGCCATGTTTTCCTTTACAAATCCAACTAGTCTTTATTGTTATTCCCTTTTTCATTTGAAAATTACATAAGCATGTGTGTGCTTAATGTGCCACAGTACATGCAGAAGTCAGAGGACAACTGGAGGGAATCCACTCTCTACCATGTGGGTCTCAGAGATTGACAGTAAGTGCCTTTACCTGCTGAGCATTGCAAAGTTCTTGCTCATTTATGCACTTGTCTCTTGGGCTTGGCTGGAAAGTTCATATTCAGGATTCAAAAATCACTACTTGGGATGCTTCACAGTAAGTCCTCAATGACTGAATGAGCAAGCAAATGGAGCATCAAGAAAGCTCAGAATAAGGCTAAGCAACACAGAAATGATGTGGCTAGGAAATGCAGAAATAAAGATTCTGGAACGGGTGAGAGCAGCGAAAAGACTGCCAGGTAGCGATGCTTGGGTAATGTCACGGAGCAGACACACTTCCTTCCAGCGTCTGGGATGGCTAGAGTTATAAAAATAGAGATTGAAAAATCAAAGTGAAAAAGTTATCATTTTCTTTCTATCTGAATGTTGAAATTTAAAAAGCAAGCTTCAGGCCCTGCCTATTGACACCAGAGCGACTCCCATCATGCCTTTCAAACAGGAAAACCTTTGAGCTTTGAAACAGTGTTCAAAGTGGACTAAGCTGACTTGCATCTTCTAAAAAATAACTCTTAAGTTGCTGCCATGCCTGATTTTAAAATGTTGTAATTTGACATCTCCTTCCTATGATCCTGTGCACCTGCACTGTGTCTTCAGCTACATGGGTGAGATGCCCAATTGTTACAAATATAATAAGGCATCTTTCATGGAAGCAGGGCTCAATACCTGGGGATGTATTCCCACAATGAATTGGCAACCCTCTTTCTGAAGCGTCTTTGGCAACCTAACAGTTAATGCCAAAGGATGAATATATACTGTCGCTGCTCCTGGATGGAGAGGGGCATGAATATGTGTCTGTGGAAGCCTCGGGCTTCTGCTGCTCTTGAGCCTGGTAAGGACACTGAAGTAGCCTTGGAGGATGGTGCTCCGTGAGAGGCCATTGATGCAGGACAAGCCAGAACATAGACACTGTGAGAAACAACGTCAAGAGTACCCAATCGCTGTGACAGAGAAATCATAGAAACCTTTGTGAATGGGCAGCAAAGTATTTTGAAGTTCCTGTTTTTGAGTAATTACTTAAATTGATTAGAAATAAATGCTGGCACAAGGCCCAAAACGGTAAGCAGTAACTTGTCATCTGTATTTGGAATGTTTTGTCCATAGTTCACATTGACTTTGAAAGTGAATTTTATTTCCTTTGAATCACCCTTATGCATAGCTGAACTCTATATTCTAAACAAAAATTTCTAGACATTTGCCGTGAAATAATATGTGGCCTTATTTGGTGAGTATACAAAATAGTGTTTCCTTTCACTCTTGTTGAGCTTGGTTCATATTGCTTGTTCTGGTTTTGAAACAGGATCTCCTTATAGTCCAAGTTGGCCAGCAACTTGTTTTGTAGCTAAGGCTATGTCTGAGCCCCTGATCCTCCTGCCTCCACTTCTCAGTGGTTGAACTAGGGCCCACGTGTGTATCATCACACCTACTGGGCTTTAAAATAGTGTTTTCTAGCATTCACCTTTTAGTCTTCTTATGATACCAAGAATTGACCAACATAAACATACATGATCATTATTACCACCACCACCACCACAACTGTCACCAGTACCAATAACAACCAAAGTAATGGCAATATCAACAAGCAGATTGTGAAGGTCAATACTCTGTCAGCTTAGACTGACTAAGGGAAACTGGAGTGTCCTGTGATGACACTTAGGAATGAGATTAGCATTTAAATCTTGGTCTAGATGAAGTAATCACTCTTACCAGTGTGAGTGAGCACCACTTAATTCATTGAGGGCTCAGCCATTGTAAAGGAGAAGAGGGAAAGCAAGGTTGCTGTATTTGATCTGATCTTCTGTCCTTGGACTTTGGTGCTCACCATTCTCAGAACTTTGAACTCTGAAATTTTTACTCCAATCAGCAGCCATTCTTCCCCTAACTCCTCCTTCATATGGAATTCTTGAACTCTGGTCAAATCTCCCACTGAATTGATTGTTTTTCTCTGGTTTGCAGATGGAGGATGGTGAGGCATCTAGCCTTCCATACTCCTATGAGTCATTTTTATAATCTAGATAGTGATTCACTAAAGTGTAGTACTCATAGTGTTGATACTATTTCTCTGAAGAACTCCAATACAGTAACGAATACTTTTATATGGACAGTTTTTGAATATATGGACTAGAGTACCCCATTCATAAAAGATAATTTTATTATGGGCAAAGTAGTTTCTCAGACTTATTGTGAGCAGCTTGAGTTCCAGAAGCCATTTCTCAAGTTTAGTGACTTTCACAATACTAGCAAAGAGTTTGTCAAATCAAAGCTTTATAGTGTACCACAACATAGCTTAAACTGAGTATGGAAAGTCTCCAGGGGAAATGCTCTATTCTGATGTCAGAATCTATTCTGATGCTCCTGGTGATACTTATCAGTGTTGGGCATGGTTCACTACTGTCACTAGACGGGATAGACAGTATTAAAGTGAAATTGTCAAAAAGGGAGCCTTTAACGACCAGATGTCTGTTACCACATAAGATCTAAGAGTCTGTTCAAGCTCTGAATGCACCCTTGCCCCCTTAATCATTGTAGCAGACAACTAAGTGCTTAATAAGAGAAAATTCAGTTGCAGTGAACCGTGGGGACCTTTCTCAAAAGCAGCATTGCCCACAGCTGGTAACTTTAATTTAAATGAAATTAAGATTGATGGCATTGTCCTTGGCTGTTACAAACCATACTAGTCTGTGACTTCATGATGTGTTTTTAAGTGCCATGCTGATTGAGCCAGCCTCCAGTTCTTCATGGCAGGGAACATCTTCCAAAACCATGATAATGGCTGCTCCTACAAAACTATGCTTCTACAGACTTAGTTCATGCTAGGCAAAACCAAGTAGATTCGCTAGCATTGAAGACTTACAAACTTTTCACGTGGGCCACTATTCCTCACAAGGTGAGTACTTTATGAATGTAACGTCTGGAATTTAATGAGTGTCTCCCGTATATGCTAAAGGATCTTGATTCAAAAAAGTTACTTTATCTAGTTTCCCAGTAACTGAATTATTATCAAAAATACTGCACATCTTCCTTAAAATGTAAAATGAATAATATATATATTATTATATATATATATATATATGGAGAGAGAGAGAGAGAGAGAGAGAGAGAGAGAGAGAGAGAGAGAGAGAGAGAGCTAGAAACAGAATGGAGTCCAGACTAGACATACTATAAATCAAAATACTTCATTATCCATTTACTATGTTACCTCAGGCTAGCTACCAAACCCTTTGAACCTCGCTTTTTCTATACATTTGATAGCAAGGACAACTTGCCCCTACCAGATTGATCCAAGACTTAAGTACCATGTATATCTATGCAAGTGCTGTGGAGAAGCATTTAGAACTCTTGAGAAGGACTAAGTATTTTCACCATAGCCTTTTGTTGGCTGCTTGTAATGGGCTATATCTGCAGAGAACAGACAACAAACAACAGACTCTTAGAGGATAGCCTACTCGTCCACTGTGGGAAAACTTTAGCTAAAAGGCTTTAAAGAGATTTATTGGAATGTTCCTCCTTCTCTTACGGGTTTCCTTCACTGATTCCCACCTGATAGTCCATAGCCAGATTTCTTAGCAACAGTCACATTGATTTCTGATTTGGAAATGATCCTTCTCTGAGTTTAAAAGACAGTTCCACCCCAGCAGATGGAACTAAATCTTAGATTTTATGTGTACTGATTTCTCCATTTAAGTCCTTTTCGATGCTACATTAGTACATTTCTGGAAAATATTATTTAATACAAATGTCTAAAAGAAGCATTTGAGACTAAAGCAAAACTTTACTGATTAACAGAATGATAGTGGTCTAGTATAAAATAAACCTATCTACTCTGTCAACATCTTTTTTTTTTCTTCTTTCTTTTTTTTTTTTTTTTGCAATCCTCCTTATTCCTCTTTCACTGATTGATAGCTATTATGCTTTTTAGCAAAGAGCATCTCTGGGCTTTTCAGTCATAAGAAACTTTTGACTGAATTCTTTTCTTTATTTACAGAACCGCATCAGTCACAGAATTAGCTTTTGTTTCTTGAAGCTTCTATGTTGTTCTTAAGAGTTCACTTCTTTGTCTAAGCTTTAAACAACAAAGGCAATGATGTGGTCTTCACCTTCATTATCTCTGACTTTGTGGAATTATTTAGAGACCCGATAAGTGAAAGAGTGATAGCTGAACTGTTTGTTGTAAGGTTTGAACAAAATGTCCTCCCAATAACTGGAAAAGATTCTGATGCTTCAGACTTGAATTTAGCAGCAGATTCTATTGAAATAGCCTGCTCCAGGGCAGCTGAGCTGTCTTATTTATTGTGAGTCATCTAGCCACATTCATGCAAAATCGAAGGGATGCAAACCACAACAATGAAAGGAAGAGTACCTGTGCAAACTCAAGCCACCTTTCCTCACTGGTGAGAACAAACTTAGTCAACTGGTAGCGATTGCCTATCTAATAAAGGATGTCTAAATCCAGGAAGAATGATAAAAGCCAGTTAGGCTTGTCTTTCTGGTCAACTTACTAACCTTTGATGTTTATGTGACAGGCACTGAGTGAAATTTAGAGTGATGGGCTTTACTTGTTGACTATGTGGCTGGGATGACTTTACATAATTAAAAAGTGTACCCAACATCATGGCTAGAGGAGTAGGGGGAGAACTTCAGAAATTATGCTGGCTAGTTATAATTTCCTCGCCCTCATTTATTGACAAGATATTTATTTTCATAGTATTTTGGTCTGTGGAGGGAAAAAAAAAGAAAGTGGGGAAATCTCTCAGTGCTTCTGAACTTCTGCCTTCTATCTGACTCCAGCTAGTTCCATATGTCTCTATTGCCGTTTTGATTACCTAGGTAGCACAGTCACAAGGATAGCCACTACCCGACTTCTGAGCAGAACTAGAGCAGATATTTGGGGGTAAGGTATTCTTCCACATGACACTGGAGTCGGCTCATTTTATTTTCAATTTCATTTTTCGTGATTGACATAACTCTTAGCTTCTCTTGTGCAGAAAAAAAAAAAGAGTATCTTTTCTAGGGCAGATAGAATTAACAAAGTCATAGTGTTTGCAGTTCATGGGATGGATCCTGAGTGGGGTTCCTGAATTTTAAAATGCTTTTAGCTTCCTTATTTTCTTTGATACCTAGGACCCTGGAGCAAGGATGGGGATTATTCTACAACTTTAAAGATGAAAAACATGTAAATCAAGGATTAAAGGGGTGAAGGAGAGCTTATGAAATGTTCAAAGACACTTAATGAATAAACGGTTCCAGACTGAAATTTGGGGTTTTCTGGATTCTGTACCAAAATCCCAAGGTGGAATCCTGTGTTCTTGGAGTCCTTCAGTTGGCAGTGAGAAGTGGTCCTTCCATTTAAGCATAATTGTTGTATTGAATTTATTCAGGTAATTTAAATGGCTGTCATGGGCTTTAAAAAGAAGCACCTCTTACCTTAGAAGTTTAGACATTTAAAGTATAGATTTTTTTTTAAACCATGTAATAGTAAACTAAGGATTGTTTATAAAAAGAAGAAAATTGGAGGAAGTGAATGCTTTAATCAAGGAGGACTACCCACATAGACAGTGAGTGAAATGATTTAAACGTGAATGAACATGGATTATAGTGGCCCAGGGAGGTCACAGAGTCATTCGCACCTTTAATTAACAAAAGAATCTTTCAGGAAGCAGGGAAGCTTGCACTTAATATGCTGCTGTAAACTCCTTAAATAGCCCATATACAAACAATAATAATGACTTTTTAATTAAGAAACTACACATGCCCAATAACAGCAAATATCTCTGTATATACACATATACACACTCACACATACAAATGCATAGAATACTATATTATCATAATTACAAGAAAAATGAGCCAATTAGCACACATTAGAAGTTCAAAATCACCTATGATAGATTCTATTTAACTATTGAATTTTTTATGATGAAACCTTGCAAATAGTAAGCAAAATTAAGGTTGGCAGAACATCTAAGAGTAAGAAACAACAATAAAACCATTATGGGGCAAAATTAAAGGCAGAGGCACTATTTTATGATATGATTATTAACTATGGGAAAAATTACTACCCAACAGTAAAATTATCCTTGTAAAGACACAATCCTAACTCCATGAAACTAGAAACATTGTCTTAGATTGATATAAAGCAAAAGTTGACAGAATTTTAAAGAGAAGCAATAATACTCCCAGAGGATCATGACAGATGTTAGGGGATATTTCAGACACTAAAATATATGTACTTAGATAAATATTAACCATTTAAATAAATAGGGTAGGAGCAAAATTTTACTCAAAAATGCTACAAAACAAGCAGGAAATTTACATTTCCTTTAAGAACACCTGGGGCATTTGTGAAGTTCAACAACACAGAAATTTAAATAGTAGTTAGAAAATGGTATATAGACCAACCCAAGGTAAACTTAAATACTAAATGCATCAGGGCCGTTAAAATACAACTACGTAATATTAGAAAATAGCTTTTGTTGCCATTACTAATAGAAATATAAAAAGAAACTTTTGATATAGGAAGAAGTCAAGTTTAAAGATATTCATTGGAGCATCGACAGGTAGACATTTCAATAAACTCACAAAAGATCATCCACTTGAAAATACAGATAAATTAATTGTAGATTATCAGACAGTATCCAAAAAGAAGAAAACAGTTAACTAAGTCATTGAAATATTCATAGATAAAATTTGATAAGGGAACACTGTTACTGATGGATATAGGCCTCTAGATGAATAATGTGGGCCAGCTAAAATCCACATTTATAACAAGGTTTAACTTGAAAGGAAAATGGAAGAAAGGAAGAAAGCAAATAAATTCTTGAGGCAAAGTGATGACATACTCAGGCCAGTTCATTCCACATGGATCATTTCAGTGATCCTTGTTTGATGAAGCAAAATGTTAAATCGCTCAGATTTTAAAAAGAGAAAAGTTACAGAAAGGGGCTTAGGGAATAGTGTTGTTGATAAAGTGCTTGTCACACAAGCATGTAGCATGAAGAGTGCCTGTAATCCCAGTAGTCAGAGGAATATATGGATTGCCGAGGGAAAGCTGTCTAGGTAGACTAGAGGAAATTGGATAGTTCTGGATGTAGTAAGAGATCCTGCCTTGGTTTTTTTTAAAAAAAAAAAAAAATCAACAACAACAAAAATGATGGACAGTGATTGAGGAAGCTACCTGATAACAACCTCTGGCCTCAGCATGCATGTGAGTACACATGTAAACACATGTTAGCATGCACATCACACACACAAACACACAAACACACCACCCCCATAGACACACACACAGACACACACAGAGAAAGACAGTTACAGAGACAGAGAGAGAGAGAGAGATTGAGAGAGAGAGAGAGAGAGAGAGAGAGGAGAGAGAGAGAGAGAGAAGAGAAAGAGAGAAAGAGAAGAGAGACTGAGCTTGTGTCTTCCAGGGATGATGATGATGATGGAGTACCAGCAGTTTCTAAGCATCACAGCTTCACTGAATTGGCTAAAGTCCACTTAAGTTGTTATTTCTCCACTGTAAGATAGTTTATTTTAGACTGTCTAGTAGAATTTGTTGCAGAGGAAAGAGGATTAGGGTTTCATATGTGTACCAAAAAAGCATATTTCTTCCTTTCCACAACATCGACTTTGACTGGAGTGGCCCAAACATTCAGAGTGAGCTGTTTGGAATTGTTGGGATCAATGAAACAGTACCGAGTTTGTAATTCCAGCTGAGAGTCAATACTTTGTAGTTATGCTTCAGTGAATAAAATATTTAAGCATAAGAAACCTAAGCACTCTGTAACCTGAAAAAGGAATGGGTAAGCAGGTACATTTTTTTTTTTTATCTTAAATGTCAACTCTAAGCCTTAAAATAGACTTTTAATATAAATTATATAATCTTAGTTTGTCCAACTATTTTAAATTTACCAAAATTCTTCATTCTTTTTTTGTTGTTGTTCTTATGTGAGAATAATCCTAGTTTCAATTTAGAAAATTGGCCATTAGTCTTCTCTACTCCTACACATTGTTATAGGGCTCAAGTGGTTCCTTTTTTCTCACTTACTTTTGCTTATTAAGGAACTAAATAGACTTCTCCTCTTGTCCTTCTTTCTGATGACCACCATGGAGCAATCTGAATGTCCCTAACTGAGGGAAAAGTCTTCTTAGTAAACTCATCCAGTCTGGCTATCAAAGGGATGGTTCTCTCTAGACAAAACAAAGCAATGTATATTGTACCAAATTTGTTGTCTTGTCTTCATCACTCAGGCTACTGTAGCAAGCTACCAATCAGCATGCATTTCTCATCAGTATAGAATCTAGAAGTATAGCGTAGTTAAGGTGCTGGCTATTGAGTTCATAATAAAGGCAATATTTCTGGCTTGTAATGACCCATCTTTTATCCCTGTGGCCTTGTCACTTGGCAGACACAAAAGACCTTGATCTTGCTTCTCGTTTTCATACATTCAGCACTAGTCTCAAAGCTTCATCTGTCTCTAGTTTCTTCCCACAGGCCCACTTGAAAATACCACCACATTGAAAGGACTTCAATATGTGAATTTTAGGGCCATATAAGTATGTGTTAGTTGTCTGTCACATACCAGGCCCCTCTGAAGTGATGAAAATTCTATTTCTTCCAGCACAAGTGTGGTAACTACATGGGATTCTTGAGAACTGGAAATGTTGCTACTGCAACAAAGAAAGTGAATTTCTGATTTCACTAAATATTTCATAGCCACATGTGATTAATGGCTACTGAATTGAGCAGCACCCTGTTAGACAGTCTTCTACACCAGGAAAAGAGCGGGGAATCCATTGTGTAGCCAGCTCTCCCTGCTGTAAGGAAAATGAACTAAAGGAAGACAGAGGAAGAAGAGTAGATTTAGAGGAATTTTAACCAGCAACATGGCTACTCTGGCAAGGGATCATACTGAAAGACCTTCTAGATCTATGTGATACGGCCAGAATGCAGACACACTCTGGATTATAGTATGATCCAGCTGAAACATAGACACCTTCTTAGTACACACCTTGAATCCCTAACAATGAAGGTAAGGTTAGTTCGTAGAAGGAAACAGCTATGCTCAAAAGTGACATCTAATTGAGGGGCAAACAAAGTGATGAAACAGAGAAAGGTTTGACCGAGAAACTTGGAGATAAGATATACCCAATTCACATGATAATAGCATAAGAAAGAGAGGATACTTAAAAGCAGAGAGAGAGATGGGGGTGAGGGAGCGAGGAAGAGGGATGGCATTGTGTGTGTGTCTGTCTGTGTGTCTCTCTGTGTGTGTCAATGTGTATGTGTGTGTGTCTATTAGTGTCTAAGTGTATGGTGGTTTTACTGAAACAGTTTTACAGAGATAGATTGCAGAAAGAATAAGTTATACACAGGCAAGAACAGAACAAGCCAGAGAATGAGGAGAGCCAGATGATTAGAACATATTGCCAGAGTTAGTATGAGGCCAGGCAGAGGAATTCAGTCAGAATTGGAGAGAAGCTGGAATGAATCAGTTATCTTCAAAGATTAGGTTGTACAAAGGCTAGAAGCTTCTAGGCCTAGCCCTGGGTGTTGTTAGACCAAAGAAAGAACTGCTCTGGGTTCAGCCCAAGACATGTATTCACACAGCTAGGTATGGCTCTCATTGGATTCCTTTGTCTGAGGAAATAAAAGTGACATTTACAAGTCGAGAGGCTAAGCATGAAAATATCTGCAAACAAAAAATAGAATGAGGCTGATTGCAGCAAAGAATGTGGTTGGATGGCCTTTGGATGACCACATGGTCAGGAAGCAGAGCTGATCCTACCTATTTTTACATCTGTCGGTCTTTGTGCTCAGGACACTTTTGATTTCATTCTATGTCAGGAAAAACTTTTTTACCATTCAAGTTCTGCTTAATCTCCAACTAGCTTCAGATATACTGTGAATTAAACTGTCTTCGATATTGTCTCCCTAAAAGGGTTTTCATGCTATGTGATCATTAGCTGTGTCTGAATCTTCTCTGATGAAGATGACTTTCACAGCCTATACCTGCTTTTTGTTATTCTTGTTTTTAATAACTATAGCATCATCCAATCATCAATGCAGAGTGGTCTCTCTACATTGAACATTAATTGAAATAGACCAAGGTGTATCTTACTATGAAAAAGTATGTTGCCTTCCCACAGGTTCAGGAATGACCCCATCCATCTGTGAAATTAATTATTCTTTTACAAAGACGCAATGTTCTTAGGGTGGCTAGGTCTTGTCAATCACTGTAAGCTGAGATTCACTGATGAAGGGTCCAGCCCTCTTGACCATGCAGACAACAATAACACACCTGCAGGTCACAAGCTAATGCTGGAGTCCCCAAGAAATGCCTGTTGTGCTTATGAGAAAGTCAGCTGGAGTTTCCTACAGGTTCAATAAAGAATGGTCTGTCTAGGTTATCTCAAATCTTAGGACCATCCTGTCCCTTCTAAAAGCATTTAAACACATGTCTGATTTCCCATGACTCTGTTCCTTTAACAAAATAACATTTTTATATGAATTAAATATATCTAGATGAATGACTAAGTTTTCTCCTGCAATTTTCTTTCACTCGAAAACCACTGAGAAATAATTAAGTTTATCTGACAGGGTACTTGAAAGATTAGAAGTAACACCATATTAGGGCTCTATATAATAACACCAAAAGTGAAAAACAGATTGTAGAAGGAACAAAATTGGACATTCCTAGCATAAGGTTGTTTTTCTTCCACAGTAATTCACTTTATTGAGCGGCCATTATTTTTTTAAGCTTGATTATAGTCAAGGTTATAATTGGATAGATTATCCTAGTAAATTCTTAATCCTGGATAAACCTTGTTTCTATTATTTCCTAGGAGCCTTTCATTAATTTTTAGCTTGTACATGATTTTAATATTAAGTAAAAGAAAATGTTTAGAAGCTAATATTGCCTCAAATGTAGAACAGACTCTAGTGAGTGAGATGAACAACTTTGAACAATATTATCATGCACAGTAGAGACAGACAGTATTACCTAGTTAGGCAGATAACTAAATATTGATTTTATTTTGGGAGATCTCTGTTAAATCTATCAAAAGTAAAGAATGTGTCACCTGGTAGACTATTTGAGTTTGATATTTTGATATAACTTTTAGAAGGATGTTCGAAAGTGTTTAGTTGCAATAGTGGTAAATATTCTGTAGACACTGAAAATGGAAATAATTTTTATAAGCTAGTACTCATTTGTCACCTATTAATAAAGATATTAATATTAATCAAGTGAGAAGGAAAGTCTCTTTTATTGTAGTTTAAAACATCCTCAATATGGCTTGCCCTTCAGTTCAAACTGCCTTTCAAGCTCCTAGACTGTTTGCAGCAATGTAAATTATGCAGGAAAGGAAATTATGCAGGGATTTGAATAGAACTTCTTGGCAGCATCCATGAACCTAGGATGCAAATTAGGGTAGAGTTTTGTTAAAGACTGAAAACGAGGTTGCATGCGGATGACACTTTACATACTACTGGCAGGGAGAAATGCTTCCTTGCCTCCAATCTTCTCAAGATCTCTGCACTCTGGTGTTTAAAACAAGCAGGTCATTCAAAGCTACACAGTGAGATGCTGCACCCTTTAAAAGAAAGGCAGAAAAGAAGAAAGAGAAGGGAAGGAGAGGCCCAAACTCCATTGTGCTTATCTGTTCCTAAAGGATAAGAGTCCATCATCATTAAAGGAAAGAGGCAAGGCAACAGCCAGGCATGGAAGCTGGAGCAGCAAGCTGAGATCTTACATCTTAAACCACAAGTAGGAAGCAGAGAGCAAACTGGGAATGGCATGTGACTTCTAAACCTCACAGCCCACCCCTAATGACAGACTTCCTCCAGCAAGCCCATACCTCTTTTTTTTTTTTAAATTAAAGATGTATTTATTTGTTTTATATATTTGAGTACACTGTCTTTGTCTTCAGACACACCAGAAGAGGGCATTGAATCTCATTACAAATGGTTGTGAGCCACCATGTGGTTGCTGGGAATTGAACTCAGGACCTCTGGGAAAGCAGTCAGTGCTCTTAACCATTGAGCTATCTCTCCATCCCAAAAACCTACCCAAGCAGAGCCACCAACTGAGGACCAACTATTCAAATACTCAAGACTATGTGGGACATTTTATTAAAATCACCACAAGGCCTAAGCAAGTTATATTTTCTTCATTATTGGTAGTATTTAGTAGTTTTGAAACCACTGGTTTTGTATAAATGGCACTATACTAACACTCATATGAAGTTTAATAAATAAGTCAAAATTATTGGAAGTTTGCAGTATGTTTCTTGGAGTTTTTAACATGTACACAAGTATTATTTCAGATCAAATATAGAGCACCATATAAATATTATAGGGGAACATAGTTGGTAAAGGAAGAAAGTTTATTTCTAAGTTCAGAGATAGGAGTGGATTCCACTGACTTTCAGTAAGAGGGGGCATAATATCAGTGATAGACTGAGAAGACCCTAAGGTGAATGAACAAAATGGCAGAAGTCATGGCACTCAGTGTAACTACTTTGTCCAAAACATTGATGGCCAGAGATCTAAAGCAGTTCCCCAGGCACAAATTATATTGTTTAATTTTGTTTTATGTACTGATTCGCTGCTTGTTCAGATCAGGACTCCTTATATATTCCAGGTTTGCCCTGAGTTCATGATCTTTCTGCATCAGCTTATTGGTATCATAGCACATGCTCAGCTCTAATATATTTTTTAAAATTTGCTCCCTGTGTGTTGTGGAGCATATGACAGACAACACCTGGGTTGTAACGTTCACGGGGCAGCTGTAGAAGAGGTGTAAGCTATCTAACAAAGAGAAAGTTAAGAAAACCTGGTGAGGAAAGGAGTGACATTATCAGGCATCCCATGCGGGATCCTCGCAAGCCTTTAGCATCCTTATTCCTTTAGTAGCATTAATCAATGAAGTATAAGATTATAGTGGAAAGCTAATACCAGATTTAGTTTAGGATCATGTATGCATACTTTTACCAGTTCTACCAATTATTAATCTCTGCTAGCCTGTATTTTCTCATCTATAGAACAGGTGACTTCAGCTTCCTGGTAGAGTTACTGCACATGTGCCACGAGAAACTTAATAGTCGTATCATTGAGTCTGATAAGTAGTGAGTACTCAAGTGAATTTCTCCCACCTGGTTCTTCTCTACATTCTCTTGTTTCTCTCCTCTGTGTCCCTCATATTCACCTATAGCTAGGGAGGAGATTCTTCCTTCACCAGTTTCTCTAATCTTCAGCCTCTGGGTTATATGTATAAGTAGAAGCAAGAATAATTTAAGGGATCCTCAGTGTTTAGGGTTCTGTTCAAATAAGTTTCTGTAGTTGTTTCTCTTTAATAAGTGATAAGATCTTCTATTTTAGAGTTTAGCTGGTCTTCAGTGTAGTATCTGCTGGATTCGTATCTGAGCTCATGCCGTTCTTTTGTTTCTTATGGATCCCAGCTTGTTCAGCACACCTTTAATCACACAACTAATGTGTCTTTTACAATGCTACTGGAATTTCTTGGGACCTTCATCTGAAGGATAGAATTGAGCGCATTAAGGGTTGACTTGAAGCCAAAACTCAGTCACAGTAAATGGAAACTGTACAGGGACTGCAAACAACTCAAACATCCTTAAAAGTGCATAGATGACCAAGCCCAGTTTTAAAACATAAGGACTATATGATTTATTAGTAGGTAGGAGTTGAGTGCATGACTAAAGGCTGTGCAACAGACAGGGTATAGAAAGAGTGTAGAAGTTCAAAGTACCATGTGAATTCCTTGAAGCAGAAACTCACATTAGCTTGACACATTTCTGAACTGCCACAATGAAAGTGCTATTTGAGCCTGGTTGTCAGTGTTAAATATCAGTAGGAAAAGAGCAGAGTAACATGAATAACAGACAGGGCTGATCAAGTGGTACCAAGGGAAGAATAAGTAGTGAGTGGAGATGTTAATAAGGAGATTCTCAATTGGTCCAGATTCTGGAAAACCAAGAATACTTGAGTGATGAAAACATCACTCAGGATAACAGATGTTTGATGGGAGGACTGTGGTACACAGCCACACACTGCCAACTTCAAGAGCATTAATTATACACACTGGAGCTTGACAACTCTGTGTGTTATGTGGCCAAATAGCAGACCATTTAGGCTGTGGAGTTTTGTACTCTAGGGTGCAATTATTCAGCCCTGCCCTTGTCTCTCCAAAGAAGTCATAATCAGTGCACGAGTAAAGGATAAAATTCATCCCCAAAGTTTATTTAGGAACATCAAAGTTTAATTTGACAAAATACTATTGTGAATTGAATTACCATGACAACTTAACAATGTGAAGAAAAATTTTGATAACTAGCTGGACATTCAAAAGCAGGCATCCGACTAAAATTGTGGCCCTTGGGCTGTAGTTTGGTGTGTTGTGATACAGGTTCAATGTAAATGGTACAGCTAGAGTTGGAAGAAGAGCCAAAAAGGTGAGAAATAAGAAAGGAAACAAGTTTAGCTGTGCTCATTAGTCAAGCAAAATATATGTGAGGTATATGGTGTGTGTGTGTGTGTGTGTGTGTGTGTGTGTGTGTGTGTGTGTGTGTGTTGTATATGAGGTGTGTTTTTATGGCATGGTGTGTGTAGAGTGTGTGTATACATGAGATGTGTGTCTGTATGAAATGTGTGGGTACGGGGCATGTGTGTATGGGATGGTGTGTGTGTGGTATCTGTGATGTGTATTATGGTGTGTGGTGTATATTATAATGTGTGTGTATATGGTGTATATGGTGTGTGGTATGGTATGTTGGGCTTTCTATTTTTACATAGCTACTAATCTTTTTATTTCAAACACTCTTTACAATGTGCCCTCAACTTGGCAGTGTAGCCATCTGGCTGAGTATTGTTTTTTATTGTAGACGATGGTAAAGCATTCTAAAGAGAAGAAAAGTCATTTTTTTTCTCAAGGTTACAATCCTTTGCATGGGGGTGGGGTGCAGTAGCTCATACCCTTGAGTGAAGACAGTAGTATATGCTTTCGGTAAGTTAAAACAAAGAGGCAGCCACTTTGCAAAACAGCACATTGTATCACAGCACTATAAACAGCACCCTGCGAAATACACTGCGCTGGGCTCAGTCACTTTGCTTGAAAGGTCGGCGCTTGGCATGTTTCAAAGCACTGGTGCAGTGAACCTGTAAAAGGCCTTATCTCTTTATCTCTGTGCCATTTGGCTTCCAGAGACTGTCTGAGGGTGTCCATTGATGTCTGGTCTAGCTGAGTCCATCCTCTTTGAGAAACATAGCTTAGCTACATCGACCAACAAGAAAATAGGAAATTTCATGACAAGATTTAATTAGAAGATTCTCATCTGTATTCTGTATTGCTTTGCCTAATACTGCTAGTTTATGATCTTGAATAGTTTATACTCCCTATCCGTGCCCTTGAGTGACTTTGAAGATATCCTTACTGGTTAGTGTATACAATACAGCCACTTGCAGCAAGGACAGTCCAGGGACAGGGGAAGCTTCCACAGAGCAAATGATCAGGTACTATATGAAATACTTGCTTCTGAATGCAGATCACACAAACAGAATGCACCTTCTTCTATAAAGAAACGGCATGCCACGAGAACAGATGAAGTGCTCATAGAGGCCACTTGGTCACTTTGTAACTAATTGGAACAGGTCACATAGATGCACATATTTTTGAATCTTTAATTGAATATACCCAAGAGACTTCTTTTGTGTTCTTTATAATACTTTTCCGAATATAGAAACCTGGGAGATTGGATATCATTACTGCTGTTATTAATATTAACCTTTTATCATCGTCAGCCACCTTGAAGAGACTGACAAAAGGCTTAAATTCATTTTCTTTGAAATTGGGCAAGAAATGTACTCGTTAATCTTCCAATCTAAAAAAAGTAACACCATTAAGAAGATTTTGATACTTTTCAATACAACCTAGTAAGACTTCTCAAATTCCTGGTGTTTAGTCATCATCACACCTTGTGCTAACAGACATGAATTATGAGCAGTTGCTTATATGATGTGCCAGCTTGTCCAGGATGGAGATTTCCCCACAGCGGAGCTTCCACACAGACTTACAGTATTGAGTGCACTGAGGGTCAGAAGTAATGCAGAGAAGAGTCCTCTGGTGGCCTATAAACTTGGACTTTTACATTATTTAATTGATCTTCCTCATATAAATATAAAATAATATAAATATTATATATAATATGTGTATAAATAATATATCCATAAATGCAAAATAATCTAATGTCAATTCATAAACAGGTACTTATGTCAGTGCTGAAGTAATTGTCAAATCTGAACACAGTAACATTCCCTAGGGTCCTAATGAAAATCCAAATTGTTTTATATTATCTGAGCAGATTTCCCCTGCATATGAAGCACCATTGTTCATATACTACCACTTGAGTGTCAGCCTACATTTGGAAACTCTAGTTACGAGCATGCACATACTTGTGTTAGGAGGGTCAAGGTCAAAGATGAATGTTCTTCCTCTATTACTCTCTACCTTTATTTTTCAAGGCAAAGCTCTTCATTAAGCCTGAAGATCATACACTGGGCTTCTCTGGATGGCCATTGAGGTTCAGGAAACTGTCCATTTCTTCTTTCCCCACAGCTGGGCTTACGGGCTGGTGCTGCTGTGCACAGCTTTATTTAAATTGATTCTAGGGATCGGGATTCGGTTCCTTGTGCTTGGAGAGCAAGCATTTTAGGCTCTCCCAGCCCTTTGTTTACACACTTCAGTATTTGCCCTTTGCAACCTCCCTGGTGTAAATAAGGCATATGTCATATCTCTTGTTTTTGTTGTTGTTCTTTTGTTTGTTTGCTTCCCATATGAGTAGATGTTGGCTTAGCCAGGTCTTATGCCTAGCCCCATGGCATCCTCCTCCTCAGTGGTCAGCATTGTGCCATACTGCAGCTTAAGAACACCATCAGCCCAACGTGGATCTAAGCTATGGTATATGTTATTGTTTCATCCATGTTAAAATGCCCATTTTTCAAAGACATAACAAACAAGCAAACAAATGCTGGTAAGGCTATGGGGAAAGGAAATTCTTAAACAGGATTGTTGGGCATATAAACTAGTGACACAATTGTAATAGATGGTATAGAAGTCCCCCAAAAGCCCAAGAACCATGATTTTGATATGATTCAGAAATGTCCTAGAAAGTCACTATCCAAAGGTATTAAAATAACTGTATAATTCACAATTGACAATATGTGAACTCAAGCTAGGCTTTTAGGAATGGAAGAATGGGTAAAAGAAATATGATATATATACAACAATGAAAATTATTCAGCTAGGAAAAACAATAAATTTCTGTCATTTGCAGAAACATGGATGAAACCAGAGGACATGTTAATTTAAATCAACCAGGCACAAAATAGACAAGTGCTACAGGTTGTCACATGCAGAGGCTTATACATTCATCTCTAAGATGCAGAAAGGCTATTTATTATCAGAGCCTGCGAAGGGTGTCAGGGAAGGGAGACAAAGAGTGTGTAGTTGGATACAAGGGTATAATGCTGAAGATGAAAGGAACTTAAATTATTATGCAGCATAATAGGACAACAATGGTTGACACTAATACATTGTGTATTTCCAAATAGCGTGTAATGTGGACTTGCACTGTTCTTAATACAGAGAAATAATAAATGTGCAGGAGATGGCCAAGCCAATTATCTTGATCTGACTATGTGTTTACATTATACACATGGGTTAAGGTCAGAGAGGTAGGACGGAGCCCTATCACAGAAGAGCTATCAAGCAACTATGAGAATGGCAGCCCTTGTTTTGAATAAAGTTGTAATCCAATTAAAGCTAAAGTGCAATGTAGTAATTTAATTGAATTTAGATTCCCCCCACAGCATATTTTTATTGGAAAATTTTTCATGCAATATATTTTGATCATGTTTTCCCTTCCCCCAAGCCCTCCTGGATCTTCCTCCCTCCCTACTCTTTCAATTTTATCATTTTCCTTCTTCCTTTAAAAACAAACAAACAAACAAAATAAGAAGCAATATGCACAAAACGCTACAAAACCACAAAAGCAACATTTTTAAAAACTGTATTTATGATACTGAGCAGTGACTTGCATTACTTACTATGGCAATGCAATGCGCCATCACTGATCCCGTGATACTTGACCCAGAAGTAATTCTAGCTGAACCAATGCTATTGGTTAGTTCACTGTGTGCAACTAGTGGGGATAACCAGGCATCTAAGCTCCTTGTACCCTCAGTTGCAGTTCCCTGGTTTGAAATATTTACCAAACAGCTGTCAAAGAGATCACTGCAAGAATCTTTATCTATCTTTCAGAAACTAAAAAGATCATCAGAAAATATAATCTGATAGCATGCAAAGCAATCCCTTGGTGTATCAACAATGTCATGACAGAGGTGTATTGATCTCACTGTTTACTGTGACATTTCTGGATGAATACTCTAAAAACTCTGGAATTTGTGATCATTGTATTGTTTTTCTCGGTGCAGAAAATTCCCTAGACTTCCCCAGCCAGGAGTCTCAGACATTACTAAAAAGCTTTTTCTCCACATGTCTTCCAATCTCCTTTTCTACAACTTGATACAGCCTCAGAATTAGTTCTTGTTTGGTGGCACGTGAATTGTAGAAATGCCCTGTGAACTTCCCTGGTGTCCTCATCTCATTGCATACTGTTAAAGACAGTGCCTTCAAAAATAAGATTGACTTATAGCCTTATGCAATCCACTTGTTGGGCTAAAGATCATCTCATGTTCAAATTCCTGACTGCATGTTTAGCTGCATCTGATGCCATCCTTAGACTGCACAGGCTGCTGCAGCTATATAAACAGTTTATTTCCCAAATGTCATAAGCTATTTCACACATCTTTGACTTTACAAAAATCCTGCCCTCCAGTGGAGGATTTCCACACTGTGTCTTGCTCACAGTGTCCTATGACTTTTTGAACTTGCTTGCACCAGTACCACAAGACAATTCTGGAATCTCAGTCCACTGAAGCAAAGGCAAATAGTAGGGGTTCAATCATGTTGAACTCTAAATACAGAACTGCCCCACTGAAGGGCTTTGACATATCTAAGAGAAATGTAGTAAGTGCATCTCAACACACAAACAATGATACTCAAGAGACAGAAAAGAATGTTGTGTTCTCACATACTCCCTTAAGGAATATGGGTATTTATGTTGGTAGTTTATTGGATAACTTAGAAACTGAATAGAATTTTTAATATCAAACTTGGTCTTTCCTAAAGTAGGGCTTTGTTGATGTTCTTTGTTGTTTATCTGACATGTTCATGCCCACACATAATTTATCTTTGAAGTTCTCATTGGCTTGCCATGAAATTTCTCTATGGCTGACCTCATTTTATTCTGCTTGATTTGTTGACTATAAAGGAGAAAATACTTGAAAGAAAATTAGCCCTTCAATTATGAAATTTGTGGAAGGAACGATTCATTTAAGGGAGCTATTCCAGAAGCAAGAATCAAGCAACGGCATAAAGATCCTTACTTCAGCAGTGTACATTGTTTGGTATTTATATTTAGCCCTGTGTTTCTTATTACAGGGTAACATATGTTCTGGGATGGGACATTGCTGGGGTTTGCCTCATCAACTTGAAGCCTCTCTCCAGTCAGCATAAGGCTGGCTACTGCAGAAGTATGCTTTTATAGTGGTGCGTGAGTCATCTGTTTTCACACGGCTGGTACTGTAAGGAATTGAGACATATGCCTCATATGTTAAGATTGAGTGTGAATCTGAAAGATGAAAGTAAAGAGAACCCTCAAGCATACTCAAGTGGAGATTGCTGCAACCTTGTGGGCTGAGCATTTTCAGAGCCGCCGTGAGTCTCCAAACTGCAGTTTCAGAACATTCTTTATCCCTTCGTGCAGTGTATAGAAATAATTCTAAGCTCCAGGCATACTATTCTGTGATGAGGAATATTTCTCTATGATCAGCTGTAAACCTTGATCTACTTTTATTAACAAAAAAGCTGTGTTTATTTACCAAACTCATGTGAGCAAATGGTCATTGAGGAGCCAGGGTCATTATCAAGTAGGCATCCACTTACATTGAATAAAAACCCAACAGGTGTCCTTGCAACTTTTTAATTAAAGCTGTTTTTCTTTCCAGAATGGAAAAAAATCACAACATGAGTATATGGGTCAGATCTCCAGGGTAATGTTTTGATATGATGGTAGCATCCGACCAAAATTGCTAAGCACAGTGTTTGATGAGTTTACACCCGAACTGGAACCAGACCTTCGTTAGGCAGGCTGAGTTTGAGGATGTAGCCATCCCTACAGATTGCATTTATGTCTTCTCAGAATCTATTTTCTCTGAATCCTACTAAACCTTTGGTTAGTTTAGACTGCATAATATGGTTAAAGTAATATTCATAGAGTTTATGAATCAAAAAACTGTGGTGATACCAACCCTAGAGATTAATAGTTTAGAGAAAGTTCCTATTTGTCAAAAAATATTGTCACGTAGGAAAACTAGAGAAAGAATGACTTCAACAGAGAAGCAAGGTGATCTGGGACAGAGTAAATGAAGTAAAATTAATAGAGGAGGGTTAAAAGTTAACCAACAATGGAAATAGAAGCTTCAGAGTACTCAATTACATAAATGTGCTCTTATAAAGGACAGAATGTAAACTCTGAAGTCATCAGCCGAAATGATACCCCTGTGGGAGGAGGATTCAGTGAACCGAAGGGTAATGATAAACAGTTCCATAAGCACATACCAAAATCCATAAACTTCATCAAGGTACTATTAAGAACAATAATGAATAATAACAATTAATGTTAAAAATTATCAAGACTATAGTTGCTTGAACATGTTAAGAAACAGCTTAGGGACAGTTTAGAAGGGGAAGAACCTTGACTTCATCCAACTCCAAGAATAAAGAGTTTCTTAATGTGGTCTCTTGTCATTTCTGCCAAAAGCCTACAAAAATGTGTTAGAAACATTGTTGTCAAGTTATGGGTATTTTGGTTTTGGTTTTCTTTCTTTTTTTTTTTTTTTCTTTTTTTTTTTTAATTAACCTACATTCTCCAGGAGGGAAAATCCTCCTTAGATGATGTTAGGTAGACAGTAACTTCCTTTCATCTTCTTAGCAGAAGTTCCTGAGTAGCTGGGCCCCATGGCTGCCTGAATAAACTGTCTCAGAAGCTCATGTTCCTAGCAGCTTAATTAACCAAAAGATAATGCTAATGATCATAGTTAATATATATATCAAGCATTTGTGATGCTTCAGGCACACTGCTTGCACACATACCCTCATTTAATTCTCATAATATCCTCGTAAGTGAAGAATGTTAAGACTGTGCCTTTTTCTTACATTTAAAGAGACTGCTGTGGAGGTTGGTGAAGCTGCACAGCCAGCTCCTGGCTGCACTGTGACTCGGTGCAGAACTGAGGTCATCAAAGCTTCATCTTTAGCTCCCTGGGAAGCATCACCTCCCAGCATCTCCAAAGGCTTATGAAGAAGCTTATCTTCATTTGCAGCATGGGGTTATAACTAATCTTTTTAACATGGAAATATAGTTTTGCAGTAAATATTAGTTTTGAATATTTCACTGTACTTTGGCAACTATGAACACTATATGAAAGTCTAAGTTATATAGAACCAATATTAATACAGCAAACTATTAAATAAATACATAAACTATTAAAGTTCAGAAAAGAGGGGCTTACTTTCTCTATGATTTCATTACTGAGTTGTGTTTTAATTCAGATAAGGTTTCTAGATTACAGGTTAGTTTTCATTGCATTTCTCATAACTGTGAGTTACCTGGACATGTGTGTGCTTTAGATTCTTGAGATCTACTCCAATACAAGATTCTAGGAAGCTATGTAGATATGCAATTCTTACAATTGCATTTTGTGTCCTTTATCACTCTCCCTGCCCATGGCTCTTCTTGTTCCATTTCATGAAACTGTCTATTTTAAAATTCCTTTGTGCTGAAGAGGATGACAATGGGCAAGCGTCATAGCAGAACCAGAGAAAGCAGAGACCTGCAGAATCATTTGAAAAGTTAGAATAAATAAGAAACAAGGAACAGAATGGTTCTCCCTAAGTAAGATGGAGATTTTATTTTTATCTTCTCTCTCTCTCTCTCTCCTCTCTCTCTCTCTCTCTCTCTCTCTCTCTCTATCTCTCTCTGATGCAATGAAGATTTTTAAAAGTTCTTTCCCTCCTTACAGTTTCTACTTTAGTTATTATGTATGATTGCCTGAATCACTAATATCCAGAACAATATTTTATTATTTCTTTAAAAAATACTGCATGTGCTCAGGAACAAACCAATAATTTCTGTAATTCCCTGTTGAAACCAGCATTAGATGGTCCTCAGCAGTGGTCTCCTGGCAACAGAGCTTCCAGGCAGATCATGCTGAGGACAATAGTGAGAAGAATAAGGTGAGAGATAACAAATTGGCAAAGGAAGACAAAAAAGTGTGTGTGTGTGTGTGTGTGTGTGTGTGTGTGTGTGTGCATGTGTGTGAACGTTTGTATGTGTGAGCATGACTTGAAGAGAAGAATTAAAAGGAAAGATTTTGATTTTTAGTTAACTTCTTAAAGTAGATTGTGAGATGTATAGTTATTTGTTTAGTGGTATTCTAACTGTTATCAAAAATATCTAGCCGGGCAGGGATGGCGCACACCTTTAATCTCAGCACTTAGGAGGCAGAGGCACGCGGATTTCTGAGTTCGAGGCCAGCCTGGTCTACAAAGTGAGTTCCAAGATAGCCAGAGCTACACAGAGAAACCCTGCCTAGAAAAAAATATATACCTAACATCTAACATCTTTTTCCAAACAGAATATTGGCTTACTTTGATTATACATAGTTTTACTATTTCCTTTTGTATATTGAGAGAAGTTATTAAAATGTGCAAGACTTAAATATTTAAAAGTGGGTCCCCCACTCAAGACCAGATTCCAAACACTCTAGAAAAACAAGTTCTTCCCAAATTGCCCTTTTATATTAAGTATCTTGAAGTACCATTCACAGTGTTAAATTATCAGAGTGAAATCAGAGCAGTTGTCATAGTGAATGTTTTTTTTTTTTTATGAGGATGGAAGCCAAGAAAGCTCAAACCTGAGCCTTTTGAAAACAAGGGGAAAATAACATTATCTTCCCATAGTTCAGTACCACTTCACTTCTCCTTGGCTCATTAACCTTCAGAATTAATTATTAAATAGATGTTTTTAACTGCAGCAAATACACTCAGGCTACATCTATAGAGTGGGTTCTAAATATCCTGACAAAGATCAATTACCATATGTGAATAGTCATAAAAAGAAAAACTCATCATAAAAATATTTACAAATGGTGGCAGATGCCCACCTGTTCCACAAGGTCCTGAAGAAGAAAGGACTCAGTACACATAACTCCTCCGTAGTGTTCATTACAGCTCACTGGTATGCTACAGCCTACAATACGAGACTTAAAACACACTGAGGCTAGCTGCATGGCATGGATACCTGTTGTATACTTAGGGCTAACTGCAGGACATGGATATCTGCTGTATGTATACAAGAAACTGATTCTTCTAAAAGAACACTGACTATGCTGTGGTTTAGATCCAGAGCAGCCGTAGAGTGTCCCTAACATCTTTATTTTGATTCTCTCCTGGATATCTGCTTTTCGCTTTTGCCTTCCTAAGCAGATATTCTAAATTTCTCAGGCATGCTGCCAGACTTCATTTCAGTCTCAGTGTAGAAACTGAAGCTGTGGTTTAAAATCCTATGCACTTGCTCAGGATACAAAGAACAAGGCACTATTGATGTGTTGGACTGTTGCACGTTGTGACTGCTTTTGTTTTTAAGTTATTGTTACACATACTATTGTGCTCTACCCTGAGGCACTGAGACATTGGGACAGACAAGACAAAGTCCTTTGTGGTGTGGTTTCTTTCCACATTCAGTAAAACATATTTATTCCTTGACACTTATTGATACCAGTCATCCCCCACCCCTCCTCCTTTCTCCTTCCTCTCCCCTTTCCCTTTCTCCCCCATCTCCACATGTTCTTAAGTATTAGAATTCTTATATTAATTATGTGCCCATTTAGAGAGGCACAAAATTCTGTCATTAATTCTTACAATATATAAGTGGTCGATTTTTTAGTCCAACTAGGGGTTCGAGATAACAAGATGAAACTGAGACTCATGATGTCCACTATACACAGGTAATGAAAATGAGGTGAGATGTTGAGTGTGAGAGGGGGGGAGGCAAGGTGTGCAATGAAGAGGAGACTTTCGATCCTTGTTCCCCATCCTGGGTCATCTCATGGACCTGCTTGCAGACTTCTCCTTCGACACAGGAGAACAAAATGGAATCTGCATTGATACTTTACAATGTTCTGTGTACACGTCCTCTCACAATCAGAAGAGATGAGATGAACCACATGCACCGCACCCTGTGATTTGCACATCCTTGGAGCAGCACAAGCAATGTAAAAGCATCCATTTGCCTCCTTGTTGACTTTGTTCTAAGCAAAGGTATCCCTCACTAGCATTTATTAGCAGTAAATGTCCTTCACTTTCAGGGTCTAGTCATATAGAACAAACATGAAGCTTATTAGATGCACAAGCCATAGCTACCCCCACTACCCTGTTTGCAGGAAGCATTTCTCATCAGGTGGCTCAAATGTATGAGTTTTTGGCTCACACTTAACCTTTAAGCCTTATAAGTCTCAAGGTACCATTAATCAAAAGAATTTAAATATCTCATCTACAGTACTGGCAAACATTTCAGATATCATGTGAAGCTTCTTCCCAAAGCCAGTAGTTGTTGACCCACATGATTTGTAAAGAGAAATGCAGATGACTGTTGCTGGCTCACATTGTGAGTGCTGGGGTTGGGGTGAACAGACAGAGCAGAGCAGAGGACCACCACACAGGGCTGCTGCTCAGCTCCTGACACAACGCTTTCCTTGGCTGCTCTGCCCCTTTTATAGCTGCAAAGCCTCTCTTCTACTGAATGAATGAGCTTGTTGACATCTACAAATGATACCTGTCCCTTGTGCCACCTGCTATCCTGCCACCATCCATTCTACATAGACAGACTCTCTGGGAACAGTCTTATTTTTCTTTCAGGTAGCTATCTCAGAACCTGTCTCAGATGCTGCTACTGTGTGTTCAACACCTCATCCACAGGTCAACAAACTCCTCGTTGTAAAATGAGTATTTACCACTCCATAGAAACACAGCTTGCAAAGTGGTATCATTATGATGATACTAAATTGCTGAAGCCTTTGACAGATTTAAATGAGAATAGAAGGGTAGAACCCCATGACGATATGAGTAAATATAGGGAAAGACAGACACATCAGAGATTCCTCTCTCTGGCATGTGAAGACACAGAGAGAAAGAAGCCATCTGCAAGGAGCTGCCTTAACTGTGAATTTTCCAGCCTATGTAACTGTAAGAAGTAAACAGCTCCTGTTTAACCCATGCATGCAGTTTCAGTTATATGCACCCAAGCTGATAGAGGCATTGCTCTATTTGTACAGGTATAAATTCTACCCGTTCTATGGTAGAATATCTCACTATTCTGCGTAGACTCCTACTCTTTCAAGGAAACACTGTGTTCTCAATATTTATATTCCCTTTCTGATTTTGCTTCTACCATCAAAAACATCACTTGCCTCTAGCCAGTCTGTCTACTTGCTGATCTTCAGACAGAAGGATGCAGACCCAGCACCTTTTCATAAACATAGCTGACTGCCTGCTTGCTCAGATGTCTTTTCAGCTACTCACTGGTGCATACAGTAGTATCCTGTTTTGCTGGGCTTGCTCAGAATCCCCACTGACCTGCACCGACTCCTTCCTCCCACCATTTTCTTGCCTTACTATATAATACAACCTACATGTAGCAACCATGACAAATTGCCATAAAGAAGCCTTTCTTTTTTTGAAAGAATCAGAAGTGTGTTTCCTGAAGTTCTGGGGACCAGAAGTTGCAGATGTCAAACAGAACTCCACACCCTTTAGCCATCTTTCTAGCCTAGATATTAAGTTTCTGGTGCTAATGTCAGCCCTTGGACCATACTGATACTTGTTATAGCACACTTAGTTGCCCATAATCATGTTGCATTCTCCTTCTACATCTGTGACACCTCCCTTGTGTATCCCTATGAGAATAGTTGGCACAGGACTCAGTGACTACCCAGATTACCCATACTGAGCACAATGCCTCAAAATCCTTAAACTAACTGTGTTTGCTAATGACCATTTCCAAACACTACAACATTCACAGGGTCTGAGAATTAGGACTTTAACATATCTTTTGTGAGGACACCACCCCTCAAACCACTATACTAACCAATGTCTTTCTTTATCCAATTACAACGCAGCTTCCTGGCAGATGGCGGGCTTATTTCCATTCTTCGTCTTTATGATCTAGTTTATTTTCTGCTTGCATCCTTAGGAAACAGGTTGATCCCTGGCACCTAAACTCTTTTATTGCCACCCCACTCAGCCCCACTCTAAGCCCCTTGAACAGGAGCTAATCTCTGTGTGAGCTCATCTGCAGCCATTAGTCAATCACCTTTCCACCACCAAACCATGTTAAACTCTGTGCTTTTAAAATAGCCTTGTATCCTCTCATATTTCTATGGGTTTCTACTTTCTCTTTCTGTTTTTACCTTAAATAACTCATCCTTAGGTCTGATTTAATTAAAATGTTTAATGCATTACTATCTCAAATATCAGATAAAACTGGTGTGTAACAATCCATCTTCTCTTCTCTGGGAGAGGTCAAAATGATATCTCCTAGGTCACCCTTAAATCCACAGAAAAATACTTATAACAGATAATCCTATGAAGAGATGAGGTACCTATCACTTTTCCAAGACTCATCAGATAGGAATGAGGGGAAGTATGAAGGGATGACATCAAATATAGCTGCTTAAAATTTCAAACCAAAAAAATGTATGAAACAACTGAAACATGTAGGCTCGTTTGAGACAATATTCAGTCAACTTACTCCAACAGAAAGCACAAAATACTATTCATGTGAGATCTGCTAGAGGAAATGCTTATGTTTCAGTGTAGATCACCATGTGCATGCCTATACTATTATACTACAGCGGGGGCCTGGATGCTAATGTATCAGCTTCCCCCCAAAAATGATTCATTCCGTGTTACTATAGTGTTACTGTACAAAACACCATGCCTTAGTTAGGTCACATGACATGGATTGCATTTCGGGGGTTTTTTTTTTAGCATCTTATTAACTTGAATTTAATATTTCAAGAGTGCAGGCAGAGTTTTTCTCACTTTATAGGATTTGGAGCATTCTTGGGGAATATTTACGATACAATCTATATGATAGTAGCACAACGGAAACACAAAGGCCAGGATTCATGGGATGAGGGTCCAGAGAGATGGCGCCATTCGCTCATTGCTTGTCTTGCCAGTATGAGTATTGAGTCCAATCCCAGAATCCATGCAACCTTATCATAGAAACACACCATTGTAATCTCAGCAATGAAGAGGAAGTTCCCTGGGGCTTGTTGACCTTCCTTGGTGATCTCCAAGCAAGAGAAACTTCCAGGGATGTTTCTGGGGGATTCAGGTTGCCTATAATTTGTTTCAGAGCCCAAGGAAACAGCACCAGATGGACTTAGATGTACAGAACTAGAAGAGGAAGTAATCATATAATAGTCTTCAATATAAGAAGACAGGATCTTAAATAAACACATTAAAATAGAAATTACATGGAAATAAAGCGATTGCATGTTTCATCATTATTTTCTACTCATCCTTATTTTCTCCTACATCCTCAGTCAATTGTATATATGTAGACTATGAAAATATATTGCAAGTGTAACAGTGAATATTTAATATAGAATGCTTTCTGAGTAGATATTAATAAGGACTACACTTACGGGCTCATGCATGCTAGGCACACACTCTATCACTCAAATACTTCTAGCCATCCAAACATAAAAACTTTTATAGCTGGTAATTATACAAAATTGGCCAAGCAGTGACACAGTGTCCCAGAAGCAGAGGCAGTGAACAATTGCTGGCAATCTTTTCTGTTCATAGATGGACATTGAAGGATATTCATGACAGTAAGAAAATCTACAGACCAGTGTTTTCAAAATGGGGTTGGAGGGGACAGTCCCGAACCAGAAAATTCCAGATTGACTCAGACCCATCATGTTTCTGAGTCCATTACTAACAATCAGCAAGGAAGGTCATTTACTAACTAGACACAAGTGAATGTTAATGGAAACTTGAATGCTAGATTCCTTCAGTCTGTTCCTCTTAACCTTCCTTGGTGTGAGATCACTAATTCCTAGTAATACAAAATCTTTGAAAATATCATCTAGTAATGAAAGATATTTGTAGGGAGATCTAAATATGCTCACAATTACCCAGATTTAATTTGCAAAGGGGACCTTTTCTGCTAAAGTCTTCTCATCAGGAACAAAAATGTACTGGATACAAATGGATACATAAAATATTCTAGGAAAATGCCAATGACCTATTTATAACACTAGTTTTGGATTATGCCAGTCAATTCAACACTTTATAATTTCAAATATTGCTTTATCAATACTGTACCATTTAAGCCATAGCACATAACATGAAGTCTTTGAGAAGAGCGTGAACTTCATTGTACATGGAATACAACAATATTAAACTTTCTACTACATTTATTTGTAGGAGGGACATGCAACAACATGCATGTAGAGGTCAGAAGATAACTTGTAGGAATTCCCTCCATGATTTTACATGCCAATGATTAAATTCATATCATCAGGCTGAGCACCTTTACCCTCACCATTTTTCTGCCCACTAACAAGAGAACTAAGAGAAATATGTATATAAGAAAAATGATCATAGAATCTTTCAGGTTTTTCCCCCATAAATGGTGTGTGTGTGTGTGTAGTGTGTGTGTGTGTGTGTGTGTGTGTGTGTGTGCTTGTGATGTGTGTACAGGTATTGCATGTATATGTGAATGTAGAGAGCAGACGGCAAACTTGGATGTCTTCCTCAGGGACCTTGGAAGGTAGCACTTCCAGAGTTCATCACTGTATTCCCCTTGTATTTCCTAAGCCTAAACCATTCACAGAAATCTATCCCTGTGACTGATCCTTGCTCCCAAAACTGAAGATCAGAGTGGTTCAGACAAAAAGCTTTTAGTAGAGAAAACTGGATATTTTAAAGTGTTAGATGCAGTGTGCTTAATCCAAATCCTGAAGTTCATGCAGCAGAAAATCTATAGTGCCAATAGGCCGTCAGCCCTTGCTGCTTCATCAGAACAGTAACTTAGGTGTGTTTCCCTCTTTGAAGCCATAACTGGATAACTCAACCTCACTTCACCCCAAAGAGTTCACTCTCCATCACACAAGCTGGGGATGCACGTAATTGCAAGAGACGTTATTGCACATGTTGACAGGAAGTGATGCATTTATCTTAGGAAATTTACTCTCCTGGGGCATGGGAAACTGGGAAATGAAGAGAGCAGTTTTGCTATAGGTGAGACATCCGTGTCTCCTGCACCATTGCCATGTCTCTTTGAAGATATATGTTGAAAAGATATCATTGTTGAACTAAGCATCCTGGGTTGCTGAAGTTGTCCTTGTTGATTCTCCTTTCTGCATACCTTCATTAGTTTTACCAGAGCCATCTCTAATCAGTAGAAGCAAATGCAAAGGTACATTCCTTGTTCTTCTGTCTATAGTCCATCAACATCGTTTGAATTCCTTTTTACATATTGACAGTTGTTCAATACAGCTTTACTGACTAATTCTCTTCTTTCCTGGAAGGAAAAACTTCACTTCTCAGGGTATCCTCCTCACCGCTATCTGTCTTAATTCAGGAACTGAGTGAAGATTTCTTGACATTTAAGACACAAAAACATAAAGTGATCTTCTTACAAATTCAACTCTACGAATTCTGCAGCCATGGAAGGGAGAGGTCTTTGACCTATGTAGATATCAAAGAATACAAAGAAACCACACTCTGTTGCTAAATAAATAGTACAATTAAAAAAAAAAAAACTTTCAATCCTTTTTAATTGGCAAATGAGAAAAAATAATATATGTGTTTACAGTGATATTTTGGTAGTATAATATATATATCACACACACACACACACAACTACACAACATTGTGGCAAGGGAAAATAGTGCTAAATATCATATTAGCTCTTTAATTCTCTTAAGAAAAGGGCACATGTATAATATCTATGTAGCCCTTAGGGTTTTTCCAATATCTGAGATAAAATGAATATTTTTAAAGTAAACCTCATGACTTAAGAGCCATCTTGTAATGTGCCACCTACCTGTAAGTTCAGCATTTAGGAAACCCAGGCAGAATAATTATGAGTTTGATGCCAGCCTGGTGCCAGCCTGGGGTACAAACTAAGAACATGTGTATGAGGGAGGGGGGCAAGATTAAAACATTGGTTAGATAACATGATAAGCTACAATTATAATTATTTATATGAAATATTTATCACTTCCTGTATGGTTATCACATCTCCAAACACAAGATTGTTTCTTACTTTGAGAATAAGTGAGATAACATCATTGATAAGAGACACTTTTTCCTCTCAGAATTGGAGATATTGCCAAAGAATTGTGTGATTAAGAGCAGTTTGAATTATAACTAGTCAATGTACATTGAATTTTGTTCCTATTGCTCTATAATTAATCACAACACTGAAATTTAATTCTGTTCCATCTATATTTTTAAGTGCTTATTAGGTTAAGATGTCTCCATCTACTTTGCTGGCCTGCAGCAACAATAGTGCTAAAGTAGACTTCATGTTAATTATCATGTGCTGGGAGCTGGAGGGAACCCCAAACATCTCTAAGCCAGTTAGATTCTGACTGAACAAAGATTAGGTAGCAACTGCATGATGTTATCTAATTATATCTCAAAGATGAATTTTTAATTTATGATTCACAAAAGTGTTCCAGAGGTCAGTTAAGAGGTCGCAGATTTTTAAGACCAAAGCCAAGTTCTTATTGGTACATGCTTATCTTAAAATTCTACTGAAGACAGTTAAAAATAGATGTGTCTTCAAAGTACACAATCACTTTTGGAAAATACACTTGATTAAAATCAGACTATTAAGAAACAAGATGGACAAGTTTGTGCCCCAGCCACCATGTGACCACTTCCTTAGTCCAACCCTTCTTGTTTTTATATAAAAGATCAGAGCAACCATTCTGCAGAGCAATTCTCTTTGAGAGATTAAAAAAGAAAAATGATAGACTAAATCAATCCTAAAAATTCATATCCAAACAGGAGCATCTTAATATTCTACTTTCCACCATAAAATACATATTATCTCCAGGGTTAGTAACGTTTAAACACTGGTATTATTCAAAAGCTTCAAGTACCTGAAGATAGCAGATGTTTACACTAGGTTCTTGGGAGTTTGATTTGATGATTCAAAGACAGCCATTGGTGAATTTTCTGCTCTTGAATCTCCCACTCTCCCCCAATCTCTTCCATGGCACAATGTTACTGTCAAGCTTAATCTTCTGTATTTTTCCCAAGATTATTGTGCAATTCTTTTACTAGATGTTCTGAGTGTTATCTATCATTCAGTAGTGTACACTCTAATCTATAGTTGGAGCTCTTTCTTTGTTTCCCTTCCTACCCAGTGTCAGATCTTCTAAGATATCATTGAAGATTCTTAATCTTCTCACCCAAGAGCCGGCCTACAATGTTGGTATTACTAACAATGCATATCTACAACATGCGTGAACATTTGTCCTTTGCTAGCCCATCCCCTTGCTTCTTCTTCTGGACCACAATCCTGTCACTTCTCCTTTAACTCTGTGGTTCCAAATAGCAGGCTTGAAGACAGACAAGTAACCCAAGCTGGGTCGCTCAGAATAACCTGGCCTTGGCCAAAAGTATTGATCTAGAGATTGTTCTCTGTCCCTAGTTGGCTAATCAAACTTCTTTTCTGGAACTGTTTCCTATTGAAACGAGACAAGATAAAAGTAGTCTTTTTTTTTTTTTAAGTAGATAATAGTAAGATACTCAGGAACAATTTGTATGTAGTTATATCTGTCTATCCTGAGAGAACATGAAACTGTGGTCTGGGGAAAGTGGGTTTCTTTATGAATAACTTTAATGAGAATGACACTAGATCATGGAAAGAAGCCAAAATGGCAACCCTCCCCCATCTGTCACAGCAGGCTGGCACAGGTGAGGCTGTGTGCAAGACGAGGAGAGAAGTGTGTGCATCTCCCAGGTGTGGGCATCCCCCAGCTCAGAAGAGTGGCATCCAGAGGATAAATATCAAAGCCAGGCAAACCATAGGCAGGGCAGCCTCAGTAGACAGTGATCCATCACAAGTTTGTCTAAGCACAGGGTCCAGAAAGAGCATCACAGTTGTTTGGGAGAGTGGCCAGGTTTGAATGTATAGTCAGCCTGGCTGTTGGCAGAGCCACTTAAGCAAATTCTGAGCAAGGCTCACAGGCTCATTATCCCATGAAGATCCATCACCTGCTCCCGTGGTTCTTTTGGGAAGGTCTCCATCCTCCAGCATCAACCCAAGCCTAAGGGACCTTATTAGACCTTCCAGCTTTAGGCCATGAAAGCCAGCTGCTGCTCTGGCAGGACGATGACTGTGAATGTGAATGTGGATTTTAAATTCTCCACCCCGCAGTCAGTGGAAATAAAAATATGCCAAGAAAATAATAATGATGATCCTCCTCCTCTTCCTCTTCTTCCTCCTCTTCTTCCTCCTCCTCCTTCTTTGCAAATCTCTTTAATGGTTTCACTTTGCACCTCACTCCTAGGGAATATTTAGTAACACATTTCTGTTATTCTCAAAATAATAACATTGGGGGAAAATCATGTAGATTAGTGTTTTTAGCTTCACTGATATTTTATTCACAGAATAATAGTAATAACCAAACCATTTGGCATCACAATGTTGAATATAATATTTGCATATATGTAGCTAGACACAGAGAAAATAATAAGAATGTAGTTCTGAGGCCCTATGATTATTATTGGAAATTATGCAAATAATGTTTTAGAACTGAAAACTGTTCTCCATTGGCTTGTTTTCCTGTGTGCATTGTGCTTGCATGTATAGTGTGCACCACATTCATGAAGGTGTCTGTGGAGGCCAGAAGAGGGCTATGGGTTCCTTGACATTACAGTTGCAGACATTTTGGGTGCTGGGAATTGAACCTGGTCCTCTTTAAAAGCAGTAAGTGTTCTTGTCTACTGAGGTATGACTCCAGCCACTTGTTTTCCTATTCTTACAATACTGTGATGATTTAGTAAAGCATCATAGAAGAAAATGTATTCACTCCTTTTAAGTTAGGCAAGTTGAAATTTTATTAAATTATCTATCTTATTATAAATTACTAAAATGTTCTGCTAAAATATTGGCTTTGAAAGATATTACTGTAATACATTGCTCAAAACTCCAAGGTTATTGGGAAATTTGAATATTCTAATGGAGAATTGTGTCATACTTTATTCCTTTTATGTCTATAGCTTACTTTTTTCTGCTGTTGGAATTCAAGTTTTTTTTCATTGCCCCGTCATTTCATATATAGATTATCATAAATAAATTGGGCCATTTAATATTTCTTTCCTCAAGAAAAGATTGGACCCTTTAATTCACTTGTAATTTGTTATAATAAGAAATGAACTCATTTTAAATTTATTCTTTTGAAAATTTGGTTGTTTCCTCTACCAAGTACTCTTCAAAACAATTTATCTATGGCTCTTGTTACACAGGATTCTTCTCCAGCCATGCTGTCACCATCGTGACTGCAGCTGTGTTCTCTTGCAAAAGGTCTCCACAGCTAGGCTTATTGCCTCTTGGTTTTCCCTCAGTGAAGGAAAAAGTGGAAGGGTTAAAGAACCCTTATCCAAATATATGGCCCTCTGCCCAACAAGCTGAATGCAATCTACCCTAATTGTGCATGGTCTCTGGGAGGAGCCAGAAGTGAGCAAACTGGGAAGAATGAAGGAAGGGACTCTGTCTACCCTCATCTATGCTGGATTCAGACCCTCCAGTGTGGCTTCTTTATGGTCTCCCAAGCTCCTTTCCATAACTCCTCACTGATTACTCTGTAAATAATTGTATAAGCTCATTGGTTCCCCCAGTGAACTGTGATAGAATTGTACTGTGGTTTGCCATGAGGACTTAGGAAGAAGGAACACACACAAACACACACTTAGAGAAGACTCTCACAGCAGTTTTGTAGGTTCTTAGAAATTCTTACATCTATGTGAAAGGCTTCTCCTAACAAACATCATTGCTGATGCTTCATATTTTCATGTGGGCCTTTACTTTTTAATGGCTTCTCTTTACTTTTCTGCCTCATAGTGATTGATGTCATTAAATTACTACACAGAGTAATCATAAATATTGTATTATGATATGTATTTGCAAATTGAGTCATGTCAGAGAGGAATGGAACTATTACATAATTTCTTCATATTTACTATTTTACATAAATATCATTTAATAGGAAACTAGTGTCAAGATGCCTGTATTAAATTGCTGTGTCAAAGCTGAGCTTAGGAAAGAAAGTGCATTATAAATATTATCAACACAATGTATTATCAAATTCTTCTTTATACGGAGAAATCTATTTTTGTAGTAGAAGCATTATCTCTAAGACTTGTAATAACCGAGTTTCCCATTATCATTAGAGCCACTAAAATATATTTGCAGTCTTGATCATAAAATGCCATTTGTTACAAACTCTTAATCAATTATTTTGTTTTAAGGTTTTTTATTTTTGTTGTTGTTGGTGGTGGTGGTAGTGGTGGTGGTTTTTGTTTTGTTTTTCATTATCAGAAAATGACCAGCATCTACTGATAGAAATAAAGAATGGGTACTTGATAACTACATGAATACACATTTTTTTAACAGAACAAAAAAAAAGAAGAAATATAAGAGTTTCTATTGCTCTTTCACATGCACATATGAACACACACCAACACAGTCAAAACAACAAACACACCAAACACACACACACACACAACACACACAAACACACACACACACACACATACTAGGATTGAACTCAGGGCCTCACACATGTTAAGGAATTGTTTTGCCTATCTTACCTAAACTCAGTCTTATTTTTAAGTTTTATTTGGAGAACAAGTGTCATTAGGTCACCTAGGCTGTCTTGACTCTATGGAGCACAGGCAGGCCTTAAACTTTGATCCTCCTGTCTAAGCCTCCAGTCTAGATGTGGAGATGTGTGTGTGGCACTGTTCCCTGCTGTCTACAATGTCATTTCATTGTGACATTAAGTAATATTAATGAATTGGAATTAGCTTCATTCAGGTTCTCCAGGGGAAGTACTCAGTCCAACAAGCTCTCCTCACCTTGGATGCCAGGTGCACATTTCCAGTTCTCAGGTTACCAACGCTTCTCTGTGTCTTGGCTACAAAGCTACAGCATTCCTACTGTCCCACTATGGGGCTTGGGCATTTGTAGGAACAACTCACAGGACTCCAAAAATAGTTACATTTACATGCTATTGTTAGTGTATGTTATTGTTATTAATTATTGCCAGAAAGAGCCAAATGAATGATGCATACATAAAATGTTGGGGAGAAGACCTAACACTTAGGGTGACATTCCTGTTTTGAGGTATCCACCAGAGAAGCCCACTCAGATGCAGGGTCAAACCAACAGACATTCTTTATGCAGCCAGCCAGTGACTGCAGAGACCCTGGTGCAGACCCAAGCCTTTCTTGGGGTGAGCTTTTAAGCACAAAGTCTACATCCTGCATTGACACACCACAGATAGTAAGAACAGGTAGCAGGAAGCAGAACTATAGAACCCCAAAAGTAAGGTTCCTATATTTAGAGACTCTCCCAGAACTCTGACTTTGATGGATTCAATCCTGGTTCTAGATTTGGCAGGAGTTACTTTCCTGTGAAGAGTTTCAAAGCCCAAAATATCACTTCTATCCTGGTTGCAGTTGTGCTAAGCTCTGGGAGCCTATAACAGTGCCCATTTTGGACACATTCTTATCCCCACACCTCAGTGTACATATACCAGCCTAGAAGCTCTCTGAACCTTTTTGCTTAGGAGAGTGTATATGTGTTCTTTTACCTAACTTATGTGATTATCATATAAGATAATGGATAAATATTCATATCAATGTAGTTTGGTCATATCACCCTCATCACCCTACATCCTTCTCCACTCTCAAGGCCTCCTTTTCTCTTTCCAAAGAATTCTTCCACTGCTTTCTTGTCCTATGAACTTATAAATCAAATATGTGTATATATGGTGTGTGTGTGTGTGTGTTGTGTGTGTGTTGTGTGTGTACAGGAGAACTGGGGAAAGGAAAGGGCAGAGTGAATGTTAGTACTGCAGGAATACAAGGGTGTACTATGGCCAGCTGTGGGCTGTGATACTCATGTAGCTCTGTGTGTATGATAAGCTGACATAGAATTCTGCATTCTTTAGCCCAATGTCAGTTTTCTCATTTGGTTGTTATTCTATAGTTACTTAACAGGCTACCATTGGAAGAAAATGAAGAAGGTTACACCAGACCTCTCTATCAGTTTTACAGTTTTCCTGAATTTATAATTGTTCCAAAATAAAAATGTAAAGGAGCGAGAAATATGCCCCCCTTGCAAAACATTCTTTCAAGAACAAAAAAAATTTCTAAAACCTTTTTGCAAGGGACAGTGATGCCAAACTTCCCAGGCTTATAGTTTCTCTCTTTCCTAAGTTATTCAAATACAGAAAATTTCTATGTGCTTCATCTCTCTTATAATTAATAGCTGAAAAAATGGAGCTATGACTTTTATACTTAATGTGTCTTAGGCACTAATTTACAATTGCTAATGGGTAGCAAAGGATCAAGGACACCAAAATCACAATTTAATGTAGAAAAATCTACCAACCTCATTTAGCACACTGCTACAACCCACATGACCTTAGGATGTGCTTTTGCCAGAACAGTCAACGAGGGACAAAATGCACTTCATTTTCCACTTTCTTCTGTTTTTAAAAGAAGGATTAATGAATATAAATTTGCTCCAATTTTATATCTTAACAGCTTGCAGAACACAGACTTTGGAAATTCTATGTTTAAATAATTGAGCCATTGATTATTTCAGGAGCATAAATTAAACCTTCCAGTTTAATTGTATTTAAAACTGAATATTATAATGCAAAAGAGATTTCCAGATAACTTTTCCTTTTCTTCCTTCAAATTACCCCCACTGATAAATCTTTCTCTTTGCAGAGAAGTATTTGTTAAGTGACTAGACGTTGGCATTCTTTAATTACTAGTAGGGTTGTCTCCCATCCAGCCTTAATAATTCAAGAAGAAAGTAAAAATTCCTGTAAGAAATAAGACTGTCTGGAATTCCTTGGTGGTGTTCTGTTTTTTAAGTGAGTTGGGACAGAGTCTTACAGACAAAATGTTTTTTGTGCAACACAAGTTCAGGTCCTTTGTCTATACTTTCACTTTTCAGAACATTTAAGGATTTCAGAAGCACAGATGAGGATTGATTGGTGAGAAGAATAGGCTTGAAGTAACCTGGGGCTTTTTAATAGTCTCTAGGTAACTGGTGCCTATTAACATCCCTACCTACATTGCAGAAACATAAACGTTCCCAGACTGCAACAAAGCTGCCTCTGAGACTGACAGACAATATGCCAAACACATACTGTCCTTTCCAACCTTTCTGGTTGTGAGATACATGTTTTGAGTGGAAATTATGAGCTAATCACAGAAGATGCGGGAATGATGCTCACAGCATACTGGCAGTAGAAATCTATTTATCTGGCAAATGAGTTGTGAACTCAAATTCATGACAAGAAATCTGGAAGAAAAAGCTCACAAGCCCCAAGCTGGCTGTCATGTTGAGAATGACAAAGCTAAGGCAAAGAGAGGCTTTACAACTTGCGTGAGGTGCCCAAGCTGCAGCTAGAAGGTAGTCATAAACCATGGTCTTGAAGCTCGAAGACATCCGTCATGATAGAACAAAAAGACTGGGTCTCTGGAGTAAAAGCCTGAGGACTTTCTGAAAATTTACTCCTTTCTCGCAAAAACTCCAACTCTGGATTTTCAGTCAGATTCATGTTCTCCAACAATGAAATTGAATAACAAAATCTGCTTCTCTGAAGAAAAAGAAAATCATCAAGAAGACATGAAAACTGAGCTTACCTGATTCATTGATTCATTTGTCAAAATACAGCTTTGCACCATAAACTTATAGGAGGTGATTCTGAACCTCCTTTTTTTTCTAAGTAGGAGAGTTCATTAGTCTTTACTACATTTCTATAACAAACTATCCATGCTTAAAAGAGAGAAAGAGAGAAGATTTATTCATCTCACAGTTTTAAAATCCAAAAGTCTAAACAGCTTGACTTCACCTCTATCACATGGCTCCACCTCTATCACATGGCTCCACCTCTATCACATGGCTCCACCTCTATCACATGACTCCACCTCTGTCACATGACTCAATTTCTATCTAGACCCCATCTGGTTGTGTCTGTTTTGTTAGGGAAAATAGAATCATGATAAGAATACACATGAGGGAACAATTACATTTGAAGAAATGAAAAAAATCATGAGGGGGCTGAAAACTCCATTAATCCTTTCATTGGCTCCACATTCAAAGACCTAACCACCTCCCACGAGGCTCCTCCTTTAACTTCTCCACATTGCACATTAGTGATCAAGCTCCCAGTGGCTTTTGGTAACACTTGAACCACGTCCAAAATGAAGCAGAGAAGAGTCATGAATATCAAGACAACTGAGCAGGATACTAACTGTGAGAGATCAAATTAGGCAATCAAGAGGAAGGAAGGGTGGAGGAAATACAAGGAGTTTAGAAAGCATCAAAGGATATGGCCATCAGTGCACTAAGAGACAAAAAGAGACTGAATTATGTGTTATGGTAAGGAGAGGAGGGAGAAGAAAAAAGAAAGAGAGAGAGAGAGAGGAGGGAGGAAGGAAGGAAGGAGGAGGAGAAGAGGAAGAAGGAGAGGTAGAAGGAGAAGAAGAAAACTTGAACCAAAATAAACATTCATAAAAGCAAAACTTTACTTTTAACACAACAGAAAACTAAATTACACAGTAGAGCAGTTACAAGCTAAAGCTGACCTTTGAAGTAAAAAAGAAAAACAAAAACCAAAATCTTGGGATGATTGAGTAAATGATATTCCCATAGATAAGAATACACATGTATTTAAACACACACACACACACACATATACACATACACACATACACACTAATGGCAAGGGAGAAGAAATGTCAGAAGGAATTGAAGATCAGAAGTTTATCTTAGAACAGGCTCTGAAAGGAAAGCCATGCTGTAAAGTGGAGCAGCTATTGATTTATGGAGTTTGAAAAATTAAAGACAATGAGCCTTTAGAATTGATGAATCCTAAGGGACTGTCAGTTCTTTGAGGGTCTAGCAACATTAGAAAATGTTAGACTACTGGTAGAAAAAAGCTAAGGATTTTTAGAAATACAGAACAGAAAAACTATATCACAAAAAGGAAGGTAAGGTAATTAGAATTTATGGAATTCTGGGACAGATTCTAGAGGAGATGAGCAAGGCCCAAGAGAAACTGTTTTGCTTCATAATTCCATATGCAGCTGCGAGGGTGTAGGTAAGTGTCTCTAAGGTCATCTTCTCAGAGGCATGGTACTTGGGGTGACACTACTGGAATGTTCTGAAACCACAAATGGCTGGAGCACAATAAACAGAAATTGGTCACTGGGATTGGATGATCTTAGCCCCAGCCTTCCACTGTCTTTCTCTTCACTTTGCTTTCAGCCTTCCATAAAGTGAACAACTTCCTCCACTTACATTTTTCCATCATAATACACTGCTGCACTAGAAGCTCAAAGGCAGCAGGAAGAAGTGCCCATGGACAGAGACCCTTGAAACCCTGAGCCAAAGTAAAATTTTCTGTCTTATATGGTGAATCATCTGTGCTGTTCACTGTGTAACAGAAATAAACAAGTACCTAACTAAAAGATCAAAGGACGGCATAAGATAAAATCATTTTCAGTCACAGGCCTCCTTTTGAATTCCTCCATAAGAAGCCACTTGGGAATGTGGTCCTGAGCCTGAGAACCTGAAATCCAGGTCTAAATGGAAAGAGTCTAGATTGAGAAGACCTATGTTAGGCCTGATAATATTTCAGAGATTCCCATGGAAATGGAACAAAACTGATAAGTGTTTTTACTGTACTTGTAAATGACCATTCATACTAATTGCATGAAAATTTCAAGGAACAATGGTCAGGGGAAAGAGTTGCAGCAGTACACGGAGAAATAAAACCAGTAGAACTTCCTTAAAATGGGTTGTAAGAGAAGTCTATGTTTATGCTTGGCCCAACAGGGTACAGTGCATGAATATAAATTCTGGTAACGATTTTAACAAATAGTGATTATGACATGATTATGCATTCGAAAGTTACCTATAGATAAGGTTGAAAAAATTAATTAAAAATGGAAATGAGAAATAAGCTTACAATGATGTTCAGCAATGTACCTGAAAGTTGAAAATGGTTTGAGGCAATGCCCGAATTAGAGAACGGAAAAAGTCTTCATTGTTCCATACTGACCAAACAGCATATATGCATGCGTTGAAAACACCTAGCTCATGAAAATATAGCTTCTTCCCCAGGTATCACAGTTATCCTGTGAATGTTGATATTAACTGTTAGTAGTTGTGTTTCCCTTCACTATATTGTTAGGGAGTTAGCTATGTTGAATAGCATGCCGATTATACCTCAGTCACTTTGGTGAGCATCCTTGTTAGATGATTTATGCATGCACTACTGTGCTATATTTCAATACTGCTCAGTCAGGTTCTTCATTTTGGTAAAGATGAACCACATCTAAAGACACTGACAAATATTGATGCTACAATTATGTTGTGCATAAATAACAAGAATCTTTTGGAATTTTTTTTTCACTTAGTTTTGTTGCATGAGCTAATGCTTTCTGGAGAAAGTCATTAGCCATAGTGGGAATAGAGGTTTTGCTGACGTTGTTACTGAATTTAATGGGGATATTTATTTTTTTGGTTTATCTTTTATGTGTATGGGTTTGCATTTGGTTTTCTCTGTCTTATTCTATGAAGCATTTTAATTGAGAATACATGTCAAGTTGCTTTTAAAATTTTTCAATGAAACAAATGTTCTCCTTGTACAATATACATATTTTTACTGTTCAACTACATAGCAAGATGATTTTAGATTACTGCTTTATAACTGGGGATGCATACTAGCATAAGTTTATACATTTTTAAAAGATTTTTAAGAGAGTGTTTATGTGTGTTTATACATGGGTGTCTGTAGCAGGGAATATGCATGGAGTGCAGTTGTCTGCAAGGGCCAAGAAAGAGTGATGCATCCTCTGGATTTGGAGATGGAGGTGGTTGTGAGGTACCTTATGTGGGAGTCTGGAACCAAACTCAGGTTCCTTTGAAGAGCACTCTGTGTTCTTAACTGCTGAGCTTTCCAGCTCCAAATTTAGGAAATTTTAAACAAAAATCTGAATGAAGAGATTGTCAACTGTTCTATACAAAGACTCCCTATAGGCTTTCGATCTTGTTTAAATACAAGAGACCATTGGCATGATTAGTTCAAGGGTTCTCATAAATAAACAAGACATTTTCACTTAAGCTGTGGAGAATCATTTAGCTTAGAGCCATGAGCTGTGTTTGAGAGTGGACTCCTTTCAGACCTTTGAGATAGATATGCTTTTGTTCCCTTCTCAGGGGCACAGCGATTGCGGGCATCGTGTTTGGAATCGTGTTCATCATGGGGGTCATTGCAGGAATCGCCATATGCATCTGCATGTGCATGAAAAACAACCGGGGCACCCGAGTGGGAGTCATCAGAACAGCGCACATCAATGCCATTTCCTATCCTGGTAAGCAACACGGCTCACTTTGGAAGGAAGAAACAGGTTTGTTATGTAGCTCTCGTTCTTCAAAGACATTAAAAGCCTCTTGTAGAAATAATCCCCAATTTTCTAGAGTATTCTCAAATAATGATAGATTGAAGCTTTAGCTATGAAGAGAGATCTTGGTAAAGAAAAGAAACAACTCATATTACATTTGAATATAGTGCTACTCTCAATAGCTACAATCGCCAGTCAGCCAGAATGAAGATAAATAGAAAATTCACACCCATTCTGTCTACCTACCAATGAGTTCTGACAAGTAATTATGGAGAAAGTATGCAATCTGTCTTAATAAACCTGCCTCTGAGGCAGTAGGTATGTATGTCTCTAGGGAAAGTATAGAAAAACCTTCTTAAAGTCCTCATTAAACAAAAAATATAGCTCTCACATAATATTAACATCTCCAGCAGAGACCAGAAGTGACATTAATAATTTGACAGAAACATGTTGAAACTTTGCTAGAACTTCTACATATAAAAATATTGAGTGCATGAGATTCTATAAACAAGGCCCTTTACTTTGTATTAGAAAATCCAATAGTGTTTTCTATATCACTTGGTATATGTACCACACAACATCTGAAAGATGAGCAGTTTCATGAACTCACACCAACTGCAGTTCGAACTCTGTATAATATCAAGTCAGTCAAAATTCTGACATAGAGTCGGATCTCCTGGCTCCTTCCATTACCAAGGAGCAATTGAGAGTTGATAGACAGGAGCATAATTCTTCTTTGAGGGTGTGGCCACTTGCAGGTTTCCCCTTAGCCATATCTCTATGAGTAGTACTAGCAGGAGTTAACTAAACTATCAGAAAAAAATTAAAAGAATTGAATTGTGTAGGTACATGTTAGGAAGATGTCTGGGAGTTGGAGGAAAAGGGGCTAGACATGATTATATTTCATTGTATACCTATACGAAATTTTCAAAACTAATGAAAAATTCAAAAAGTGCCCAACATTAAAGAAATGGTGAGCAATTTCTAAATTTGATAACTTTTAGGATATTGTTTGCACATCTCCACCCATATTCTCTCATTCTCATAAGAAACAGAACAACATAATGTACCTTCTAAGTGCATCTACTGCCAGTCCTTCCTTGTTTAATCTTACCTGCTTCATCAGATGAGTCTAGGAGTAATATCTCCATTTGTTCTTTCTTCCTCTCCAGTATCCACTTACTCTTGTGTCTTCTTCCACATGGTATTTACCCTTCTGTGGTTTTGTCATTTAACCCACATAGTAGAAAGAAAGAGAAGGGAGGGAGAGAGAGAAAGAGAGAGACAGAGAGAAAAAAAGACAAGGAAGGAGGGGGAGAGGGAGAGAGGGGAGAGGGAGGGGTCAAAGGAGAGGGAGAGGGAAAGGGAGAGAGATCATACACTGATGCTTTCTAGAGTTACATATCTCGGTTCCCAAACTGCTTTTCTGATTTTAAGATATATTTTATCTCATTATTCATTAGACATCTCCACCAGAATATCTAATCAGTATGCAGAAATGAACACACTTAAAACTACATTTCTCATCTACTCTCCACTCACTGCCTATATTCTCATCTTTGCTCTGCTCTTCAGTCACAATCATCACTCCAGAGACTGAAGCTTTTCTACTCTTCTAGCTCTCTGGCCAACCCTGGAGTCACCCTTAATTCTTTTCTGGCACTGGAGTCTACATGGATTATCTACAGGAAAAGTTCTCAGTAACACCTTTAACATATATGTGCATCTGAGTACTTCTCTTGAGATAGACACTGTTATTTCTGGTGGAAGTCTGTGATAGTTTGAATAGAATGGTTCCCATAGGTTCATATACTTGAATTCTGGGTCCTCAGCTGGTGGAACTATTTGGGAAGCATTATCAGATGTGGCCTTGCTAGAGGAAGTGTGTATGAGCTTTGAGGTTTCAAAAGCCCAGACATTCCCAGTCTCTCTCTCTCTCTCTCTCTCTCTCTCTCTCTCTCTCTCTCTCTCTCTCTGCCTTCATCTTTCAGATAAAGATATGAGCTCTCAGTTACTGCACCAGTGCCATGCCTGCCAGTCTGCTGCAAATGATGGTCATGAAGTCCCCATCTGAAACTGTAGGTCCTAATAATTCTTTCTTATGTAAGTTGACTTGGTCATGATGTGTCTTCACAGCAATAGAAAAGAAACTAAGAGAGAGTCTCATTACAGCTTTCACCTCTCTACTACAGCTGTATCCTAACTTGCCTCTCAGCATCTAATGCTTGATCCTTGGTATCCATCCTCAAAAATGGATGCCATATAAATCTTTAATGGAAGTTGAGCTCCCACCTATCAAAAGGAGTCATTTCCCTTTGCCTCCATCAAAAAAGATATATAGCTCACCAATTAGCATATACCTGTGGCGCTTATCCATGCTACCATCTATCCCTTCTCATCCTTCCACCCTAAAATGCCTCCATCTCATTAGTTTTTCTCCTTCCCCCAACTATTTTTTCTTCTTCTAACCCCGCTGCTCTTTAGCTCCTGCTCCTGCTAGTCTCACTATGTCTTTTTTTTTCTGTTCTCTATCCCCCTAATGTTCCCTCTTCTCATACAGATAACCCTAACCTTGTCATCTGCTGGCTGTGTTCAGTTGTTTTCTTTTCTCTCTGCTCTAGACTCTTCCAAATGCTTCTGGCTGTTCTCTCTTACATCTACAGTAAACAATGTTCTGCCTAACCATATATCAGGGTAGACCTGTTGTCAGTTAATATGGGGCTGTCTCATTCAAACCACACATATATATTGTGCAATGAGGTAGAGAAGTACATATGGTTTTCTTTAACTTTTATTTTAAGGTGGATCGAGAAAATAGAGAGGAAGTCAGATTTTTTTCCCTGTAGAGAACTTTAGTTCATGATATTTTAGCAATAAATATATTTAGATAAAATGAAAAGGAGCTGGTAAATATAGAGGGTGGAGAGCATTATTAAAGATTAGATTCTTGGCTGGTGAGATGGCTTAGTGTGTAGAGATCTTGAGGACCTGAGTTTGATCCCGTCAACTCACATAAAGTTGGAAGGAAACAACTGACTCTACCTCCATGTGTGTGCTGTAGTCCACACATGCTCAAATACACACCATCTGTACACAGTGATGTATTTACATTTTAGAAATAAGAGACTAAGTCTGAGAAAGAGTTGGATCCTACACACAAGCAGAGTGGTGTACTTTCTTTCCCTTAGAGGCAATAGATTTGGTGATCAGATTCATTCTAGAATCTTTTCTTCTGTTTTTTCCTATTTTCTCAATGAAATAAGAACCCCAACTTCTGAAAGTGAAGAGGGATATGGATATACTTAAGGTGAAGGATAACGAAGAAAACAATCTTAGAGAGAGGAATGTGTAAAATGCCTATTAATATATGCTTTCTGAGCAACACCAATGGCCACCACATCTAAGAAAAGGTCACTGCTTTAAAGTGAGATCAGTCTCCCTGGCTGTTTTCTTGTCTAATCACATAATGCTCCAATAGACAGAATCAGGGTAGCTAAATTTGAACTTTAATCAAAGCCTAGGTGCTGCCAGATAGTCATGTTGCTATAGTTGTTACATTCAGAGCCTTTGCCCTGGTAGCCCCAACAAGCTACACTCAACCACCAGTCCTCAATGGGCCAATTAAGCAGACAGCAATGAAAAGCAAAACAATAGTATCTATTCATTGTGAACAGATTGGGAAGAGAAACAAAAGAAGGGAGCCATGGATCTCCCCCACTGACCCATCATTCCATCTTTAAGCATCTGACACAAGCACTTAGACTTAAATAGAGTACAAGAATTATGCAGTTTAGTAGTCCTGGCCAAGGTGTGGTCCCACCTATTACTGACTCATTATGTCTTGGCTATAGTCTCTCCTGCAAGGTGACATCACTTGTCAGTCACAGTGCTCAGAGACAAGTTCCTCTTCTGGCTGAGATCAAGCTTTAGCATTGTGCTCCCAGCTAGAGATTCCTGGTGGAAATTCCAATTTCTAGAGGTCCATGTCCTGATAACCTGATAGCCTAAGAAAACTCATCGTGTCTCTCTTTAGTCATCCCTCCCACCATGGTTACCATAGGGACAGAATGATGTAAGTGTCTGGATAACAGATTCAAAGGAGTAATTTGAATGGTACATAAATACCAGATGACAAAGGGCAAGAAAACAGAAGAGAGGTGGCATAAATTTAAATTTTTTTCTTCAATCTTCATTCAATATGTTGGAAATCAACATAAAACCAAACTCAGTGCAATGAATCATCTAGAAAAATAAAAAGCAGAAATCATACGTTAAAGATAAAAAATTTCAAAATATAATTGCTAATAACAAGTGAGAAAGGATAACGAAAAGCATGAATGTCTTAGGGATGTCAGGCAAGCTCACTTGGACCAGGAGTGGCAGCAGACATTGGAAGATAACTGCGTCCCTCTAGTAAGTTTTCAGTGAACACATATTTGGTACAGGAAGGGATATAAATATCTATAAGATATGAAATAGAATCTTATGGCTTGTGTGGTATAGAAAGCTCAGACCTTTTAAAGAAAATAGAGAATGGCTTGAAAAAATAGCTTTAACATCACACATCAAGTGTATATCCTGTGCAAGCTGGTACAACACTATGGAAAGCAGTTGCGATACTCAGAAAATTGAACATGGTTGTTACCTGAGGACCAGCTATCCCTCCTGGGTAATACCGAAGATATTTCAAATTGCACACAGGCCACATGCTCCACTATGTTTATAGCGGCCTTTTCATAATAGCCAGAAGCTGGAAAGAACCAGATGTCTTCAACAGAAGATTTGGATACAGAAATGTTACATTTACCACATGGATTACTACTCAGCCATTAAAAATAATGAGCTCATGAAATTTTAGACAATGGATGGAGCTAGAAATATCATCCTGAGTGAGTGACCCAATCACAAAAGAACACCACATGGTATGCACTCCTGATAAGCGGATATTAGCCCCAAAACACACAATACCTAAGATGCAACGCATAAACCTCATGAAACTCAAGAAGAAGGAGGAAGACCAAAGTGAGGGTGTTTTTGTCCTTTTTAGAACGAGTATCAAAAGATTCAACCAGAGCTCCCAGAAGCTAAACCTCCAGCCTGAGAACAGACCGGCAAGCTGTCCTCTGAGAGGCTCTAACCAGCAGCTGACTCAGACAGATACAGACATCCAGAGCCAAACAGTGGATGGAGCTTGAGGACTCTTAAAGAAGAATAGGTGGAAGGATTGTGGGCCCTAAGGAGATAGGAACTGCACAGGAAGATCAACAGAGTAAACCAACCTGAACCTTGGAGCTCTCAGAGACTGAATCACCAACCGTGGAGCATACCTAGTCTACACAGATCTACCTCCATGGGCTGAACCTAGGCCTCCCTGCACATATGTTGTAAATGTGCAGCTTGGTTTTCATGTAGGTCTCAAACATCTGGAGTGGGGGCTATCCCAAAACATGCAGCCTGTATATGGAGTACGGTCTTCTAAAAAAAAAAACAGTTGTTCAGTTATTCATGGAATATTATTTTTTTATATCTCTTGTATTCAGTTTGCAACTACTTCATTGAGAATTTTTGTATGTATATTCATGAGGGATACTGGACTATAATTTATATATTTTGTTGGGTTTACACTTAATTTCACTATTTCAATATTATTTGCTTTGTGAAGGAGCTTATTGTGGTTCTGAATTTTCTTAAACATAACTCAAAAAGTGTTGCTTGTTTGAAGGCTCTATAGAATTCTTGTATAAGTATATCTGACCTTGGTATTTTGCTTGTTTGTTTATTTTCATTTTATTCTGTTTGAATGCTTTTTAAATTTTTTGATTTGCTGAAAATAAAAATTAAAAAAAAAAAAAAAAGTGTATATCCTGGCCCTGCAGATTATAGGATGCAGGAGAAAATTAACTCTGGTTTGATAGCGTGGCAGAAAAAGGCATCTTTGGTGTGAGGGGATCAGATTTTTTTAAGTAATCATCATCATGTGATATTTGTGGGTGCATGTGTCTCAGAGCACATGTGGAGGCTAGAGAACAACTCCTTACAGCTGATTCTCTTCTCCCAGCTTTTTGTAGGTTCTGAGTTTCAAACTTAGTTTCCAGGTTCATGGGGCAGTTGCCTTTAATGCCTTAAGCCATTTCATCAATGCGAAAATCAAATTTTAATTAGATACAAGTGTGAAGCTATTGGTCACAACCATCCTCTAGATAGCAGTCTTACAATCCACTTATTTCCCCAAACTCAAGACCTCCTCTGAGCCCACAGCAGATACATTCTCCATGGCTCATATTTCTATGAGAAATATCATGAACAGGACCATGAGGAGGCAGCAGTTGATGAAGAGTTTGTTGCTTAAGCAGAAGGAGCTGAGTTGAGTCTCCAGCAGTCAGGTAAAAAGCCAGGCATGTGGCATATGTTTGTGATCCTAGGCTTCCCTGGGACTTGCTGGCCAGCTACTCTAGCTCAATCAATGGTGAGCTCCTAGTGATAGCATCTGTCTCAGGGACTGAGGAAGAGACACTTTATATATCACACATGCATGTATGCTCAAACCACAAAACAGACACAGAAGAGAAGTCACCCATTCTATAGCTGAAGGGATGAAGAAATGTGTTGTATTAGTAGTGTTGTATGTATTATGTATACACACACACATATCACACAGAGGCACAGTGTATATACACACACATTCATAACACATACACATAAAATGTGATTCACTAGTCCCCTCAGATATTAAATCTATTTAAAATCAATAATAGTTAAGATAAACTTCTTTGGTATAAACAGACATACCTGGTCCACAGAATGAAGTATTAGTGAGTAAACAGAAACTAATAATGTGAGCAGTGAGGATTATTTAATGGGTCATTTAGATAGTTGACTTAGCCAAGATTAAAACCTTAGAAAGGTAAACTTTACTACATCTACCAAATATAAAACTGTAGCTCACATCTCGGTAATCTCAGCATTCAGAGAGCATCAGAGCTAGTCTGTGCTACATTATAAGTGTTTGGTCAGCCTACACTTCATAGCAATGTGCTGTCTACAATCAATTGTATACTTATATAAAAATAAAGAGAGTAAACTCAGAATGGTTATGAATCAAATACTTGAAAATAAGACTGATTTTATCCTTATAAAGAACAGAGCAGTAAGTGGGAAAAACTTTTAAACAGGACAGGGTGGCGCAGCCTTCTAGTCAGCAGCGCTTGGGAGTCAGAGGCAGGCGGCTTTCCAAGTTCGAGTCCAGCCTTTGCTGCACAGTGAATTTGTCTCACAGACGAAAAAAAAATAAAAAACCTTTTAGAGTTCAGAATGTCTAAAATTATGTAATTAAATGAGCAACCTTGACAAATTATTCTTCTTTGTTTATTTGTTTGTTCATTTTTGGAGACAGACTTGCTTTGTAGTTTGGAATTGCCTGGAACTCACTTTGAAGAGCAGCTATGTCCTCAAACTCACAGAGATCTGTCTGTATCTATCTACTGAGTGCTGAACTTACAGGCATATACTGCCGGATCCAGCTGACAAAATATTTCTAAAGTGAAAGATGTCCTTTTTAGCCTTGTTCCTTTAATTATTCTTAACTCTAAGAGCCCAACTTATAAGTTATCAGGCTGAAACAAATGAATAAATAATTACCCAGTCTGAATTTCAAGCACCATAACATAATATGGCAGCTTTAAAGCCTAGCTGTGATCAGAGAAATGATGGGATAAGATAGCTGTGCTTTCTTATTTATGAATTTTCTAATATGGCAGCTTGGCTGTGCCATGCTGGAGTCTGTAGAGGATTTTATTATTTTTATAAATAGATTCACCATGCCATGCATTTGCAAATAATAACACTTAAGCATTGTGTAAGCCAGAAGGTTTCTGAATTTCTATTCCAAATAACTCATTCAGAACAATAAAGTCTCCTGTGAGAAGATGTTTGTCAGTCATTTATAATAATAAAAATGTTAGTCTCAGAGTAGGTAAATGTAAAGTGAAATAATATATACCTGGTAATAATAAATTTTAGGGCGAATACACAGCAATATAAGCAATGCTATGATATGAAGTGACAAAGATTCTGCCATTTTATGCTTTTGCAAAGGTATAAATGCAAATATGACCAGAGGTATAGCTGTGACTGCTCAGACTGAGGTGACAAAATTCAGGATGATTTTCTTCTGTATCCAAATTTTCTCAACTTTTGAAACATTGTTTGAAGTAGTTGAAAACTTTGCATTTCTTCTCTAATTTTCATATTTTCCCTCAGTATCTTTTTTTATTATTTATTCAGTCACTTGGTCATTCATTTTGAGACATGATTTAACTATATATTCCAGGCTTAGCTGGAACTCAGTTTATAACCCAAGCTGTCCTCAAAATTGAGATCCTTCTGCCTCAGCTTTCCAAATGGTGAGATTAAAGATGTACACCATCATACCTGAACACCAGTTTTTTTCAATAATATAGACACATGTTCCTGACATTAAAGATGAACAGCATAGTTATATACTAATCAGGGAATTGGAATACCAGAAATGCAAGAGTTTCAAAGGATCCAGTCTAGATAGGCATCTGCACATCTTCCAAAAATCATATGCCCAATTGAAAAAGACCAAAGCCCTTAATTAACTAGGATTAATCAGTAATTCCAAAACAAATGCCTTGAATATCTACTTCCTTATGAGACCTTACTATCATGAAGAGAGATAATCATAGTCCATTATACAACACAATTTCAGACATGTCCTCCAGTGACTGGATTGTAAAAGATGTTTTCTTTCATGATGAATGGCCTCAAAGCATCACTCTCCAGCATCGCTGTCATTTCATCAGAGTTCAAAGAACCCACGAATGACAAAACATTGTTTCATAGCTGAGATTGTGATGTTCAGCACAAGCACAGCCAACAGATGTAACAGCAACAAAGATCAATCATTGAATGTCCACCAGCGTAGTTCATAAGCAAGGAGTGGAGAAGGTCATTATAATCATACGCTCATGCAGAGGCAAGAGAAACTTAGCTAATACAAGAGGACCTGTTTACCAGCATAATGGGACAGCCCGTTGGGACTTGCTAGCTTATGTGAGGGCTTAGGTCCTCCTTTCTTGGTATGCATGAAACATTTTACAATTCTTTGTGTCAGCCCTCTTAATTTCACACAGCCAGAAATTGGGCACAAAATCCAGAGAGAAGCTAGATGCCTTTGCAGAGAATTACTCGTTTGCTGATGAAGACAGAGCTTAGAGTCAGGCAGGTCTGAAGGAAGGCCAAAGAAGTTGAATCCTTGCTGATGCCTGGATGCAGCTCAGTTTCCTGATGAAAGACATCTTCCCTACCCCCAGGACACTAGTGGGTGTCTTTACAGCAGAGCAGAGCTCTCTGGGAACATGCCACTCAGTTGGGGGATCCATAGTCCTCATTTCTCTGATTACTTAGTCCCTTTCCTCACTTTCTCTGTCTATCATGAGGTCAGTAAATGACTCCAAAGATTAGGGTCTTGCTAATGAAAGGTACACCAGAGGTACATGGATCACATCTATGTTCATAGTAGTCTGTGCACACGTGCCTCTTTATCACAGTGCTGCAGGTCTTTGGAGGAAGAACAGTTTGCTGAAATGCTAGCTGTTTCCTGCTGTCACTGCAATGCTAAAAGCTTGGTGACTTAGTCACATTATTGTGACATAGTTTGGGGAACTATGGTACATTCATAGTGACCAAAGTTAAGGTCTGTCACTTCCCAATAGATCTATTCCCTGAGAATGATTTCATTTCTGGCTTATCATCCTGAAGACATAGATGAATTTCAGCTCCCAGGTGCTTCTCTCCTCCCGTGCAGACAGATTAGGATCATATAAAATAGGTGTGTGGAAGAAGTCACTATCAAGTAAAATAAATGTGATTATTATTAAATGCACTAACACAGTACATTAAATTAATACATATTTTCAAATAAAATTTAGAAAATGGAATTCCTCATCTCCATTCCCAAACTTATTGATCCTGCGAGTTCCAGGAGCTCTCATCCTGAATGCTCAAGCTTTTACCCCTCCGTTCACCCTCCAACCCTTTTCTACTTTCCCAGCCATCTACAGACTCAGCCACTTGGTGTTTTAGTGAATATGCACTCCTTGTTATTAGGAGTATGTTCTAATTACTCTTGTAATTCCATCACCTCTAAAATCTGCAGCCTCTGTCCTCTCAGCTGAGAGACTGTGTTTGTCAAAGCACATTCTCTAATCTATTTCTCTATATATCACAAAGATATTTACATACTGGTGTTTACTTACAACACTGTTCAAAGTAACAGTTACACAGACAACCCATGCGGGTCCCACAACAGAGAGGTAGACAGGATGTGGTTCTATTTGATAGAACTGTCTTCAGTTAACATCATACTTAGGGATTCCGCCAGTCTCAGAAAGATATCATTGCTCCCATTAGTGATCCTAGATTTTATATAGATACTAAGATCATGTATGACATGGACGTATAAATCAAACAAAAAACAAAGGTGAATAGTGACAGGTGGGAGAAAGGGAGGGGGGTGCTATGGTAACGGTAATGTGCATGTTATTTGTCTGAAAATGTTCTTTTTATAACCAGCGTGTGTTCAGTGAAGATATGCAATAAATAATTTTAAAGAAGTAAATTTTATGATTTTTTTTCTAAGAATGTCACATCACTGACCCAGCATGAGGATAATGAACCTGTTCCTCACCAAACCCAGCATGGAATGGCGAACACTGTTCCTCAGCCTCTTTTTCCATTTCTCCCTTTCCTCATCCTTTCTGCTGAAACCCACACACCCTCCTGCTCCTGTGCTCTTAGCCACACTTGAATTACTTTCCGCTTTCTCACTCTCTGCCTCTTCAGCATCATACTTCTAAGGGACTTTGTCTAAGCCTCAACTCCAAACAACCTCACCCAGGGCACTGTCTTTATAGAAAACTCATTTATTCAACCAAACCTGTCCACATTCTAAGCAAATATGACTAGTTTTGCAAGCAGAGAGTGTTTCCACCCTCAAAGTATCTAGCACAGGGTTTAGCAGTCACTAAAGCATTTAGTAAATGCCTGATCTTTTCTTTTCTTTTTCAGTGGCGCCACCCCCCTATACTTATGATCACGAGATGGAATACTGCACAGATCTGCCGCCCCATACTCTCCAGCCCCACAGGCTTCAGCTCAGCGCTCTCCACCCCTCCGTATCCTGGAAATCCAAGGAAATATTCCTCCTCTCAGAACAGACTATGTGACAATTAGCAATTGTAGCCGGAATGAAGTGCCTCAATTTAGAAACGTGCAAAAGAAAAATGTTTGTCTACTGGCTAGGGTCAGATAATATCTCAGGCAGAATGTCCATGTGGAGCTGGCTCTTACCCTGCTCAGAGCTAGGTGGAGAATTATGCTTGGGTCTCTGAAGTCACAGAATGAGCGATCTACAGATCCACCCAGGCACAGTCAGATTAAAGCAGTGCATTTGGCAGGCCATCTGATAATCACGCTGCTTTAGGATGAGCTGAAGGCAACTTCAGTATTGAACCTGGAATAAAGAACAGAGGATAGTCTGATCTATATCAGGAAAGAGCTGCATTCCATATAGCTTTAGGAGAACTAGAACAGTTCATTATTTCATTTATCCACAAATATGTATTAAGTGCCTTAGAGGTCACTCTGTGCCGGGCAACATTAGGGGCCCTGGATGGCAGTAACCAGCGGGAACTTTGTTCCAGCACAGGTGTACCTCATCTTGTTGCACTTTGACCTTTTGCACTTTTTATGTGTTACATTTTTTACAAATTGAAGGTTTGGGTAACCTTGCACCAAACGGTGTCATTTTCCCAACACTAGGAGTGTACTCCCTATCCTTGTGTCACATGTTGGTGATTCTCCACAGATTCCAAACGTTTTCATCATCGCTATTATTATGTCTGTTATGGTGATCTGTGTTCAGTCATGGTTGTTGGTGTTATAATAGCCTTTTGTTTGGGGATCGTGAATTCTGCCCCTATAAAACAGTGAGATCAGTAGATTGATAAATATTGTGTGTATCATATCTGCTCCACTGCAAAGCTCCACCCCTTCCCTCCTCTATCTCCCCCTATTCTGAGAACAGTACTGAAATTAGGCCAGTTAATAAACCAATAGTGACTTTTAAATGTTCAAGCTTAAAGAATCATATAGTTCTTCCTTTAGCCCAAAGCTGGAAATAATTCATCTTAGTGACCTGAGCCTGTTCAAATCTGGGATAGGCTGAAAGGCTAGCATCTTATGCCAGCTCATAAGTTAAGCCAAAATACAGATGAGGCTTTATCAAAGGAAACTAAAACTGTCTCTCTCCAAACACACAAATGATAGAAAAGAAAGAGAACAGTGACCCCATTGTTTACAAGAAGAACTCTTCGTGGTGTGTGCAGCAGAGCAAAACAGCCATATTCCCTCAAGTCACAAAGCTTGATCCAGAACTAGGACCTAACGCTTGTTTCATTCTACAAAGCCTGGCAGAGACGGAAGAGAAATGTAAGCATAGCTTGCATGCTGTAAGAGGAAGATTGAGAGGAACACAGATCAGGTCCTGAAGTTAAGAAAAGGAGCTGCCCCTGTAGTATCAAATGGGAAAATGAAGCCTCAGGCACTTCAATGGAGGTTGCTGCTCCCTGTTCTCCCAAAGGACCTAGTTAGGATCGCACATACGATGGCTGCTTAAGGTAAAAGAAAGACTCTACTGAGGAAAGACTTGCCTTCTAGAACTTCCTCAGCCAGAACAAACAAGCATCCTAACTCCCAACCTCAAAAGACAACCTGGCTTTCTTGTTAGTGTCTATAACACACAACTGGTGACTTTCACATGAAGCCAATGTTCAACATTCATTTTCTAGTCAAAAATCCTAGCCCTTGTAAGAATATGCAAAGTTTGCTCTGCCTATAGTCTATAAATAGAACAACCAGGTCTATTTTTGATGTCGCTTAATGAATGTTTTAAACCAAGTGTTGAGACTGCTCAGGGAAAAACAAGGTTTCTTTCAAAACCTTACTGCTCACTGACAATGCACTGACCATCCAAGGCTCCGATAGAGATGTACAAAGAAACAAACCATGTTTTCATATGAACTAATGATTCCCATCCCACTCTGTGTCCCTTAGGCTATGGTTAACCTCAGCTTCTAAGCCTTATTATTTAATAACTGTCCTTTTATAATGTTATAATTGATATAGAAATGGGAATTCTGGAGGCTTGGCAAAGTCCTGGAAAGAACCCACAATTGTAGATCCATGACTCACTAGAAGAGGTCAAGAAGTCAGTATTAATGCACATTTGGAGGAAGTAGATTTCAGCCCTCATATATAATGTTGCCTTTGTTAGGGCTTTGGAGGAGGAAGGACCTACAGATATGGTAAACACACAAAGATGTTGAAGGTGCAACTCAGTCACTATTTCTCATGATGTCACTACCGAGGAACAATTGCTTCTTATGGTGAGCAATGAAAAGATGTTTTGGATCTTCTGGTGAAACACGCTCCTGGTGAAAGGTGCTGTGGGCAGGAATGAGGTGATAGCAGGGGGTTTAGAGTATTTTAAAACAGCATCATATGCCTCAGAGAACCCCTTCATGAAGTTAAGTTCCAACCACTGTCTTTTTATTGGTAGGAACTAATTAATCTTCCAGTTTGAGCAACCACCAGCCTAATCCCCAGCAATTCTCACCTCACCACCACCAAAAAGATTTGGACCTGCTAAAAGAACGTGGTCTACAGAAGGAATTGAGGCTAGATTTGCTTTGAGTGACTTGCTTGGTTTAGGCAAGAATAATCTTAGCTTCGAAGATGTAAAGCCTTTGGGGGTCCTGTCTGTTCCAGTAAGAGGCTTCCTGCCTGGCATGAAGGTATTGGCATAGTGTTAACAGTACATGGGCTTTGGTTTATTTTTCTTCCACAAATGTGATTAGTTTCCACTACTCTACAGCCATACTTCACAATGTCAAAGTCATGGTGATCTGAGAATGTTGTTTGCAAACCCACTACACTTTTCTGAAGAAAAATAGAGGCAAGTCCACCAAATCAATACTCATCTTGACACTATGCACATATACCAAGTGCCTCTGACATTCTATAAATACTGCCTTCACAGAAACCATTTCTGTTCACACTATCTCTCTTTGAGTCGTTTATGGCTCCCCCTAAGGCATAGCACAAACCTATATATTTACAATAGATGAAGGATTTTACTGTTTTTATTAGTATCATAATAACGTAGATGTCTAATAATATCATAGATGTCTAAAGTTCACTGATTATTTCCAAAAGTAATGTATATCAGAGGAAAACAATTTTGATGTAAAAATTTGCTATGGTTATTTAAGAACTAACCTTTGCTATGGCTAATTTGTTTACAAGGAGCAATAAAATGAAAGAACTTATTATAAACAAGAAGGTAGTTTTTGGTTTCTGTTTGGTTTGGGGTTTTATTTTTGTTTTGAGACAGGTTATTTTGTGTAGCCTTGGCTGTCTGGGGTCTCTCTTTGTAGACCAGACTGGCCTCAAACTCACAGAGATCCTCCTTCCTCTGCCTCCTGAGTGCTGGGATTAAAGGCGTGCCCCACTACTGGATTAACAAAAACTGTGTTTTAACTGTCTTGTGTCATTATTCCTCCCCTGTTTTCCTCCTGAATGAGCTTTTTTCTCTGCATAAGGAAATAGATCTGTCGCCACACTGAGTTTTTAATCCTCTCTCTCACCTAAGTGATTTGAGGAAGAGTATTTTACCTCTGATAGCTAAACTTCTGCTCAATGAAATATGAATGATACAGTGAGCCTCAGGGGTTTCCTAAATACTGGATGAATGTGTGCAATGTTTTTTTTGTTTGGAACCTGAGACTTGGAAACTATCTTATCCAAATGAACCCAAATTAAATTTTAAAAACACGTCATAAAATAACAGCATCTAGACCTGTGCATTTAGAGTTAAATTAATTAGGAACGAAATTAAGTTAAAAAAAATGTCTTCAATCTCACCAACCTGTCTCAAGTGATGTGACTGGAGCCAGCCAATCTGCACAGTGGTGCACTTGAAAAGTCTGTGAAGACTGTGAGCAAACAGGGAGACTCTAAGGAATTCAATCACCTCCATCTAGAGAGCTTGGTAACTTTGTCAGTTAATTGTAATGACCTTCAATAATGTGGATAGAAAGATTGCAATACTAACAGGCTGTGCTGTACAGGGGCCCCATGAGCAATGATGCCCTCTCGGCTCCTTCCAAAAATGGAGACAGGAAAGCTATTGCAAAAGTTAATGAGTTAATGACCGGGACACACTATGATCTCATCTTGGAGTTGGTCAGACAACCTTAGTCTATTCGCAGAGTCAAATCCATTCTGCAAAGCCAGCTCAGCTTTAGACACACAGGAGCATACAGGGCCAGCCGCATCTTCTTAAAGTGCAGCACTACATTATTCTATTTTCTATAATCAGCTATTCTGCACCAAACAGAAATAACAGTTGCCATGCATCTACACTCCTTCAAGCTTGTCTTTGCCGAGCAAAGCCCATTTGGACAAATCTCAGTTGCAGATGATGGAGCTCTAACATCCATGGGACAACATCAGTATCAAAGTGTGGGCTGCTAGATGGTGTGGTTTCTTCTTTGTCTCTTTAGTATTATTTTGCATGTATATATTCATTGTCCATGACATTTGTTGTTTCTCTGTTTAGCTTCATTAAAACAACCTAACACCAGATTCTAGCATCACAGGATCCCTTGCTAATCACCACAGAAATATCAAAGGGCTAACAGATCCTCACTCAGAGCCTGCTTGGAAAATGAAACATTTATTAACTGATTATAGACACAGTCTCTAAGGGATAAGGCTGGGTTTTCATGATGGTCAGTGCCACTGTGTTAGGTTTCAAGTGGTCAGGATCTTCGAGAAAGCAAAGTCCTCAGGCAGCCTGCTTTCCACCCTCTCCAGGCCTGACCCCACCCCTCCTGCCCCCACCTATATTGAGAAATGAGCCCAGCTTTAGGCTAAAGACACTTTGATTTCTGTTTCAGTCTCAACCATGTTTTAACTATATGTTTTAAGGGGTGTGTTTGTGTGTGTGTGTGTGTGCTGTGCACAAAATACATAGATTATCACTGTCTTTCAAAATATGATCAACCTCACCCATATTAGGTTGTTGTAATTATTACAAGCAATGCATGAAGGACAACTGTCTCATAGACCTTACTCAGGTTGATGAGTCAGACAGACTTTAATGTATATATGGATTCACTTCCAACATTGTGTCCCACCCAAAGCCATGCTACTTCCATAATTAAAGATCTAATTAGCCATGGCTGGGTAACAAAATACCATAGAATTGAGTGGCATGAAACAATATCCATATTCCATTTCAACAGATCAGGACTCCAGGTCTGGCTCAAATGAATCTTCTATCAAGCACAGGAGATCTCTGAAGACTCAGTTGTATCAATGTACAGATAAAATGTCTGCTTCAAGCTCTCTCCCAGACATAATTGTTGACAGAAATCAGTTCCTTGAAGACATTTGAATTAAGAACCTCTGCACATTGGCTTTTGGCCAGAGGCCACCTTCACTTTCTCACCATTTTGGCCTCTCCATGGAGCAAGCAAATGAGACAACTCATGGGGTCAGTGAGCATGCTAGTAAAGGATAGAGAAGCAGCAGGAATCACAGGATTTTGAAACTTTCTACCATAGCTCTTACTTAGAATTAGGGTACTGGGTTCAGTCCACATAAAAAAGAGGAATCACACCAGGAAACAGAAAGAAATAGGTGAAGAGGATCAGGGGCCATCTTGGTTCTCTTTCCCAGAGCCAGGGTGGTTTGTCACATTCTCCTATGGATATTTGCACATTAGGCAATGTAGAAAAATAAATGTTTCCTTTTAACATTGACATAGTGACTCAATAGCTAAAGGAATCCAAGGACTGTGCCTGGCTATAATCAACTCGCATTTCTTGATGTGACAGTGGTAGAGAGAGCCCGACAACATGCAGAGACCATGCTAGCCAAACACCACATTCCTGAGCAATACTGAAAGAGACATGCTCGGCTTGTGTTTCTCATAAATCTCATCTAGGACCTGCACGTGGCAAATGGCAGAGAAAGGAGTCTGACACAGACCACTCACGTCATCGTCAGACTAATCTCAGCAGGGTCCCAAATTCTAGCCTTTGGTTTTCAGTCTGTTCCAAGAAGCTTATGCAATCTTCACCAGGATAATTCCAAGGCAAGTTTCCAAATGAATGTTCATGGATCAAGTTGCTTCTTAGTTTGATCCTGAATGCCTTCAATAAAAATGGAGACAATAAGCCCAAGGAAAAGCATGAGATGGTACAAACATTCTCAGAATCTCTGTCTTCTCTGGAACAGGGAGAACCATCAAGTACCTCACAGCTCTGCTTCCTCGTGCTTGGCTTCTCCTCCTCTAAGCCATCATGAGTAACTTCTAAATGTAGACAGACAAAATTTTCTCACATGTATTGGGATGTCTGAGATAAGTGAATGAGAGGTCTGGACTTGTCTCCATGGCTTGAAACATGCGCGTTTTAATCTTCTCTGACTAAAATCTATAGACATGAAACAAGATGAGACATGATTCCCCTTTCTAGACCTTCTCATCAATCACACTTTCTGATGATTTTTTTTTGCAAGCTGACCAAAAGGGTCAACTCTTCCCAATTCACTTCCTGTGAACATGTCTCAAAGAACCCCTCTATGTCCTTCACCATGGTGTGAACACAGGACACTAGCTTGCTTTCCTGATGGTCTTGAGGATAAATCATTTCTTGCTTATGCTGTGGAAATGTGTTCTTTCCTCTAGACAGCACCAAAAAACTCAAACTCTGAGGAGAAGACTATAGTTTTCTCAGTCAGCAATCACTGTGTCCCTCCACTTTCCCCCTTTGTAGCTGTTCTGTTTTCTTCATAACCAGGATTATCTGTCTTTCTCTTTTTCATTGTCTCCTGGGGCTATGATACATTTACATCATGAACTAATTGGGTAATAATATTCAGTCAGAAAAATATTGGACAGTTTAAAATACTAAGATTGGGTTGGGGTGACAGATCAATTTGTAAACAACTTACTGTACAAACATGTGGACCTGAGTTCAATCTCCAGAACAAACATAAAAGAAGAAAAAAAACCTAGAAATAGTGGACAGGCATGTGATGCCAGCAGAGGCAGGCAGATCTCTGGAGTTCATTGGCCAGCCTCCATTAACTGAGTTCCAGGTAAAAATGAGAGACCCTGTCTCCAAAAAGCAATATGGGCAGCTCATGAGAATTGATATTTGAGATTGTCCTCTGGCCTTCCCACACATGCAAATTCATGTGCATTCACAACTTATACACACTCAGGCACTCACATATATGAGCACATATACACAAACGTACAAAAATTGAGATTTAGATGGGGCAAGATAACAATGAATAGAATATTCTACACATTGTCCAGACATGATGGCCAGAATATAAGGTGTGGATCAAACAAATCAGCCAGTGCTGGGGTAGTGGTTCTAACTGATGAAACATATCTATCCAGACACAAGTGAATTGTGGTGTTAAATACAATGTACATGTCTGTCCATGTAAGTGAAGGTATTCATCTTGACTACTTTAGAAAGAGTAAAACTATGTGGCAGAGTCAGTTGTCTTATCTCTTTACATTGACATTGAGTTTCTCCTATTTTACCTAAAAAGAATTGCTTCATAAGTCACATTTCCATAGAACAGATTCTGATGTCACTCAAACTTTAGATTCAGTGTACAAGCAACTCACTCAAAAGCCACAGTTCTGAAAGGAGATGCCAGGATTCATTCATTTTCACGTCTTCAAGGCGTATTGGAAAACTGAATATTCTGAAAAGAAGTAAATGTAGTTAAAACAGAATGAAAATGGGAAACAAATGGCAAGCAGCTTCTGTGCTGTTACTGAGTATATGGAGAGCAACAGTGTATCGATTCATATTGTGCTGTTACTGGGTATGTGAAGAGCAACCCTGTACTGACTAACACTGTAAAGAGGAGAAACACCTGTGTATCATGATTCTCAACAGAATTGTCCTTACACATGTCACCTGCCAAAACAAGAGCGACAAGATCTCTCTGTGTGTAGGCCAAGTAGTGTTCCAGCATATCTCATAATCAAATTTGACCCTGCTCAACTCTACGTGGAAGGGACTGTTAACATCCTTAGGTCTTTGTAAATAAAATCTATACTATGTGACTTCCCCGTTAAAAAAGAAGAACTATTTCTTTCAGTAAGAATAAACTTTGAGTTCCTCAAAGAATGCATCCAGATTTGCTCCTGGAGAAACTCACCTGTTAGAGGCTGGGGCCTCGTGGAGAGACCTGAATTCTATGTGAATTCCTCCACATGTCTGAATAGTCTTAAAGATTTACCCCCTTCATTTGTTTGTCTGTTGCAATTCTTCCCTGGATTCCAGTTTTTATGACAATATGGGCAAGACAAAAGTGAACAAACTCTCTTATCTCTGAGATGGCACCTGGGCTCAGCACCCACCTTTAATAGATAACCCCCCAACTCCCAGTATCCTGCAACATGAATATTAGATACCACAATGAATTTTCAGTTCTGATTCTCCTAGAGTTTTAGTTATCTACAACCAACCGTGGCCCAAATATAACAGATGAAAAATTCCAGAAATAAACAATTGATAAGTTTTGAATGGTACACTGTTCTGAGAGGCATGATGAAAACTCACCGGTTTTGCTACATCCCGATCTGGCCTTGAATCCTTCCTGAGTCCTGCATACCTACCCTTCATGCTGCCCATCATCATAGGTATGTATACATGTATGTACATTTTCACACATGTATATGTATGTGTATATGTATATATGCACATATGCATGCATATATGTATGCATGTATTTATGTATAAATACATGCATACATATATACATACATACATATACATATATACATATATATATATATGTGTATAGGTAAAAACAGACTATATAGTGTTATCTATACTTTCAAACATCCACTGAATGGCAGGTTTACTTTGTGCAAATATTCCTGTGAAGTTTGTAGTTGGTATTGTGTTACCCAGTTTTAGAAGTTCAAGTTTATTGTAGAATAGCAAAAGAAATAGATATGTATATACCAAATAATTGGACATTGATATAGTTAGGAAAGAACTTTAAGATAAAAGTAATGGCTAACTTTAATATTTTATACAAACAGCAGAGTTTAAAAATAACTATATTAGACAGTCTTCTGCTGCTGTCACAGAACACCTGAGACTAGGTCATTTATAATGACTAGGTAATTTATTTGTTTCACAATTGTAGAGGCTGAGAATGCCATGTGCATTGTCCCAGTTCTGTTAAAGGCCTACCTCATCTGTGGTAAAAGGTAGAATATGGGAAAAGAGCCAGGGATGAAGAGAAGACACACCGACTTTTATAACAAGTCTACTGTTGGGATGGTGATATTATTCCATTCAGTGGAGCCAAGACCTAGGGTGAGCAAGTCCTGACATGAGGCTCAATCACTTGACTCCTCTTTCTACTGTGTTTCTTATTTACTTTGTGCTGAACAAATGCATATTTAGTATTTAGTGTGTACCAAGCACCATATGAATCGTTTCACAAATACCATCTCATTTAGCCATAACATACTCTGCATCCCATGGATGAGGAAACTGATTTGTAGAACATTCACAGAAGCAGAGCACCTGGCAAGAGGGACCTCTGCACTCATGACAAACAGTGCCTGCTCCAAACAGAAGGTGAATGTATAAATTATTGTGATAGAGACAGTCACAATCACATAGCTTCTACAATAATATGCTAATTTTCCATATTATTTTTAGCTAATATTGAAGTTGAGACTGCAACCCAAGTGTCTTTTCTGTTACCCATTACACTATGAGAGAATCTTCTCTACATAACTTTTGGTTCTGCTTGTAATTGCCATTCTTTCAAAACTAAGGACTTCCATGCATCTGTTCCCTGTCTAGTGTTGAATCTTAACCTGACTGGGGATAGGTTTGGGCAGACTGATGAAGCAACACAGCACCCCAGTAATTCAGCATGTTTATTATATAGAGGTGAATGGTCGGCAGGATTATTGCCTGTGGCTGAAATAAGAAAGACAGCTATTGCATACAATAAACAGGCACAGTTTATGGCACATGACAGTAAAAGGAGACAAGTTTAGCTAATATCAGAAGGAGCAGTACAGAACAGTAGGGAATAGCCTTCGGGCCATAAACATCTAAGGAGAAAATTATCATTGATATTTTTCACACATTATCTTAACATCTGCACATAGACCAGATGACTTTACCATCCATCTCTCAGAGTCTCACCCAGGAGGAAAGGCTTTACCATTTTCCCATGGGTCTAAGGCTAGGATTCTTGACATGGCCACCATGACACCAGCACACAACCACTCAGGGCTTTCTCCACTCCCTATAGTTTAGCCATTGACATCTTTTCTCATCCTTCAGAAGTCTTTCCTGACACTCCACCTGAGTAGGTCTCCAATAGCCTGTTTGTGCACCTTTCTGCATGTTCTCCAAAGACATTGAACTAAGTATGCATTTGTTTACTTATTTTCATCCTGTATTCTTTCTCCATTGGACTTTAAATTGCATGAGAGTGAGGGCATGTCTACTGAATTCGTAATTCCCAGGATTCAATACAGGCATTGAATTAAAACAGGGCATGCTGAATTAATGTTCTAATTCCTCTTACAGAACTACAGTGCAGACTCTAACAAAAGCAAAGTTGAATTTAAGCTCAAACTTCTTCAATCAAGAGTTTCCATCACAGGCTGGAGAGATGGCTCAGTGGGTGAAACATTTGCTGTGTATATATGAGGATTTGAGTTTGAATCCATGGTTGAACAAGGCATGGTATCATGCATCTCTAATCTCCAGTGCTTTTGTAAAGATATCGATTGGGAGCCTGAAATGAGCAGTGATGCGCCACAGAGCCTGTTTTAAACAACTGCCTTAGTCAGGGTTTGTATTACTGCACAAGACATCATGTCCAAGAAGCAAGTTGGGGAGGAAAGGGTTTATTTAGCTTACACTTCCACATTGCTGTTCATCACTAAAGGAAGCCAAGATTAGAACTCAAGCAGGTCAGGAAGCAGGAGCTGATGCAGAGGCCATGGAGGGATGTTACTTACTGGCTTGCTTCCCCTGGCTTTCTCAGCTTGCTTTCTTATAGAACCCAGGACTACCAGCCCAAGGATGGCACCACCCACAATGGGCCCTCCCACCCTTGATCACTAATTAAAAAATGCCTACAGCTGGATCTCATGGAAGCATTTCCTCAAGGGAGGCTCCTTTATGATAACTCCAGCTTGTGTCAAGCTGACACACAAAACCAGCCAGTACACAAGGTGAAAGGCAAGGAATGACACTGGAGATTATCTTTCAATCTTTATATGCACATCCCATGTGCATGCTCACAGACATAAATGTATGCCAACAAACAAACAAGCATCATAAAATGATCTCATCTCATCCTTACTATTGCCCATGTCACCTTGCTTCTGGGTGTAGCTCACAGGGAGAGATTGACTCATCAGTTCCAACCAAAGCTATTTGGAAGTCTGTGTTAGACCTTCAATAGATACTCTATCTATAGAAACACTAGTGATGCTTACTGTACTATGAGACACAGCCCTATCCAGGCAACACAATGCGAGGGTCATTTTCTCCAAGATTTGCTTTCTGAAGGTGCCATAAAGATAACCTATAAGATTACCATGTAATTCCTAAGGTATCACGACTTTCAACATGTTACCGATGTGAAACAACCATAATAGATGTCACTAGCAATAATGTGCTTCTCTGGCTGGGGTGACCTGGAGAGCAAAGGAGTATTGGAAAAGTCAACACTCACTCTCTTCTTCAAGCTTCAGGGATTGGTGGCTAAGTGGTAAAAAAAACACCTCTCATGGTGAATTGGCCTCTCTTGCTGTAGTTTTACAATGACAACTATGTCTTACCCAAGTCACTGCTATATGCCACTGCCTCCCAGAGACATATGCAAATACTCAGGATATATTTCTACTTAATAGCAATCTACATTCTACTCCAAGAAAAGCTACATTTTTATTGTTGGTGAGAAGCAAGTTGTAATGTGTGGATAACTAAGGTTCTGGATTATGCATAGCTGATGCTGGGTATTTTTGGGTCTTTGTTAGGGGAAATTCCAGCCCAGCAGTGCTGTTTCCTGATAACAAGATTTGATGTATGCTTTTGGGTATGGGCTTAAGTGAATTAGACCCTGTAACTGTAAGATACTATTAAAATTAAAATATGAAAAGCCACATTTCTACTTTCATTAGGAAGAAAAAAAAAGACATTTAGCAAAATAAATCAATTGGTAAAGTGACATCTCCGGGAATAAATTTAAAAATAAAATTGGTGGACTCCACATAAGAAAATGGTCTCTTCCATAAAGTTTCCAAAAGTAAGCCTCATGTATCTGCAGATACCTTCTCCAAGACCAGGGTCATTCTTCTAATTTCATATCTTTTAATTTTAATTCAGAGTCTGCTTTGTACTCCACCTTGAGACTAGAGTTATAGCAAAGAAACTTGTCATGATATCTTGACTCACAGAAATAGAGCAGTCTACAAAATAACCACTAAACAATTCATTCAAGTTCAGTTACAGGAAGTGCTGTGAAGACCTGTTTGAGATATAGAGTTGAATGGGAGGCAGGGTTACATCATAGAACTGAACAAGTAAGCCAGTTATTATGTACAGATAAAACAATGCAGTCTCAAACATCACCAAGTTTCAAACCATTGTCTCCAAAGCAAGAGTGGTAAAAACCTGACGTCGGGATAGATGTTAGTGATTTTGCTGCAGTCCCTTGGAGAATCATTCTCCGTGTGGTAATGTTGATGCTAAGAGGGAGTACGCCAAGAGCTGGGACCTAGTAGGAAGGAAGATGTTCTCTGGGAGCACTATACTTAGAATATGCTATTGTTAGTCTCACAGAAGCAAGTTTCACTTTTTGTGTGTGTTGTTACTGTGGTATATAGAACATGCATAGATTGCTCTGCAAGCAGCTAGATTCCCTTTCTTTTCTTTACTATCTTATGATTCAACCAAGAGGCAATGGATTCCCTTCTGTTTAGACAGCAGAGCTGCCAGAATGTAAGCCAAATAAACATCATTTCCTTCTTTCCATTTATTTATTTATTCATTCATTCATTCAATTTGCATCTCAATCACAGCCTCCCTCCTCTCCTCCCAATTCTCTCCTCAGGTGACCTCTCCCCCCACCCCCTTCCCCTACATTCTGAGAAGAAGGAGGTCCCTCCTAGGTTCCAATTCACTCTGGCACCTCAAATCATTGGATGACTAAGAACATCCTCTCCTTCTGAGGCCAGGCAAGACAGTTTAGTTAGGGGAACAGGATCCACAGGCAGGTAACAGAGACAGAGTAAGTTCCCACTCCAGTTGTTGGGGGAGCTACATATCTGCTACACATGTGTGGGAGGTCTAGGTCTAGTCCATGCTGGCTCTTTGGTTAGTGATTCAGTCTCTGGGAACCCCCAAGGGTCCAAGTTAGTTGACTCTGTAGTCTTTTTATGGAGTCCATATCCCTTCCAATTCTTCAGTCTTTCTCTCAACTCTTCCACAAGAGCACCCTGAGCTCTGTCTAATGTTTGGTTGTGGGCCTCTGCATCTATTTCAGTCAGCTGCTGGGTGGGGCCTCTCAGAGGACAGTCATGCTAGGTTCCTGTCTTTGAGCATAACAAAGTATCATTAATAGTGTCAGGGATTGGTTCTTGCTCACCTGATCTCAAGCTGGGCCAGTCATTGGTTGGTCATTCCCCAGTCTCTGCTCCACCTTTTCCCCTGCACTGCTTGTAGACAGAACAAATTTTGGGAAAAAGTTTGGTGGGGAAGGTTGGTGTCCTTATTCATATACTAGAAGTCTTGACTGGCTACAGAAGGTGGCCACTTTAGATTCTATATCCTCCATTGCTAGGGATCTCAGATACAGTCACCCTTATAAACTCCCTGGGGCTTCCCCATCCCAGGTCTCTGGCATGTCTTAGAGATGTCTCCCCTACCCCCGCCTCCCACTGATTTCCCTTTGCTCTCTCAGCCCTCTATCTCTGACTCTTCCACACCAGATATTTTGTTATATCTCTCCCCCTTAGATATTTTGTTATAGATCAGAAAATATACGCATGTACGCATGCTTGCAGGACCCTAATAGCAAAATGGTGATTTATTTACTTTAGCTAAAGTTCATTTAACAACATATTCTAAACCTGATAGTTCTTCTCTTTTTGTTTAACATCAGCAAATAATGACACTTTCCATTTTTACCTGTTGATTATAGAGCGAGCGATAGTGTGTTGCTGATAGTTTGGGTGGGTGGCTGCTTATTTTCACCAAGGGCTTATCTATTTTACAGTTTACAAAAACTTTAGAAAGATTAAAACCAGAATAGCAAGATACCTCACTCAGTAGATAATAATGCTTGCTGTCAAGCCTGATCTTAGTAAGTTAAGTTTAATCTCCAGATCCCACAAGGTGGTAGAGAAAAACTGACTTCCCAAAGTTGGTTCTGATATGCCCACTCCTGCATTGGTACTCATGATTCACACACACACACACACACACACACAGAGAGAGAGAGAGAGAGAGAGAGAGAGAGAGAGACAGAGAGAGAGACAGAGAGAGAGAGAGAGAGATAGAGAGTGACAGAGACAGAAACAGAGAGACAGCGACAGAGAGATCAGTACATAAATAAATTGTACTAAACTATCCCTTGAGCAGCCAAAGAAGAGCTTTGCGTACTACAGAAACCAATCTTTACCAACATTCTTTGGTTCATTCAAGAAGTACTGACTGAGAATCTTGTGTATGTCACCTGTGACTAGTGGGCTCTGTGGATCCCCCAGAGAGCCAAACTCTTAGGGCTTTGTTCTAATAAGGATAAAAGATAAAAGAAAAAGCATTACATCCATTGTGAAAAATCTCTGAGGATCAAAAAGCAAAGATGAAGAAAAAAGAACAGGTTTGGTGTAAAGAACAGCAGGTAATGTTTCAAAGGAAACTGGGGAGACTTTCACTGCCATAATCTTTAAGCAGAGAACTAAAGGTGGGGAGGAGGCATGGGCTTCGAGAGCCACAGGAAGAGGGAGCAGCACACACTCAGGATCTAGGCAGGGACACCATGAGCTTATTTAAAGAAGAGCAAGGAAAATTTTAAGACTGGGGCAGAATAAATGGAACAAAATGAAGAGGAATACAATATCAAGATACCAAGGACTTAAAAGTTTACTGAATGAAATGGGAAAAAAAAAAGAAAGATATTGAAACAAATGAGATAGGTAGAAGATAGATGATGGTAAATAAGTAGATTGATGGATAGCTAATAGGTAGATGATAGATAGATAGATTAAGGTCAGTGTGAAGATCTTGAAGAGGTTAGAGATTGAGGAAGATTTGGGGGTAATAGTTTCAAGTGGCAGATAGAGAGGCATTTCTGTAATAAAACAAGCGGCTCTTAACAACAAGAGTTATAGCTCTCTGAGGATAGATTTTTCTTTTTCACTTAAATATCCCTTAATACCAAATGAATAATGGAAGAACTATATCCTTTCTGAGTCTACATTATATGTGGGGTGTGGGGTTTGTAGGTGTGTGTGTGTGTGTGTGTGTGTGTGTGTGTGTGTGCATATGTATATCCAGCATTAAAATTCCAATGCATAAGGTTAATTTCAAAAAAGTGTTATGTGTGTTTTCATTTTTTAAAAATCCTTAAGGAGAATTTCGGAGGTAGCGCTGTGTAGTGCTCCTTGCCCAGTGTGTGCAAGGCAGGGATTCCACATGCTCTGAGGCAGAAAGAAATGAAGGAGGAAGAAAGGGGAACAAAAGAGGGAGGGGAAAAGAATAAAAGGAAAATATGAAATTTTGTTAGGCTTTAATCTCTGAAATGTCAGCAGCCTGTTGTTTGATGCGCCCAGTCTCTTTCTGTAGTTCTGCCTATGTGTCTGCTTGGTCATGGTCAGTTTACTCCGAAATAAAAACATACAGCTGATTTCCTTCATAGTGTGGATGGCAGATGGGGATAATACAATTCAAGTCAGATAAGACAAAAGTGAGGGCTGATAAATCTGTGTTCCTTATGAATGTCTGAGTCGAATATTTTTAACCAATTGTTTCTTACAAACAAGATATAGCTTTGGTCCCCTTATTTCATGAAGTCATGATTTGTGAGATATTTAATATCCTTTGTGTATAGTTTGAGCATTTATACAGCAAAAGCAGAAAGTTCTGTTGACCATGCACTGCTCCCCTGCCCAGTGATGCATAACACTAGCAAAAAGTGACAGGAAGTAGGTCTATAATTTCCACAACAGCAGCAAAGGAAACAGAAGCCTGAGATTCCATGAGAGCTCCTCAAGGCTTGGGAAAGCCACTTTGGGCAATGGGGTCAGAACTGTACATTTGCACTGTTGCTGAGGGACTCAGGCAAGCAGCCTGGATTTTATACCAAGGTTATATTATCCACTAGACTAAAGTGTTTCCAATTACTCTAGTCCACTCCTCCCAGATACATAGAGTGAACTGTGGTGACACATTGTTCTGGTTATCACTTTTTCTCTCAGTCTTGGCACATATAGGACTCAGTCTTAGCTACCTCTTTGAACTGTTTTCATCATTGTCACAGGACTTTTAAAATTAGAACCTGTCTTAGTTTGAGTTTTATTGCTAAGAGGAGACATCGTGACCAATGCAACTCTTACAAAGGCAAGCATTCAATTGGGGCTGGCTTACAATTTCAATGGTTAAGTCCATTATCATTATGGTAGGAAGCATGGTAGCATCCAGGCAGACACAGTGCTGAAGTACCCAAGAGTTCTATTTATGATTCGAAGGCAACTAGTAGGAGACTACTAACCACACTGGGCAGAGCCTGAGCATAGGGAGGCTACCTACATACACTTTCTCCAACAAGGCCATACCTCTTCTAATTGGGACACACCTTCTAATAGTGCCACTCTGTATGGCCAAGCATTCAAACACATCAATCTATTCAGGCCAAACCTATTCAAATCATAAAAGGACACAAACAAAATTTGGACATTCTGTTATCTGCAATTGCTACCTTCCTCTCTGATTTAGTTGGTACATACCCTGTAGCACAACCTCACTGTTCAGATGCCTGTAGCAACAAAAGCTTGTCTTGGACAGGTTTCCTCTACTCTGGCATGAGCTCTGCAGGATTTAGTAGAAAGCAGGCAAGAACTGAGTGAGTGACTACATATATACGCATCAGTCTGATGTGAAGTAATAATACACTGGGTTCTTCAGAGTAATTAAAGATGAACTCAAATCTCCCTTACATCTCTGAGATGCTATATGACCTTCCAGAAGTGACAGAATTTCCCAGAGCCTTAGTTTATCTGTCTGTAAGATGTAAACTAAGGAGTGTGGATTACAGTTTTGTTTATACTTTCAACAGCTATCTGTGATTTTATTTTTTCTGGCTATGTTTCTCAGGCTCCCCTAGACTGGAGTAATGGCATTATAGGCCTGAATGACCGTATCCAGCTATCTGAAATTTATTTTGTTATCATGTTGGTCTATTTGTGGTGCCCATTTGTCTGTTTAAGGACTAATCTATGCTACTCTGGAAGTATCTGTAGATAAAATGGACATTTGTAATAAGTCAACTGTAAGTAAATCAGTTCATACTTCATTGTGTGGGTGGGCTTCGCCTGATCAGTTGAAGACACAGAGGCAAACACTGAGGACTCCTGAGGAAGAAAGAATTCTAAGACATCAACATGGAAACCTGGCTGAGTTTCCACCCCCCTGCACCTCAAGGCACATTTTAAACTTGGCAGTCTCAATGATCACATGATCTATTTTCTTAAATGGTCCCGCCAGTAGATGAAGAGTTATAGGTAGCCAACGGTTCCCGAAAGAGGGCAAATCAGTTCCCCCCACTTATTAGATCCTTCATATGTTGTCCAATCACACACACAGTTATACATGTGATTATCCCTGGACACATATACAGATGAGCAATATTAAATAAAATCAGTAGATAGTATATACACACACATATGTACAATGAAAATTAAAGAGATGGAGAATGGGGGATACAGTAGGAGTTGGGGGGGAGGGAGGGGCAGTAGTAATATGGATGGAGTGTTCATGTATGAAGTTCTCCAAAAATAAAATGGGGGGGTTGGGTTGGAATACACACATACACAATAGACTCTGTTTTCTGGAGGCTGTCTGATCTTATTATTTGTATAATAAGTTACGCTATCTGATCTCATTACTTTTATAAATGGAGAGGATCCATACAATGTAAGAATTTCATAAATGCTCAGGTTTATCCATTACCTATTCCCTAATAAATATTACAGAACCCATGAGGCCAACTCCACATGAAAACTCCTTTGCCTGTTTGTCTTCGTGGGGGAATCAAGGAAAGGTGTAAAGGGGAAAACCGCATTGCTAGGGACTCCTATAAAGAGATAACTGCAGGCATTGCTCTAGCTTTTACCACTGTATGTTCACAGGTGCTGCTTATGACAAGAAATAAATAAATTAAATAATGAAGTCAGTATGTCATCTGCCATCATTTGATCCAGATCTAGCCCCAAGCAGGGTCTCATTCTACCATAAGAGAGGACTTTAGTCTGGCTACAGTCATGTATTTCAAGGAATAACTCTTTGCCCATCATACATCAAGTTCAGGATCAAGCTGTGCTTCACTTGGGCTCTGGCTTCTAACAAAATGTATAGAAAAGGATTTCAAAAATAACCCTGTCAGAAGGAATGCTGGAAAGTGAGGTAAAGGTTTTTCTTTGTTAGGGAATCTGATAAAAATAATTCAGTTCCCTGAACCATCACCTCTCGACATCAAAATCCAAAAGAAAAACTCAATCTGAAGTTAGCTCTCTTACTGAGCTTCTAAGCTGTCTTTTAAGACAGATGGATGCAGTTGGACTGCCCAATAAACAGAAGTTAATTCTCTCCACATTTGACAACTTCCTATTGTGTGTTCAACTGAGGAAATTTCACCTGGGAAAACACTGATGCAATCATTGTTTAAAAGAACACTGTCGCAGAACTCCGCAGTCAAGCTAAATCAATTCAAGAGTTCAGTTTGGTCAGCCTTCTTAATGTTATGAAAACCAATTTCCTGTCAATAAATATGTGTCTAGACAAGGAGTAGGAGACAGATGCAGGCTGCATGTCTTAGGAGAATAAAAAGGCAGCTATGCCTGAAGAGCACAGAAGTGCAAAGTGTGCTTCTTCACCTCTATGGTTCTATGAGCTACAAGAAACAACAGGATAAACTTATGAGATGTGCTCATAAATACAGTAGTTGCAATGCTGAATGTAATATTAAGTCAGCATAGTTACAGACTACAATAAACTGTACTCTAACGAAGTCTACATCTACCACAAAGGAGTTAGGTAAAACTACCTGGTGACCATATTTCACAAAACAGAAAAGAAAAAGTGAGAATTGATTTGGTTTTAGCATAAATTATATCATCTGCATATAAAAGGCAGGAATATACAGGTGCCATGTAAGCTCCCCAAGGAGGAAAGTAACCAGTCGGCCTCCCTAGCTGGGATGCCTATGATTCACAACAATGACCAGCATGATAAGATAACCCTAAGGTGCAACAGTGGCACTTATATCTTGGCAGTAACCAACAGCTGTCTAAATGGACGTAAGCTCAACTCAGCAAAAGGGAAATCATGCACTGGAAACTTACCAAGCCTTGCAGAACAAGTAAAGTCATTGATATTAGAGGAGGTTCTTCTACAACCTCCTTAATAAGCCAGAATAATTTCTTATCATATTTTAAATAGTTTTCCTTATACCTAAAGATAAGTGCAACTCTCACCCCTCATCAAAGAAATGTTTATTTGCAACACATTTTGAAAACATAGAAAAACACAACTGGTCAAAATGCAGAAAATAATTGGCTAAGGAGTGTCTAGCTCCAATAGGTACAACTCCTGTATCTAAGCTCAGGAACATCGTGGAAGAGAGGGCAGAAAGATTGTGAGAGCAAGAGGACCAGAGAATGTGATTATGCTCCCTAGATATAGCAGAGCAGCGATGCTCAGGATACCTCTATAACATGGCTACCTAAAGAAGATATGACTAAATACAACACCATGCTAATATAAAAGATGGCAATATCACAGGGTCCCACCCCTAACCATACAACCACAAGCAACCAAGGAATGCTGGGAGCAGAAGAAATAGTATTCTCCAAGGAAGAGACACCCAACTGGTTTTCCAATACCAATTGGTCAGCCCTAAAATCATATACATGCAAATAACACTAACTGGACTGAACAAGTTGTGCTTATATACTTATACATGTAACAATAGTAACTGAAGAAAAAGAGGCCAAGAATGTTAGAAGGAACAATGATGTGCATGGAAGGAGGTTGGAAGGAGAAAAGAGATGGGGAAAAATAATGCACTTATATTTTAGTTTCAAAAAATATATTATGTCTACTGGAAGAAATGGCTCTATTACTTCATTTGAAAAACAATATTCTAGAGAAAACATTCATTGGCATCTATAAAAAACAGTAGATACTTACATTTTTACCTATATAAGTATGTTTTTTTTAATTTTTATGTAATTTAAATGAATACTTTTATTTGGAGGAGTTTCAGATATTTGGAAAATAATGTGTAATGAATGTCAGAAAAGGGAGTAGAGGTTTTCTTTTTTTTTTTTTTTTCCCAATTCAAACAAAACAGTTTCCAGAATTCAAGTGCTTAATAATCTTCCAAATAAGAGCACAGGCTGACATCTCCCAGCTCGGGAGCACTGTTTGTCAGTGTCTGAATCTGCAGTGAGCATGAGCTGTTTGTCAATGAGCCAGTGAGGGGTCATGAGGACTGACTCCAGGCGCTGTCTGCTCTGAGGACTCCATTGTGACAAAGCTTTTGTCATTCTCTCGGCTGGAGCTGTTTTGACACTGTTAGCTGCTGTAGAGATTGCTCTCTAGATATTTTCTCATTGATTTTCAAAACAAGGCCTTCTAAAAAATGAACCTCTAACCAGATATGCTTTGTCATGGATTTGGTGATAAAGAACTCAGTTTAGAGGAGGGATGGCTTGCAGAACCAGGAAGTACCTGCCTAGCCACACCAAACATCAGCAGGCAGTCTGCTCAAAGCACTCAGCAGTGAATCAATCCCCACCCCCACGACAATGAATTCAGTTGCTTCTGGGTTGCATGAGGTGGAGGTGATGTAAAAAAAAAAACTGTAAGAAACTGTATTGGGGTACTGTCTTAGTTAGGATTTTACTGCTCTGGACAGACACCATGACCAAGGCAACTCTTATAAGGACAACATTTAATTGGGGCTAGCTTACAGGTTCAGAGGTTCAGTCCATTATCACTAAGGTGAGAACATGGCAGCATCCAGGCAGGCATGGTGCAGGAGGAACTGAGAGTTCTACATCTTCATTTGAAGGCTGCTAGCAGAATACTGGCTTCCAGGCAAGTAGGATGAGGGTCTTAAAGAGTACATCCATGGTGCCACGCCTACTCCAAAAAGGCCACACCTACTTGAACAGGGCCATACCTTCTAATAGTGCCAGTCCCTGGGCCGAGCATAGACAAACCATCACAGGTACTTTGGAATCACAGGAAAGATACCACAAAATGGGATTTGGTAGATTGGCTTGCACAGTTGGAGCTGGGTAGTCCAACAAGAGATGTGTGCACATGGAGCCTGGTAGTTGCCCAGTCCCTGAAGACAGACTCCTCAGCAGTCCCTACCTAGTACTAAAGGCCTGCAAGATTCCAGGAGAGCCTCTGGTCTTCAGGTCATGTTGGAAGGCTGATGACCACAAAGGATTGTAGCAGCAGCAGCAGCAGCAGCAGCAGCAGCAAGAAAGGGGTCGATGCTCCAGTAAGGATAAAGGTAGAGAGCCATTAGTGCGGCTCTTCTCTCATGCAGCTCTGTGCCTGGGACACACAGAGTAGGCGCTGCCAGCTCTGGGGAAGGGTCTTCCAGTCTCTTCTTGTCAATATTTCCAGGATTAGCTCACAGACCCATCCAGAGACATTAGTTCATTCAGAGCCAATGAACTGGGCAACCAAGGTTAACCATAGAAGGAATGAAATCAATAGATATGTGCCAATAAAATTAGCAAAAGATAAAGCTTATTATATATATATGTGTGTGTGTGTGTGTGTGTGTGTGTGTGTGTGTGTGTGTATTCGGTGTACATGGGAGGTGAAAATGAGTGTGGACTAAAGCTAGGGGAGAGTGTGAGAAAAGTCTTGTAGCCTCAGAATAAGCATAGGTTTGATAAATTTATGCCCAGGTTTTACCAATGATACAGGCACTCACTTCATACCTTTGGGTTTTTGTAACTAGGGTTGTGGTTGGGTCTGGAAATGCCCTAATCTCTGTGTGTTTCCTCAGGCTAGATTGCAGCATGTGTGAGTTTCAAGATTTCTGAAGAAAACTGTTGCTCCCACTCAAGAGGGAGGAGCTATTAGCTTCTAGCAGGTAGAGACAAGACTCCAACAGAGTCATCTGGTCACAGATGTCCCCAGTTCCCAGTTAAGAAACACTGCCTTCAGCATTGTATAGGAAAGTTTGGACAAAGAAAGACTTCTAATGATAGTCCTTGTATGGATTCATTGATATGCCAATGCCAAATAAAGACTTGAATAGAAAATGACAAAACATTAAACCACTTGGCAGCTGCTAACACCTATGCTTACCATAAACATTTTCTTGCTCTTTCTCATGAAAACCCTTCTAGAATTCAAGAATTTACTCCTTATGCTCTTAGAAACGATTGATTATTGGATACCATCTAGATATCTATGCAAAACAATATTTTAAAGAACTGTGAATTTATATTTTTAAATTTTTATTTTATGTATGGGTGTTTGGCCTTCGTATATACCTGTGTATCACATGCATGGCTGGTGTCTGTGGACACCACAAGAGGGCTTTAGATCTTCTAAAACTAGCATTACAGATAATTATGAGCTACCATGTGGGTGCTGGCAGTTGAACTTGAGTCCTCTGGAAGAGCAACAAGTGCTCTTAGCCTCTGAGCCATTTCACTAGCTCCCAAGAATTGTAAATTAAATGGGAAAAAAGTAGTGCCTGCACTAGTCAATGTATAATCTTACTTAAGAGTGCACAAGCGTAAAGGTTAACAATGACAACTTGACAATTTCTAGAATCACCAAAGAGGCAGACCTCTATGCATGTCTGTAGTGGATTTTCTAGATTCAATTAATTGAGATGAATCACCCTAAATGTATGTTGCATATTCCTTGACTACAATCCTAGTCTGATAAAAAGAAAAGAAAGGAAAAAGGAAAAAGAAGAAGGAAGGAAGGAAGGAGGGAGGGAGAGGAGGGAGGAGGAGGGAGGAGGGAGGGAAAGAATGAAGAAAAAGAAAGAAGGAGAAAAGAAGAGGAGATAGAGAGGGAGAGGGAAGGAGAGAGAGGAGGGGAGGGAAAGGAAGAGGGAGGAGAAAGAGGAGAGGGGAAAGAGAAGAGAGGAGAGGGAAGGAAGAAAGAGAGGCAGAGGAGTTCGGAGAATGAAGCTGGGGACTAGGATCCATCTTTTACTTGAGCATGACTTATACAGAGAGCAATATGGTCCAAAAGTTAATGTACCAATAGCACATGCCTAAATATCAGGAACAAGATATAATCACTCTTTGACCTTAGTATTAAAGATATGTGCCTCAAAGTAGCATCTTCAATTGAACATATTCAGTTGAAAATGTTTGTAATGCATATGAACTTCCAAACGACATCATCACCTAGCTACACAGCACACCACAGAATAATGGTCATTCATAATAATGATGTGAGGCTGACTTGATGTTATGCCTGACAGCCATTTCCCAGCATCCTAAGAAAATATGTAACTACCTTTCAATATTTCAGGAGATCAAAATTCAAAATCCAAATTACCATTTTTCTACTTAATGGATATGCCTTTCACACCATTATAAAGTGGAAACTCGCTAAGTCAAATCATTGTATATTAGGAACAATTTGTAATGAATATTTCCAATTATTTTGCTTCTGGAGTTTTCCAGCTATCTCTGGAGATTTAGGTATTTCCGACATAATACCCTCTATTAGCTAGCTATTTGTAGAATGTAAATTAACAAAACTCTTCAAAGTTACACCTTTTACATAATAATGCAAGTGACAAAGTAAAGCATAAAACAGCAGGCTTCAGTGTTGGAAACATTTTGAAAACTTCTGCCACATCCTTCAATGGCAAAGGCCCACAGGGTTGCATGACAACAGGAATGTACTCCCTGCTATCTGACATCTGAGCTTAGATTTGTCAAAACGGTCAATTCTGTGTTATTTATAACTGCCAGGAAAAGCCAACCCCCAAACTAAAAATGTTTAAGCTAAACTCTTTGGCTAAATTATATGAATTTATTAACATTTGTCTCTGTCTCAAAATTGAAGTAGCTGCCTCTTCCTGTCCCTTCTCTAACTTTGTGGACTGTATCTACTCATACCCATGTGCCATGGGATGGAAGTCCTTTCTGCCCCTGCCTAACTTAATGTTTTAATAGCAGCTGTTACTTCACAGTAACTCATTGGGGGTGGACTCACACAACATTGTGATTCCCCTGTGATCTCATGGTGTAGAAATGTTACTGTTGCAACATTTTAGAAACTACATTTTGGCTAAGCCATAGCATAAAAGTGAAGGCTAGTACTGTTTCTGCCACTCTAAACATTTGTTATACAACAAACATGGCAGAAAGATGCCTTTCACTGTTACATGTCCATGTGAATTATCCCCAGCAGGCTTGAGTTTTGAATAGCTAGTGATACAATTTTGGACAACTGTTGAAACTTTATGGGCCTGGCCTAGCCAGAGGAAATGTATCCCTGGAGGTGAGCCTTGCTTTGAATATTAGGCCAGGTCTCCAGCTGGCTCCCTTTCTTACTCTGCTTCCTGTCTTCAACAACAATTTCAGCTACTACTACTACATGTCTATGTTGCCATGGTGATATGCCCAAGCAGCAGGCCAAACAAGTACAGACTGAAATATCTGAAACTGTGAGACAAAACAAGCAATTCTCTTCTTTTAGTTGTTTTTCCCTGCTATTTGTCACTCTGATGTATCAAAATACTATGTTTACAAAGGTATTTTACTGTTTTCTTCTGTTGGGTACAGAAGCCTTGGTCTGGAAAGTATTCAGTTGTAGCTAGAAAAATCTGTCTGGTCATGTCATAGCACCAATTCTTTGATTCAGGTAGACTTCTAGAAAAAAAAAAAAAAAAGAGACACAGAGGTTGGAGGAGGAAGGCCCAATTTGCTTCAAGAGACAAAGTATGAATAGAAAACTCACAAGGAGTTAACCTTAGCATTTGACTTTAACTCACCCTGAGCCAACCTTGGATATAATTTATACTGCCTAGAATTATGTTTTATATTTATGTTTTATGTTTGGAACTGCATTCTTCAGAAGATCAGGAGGAACGTGATCATCTTCTTCTTTTTCTTCTTCTTCTTCTTCTTCTTCTTCTTCTTCTTCTTCTTCTTCTTCTTCTTCCTCTTCCTCTTCTTCCTCCTCCTCCTCCTCCTTCTCTTCCTCTTCTTCCTCCTCTTCCATCCCTTCTTGTTTTGAATATTAACAGTTTGAAGATGGGAAATTTACCAGAACTGTAGATGACTGATATGACTGAGCACAAAAGCTTGAAGACATGTATCAACAAGACTACCTGGATTATTCATTCTTCCACACGGACAGTCATTTTCCAGAACTCTACTCCATCTAGGCTGTAAATTCCAAGAAGCTGATGTAGTTGTTTTAGTGCCCCACCCTCACGGCCAGGAGACATACGGTTTCTTAAAAGTAGTTTTCTAGCATTTTTCTAACTATGTGTCTTCCCCTTTAGTGATCTGTTCAACACAATGTTGCCCCTAATAGGAATAGGGTCTATACATTATACCTATCTGTAAACTGTATAGATACATCTTTATATCACATCCATTTGTTAAATCACAGGATATTTTACTGTGCTTCGAACATCCCACAGCTGAATGTAAAGTTCTGCTTGGGTTGGACAGTTCTCTGGAGGATCTGGAAAAGAATCATGAGACAGAGGTCCTGTTACTTTACTGACTGTCAGCCCATAACCATACTCATATCTTCACACATGCCCACTCCATCATCAAAGACAGGGAACAGAAAAATCTTTCTCCAGCTTCACTTGTAGCTAACATCCTCTTCTACTCTCAACCAAGGAAACCCAAGGTTTTCAAGAGTTCATAATTAGAATAGACTATCTACTTAATGATGATGGTGATTCCAGGAGTGAAGGTCATGGGGACCATCTTAATATACATTCCACCACAACTACTAAGGTCCACAGAGTCTCATCACCTGAGAAAGCATGCATGTTCCTACTTTGGAGCTGCATAATCATATAGATAGATGTAGCTCAAAACTTTAATAATATTAAACATAATTTTTAGGCCTTCTGATTTATTTGTATAATCATATTTGCAATAATCCTGCCAATCATTGGTTTTAAGTTATCAACTCTGTAAACTCTATGACATATCAGTCTCAGTTCTTCTTCCATTATGAATTCCTGTATAGAAGACTCCAGCATAGTTTAGACTCAACAGTCAAGATCAAAGCATGGTGGGTTTGCTTCCTTCCTGCCTAAGTATATATACCAGGCTCGATTTCTTCCTTGTATTGCTTTATTTTTTATTTTTTAAATTTGGATAGAGAATGCTCATCTACTTAAAATGTATAGGCAAACTGGCTATGATACTCTGGATATAAAAAGAACATAGGTATTTTGTTAATTCTTGCTAGCATGGTTGAGGTATGCAGCAGTGAATGACAGGATTTCCCTCTGTGGAGGGTAGACCTCTTCTTGAAAGGATCGGTGTGCAGCTTAGAGCTTTCATTGAAATAACTAGAAAAGTGGGCTCCAATAGTTCCCAGCCCCCAGGGACAAATCTCACATGTGATAGAATGGCTGTCTAGGGATGTGTAACCTCAGCTGAGCACTCTGGGGCCCAAGTAGCTGAAGGTATATCCAGATGTGGGGTGGGACTAGAGAACAGCTTGGCTGGAAGGAAACTGTGAAGTCTCCTGTCAATCTCCAGCCTCATGTTTAACTAAAGAACTGTGTTCATTTAAGAGGCAGAGTAAATCAAAGGAAAACATGGCAAGGTCATACCCTCACCAAGTCTATAATAAGCACAGTGACTTACTCTATTGAACACTTCTCCCTTGTCTTAAGCAAAATGTATACGGTCTAAACAAAATCCATCTTATAAGAAGATTAATCAATGCACTCTCAAATAGCTAGATCACACAGTGAGTTTTATTTTCTATTAACATTTCGTAGCTTTACAATGAATACATACAGGAATCTCTCCGGGCTCACAGCATGTCTGCAATATTAGATGCTATATTGGAGGACTTTCTTGGTATTTTGCACTGTCCTTCCAAAGGTGGTATCATTCACAATTGTTTTCATTTTAAAATACAAGAACACTGAGACTAGGAAGTAGCTTGGGTTTGCCCTTTACTGGTTATGATTGGATGAGAGAATAGAGTGTATTAACCTGGACTTTCCCACAGATAGGTGCTGTGTATTCACATCCGTTTTGACCATGGGGTGTAGTTTTCTTCTTTTGTTCTGTTTTACTCCTTAGTCATGGGTTCATTTCTAATGAATACCAACTTTGGGTACAATTTAAAGAAAATGATAAAAGTAGCCAATCAAGCACAGCAAAGAACCACCACACAAGTTACCTATATGAAAAGGTATGCTATCACATACTGTTCCAAGTGCATGTCCTCAAATGTTCATGGAAGTACTGTTTCATGTCATAATAAGGACCATTAGCATTGCCTTCTGTCATTGCCTAGGGTAATATTGAGTGTGTGTTCAGCAGCTTCACTCTGCCTTCTAGACATTGATTCAGCAGCTCTTCACCAATAAAATACTTTAATATAATAAAAATTTTTAAATATAACAAATATTAGTTTTTCTGTCACAGTCAATATTTGTGGAGTTCATTTAAGTGCTGATTCTTCATCAAAAACAGTGTTTTTATAAAGAAAACCTTTTACTTTGTCTGAGAAAATGATCCTCTAGTTTCCAAAATGAGTTTATTAACCGTCTAAATTTGAACTTCTCATAAAGTTAATTTTTAATTGTTTCTGACAAGTGCATGAAAGTGCTTTAATGCAAGAATAGAAGAAAGTCAACTGTTTTAGGTCAAACGCTTAGTAAGTAGCAGAAGAGATGAATTGTTCTTACTTAATATTCAATAACCATTATATTAATAAGGGTCTAAGACTCTCCTAGTTATTTCTAATTGTATAACCCCAAACATGGTGTTTATGTAGGACCATGATAGAGGTGATGTTACCTAATCAACAGAAAACTCCCATTGAGATATATTCTACTAGTCATTATAAGACATTTTAAAAGCATTTAGAGATTTGTTGTATGAAGTGACATCTCTGTGGTGGCAAAAGATAGTCTTTAGAATTGTGATGATAAATCACTTAATTTTGAGATATCCATGCCCCTATTCATGACATGGTTCTAATATGTGAAAATATACTTTTAGTCTGTAATATGTATTTTTTTGTCTCAGTTACAATCATTTTCTTTCTTTACCATTCCCCAAACTCTATATTTCCTGGAATGATCTACATAATCTACACACATACACACACACACACACACACACACACACACACACACACCATTCACTTTCTAAATAATCTGAGCATTGTGTTGAACAAGGAGATGAGTAAGTTCAAATAAACGAAAGCTGTGAAATCATATAAACAAAATAAAAAGTATACAGCAATAGTATCTATAATTTGTCATTTAGAAATTTTACATATTCAAGTATCAAACCACAGCACTTGCAGCCTTAAATCAGGTACTTATTTACTGTTGATCCAACCTCCTAGGATCTAATTGAACTATCAGGGAATAGTCTACCCACTTCAATTTTTGGAAGAGGCAAATCCAGGAGAGTGATTTTTTTTTCCAGTACTCACCCGAAACATTTGAAAAATGTGAACGCATCTTACTTGTAGACTTGCTCAGAACATTTTTCTCCTAGTAACTCTCTGTAGGAGAGGATCCTTGAGAAGCTCCTCTGGGCATGTACAACATCACAGACCTGCCAATACATGGAATGAAAAATGGCGAGCTTCCCCTGCCATGGTAATCAATCTGTTCCTTGAAACTTTGAAGCTTAAAGGGTTCTTTGTCATTCCTATGAGCTCTCCAGGCAAGGCCTGCTCTCACAACAATTTGCAGGTCACTGTATAGCATCTTACTTCATTTCTTCCTGTAGGGATGCATGTCCTGAACTTGACTTATAATCTAGATAGTGACCAGAAAATGGCATGTTGCAAAGAGTAAATTGACTGACTCTAGAGCTAAGACTCCACCACAGAGATTTACAGTAGGAATCATGAAGAGAAATAGGTTGTCAAGATAGGCTGATGGGATCCTTGAATTCACACTTGCTTCATTTCAACTCACCCATGAAACAGGGTCATTACAAGCCTGATCTGACATTCTAGTTTTTTTAAGTAGTTGTGGTCTAAGAGGAATGTTCTTATTCATATTCGGAATCATTGCAGAAGCATTACAACTTGTTGTTCTTATGATGCAATGCAGGAGTTCAGTAAAGTCACATGAAGAGAGATAACTAAAAATGTAAGCTGCCTCAAAAGGTAAGTGTCTGGCCAAAAGAAGAAAGAGAAAGAATCAGTGAGAACCTGCAGGAAATTTACTCCCCAAAGATTTGTGCCCTTAACTACCTACCCAATTTGGACAATCAGTCATCTCCATGACTCAGTTTTGTTATTCATATATGAGAAACAAAATGATATCTAACATCTTTCTTAATTCAGAGGTTTTAAGGACTATAGTCACACATATATCAATAAGGAGTAACAAATACTTATCACTGTGATTTCAATCAATTCCATATAATACATGTTGCATGCGTGTTTTTCTATGTTTAATTTTGAGCAACACTTAGCAAGTATTTCATTATGATAAAAAAGAAACATGCCTTTATAGAATAGCCAATGTATTGCACTTTACCCAGCATTATATGTGTCTTATAGCTCTGGTTCCCAGGAAGATCCCTAGTCCAGGAAAACCAGTCAACTAGTGATTCTGTTCTATCAGCATACTAAGCCTGTCACTTCCTGCCATGTCTCTTTTCCTGCAGCTATTGCTTCCTTCAAACAGGAGTTCTGTTTCCTCCAGCTACTAATTCACTCTCAGCCAACATCAATCTTACATAAGGAACTGTAAATTCTGTCATTTAAAGAGCTCAGAGGAGCCTGGCCAGCTGATTGCCTACCTAGAATCTATTCTTGTGCTAGGTCTGAAATTCAGCTCTAACCTCCTGACCTCTTTGCTTTAACATTGCTGACCTGCTGTAGGCTTCTTCTGCTCTCCTTACAGGAGCTCAGTCTGTCCTTTGCATTCTTCAATGAGAGTCAGAGTTTTCTGTTAACCAATTAAACTTCCCATCTATTGTGAACTCTTCTGTTTCCCTGACTTCTATGCAATCTACTAAATCAGACTATACTTTCACTAAGCCACTGGAAAGCCTATATAAAACAGAAAGGTCCTTTAAACTTTGGACCTTGCAGCTGTCCTGAGTTACCTTTGTCTCTATCACTGGTTTTTTTCAATCCTGGATTTTCCCATAGCTAGAATTGCTAGCAGTTTCAGTGTGAGAGATGCTGGTAGAACCCAGATAATAATCAGACTCCTGCACTCTGGAACATAACCCTGTCATCCCAAGCATGACATTTATCATCTTTGCTTTCCTCATCTTTGGTTCATTGCTAAAGCTTGTGGTATAGCAGGTAGATTAGCAGGTTTATTGCTAAAACATGTGGTAGCATAAGCCAGGTTCCTTATGCATACTCAGGTCAGCTGGCTCCCAGGGTCATTGAAGCACCTCTACAAAAGGGGCTAAGTCAGCAAGAGGGTGAGAAAGTTAACCTCTGAGTCTCTTTAAATGCTTAACAGTCAACTAGAAGTGCATTGATTTTTATTGTACACAGATTATACTGTTATTTAAAATGGAAAAGTTATTCTAGGAAGAAACCAGAAGTTTAAGCTTCATATGACTTCTTCAGAAGACTATAGCAATAATAACTAAAACTGAATAAAAAATAACTATTATTAACACTAATAATAGCATTACCTCATTGCAACAGTTCCATAGTAGAGTATATCACAATAATAAGATGCTGGCTGTCAATAGATAAATCAAGACTTTGCTTTAATACAGAGCTTGAAGTGTTTGCCCAGTTGATAAAATACTTGTTTGTTATTCACAAACCTCAGTCCTTGGCATCAGACAAGCCATGCTAACTACCTGAAGTACCTATAGTCTCAGCACTTGAGAGGTGAATGCAGAAGGAACTAATAGTCATTTATGATTATTTTCAGCTAGAGAGCAAGTTTGAAGCCATTTTAGGCTACAGGAGACCCTGTCAAAAAAGAGGAGGGGGAAGGAAGAGGAAACAGAGGAGGGGGAAGCAGAGAAGTGTATCATAAATCTAACTCACATTTGTCACCAGAACTTATCCATCCTCAGTAAGAGGCTCAGGCAACAATGAGTAGGCCTTATGTGCAGCTAAGAGCTTCGTTGCCCTGAGAAGGTTAAGATGGTTGCTATGGTGCTACTGAAGGTAAATTTAATGTCTTCACCCTAAGCCAAGGCATGGACCTCATAGAAGATTGATGTACAGTTATAAGGAACAATATGACAGCAAGTGTTGTTCATTGGCTCTTCTCAGTAGCCTCTTTAGGGAGCGGGAGGTAAGTGTGTCAATAAAAAGAGAAATATTCAATTAACAAGTGCAAAGAGACCTGTATTTGCTACCTCCTAGACAGAAAATGTCACATACATTGGGACATCAGGGTTTAAAGCAGAGGGCAGAAACAGAAGCAGTGGTGTGGTAAGTAGCCATGGGGCAGGAGGCCAAGAGCAGCTGAAGCCAAAAACTGCTGAAGAGGCAGAGTTGGCAGACACCCTAGAACAGGGCAGCAGAGCAGAAGGGAGAGACAAAAGGAGCCATCCATATCAGGGCACCAGCCAGCTGAGTCAAGGCAAAACTGAGCTGTGTGTGCATAAGACAAGGTCAGACTGGGATACAATGGAGAGGTACAAAGGTGGCACAACAATGACAGGTAGGAGCCATAGAAATGGGAAGAGGTTGGTTGCTGGCTGCTGTAACCTCATTCGTCCATCTTACTGAGGCATGCAGTCCTTAGTTATTGTTACAGAGTATCTTTTATGCCACTTTAACCAGGAAGGTCATGGACATGCAAGCATCTCAGTGAAAATGAAGTATTTAAATAGTAAACCCAAATACTCTCAAGACTCATCCGATCAACATCAATAGAGGAAGGGGAAGTTCATAGCAACTTGCCCTTACTGAAAATGTACACTGTGTCTGAGGCTGAGGGAATCTGATGGAACTCAGGGCAACTTCTCCTAACCACCACTTCTGCCTAAGCTCTAGTGTGTGTGACAGTGAACCAGGGCAGGAAACAGCTTAGCAAAAGACATGTGCTTTTCTATGAACAGTACAAATTATTCCATCACCATTCACATCACCATCTCTCAACACTCACAAAAAAACAAGCAGGGCACACATGCACATCTGTTTCTCTTTGTCCTTATTTGTGGATGCAGCTGCTCTTGTCTCCTGATACCCGTACTCACACATCACACACACTGCTACACATACACTATATGCACACACACATACACACACAGAGAGAGAGAGGGAAGCAAGAACTCTGAGCAAAGTTGAAACTCTAGAGTTTAAAGGTCAAGCAAGATATATAAATTTAAAAACTTGAAACATTACCTAAATATTTAGAGAGTTGATTTCCTTATCTTTGAAATTAAGACAATAATATACCCTTCTAAGGTTTATCATAAGCATCAAATAAGGAAATTAAATGGGAAAATCGTAATTGCTACAAATGTACATCAGAATTACCTAAGGAAATATGATAAACATTTAATGTCTATGGTATTACTATTTGTCTTTATAATGCTTTGTTTATGCATATATATATATATATATGCTTTGTTTGTGCATATATATATGTGATATATATATATATCACATATTAATAGTGTTCTATGTGATATTTCAACACTATGCAATGTGTGGTATGAATGTATGCATATTATTAACATGTTTATAATTGACTGCTATTCAACCATAAAGAATGAAATTTGTCACTTTCATGAAAGTTGGTGAAAGACATCACATTAAATGATACAAACCAGACTCAGAGAGACAAATACTGCAGGTTTCTATCACACGTGGAATCTTGGACAAAATCAGACCATATCTCTATGTTCTTTTGTAAACATATATGTATCGCACAGAATAAATACATTTGCCATCCTGGTAAACATGATGAAATACAGAAAACACAAAAGGAATTTAGAACATCAGGCTAGTCAGAAACACTATTTATTCAAAGTAGTTTTGAGGTAATGTCTGCACCATCAAAGAAGTACCTGATGGTCCCCAGAGCTCTGAGCCACTATAGCCCCTCTCATTTGTTCACGCTCCTTCCCACAGGGAATGTTTCGTGGAAGGCCAGCTTCCATGACACCACAGGGTAAACCAAAAAACACTGAGTGTGGAGTCAGTAAGTCATCACTCAGGAAACACTGAGGAAACATTAATTCTCTATGGCTGGCAAAATGGCAAGGGGAAAAAAAATCACACATGCACACACACACACACACACACACAACACACACACTTGGTGGATGAAGCAAGTTCCAACAAGCTCCAACAATACAGACAGACAGACATATTGCAGGGACAGAGCAAAGCTCCAAGAAGCAGGCTCCAACAACATTTTCCCCCCCTTAGTCCTTTTATACCATCTAAGAGAAATCTTTATGTATGAAAAAAGGTTGCCTTATAGCTACAAGTTCCATATTCTCTAAAAGCAATCACCACAAAATCATATTCTTCAGAAACAGATTAAAATCATTACACAAAGGGAAATTATGTATACTACTTTTGAACTTTTTCATACCTAACTAAACATTTCCCATCTACCTTTTTCTCCATAAGTTCATCATAACCCCAAAGCCTTAATTCTTCTCGTACTGATTAACAAAGTTTAAGCCAGTCTATAATAGCAAGTTCTTCCCTATTCTTAGCTGACAAAAATTTGTATTTAACAAGAAACAGATCATCACCTACTTTATATCTTATATTTGAAGTCTTGGTCAGCTAAACTGGCTAATCATCTGTTCTCTGTTCTCTGTTCTTACATACACAATGAAATTACCTATTCTTTGTTCATGACCTTCCTTGTCATGGTGCACGCCAAGACCTGTGGTCATAGCCCTAGATATAAGACCCAGGAACTCAACCTGGAAAGAATGTCTTCATTGATCATTAATTTGTCCCAAGCCTATTTTTCTTGCTACTACAATTTACGTGTTTGTAACACATGAGTGCTCCTTTCTCTAACTTATGTCACTCTTGCTATTCTATGAGGAAGGGACATATTCTAGTCTTGGATTCCAACTTTATACTTTCTATCAACTACCCTAACTTCCCCAAATTACTTAAATCAAACTAACTTCCTAAAACTACTGCAAATCAGAAATTTCATAAAATCATTAATTCATCTAAACAGCATTTCTCTTGAAAACATTCATCTTCATGTTGATCTGCAGGAAACTTGTCCAATAGAGTGGGCTATCATCCAGGAAGAAATCACACCAAGCTATAGGCAGTGAGGCTCTCCCCATGCCTAATCACACCAAGCCAAATAAATGAGGAATATAGCAGTAAGAAACATGAAAAGGCACATGTACCAGTAGCAAGAAGCAATTCTGAGATGAAGTTCCTGGGTCTGTGCTGCTCCGGGGCACACCCATCACAACATAGCAAAATGGTGGATTGTCTCCAGGAAACTCATTTGCCCACTGCAGCTCTTCCTTCAAGGCATCTGCCAGTTTCATCCACTTCCCAAATGACCTTTGACCTAGCTAACCATCAAGTAAGACTTCTTGCCCAGAGAATTTAAAGTCATATGCTTGTGTACAGAAAGGTTATTGAAAAATACATCTCTGCCCTTATGTTATATAACACTGTGATATGCCTATCATTTTAACAGTTTCCATCCCTTGAAGACAAATTCTGAAACTTGTTCTGGCTTTGTGTTCTCTTTACATTTAAGAAAAGGAAGGGGGGTGAGCTCGTGAATCAGGGAGTTGAAACCTGTGAAGGTTCCCTGCTCTGTCTAGCTTCATTGAATTAAAAAATACAAAGGAAATTAATGAGGAACATGGGGGTAGAATGGGGGCTGATGGCTAGAGTATTTACAGAATCACCCAGGAGATGAATCTCAGAGTATGCCTATGGGCAATTATTATGATTGCATGGTTTAGAAAGACTTTCCTTAATTATGGGTGAAACCATTCCCTGTTGTAGGATCTTAAATTGTATAAAATGAAAAAAACAAAAACAAAACAAACAAACAAAAAAACCAAGCAGAGCACACATGCACATCTGTTTCTCTTTGTCCTTACTTGTGGATGCAGCTGCTCTTGTCTCCTGATACCTGGACTTCCACACCATGATGTACTGTACCTTGAACTGAGAGCCATTGTAACTGTTTGCTCCCCTAAGTTTCTTTCATATAGGTGTTTTATCACTATAAGGGGAAAAGAAGGTGATATAGGGTTTCTGTGAGATTATTTCCACAGAGAACTGACTGGTAGAAAATGCTTGCCTTGACTATGGAAGGTGCCATCCTATGGTCTAGGATTCCAGAAAGAATAAATGGAGAAAAGGGAGAAAGATAGCTGACAGCCAACATTCATCTCTTTATACTTCCTGGTCTATCAGAAAGAGAGCAAATTGCCTTATGCTTTCATGAACAAAGACATGCTACCATGCCTTCCCCACTGTGATGAGCGTATATCTTCAAACCATGAGCCAAAATGAATCCTCCTTTCCATTAAATTGATTCTTGTGGAATTTTATTAAAATAACAAGTAACTCATTTAGGAATGTTATAAATCTCTGCTGCTTCTAGAATCTTTCTTTCCCACATCTATATATCCATTTGGTCAGCACACCTATCTCTAATTTGTTTCCATTCTGGCTTTTCTCTCTTTAACTGACATCAGTCTAATCTCAAACCTAATGCTCAAGGCTTTTACAATACTTTTTTTTTTTTTTTGCAAAATAATCTAATTATTTCAAACAGCTAAACAACGCAAAAGTTTATACAAAGATGGTATGATGTACACTTCCATGTTATCCAAGTAAACGAATTCTGCAGTTGTTGTCATTGAGTGATTTACAGTGACAGATGATCTTGTAGACATGGGCATTAAACTAAAAAAATTCAAATCTACAAATATTTGTAATAAATATATGTTAAATGTAAAAGAGAAAAGCAACATATTCTCACTTGTGAATACAAACATTATAAGTTTTCCCCCTTACACAATATGAAGTAAATTCCTTAAATATAATATTTACAAATGATGATTAAAGGCAGATTTTTCTTAAGAATGAGCAGTACAATACACCTCAAATTCTAAAGTAACAAAAGCTAATACACATTGCAACATTTGAGCTAAATAATATAACCCTTTCAAATCGCTGTTTAAAGAAACTCATTATTTCTCCACAGCATTGGCTTAAATTTCTCTGATCTTTTCCATCAAACAATGGTAGTAATTGGATATAATTGACCAGTTTTCCATGGACAGTGATATTCATGTACCATCATACCCCAAAGGAAATAATTCAGTCTTTCTTTTAAAATAAAAAGCATATTTTATACAAATTTCATGGATACAACTGGGGGACTTAATGTTACACTGTTTATAGTACGGTATTAAGATGTTAATATGAGATTTGGAGGATGAAGGAAAGGCCATGGTTTACATAAATGCTATGGTTTAATAACAGCTGTTAGTGTGTCAAATCAACATGGGGTAATTGTGCTGTGTAGCTTGTCTTTTGCTACTTTGTGGGTTCTTTTTCTTCTACCATTCTCCTCTGCCTTTTCCATGCTTTCTACCTCCCAAGGCTAGATAGAAGAGAAAAGGGCACAGAGGGATAGACCACAATGTTATCATTAAACTACTTCCTGCTGATTAAGGGCATGGAGTTCCTAGGCCAAATTTGATCTTCTCCATCAATTTATCTAATTTCTACTTGTTGTTTCTTCTTTGCACATGAATACTCAAAAAAACAGAATCAATAGCAACCAACCAACAGCTATCAACCCACCACCCATCAACAACAACTATAACAAGAACAACAATGATAGCATTTATATACCCTCTGAAAAGTCCCTAGGACTTCAAATATCACACGATCAGAAACTATCTACAGCTGGCAAAAATCACACTCCTGCTAGAGCACAAGACAAATCATAGTCAACTTCGGTGCACAATGAGAAGCAGCCTCATATGCCACACCTGGGATTATAGTGAAAACACATTCTTATAATATTTTTGTGTTTTTAAAGAAACCAAAATTCTCACTACAGTATTGTTTTTGATTTGTTTGTTTGTTTGTTTTTGTCAACTTGATACAAACTTAGACATGTCTCATAAGAGCTAATTTTAACTGAAAATATGCCTCCAATAGATTGGCCTGTAGGTAAGCCTGGAAGGCATTTAATTTTATTGATGATTAATTTTGGATGGCCTCCATTACTGTAGTGCTGCCAATGTCAGGCAGTTGGTCCTGAGATTATAAAAATGCAGTCTGAGCAAGCCATTAGGGACATTCCAGTATAAAGCATTTCTCTATGCTTCATTCCCTGCTTCCAGGTTTTTGCCTTTGAGTTCCTGTCTTGGCTTCCTCTCATGCTAGACTGCAACAGTCAGCTGAAATAATGACTTTAATTTCCAACTAGTTTTTGGTCATAGTGTTTGATCACAATGGAATGGAGGCTATCCCAAAAACTGTTGCCTGTATGTGGGCTATGTTCTTATAGCTGGGCTGCCTTGTCTGGCCTCAATGAGAGAGAAAGCACCTAGACTCACAGAGACTTTCAGTGCCAGGGTGGGGGGATACCCAGGGGGACCTCCACCCACTCAGAGGATAATGGGAGGGGAGATGGGGGAAGGATTGTGAGAGGGGTGACCAGGAGAGAGGCAGTGAATGGGACATGTCACAGTTCTGGAAGACAGAAGTCCAAAGTCAAGGTGTTGGCAGGGCTATGCTCTCTCTAAAGGTACTAAGCAAGATCTCTTGGCTTTGGTCATTGTTTGGCTTGCAGAAGCATAAAATTCTTTTCTTTACAAGGCATGCTCTTTGTATTTGTATCTCCATCCAAATGGTCCCTTTTTATATGGCCACAAGTCATACTGGATTAAGGCATATCCTAATGACCTCAGTTTTGACATGAATCTTCAATAAAGACCTTATCTTCAATATAGATCACATTCAGAAGTACCACAAGTTAAAACTCCAGTATATCTTTGGAAGACTTGTAAATTCAACCATATACTATACAGGGTTGGAGATACAGCTCAATCAATTGCTTGTTTTATAGCATGAGGAAGTCATTGCCCAAAACCCACGTAGAAAACTAGACATGGTGCCATGTACCTGTAATCCTGGCACTAGGGAGGTGGGGACAGGCAGATCCCAAGGGCTCACTGACTAGCCACTCTTGCCTAATCAATGAGCTCAAAACTAGTCAGACACCTTCTCTCAAAAAATAAGAAGTATATCACCTCAAAAAGATGACACCTGAGATTGATCTCTGACTTTTACACACACACACACACACACACACACACACACACACACAAATCCATACAATTATATATTTGTCAGTACTCATAGAACAATAGACTTAAACTATGAGCATTGTTTAACATGTAAATTAACTTCATTAAAGTTATGTTTAAAGTTAGACATCTGTGAGATGAATATTATGAGGGAAAACAGAGCTTAATATGCTCTCCTTCATGTACTGTAGTGCATTACAAAGATAGTTCCTTTATTCTCTCTAGCTATGTTAAGTCTTAGATGTTAAACTTAGCAAAAGACATCATTTGTCCCATCCATTGTCATACGTGACAAATCTTCTGAAATGATGTTCATATCTTAAGCCATTTGAGTTCCCAACAAGAACTGACTCTTTTTTGGAACATAAGACTGTCACTAAAGTTAAGGTGACATAAAACAGTGAGAGTGGAAAGACAGTCAAGGATTGAACAGTATTTTAAGCCAGTCTACTTTGGCCTTATCAGTCAAGCACAATGTCAGAAGGAAATCTTGGAGTGGGTGGCTGGAAACATCGTAAATCCAGGAACTTACAAAGTGAAGGCATTTTAAAGGCTAGTGAGCGATAGCTTCTTCTTTTTAGGGACTTGAACAGGTCAGGAGCTTTGCTCAAGGCCACATAAAAATGGGAAGCAAACATCGCATTTCCTGACACCTGACTCATGACCTAGCCATTCTGGATTCTTGTTGCTAGGCAGGTCAGAAAATTCAGAAAGACAGAAATATTGAATCCAGTCAGCACAGAAAGGGAGAGAAAATAATGTCAAATCTTATTTCTTTATAGGAGAAAAAACGCAAAGGTGGGAAAAATGAACTATGTTGAAACTGAATAAATTGTACTCATTTTATTGAGCTACCCACACTAATATAGTTTTCTAGAATTTACTATCATATTCAGTTTTGTGGAAGCTTGGAAACAGATTTTTTTTTTTTATCTTAAATGGTTCTCAATGTAGATTTTAAATATATTTGTAAAAGTTTATGTATTTAATTAAAATATATTGATTTTGCTTTCAATTATAAAAATAAAATCAGTTTCTTGGCTTTAAATCTAGAAAAGAATTTCATACCTTTCTAATATTAAAGTAAAATGTATCTTACTTGCCATATTTACTAACATGTTTAACATTAAAGCCAAAATCTTGGCCTCCTCCCAGAATGATTAACTGTCAGAAGATCTAGTCCTTTGTAATATGACCTTTGTATATCTAGTATATGTACAAAAATACTTGTATTTATTATTTTAATTTGTAATGAATTAAAGTTTTACAGAGTATTTATTTCAGATCTGATTCATCACCAAAAAATTTTGAGATATAAAAATACTAAAAAGGCTTGTACTCTTTCTGTTTACTAATCAGAAATATTTACTTAGACCATAATAACTCCTAGAACAAAGAAACAAACCCCAGGCCAGCTATCACCAGGCTCATCGGTGTGGGAACTCTACCTGCAGGGATGTCCTCAGCTCATTCAACTTCTTTCACATGCTGTGGTTGTTGTAATTGCCCTACACACAATAAAGATATTAAATGAATCTACTGACCCGGAAAGCTTTCCTTTCTTCGCAGAAATAAAAAAAGCCCTAAACTAAACAACTAAACAAATACACAGTATGATATGAACTGGGAAAGAGCAATAAAGCAAAGTGGAGGTGATGGTTATAAGGGATGGGACATAGTTACTTAAATAAGATCTAGAATGTCCTCTCTGAGGAGACATTTGCATAGAAATCTGAATAATGGTAGGACGAGAGCTGTCTATATGTTGGTGGAAACTACTGTAGACAAGGACAAAGCAAAGACAAGGTACAGGTTAGAATTTAATATTTAGTATTTTTAGTGAACAAGAAAGGAGAGCAGTTTGGCCAGAGCATTGTGGGGGTGGGGGGGCAGGGGTGGATGCATAGAGATTATTCTTCTCATTTTATAATAAATGGAACAAAGAGTCTCTGGGATATTTTTGAGATAAAAAAGAATATAATGTGATTGGCATTTCTAAAAGGTCACTTTGCTTTCTGTATGTAAATCAGACTTCAGGAGAACAAGCACAGAAGACAAGCTATAAGGCTTTTGGTGGCAGTCCAGGTGGTGATGACGAGGTGCTTAGAAGTAGTTGGTCCCGGACCTCAGTGGCCGGGTGAACAGGGGTGTCATTTACTCTACTGCAGAGAATTGGAGAGAGGAAGTCGCCCTGGTAATATATTCATAGGTAAGAGTTTGTCAGGATACAGGCCTTCTCTTAAGTCATACATTTTAATTTTCATAATGGCCATAATAAAATTCAGCCCAGAATGCACATTTTATATTATCCAGAAATGTTCTGCAGTGGGGTGGGAGAAATGCTGAGAAATGCAAAGCGAAACTCAGTTTCCTTTGAGCCACCAAACATCTTAGGATTGATGTGCATCACACAGAGGGTGTGACCAACTTCTGTGCACACCAGAAATACACAATAAACATGAGTTCCATTCAACTGTGTGCCATCAAATTCAGAAATCAGGTCTTAACATGACACTAAAAGTTTCGTAATGTTACCTACTAAGTGAATTTCTGTCCAGACATTCCAATAGCCCTGTTCACAGCACAGCAGTAAACCAACACAATTATGATTGCAGAATAGTTAGCAAAAGAAATACTCCTTCAAAAGTCACTAAAAGCTAAGAAAATGAAAAAAAAAGTAACCGGTTTTGAGGTAGGCAAATAATGAGAATTTCCCTTATATTTCTACCTTGTTCAGCTTTGTAAGCTGGAACACAGGAGCCCTCTCTAAATGCTGTGTGCTTCCTCTATGAAATTGTTTTAAGAGTTTTCTCTCAGGCAACTAACATTTAAAAGATCATTTCCTCTAATTGAATTACTTTGGGCTGTGCATTCCAGGTCAGGCAATCCTTTCCCTTCAGCCAAGTACCCATCTCTAGAAGACTTAAAGAGAGCCGTTTGCTTTCAGAGCAAGCTTTCTCCAGCCTGGCCTCAGAAGCAGAGCTGGCAGTGATGTGTCCTGGGACACCTCCCTCCCTCAACTCCCAGTGTTACAACACATCTTGAGGTGACAGGTTTACCAAATCATGACTCATTCTACTTCTAATTCTGAGTAACCAGGGATTTACTGTGATCCCAGAGCTCTCCACACATGAAAGTCCCTCACTGCTGAACCTCTGCCGTCTGTACCCTCTGCAGCTTCAGTAGGATATCACTGAAACAGTTGCCCACCCTCATCCTCTGCTTCAGCTTGTCAACCTTCTTAGTCTGTCAAGACTGGGATCTTCCAGAGGACACATTGCTCTCATCCTCTCAGAAAAGAATTGATTTGTTCCTACAATTCTCGACCCTAGCTAGGAGGTCAGACAGTCACCTCTCACTTCTTGTTCCCACTTACAGGATATTTTTCCTCAATGTTTCCTAAACCCTTAGGTTGTAATCCTTTGTATTTCTCAAAATAATTTAGCATCAAGGTTGCTGTCTTCAAACCTACTTCTCTTTCCACTCTTAATAATTGAAATATCAATCTAAATGAGGTTTGGGGACTTTCAAGATTCTCAGTTTTGAGATGTCTCTTATCTATAATCTTTTTGAAAAAAAAAATGAGGGGCTAGAGAAATGTCTCAACAGTTAAAATCACTTAATTTTTTCTTGCAAAGAGCTGAGGTTCAGTTTCTAGCACCAACATGGTGGCTCACAACCATACTCTGGTTCCAGGGTATCAAACCCCTTCTTCGACTTATGACACAGCGTGTGTGAGGTACATATACAGATCTGAGGGCAAGACACTCATACACATAAAAACAAATGAACATAATTCTTTAAAGATTTATTTATTTTTATTTCATATGTGTAGATGTTTGCCCTATTAATATATAGGCATCATATGTGTGCCTAGTACCCTCAGAGGCCAGCAGATGGTGGAGAACACTAGGACTGGAGTTACAGGCAGATATGAGCTAGTACATGATCATTGTGAACCAAACCAAGTCCTTCCCAAAAACTATTAATTGCTGAGCCATCTCTCCAACTCTTCTTCGTTATAATCTTGATCAATGCTTCCTCAACCATAGCTTCCATGGTGATAAACCATACCCTGTGGTATCAAATAAATACAAATTCCCAATTTCCCTTTTCTAACCTTCTAGTCTCTGTTACTGCTAATTAATAATCTCTTTCCCTTAACCATGCTCTTTACACCATCTCTCACACTTCTGCTATCTTGTTTTTCCTCCTTATTGTAACATAAATATTATTTCAATCATTATAAACCCTCCCTGGTAAACAGGCCCAATGCATCTCTTGTTCATTTCTGCTTAATTGCACTCCATTAGCAAACTTGGACTCTCATCGAATTTATCTCTTCATCTGTCTAAACTTCCGTGTACAGAACTAAGTATTCCTAGAATAAGATGCACAAAGATGATGCTTGTTCTCTTTGCAAACGTATGGCTTCCAACATCTAACTAGTTCTTATTGCTTGCAAAAAATTATGTTGCAATCATTTTGCTACTTTTATACTTGTCACTAAATAATACTGTATGTAGTTATCTTTGCATGCTGTGACCAAAATGCCTGAGAACCATCTAAAGGGAGAATAATAATAATAATACACAATATTTTTATAAAATTAATCACCGCCATAATTATTATTACTATTATTATTATGGCTCATGGTTTCAGAGGTGTCAATTCATAATTGACCCCAAGTGCTTAGACAGAACATGAACACTGTGGTAGCTGTGTGATGGAAGAGTTATTCTCTTCATTGTAGACAGGAAGGAGGCAAAGACAGGTTACTCCAATGAGCTATCCCAGTGACCTATTTCATCCAGCTAGTGCTCTACCCACTAATGCCTGCAAAACTAACTAAACAGTGCCACCCGAAATGTTGTCTGAGCATTCAAAACTCGAGTCTTGGAGAGCATTTCGAATTCAAAGTAAAGCACACTATTTCTTCTTTCTTAAGTCTTCAACTAATTCTCACACACAAGAGGCCAGACAAGGATGATGAGGCATCGGAAAGTCACTATAATGTATCTCCTAAATAAAAGATGCAGAAGGCCTAACATCTTACCTACCAGGTCCTATGAGGTAGTCAGTGAGTCCAAATCTGATGAGTTCTGAAGTCACACTGCCTCCCAAGATTACACCAGTCAATCAAGGATGCCAGCCTTCATCCTTCCAACTGGGAGTCATATCCAGTCTCTGGTCTCTTCTTTCTCTGACATCTCCCTCCAATCATTCACTAAACCTTATGGCTATACTTATTCATATTAGGAAAGTTACTCAGTTATTCATATTAGAAAGTTATTCAGTATGCATTAATTGTACAGAATATTGAGTTTTGTTATGGCATTTTCTCTTTTTCTCAATTCAAATTTCATTAAGAAGAAAAACAAAAAATTAAGAGGGAAAAAACAGCTATATATTGACTATACATTATATTCCTGATGCAAATATTTGCATTGATTTTCTTCTCTAGCTCTACGTTTTCTCGAAATTCTCTGTAATGAATGGCTGTTTTCTTTCTTCATTAATGAGATAGTTAATGCTGCATCTCAGTCACAGCTTCCTCTCCCTGTTTTCCTCCCATATATAAGGTACCTTCATTTCTTTATCTTCCATATCACCCTCCCTTTTCTCTCTCAACCCCATATCCCACCTTCCATTTCCTTAGCAACAGTTCTCTTTTATGTTAATGTCATTTTTAGAGTTGTTTGCTTGTATTAAATGTTACTGATTTGGGGTATGGGATGACTGCATGTCACAGTGTATGTGCAAAGACTAGAAGACAGCTGTTCTCTCTTCCCACTGACTGGGTCGTGAGAATCAAACCCAAGTCATCAGCTTTGTTTATTATATGTTTGTTTTTAACTTAATGCTGAGGGTTGGAACATGCACGTTTAATCGAACCTTCTATCTCTGAGCTACATCCGCAGCCTTCTACTTATAAAATTTGTTCAGAACCATGCCATTTCTTAAAACCATCACCGTATTTGCCTGTTAAAACATCCATCTTGATTGCTCAAATTACAAGAGAGCATCTGCTGGCTTTCAACTTGCTACATAGAAATTTATCTGCAACATGGTTGTGTCTACCATGCGACTCTCCTTACAGTTCTCAGCATAGTTACAATCCATTTAACGCTGTGACCTTAACTTGGCAGTATTCAGGAATTCTGCTGCTGCTTGGTTGATCTCCCCTGAGAGCTCTCTTTGGATCGCCATATCCTAATATTTCGCTGGTTCCTGATCAACGAGTAACTCTAATTGTCACACTAGATCTTGAATCCTCCGTGCTTCGTGGCGGCACGAGAGCAGCAGAGCATAGGTACACATTGCATGTTGCCCATGTTGCATTACTTCTTGCAGCCCTAATGGGACACTTTAGCTACTAATCACTGTGTTAGAAAACCAAAGTTGGAACAGTAGTACTTGACATCCTCTTCGTGCTTTTAGGTGCTCAGCGAAGGCAGTAGATAGCATGGTAACTTCGTTCCATAGATGATCATTGAGTGCAGGTCCGACAAATGAAGACATGTTCCTTCTAGCGTGTACCTTAAATTCCATTTGTTAATACGTTAGTGGTCATTCCTAAGAGTCTAATTTCTCTTTAGATCTAGTTTTTGTCCAGAAGTGGACCTTGAATTTTCTCTTCTGCTCGTAGTCTATGTCAGTTATCTTCTGGCTTATAGAGCCTTTCTAATAGTCATTAGGCTTGCATTGGCTATTTCATTATTTTGGTCTATTTCGTGCATTCTTCTAGGCTTCTTGTAGTGTTTAGGGACGATATTTCTTTTGGCTATTTGGCATTCTTAGGTTTGTATGGTTATGGGTTCTTTCTTAGAGTTGGGAAGTTTCTTTATTTTAAAGTATTATTGTTTTTAAGTGGAATATTCACTCTTAAGCTTATCCTTAGTTGAAGTTTGTGGATATTTCACTATTTTATGCTTTCTAATTGATCTTAGTTTCAGTCTTCTATTGTTCCTTGGATTTCTGGTTTTTTGTGTTAGATTTTGGATTTTGTTTTATTGAACTTTCAATTTTCATTTTCTTTGACTTTCATATTCTCTGAGATTCTCTCTAATTCTCTTTCTTTGTATCTGTTGGATGCTATACTATGCTCCTGATTTTTTTCCCAGGTTTTCTATCTCCAGGGTAGTCTCCCTTTGTGATTTCTTTATTGTTTCTACTTCCATTTTTATGTCCTGGATCGATTTGTTCAATTCCTTCACCTGTTTGCTTGTGTTCTCTTGTAATTCTTTAAAGGATTTTGGTGTTTCCTCTTTAAGGGCTTCTACCTGTTTACCTGTATTCTCCTCAAATTCTTTGAGAGTGTAATTTATGTCCTTCTTAAAGTCCTCTATCATCATCATTAGAAGTGATTTTAAATCTGAATCTTGCTTTCCTGGTGATATGATGAATTCAGGACTTTCTAGTGTGGGAGAACTAGGTTCTAATGATGCCAAGTACCCTGGGTTGCTGATGCTTATGTTCTTGCGCTTGCCCTTTGCCATCTGGACCACCTTAGTGCTACCTGCCCTGTCTCTTACTGGAGCCTGTCTTTTCTATTGTCTTGGTTGTTTCAGAACTTGTGGGGTGGGTGTTACTACTGGGGTTAGAGCTGGGGCCCAAGATCTGCTCAGTGCTTGGGCCCAGACTGGAAGGAACCAGTGCTCCAGGCCAGGAGTGAATTCCTGGATCCTAGTGGGTCCCAGTTACTCCCTGTTTGGGGCGGAGGGGTTGCTGTCTCTTTACTTAAGATACTGCCTGGGTTAGAGCTCCTGGGAGGCCAGCTTCCTCTGGGATTTTTTAGATTGGGTTCAGAGGAGCCTCCCAGGATATGCTCAGTGCTCAGGCCCAGACTAGAAGCCATTTTTTCTAATTCATGTAAAATTTAAAAAAAAAAAAAAACTGAACACACACATACAACAATAATCACCAATTAAATAAACAAACACCTTCCAAATCCCTACACAGTTAAGAGAGCATGAAGAGTTCACGAGTTTGAGTAAATGAATCTTGGTCAGTTTATTCTCCTCCAAACCTGAGTGAACCATTAGCTAGAAAATTTATTGAGGTGATTCAAGATTTCCTGTTTAAACTAGTAGAGTCTAGAAAAGATAGCTCTGCCCTTTGCAGTCCATTTTTACAATACATGTTGAAGCCGATGAATCACTCCAGACACTTCACTAGACACGTAGCCAGGTCTCCAAAGTGTGTCAAAGCACCAGCTTCAGTTTGATGTCTGCCATCAGTCTGTGTTGTTTGTTTCCTGGGAGTTTATCGAGACTATGTTTTGTGAGTTTGCAAGAGAAAGTGATTTTGCTCATGAAATTTTGCGTGGATGAATTCCCAACATCCTAGTGCAGTTATTCATAATTTCAAAGCCAAGAAAAGGTAACATTACTTACTTAAGCAGTCCATTATTTTAGTCAACATATATTAAAAGATTAGTTGATTAAAAGATTATTTTTCCATTAGATTTACCAATAATTAAGATTATGCTTGAATCACACAAAAATATACTGAAATTATTTTTCTTTATTTTCAATTTATGTTTTTAAATTTCATACATGAATATTGTATATTATGTCCACTCCTATCTCATCCCCTAAAACTCCTCCCTATTCCAAAAACCCTCTTGAATTCATGACCTGTTCTTCTTGTATTATTATACATACACCCACACATACATGCACACATACATGAATATATACATACACACACTTAAATACAGCCTGCTGAGTTCATTTAGTATTTTATTTGTGCAATGTGAAATGTTCAGGATTGACTACTTGATAATGGATAACCTATCAGGAGTCTCATCTTGGATAAAATTGATTCCCTCTCATCACCCATCAATTGCCTGTAGCTCTTCATTTAGAGGTGGAGCCTTGTCATTATTGAGGTCTTGTTCAGGCATCCACCTACTCTGGATTTTACAATCTTTCTCCTCCCACTTCACCTATGATGTTCACTAAGCCTTACATTTAGGGATTGCTTTATAGCGCTACCAGTTGGGGCTGGGTACACCATCACTTCTTCTCTGCTTTTGGACCAGTTGTGGTTCGCTGCAACAGCCCCTGTCTACTGCAAAAAAAAGAAGCCTGGTTGATGAGGTATGAGAGTTATATTTATCCATGAGCATAAGGATGGATATTTAGAATATAATTAAAAACAATTTTAATTTAGGAAAATAGCAGTAGTAGGTTCTCCTTTAGGATATATAACCTCTCCAACCCTGGGTACTCGCCTAGGTTTACTGTACCAAACATGAATTCCTGCCTACCATACAGACCTAAAGCCCAATTACACATCTGCTAGTTAGATACAAGCACCTCTATTGTGCCGCTGGGATTATCTTGCCAGGCCAGTCGTTGTGGTGGTTAGCTTTACAGCTGGGGAGGATGTATAATTGCTTTTGCTTGGCAGCTTGCATAGCAAGCACCCCCTGACACTGAGAGCTATCCTCAGGGAGGAGACTTTCAGGTCATTCCAACTTTATTCCTGCAAATCCTGCATTCAAGGTGGGGATCATCTTCAGCAGGAGGGTTTATCTTCAAATTCTGGGAGGAAACCAAGGAAAATGACAGTAGCCTATATTATTCTAGGATTCTCTTGGTGTCCCTGACCAACAATTCAAAAGGGAGGTTTACCATGCCTGGTAATTTTTATTGTTGTTGTTAAATAATCTATTATTAGATATATATGAAAGAGAGTATATATGTGCTTCTAAGTAAAGAGAGACAGACAGACAGACAGAGACAGAGAGAGAAAGAAGAAAAAGTGTGTGTGTGTGTGTGTGTGTGTGTGTGTGTGTGTTGTGTGTGTGTGTTTCTCAGTAAGCTTGTGTTAGCACATGCCTTTAATCCCAGAACTGCACGAGCAGAGGCAGGAAGATCTCTAAGAATTCAAGACCAGTCTGGTCTATACAGAAATATTTTTATTATTTTATTTTATGTTTTTTTTATAATAGTCATAAAAGCGATAACCTTTCAGGACTTAATGAAAGCAATTACTATAAGATCCCATGTGACAGAAGAACACACTTCATTCAAGTTTGACCACAGCTAAAAGGGCCTTAATTCCTTGAAGCACACATTGTCCTAGAATGTCAAGTTATTCATTGCACTTGACCTTTAGTGAGGTCAGTGTTAAGAACTCCACCTTTATCACGTCCAAACTGTCTTTGCCCTCAAAGCCTTTAACTACAGGAGCTTACTTATGTCACTGGCTGCTGCCTGTAAAGTAATTCATTACCAGGACAGAAACAATCATGGCAGAACAAAGCTCCAGGAGACAACAGTCCTAACCCTCCTGCTGCCCCTGACTGGCTCTGGGATGTCACTGCCCCTTCCTTCTACAACATCATGAACCTTGTTCTCTCTCATTTCTAACTTAGTAGTGATCATTACCTTCTGCCCAACAATGCTATGACCCTCAGATAAGAAGACATGAAGGAAAATAATCTATAAATACAAAATATATATTTCAGCAGTTATGTTTAATAATTAGCAAAAACAGCTCAAATACATGAAAAACTGTTGCTCCAGCGCCCGGGGATTCTTATGAAGCAGGAGGGCACGCAGACAGTCTAACATGCAACAAAGGAATCATCCATACCCTTATCACATTGAGCCAATCTCCAACCAAAATACTGCACATTTACTGACCTGCTGCATCCTTCAGCTTAGTTGCAACTTTAAAAAGGGGTGTGTGTGTGTCTGTGTGTGTGTCTTTTTAAAGTTCTGTTTTTTTATTCTTAAATTATTTCATACAAGTGTATAATGAATTAGGTAGATACCCGTCCCTTATTTTTCCCCTCAATTATTCTCATTTCGTCCAACATGTCTCTTTCTCAATTTCATTTTTTAAAATTTTATTTATGATAACCTGCATTAGTACCAACCCAACATTTAATTCTTTTCAAAAGTCTATGAATACCATCAGAAGTTCTGTGGAGTCTTTACCCATCCATGGTAATCAACTGGGCTAAGTTCTCCTGATCAAAAAAACCACAGATTCCAGGAGGCCTAATGTTTCCTCCAGCAGAATGAAGAAATGCCATTGGTTCCGGGCCATTTGCTAACTGCCTAGGTGAAGTCACAGGCAGGGAGATGGGAAGGAATTGCAATCTGTCTCACTTAGCCTCAGGAAAAGTCAGATCATACATCTGGACTCCAAAGCGGAGGACTAACCTGCAATTTTGCATCTTCCCACATCCTCAGTCCCTGAGGTCAAAAGAAATGACTGTGCCTGAGTCAGCCACCTGACCACCTTACCTCTATTGTCCTACTCTTCCTAAAGCTCCTCCCCAACCCCTGCAATCCAATGCTTCTGGAATTAGAAAGCACCAACGTATTTAAAGAGTGTACTTCTGAACATAATAATAAAGATAATATTCATCTTGGCTCCTCCCTGTGATTATAACTTCCTGTACTCCCTACCCTAAGAAGAAAGGAGGGCCCTGTTTCCTGGCCTTGCTCTGGGAACACTGAGGATATCACAGTACCGATTAGTCTTTCAATCATGAGAAACTGGAGTCAGAGTAACACATTCAGCCTGCTCCAAGCGAAGGATCAAGGCTTACAGAAATAGAAAGTCAGTTTGACATGGTTGATGACTTTTAGATCAGGTACTGCATCAGTGGGCATCCTAACCTAGCTTAAGTCAGCTCTTGCAAGGTTCGTGGTGAGGACTGTTATTATTAACTTACCGAGAGAAGAAATCAACTTCAGTGAAAGGGCGAAAAATTTATCAGTTGTGAATTGAGACCAGAACTTGTATTCTCCAAGTTCCTGTGAGTTAGTTGGCAGAAAGAAGGGCAGAGGAAAGCGAACAAAAGAAAGAAAAGTAAAGAGAGGTCCAGATTGAAAACAGGCTTGAATGAGACCAAAAGGAAAAGGAAAATAACATCTCTTCTCCCTGCCTCACACACCCAATTAAAGCAAGTCAATAGTCTGCCTCTGAAGTCTGGAAACAAGTCTATTGCTCAGCTTTAACACTAAGTAGGTTTCTTTCAATAAATTAAACAATGGTCCTGTTATCATTGAGGGTTTTTTTTTTCTTTTTCTTTTTTTTTAAATGTGTTTCTCTCCTTAGCTCACCAGCCCTGGCTGAGGTGTTTTCTACTATTAAGACAGCACATTCTCCTTCTCAGGTCCGGCATCCCCCTATCCTGACATCACTCCTCCCTCTTCTCCATTCATAGTCGCAGTCTAAATATCTGAGTATCGAACATTCTATCCTCAACTCTCTGTTCTAATCGGCCTATTTCTGCACCAGGTTATCCATGTTCTGGGTAATGTTTGCCTTAAACTCAGAATTCTCTAGTGGGCTTCAAGCCTACACATCGAATGTGTGAGTGTGTTCGTGCATGTATCTATATGTCACATGCATGTAGGTACCAATGGAAGCCAGAAGAAGCCATGTGTGGCAAACACCTAAGTTCAGGACATTCTGTCCCTCCTAGGTCTAGACACTCTCAGTGTCTGTGAAAGGTTCATACTCAACCACAACCACACACCTCCTGAAGATTCTAAACATCTCCTCTTACTTCCTTGTCCAATCTGTTGGGGACCCTGACGCTGAAGGATGGAGAGCTTCTGAAGTACCCCAGGTCCAGATAGCTTTTTGAGCTTGGTGCAAAATGGAGGACTCCCTACCCCCACAGGGATTCCTGCTCTCTGCCTGACCTTATTTGGAAGATGTCCCTGAGCAGGGAGCCTATCTTATCTTAACTGTGACCTTTGACACAGTTCCCTGCAAATGCTTTCCCTCTGCTGCCTGTATGATAATTAGGTATTTCACTCGAACCGGGCTGAGCTGCCTAATGCAAATGAAACATAGTTTGAATACTAATTTGTCAGTCCCTAGCTGCTGCTCTCTTCCTATGCATTCCTCTCACCCCTGGAATAAAGTTCAGCTGCCTCTGTGAAGCTGATCTCCGTAGTCTGCCCTTCATACCCACAGATCCTCTGAGCCCTGTTCATTGATTCTGTTCCCCCTCACCCTTGTGAACTAGTGGCTAGTGGCCCCCAAAGACTGGGGAGACCCACGTATCCCTAGTTAATTGCCATCCTATAAATTCTTCTTCCTGTATCTGTTTCAATATCACTTTCCTTCCATCCTCACTGCCACCATTTCAGCCCCGTCCTCTTAGAATTGCACGTGTGCCACGTGGAATAGCCCTCCTTTCGTTTCTAACACCCACATCAGGTATCTCACCACTTCCTAAAACTAACCAATGCCAGGGTGTCTAACACCTTCTCTGGCTTCCATGGGTACCTACATACACATGACATATAGGTACATGCACGAACACACTCACACATACACAAAGAGAGTGTGAGAGAGGTCTAATGTTCCCCTTTCCATGGGATCTTGTCTGTGACTTCACTTACTATGTTATTTCTGGAATATTGTAAGCACTCAGTACAAGTAGAGCAGAATAAAAGAGAACGAACTATGGAGGGGAAAATAGCGGGAAGAGGAGAAACTAAGTTATTGCTCACTGTGTGAAACTCTCAGGGTCATTTTTTTTCCTCCACTTTTAAAAGCTCAGACTCTCCTTTTCCTGCTTCTAAAAATGGCGCCTCCTCCGTGTGCAGTTCATGCCTTCATTTCCTGCATACCATGTCCCAGGAAGCTCTGCTCCTGCACATCCTCCTCAATCAAATCCCTGCCTCCAGCTCCTCTTCACCCACTGTGATCTTCAGATCTTCACCCTACCCTAACCAATGATCCATTACTAATTCTGCAGAGATTTATCCCTTTAATATTCTATGGTGCCCTTGCCATGAAAGGAACTAGAGGAATCTGTGCTTTGTTTGTACTGGTCCCTAGTAAGTCAACCACTTGTTGAGCAAATATATTGTGAGTGCCTGCTGTTTGCTCAAATGTGCATCAGGTACAAGAAACCCAAAAAGGTTCTGATCCAGGAACCTGGTTTGGCAAGAAACTGGCAGATGAGTGGTTTCTTTCCATTTCTTTGGAGTTCTTGTTCCATGCCAAGCACTGTTCTCGCTCTTATGAAAGCCAGCACCCTGGTAACAAAAGCAGAGTACTAAATATTTGGGTAACTCTGTGGAAACAGAATGGAGAGGAGTGAGGGTGGCCATTGGGAGATCCATTACCCACCTAGGCTGCCTGCCCTATGAAGAAAGTCTTGAGAGGGAATGTTGGTGAGAAGTACTGAATTCAGCAGCACCAATTGTATCACTAACAGAAGAGAAAGGAGTTATTAAAGAAAATGACCCAGTTAGTAGGTTACATTATGGCACACCAATAATATTGACTGGGTACCTGGGAATAATGAGTTTATTTCACTTGAATTGGAAAAGTCATTAAGAGATTTGGTCAAGGAAATAAATAAAGTTATGGGCTAAGAGGAAGAAATAGAAAATAATAAAGGATGATAAACTATTCATAAAATTATTTAATTGTCTTCTTTGAAGTAGAAAGAATGTGAGAGATAATTTTTTAGTTTCAACTATGATGTACTTGAAATATCTAAAACTAGTAACAGCAAATATCAATACAGTAATTCCCCAAGTAAGGGCTAGGTGTATAGCTCAGTGATAGAGAGTTGCCTAGCAATTCCCATATTCTAGGCCCCATTCCAAGTAGCTTATATAATATCAATCTGTTTAATTATTATAATGGCCTATTGGCATACAGTCTATTATCATATCCATTTCATAGATTAGAAAAATGAGACATTGATAAGGTAAGTAATTTACTCATATAAATTAGGTAGAGAAGATAAAACTTAAACGTGGGCTTCATGATTCCCAAGTTTGTGTTCCTACATGGTTCTCTTTGCCCTGTGCACAGGTCTGCAGGCTGAATATATGTAAATGTGGTATTTGAATACCGGTATGAGAGATAACATCAGCATTTCAATCTCTCAAGCCAGAAGACTAGATGAAATTAAACAGTGAGTTAGCTCACATGAGAAAACAGTGAATTCAGTTATGGTGGTGCATGCCTTTAATACCAGGGCTTGGGAGAGATGGAGGCAGGCAGATCTTTATGAATTTTAGGCCAGTCTAGTTTACATAGTGAGATCCAGGACAGCCAAGGCTACACAGAGAGACCATCTCTCAAAACAGAAAAAGGAAGGAAGAGACGAAAAAGGAGAGGGGAAGAGAAGGAGGGAGGAAGGAAGGGAAGGAGGGAGGAATGGAGGGAGGGAGAAAGGAAGGGAGGGACAGAGGAAGGAAACTGAGCAAGTATGAGACACAATACTGTTTTTATAGCCAGGAATTAAAGAGGCCACATTGAGAAAGACATGAAGTTGGGAAGGAGAAACCTAAAGGAGAGTGTTGTCCCAGTATCATGCTGTCTTCCTGTGACTTGAGCCTCCCAGACAAATATAGAGATTAGAATCTCATATAGAATGGGCAAGTATTTACTTCTCCCACAGACATTTTGGACCTGGAAGAAATTGCTCTCTGTTGAAAGGCCTGTCTTATGGAGATATCAGTCCTTGTATCATGCCCTAAGAAAATGAGATACATTCAAAGAGAGAAAAAAAATGGAGTCAATGGAAAAGACGGTGGGGGGGGGGTACCAACAGACAGGAGCAATGGGAGAGGGGTGCAACAGACAGGAGCAGTGGGGGAGGAAGTGCCAGCAGAGATACTTTGAATTGCATGCTCTCTGGACACTCTATGCTTAGGGAAGCCTGACTTTGTTCTCCAGCACATGCAGATGGAAGATTCCAAATATCCCCATCCCTGGCTACCATGGCTAACCTTGTAAATGGATACTAATGTGATGTGACAGGGTAGGGAACAACATAGTTTCACATACACAGCTCCCCTGTTTTACCCCTCTTCTTCACAAAAGTCTATAGAAAAACTAAAAGGAAAAGGAGTCTTTCTTTTTGGAACCTTCTAAACTCCTATCCGTAAGGTAAGATGTCCTGAAACACTGTGTTCATCAGTAATCAGTTCTCAGACCCTAGAGCAGTGGTTCTCAACTTTCCTGATACGTGACACTTTGATACAGTTCTTCATGCTGTAGTGACCTCCCAACCATGAAATTATTTTATTGCTACTTCATAACTGTAATTCTGTTACTGTTATGATTCATAATGTAAATATCTGTTTTCCAATAGTCTTAGGTCACCCATGTGACAGGATCAATAGACCCCCCCAAGAGGTCACAACCTACAGGTTGGAGAACCACAGCACTAGAGGAATGCCCTTTTTTTCAGACTCTATGAACACATATCTCTCCCAAAATATATATGGGTATGCTTTCAAAATACAACTGTATATGTCTTTGCTCCAGTGTTAGGTTGAACCGTTACTATACTAATTGCAAATGTGATGTTTAGAATAAACTTAGATATCATTAAAAATTACGAGGGATTCTTGAGAAAAAAAAATAACCTAAGCATTAGAAATAAGACTGAGGCAGAGGACAGAGACTAAGTGAAACAGGAATCATAAAAAAGAACCATAGCAAAAAGAAGTAAATCACCCGTAAAAAGAGAGAGCATGAGAGCTGGAGGCAGATGCTGAAAGAAGCAGGTCTGGACTGATAGAAGATGTCTGGGAAAGAGAAATCTGCGTGTGACAATGAGGAATAAAGGAATTAATTATTGTTCAACATGTCAGACAGACATTCCCCACCAGATTATACGGTTTGAAGAGATTATACTGAAAGGAATAAATGCCCTTTATTATCTGAGCTTCCGAAAGGAAGAATCTGCTCTGATTCAGATTAGAAATGAGACCAAAAGAAGAATTGATATGGAAAATTAATGTTGGTGGAAACTAATTCTGTTCCATGGGAAGCTTTATATTCCGGTTTGAAACAATACATAGAGAAACACTGTGAATTTTAGCCTATAACGAAAACTAAAAAACACAAAGGAGTATTTAATGCATATGTGCTCGTGTATAATCTTCTTTCTCATCTATGGTGTGATTCTCATTTGAGAGATCTTTCCACATGCAAACCTTCAATGGGAGTATGGAAAAAATATTTTCAAACTCTAAAAGAAAAGAGCATATTTTTCAAAATGGCAGATTCAAACATGACTTAATTCTTAGAAAATGTATGGGAAAAAAATCAAAAACAAAACAAAGGCAAAAACTAGCCTGGTTGTGGTGGTGTGGCTTGCATGCCTTTAATCCCAGCACTCAGAGGCAGAGGCATATGGAACCCTGTGAGTTCAAGGACAGCCTGATCTACAAAGTGGGTTCCAGCCAGGGCTACACAAAGGAACCCTGTTTCAAAAGAAACAAAACAAACAAAAAACAGAAAGAGAGAAGAGAGAAAGAAAGGATGAGAGGAGAAGGAGAAAGAGGAAAGAAAGAAAGAAAGAAGAAGAAAGAAAGAAGAAAGACAGGGGAGGGAAGGAGGGAGGGAGGGAAGAGGAGGAAGGAAGGAAGGAAGAAGGAAGGAAGGAAGAAGAAGTGTGTGTATGTGTGTGTGTGTGTGTTCATATGTGCATGAATACACAGGTATCATGGAGACCAGAGGCACTGGATCCTCCTAGAGCTGGGTTATAAGCAGTTGTCTGTGATGACCCAGTAGGGTTGCTTGAGTGGAAACTTAGCCTTTGTAAGAGCAGCATATGACCTGAACCACTGACCCATCTCTCCAGCTCTCAAATGTGATTTTTAAAATGATGTAAGACTAACAATTTTTCCAACATTTCCAACATGGTAATACATATCTATAACCCAGCACTCACACATGCAGAAAAATCAAGGCCACTGTGGTCTACATAGTAAATCAGGCACTCATCTGAGCTGTATGGTAAGACTCTGTCTCAGTAAACACCACCAACAAAAATAATTGATCATCAAAACTGACACAGAGAATGCAAAACTTGGAAAGGAACTACAGCCATGGTAAAACATGTTCATCTTGGTGACCATAAGTAAACAGAAGCCCAAGAAGCCAGTGGCCTCAGTAATAGGCCTACAGAGCTGGAAAAAGACCTGGTATTAGCCACACCTGGTAGCACAAGTCAATTAATTACCTTAGCTATTTAGAAGGAGTGTAAAGTCAAGGTGTGCTTAAACTACAGAGTGAGTTCAAGTCTGGGCACCTTCTTGAGAGCCCATCTCAGAATAAAAAGAATGAAGAAAAGTAGGCCTGAAGTTCAATGCCAGAGTACTTGCTTGGCATGCATAATAAGGTGCTAGTTTCAATCTTTATTACAGACAAAAGGTAATTAATTAATTCGTGAATCTTGACAGTGCACATACCGCTTTTGAGAATGAAGCTAAACAATTCAGTTAAGATGGCATGGTAAATTGTCACTGGCAAAAAAATTACTAAAGTTTACATCCTTACTATCCATGGGACATGTGGGTGATTATTACCAGAAATTATTGTTCATTGTAAGTTCACCAAACATGGCAAACTGTAATGGCGGTTTCAGGCAGTGGGAATGAAGTTTGAATGGGGCCCTGTTCTTTCTTCTCCAAATGTTGGCAGCAGAGCCAACACATCTTCATCAGAGAAGACAGAGGAGAAAGAGTAAGGCTGATTAGACAGGAAGGAAGAAGGGTGAGCTTTCTGTATATTAAATGCAGAAATGCAGAAACTGTTTTAGAAGGAAAAGAATTTTCATAAAATATGCAAACAGAGACGCTAACTAAACATTGAAGTGTTTCATTGAAGTCCCTGAGATTCATTTCTGACATTTCGTTCCTGTACAAGGGACAGTCTTCAGGGAGAAAGATACCCAGTGACTTCAAGGAAGTCTAAATTATTGGGGACGGGAGCTCTTGTCTTTGGTGGGTAGAGAAAGAACCATTGTAGGAAGACTCTGCAGGGAAATAGAAGGAAAGAGAATAAAACAGGAACCTGCCTGAAAGAGGCAGCAATAGAACATAAGTTAAGGTTTGAACCTATAAGGAGACTGTGCCATAGCAACAGGATCCTTGGTCATCACTAGCCCTGAAAGGCAGAAGATCCAGCATGGGTAACCAGCTTTGTTCTGTCTTCCTTTCCAACAGGGGGGGGGGGGTAGAGGGGAACTTTACTTACACTGGACTACCAGTGATTATGAATTATTTCTTTCAATCCAAACCATGTGAATAGATTGACAAATGACACTCAAGAAAATAAGGTGTTTGCCCAGAGAACCAGAAACAATGGCCTTCTCTCTTTCAATACATTAACCTTCAGGGAAGAAAAGTGGCTGTAAGGACAGAGGAAGCCGCCACTTCCCAAGCATTAAAAAGATTAAGGGAAATAGTATTGGACTGGAGCAGAGAGGAAATTATTCGCCTGTCTCAGAGAGGACATTTCTGTTGTTATTGCTCCTATAAACCATCCTCACCCTCGGCTCCAAATCCAGCTGGGCTGATGGGATTTGTTGAGGCAATATATCAAATTAGGCCTGTTGCGGAAACTCCAGGAGAAGCCTGGAGCCAAGGAGTGCCCAGAAATTTATCTAAATGACAGGATAGTTAGAAAAGCACAACCCCTTGTTCACCAGACACTGTGAACACCACAACCCCCAAAGTCCTAATTAAAAGAAGGCCAATGTCTTTAGTTCCAGAGAAGATGGCCAGAGTTACCCGGGGACCACCTAAAGTCCCTACAACCAGACATGAACTTGGGTGAGAATTCAAGGAAATATCTCATACTGAGTAAAACAAAAAGCAACATTAGGAGAAAATTAGAATCTAAAATCACGCACACTGCTCCATCCAATCTGTCAGAAATGATCAACATTACACAAACATTAAAGCAAGTAAATTCTTTATATGGTTTTAAGGGGAGAAGGTGTGAAAAGATATTCAAAGGGTTGAGCTTTCATTAAAAAGCTCTGTGCAGCCAAAGACCCTCTGTACCCTATGCTGCTAGGCATTTATTACCCCAAATGTGGTGAGGCATGAAGGATCTTGAACAAAGTCACAAGACACATTCAAACATCCCCCATGGAAAACACAGATCGCTCATGAATACATATACCCTTGGTGATCCATAGAGCATTTGGTTTTTCACATAGACCAGCAAACCTTTCTTTCCTCCTGACTCTTACCAGTCACTCCTGTCTTATTTCTTAGATCCCAGATCTAAGACAGATTTCTACAGAGAATGTTGAGTTAGCAGAGGAATGGGGTTTATTTAGTACATGAGATAGAATGGAAAAGGAGCAAGAAGACATGATTAAACAGAAGAGTCAGGTAGCTCATGGGGAGCTCTGAAGTAAGACTGTCCCCTGAAGAGAAAAAGTGAACAGAGCCAAGATGGCCAGGATTGAACATGTCCACTAATTGGGATTCACTGTAGCTCAGGAGATTCCTGAAGGGGCTGACAGCTAAAGATGGGCAGCAATTGCATTTCAACAGCTGGAAGAACAAATACCAAGGGAGATCTGGGCTGCACCATGCACCCGCTTCCACATGCTCTATCTGCTCTTTCCAGATATGCAAGACAGTCCAGAGAATAAATGTGTAGATGGAGTTTGAACTCTCAGGTTTTTGTTCGACACAGAAATCATAGCAGGAAAAGAAAAATTGCTAAGCACACACACACACACACACACACACACACACACACACACACACACAAATGGTTGATGACAAGAACCAGGAAGAGTGAACAACAGCCTCTGGATCAAGTACATGAGACTAAAATAGAAAAATTCTTCTGTTTTAAAAATAAAGTTTTCCCAGGCCAGTATGATGGCTCAGTGGATAAAGGTGTTTGCTGCCAAGTTTGACAATTTAAGTTCAATTCCTGGGGCTTTGTAGTGGAAAAAGAACTGTCTCTCAAAAATAGTCCATTGACCTCAGACATGCTCTGTGATACACCCACACACACTCATACAATAAATAGATGCAAAAGAAAATGCATCCCCTTTTTATCCTGAGAAATCTTATGTGTCGATCCACAGTTCCTTATTGAGAGCCTCTTATGTGCTCATAATTATACTACCTGAGGCTGTGAGAGATCAGAGAAATATTTAAAACCACCTTGGACTTAGAGCACATTATGGTCTAGACAGGAGCAGAAACAGAACATGCACTGCATAGGAGAATATCTTTTTACTGTATTGCATATTCCCTGGAGATGGCATAGGCAAGTATAGCAAACCAACAATAGAAACTCAGTTCTAAGCCTGGCTTTTGAATTTGGTGTCTTAAGTTGGTTCCATTAATGATGCAGGTTTGGTCAAGGCACCCAGGTCTCTGAGGATAAATTTCCATATCTTTACATTGGATCTACTACATGTACTTACATTTGTATTATGAAAATTAAATCCACTGATTTTGTAAAGCATGGAAAACAGTGCAAATATTTGCTTTCTTTTTTTTTCTACATAACAGTGTGTCAATGCTAAGGTTTGGACTAATATCCCATAATGGCAGTTTTGTTAAAGGCTTGGACTGGTGCCTATAGTCCTATTGGGAGATTCTTGGATGTCAACAAATGAATCCCAGTGGGAGATTCTTGGATGTCAACAGATGAATCCCAGTGGGAGGAAGTTAGATTATCAGGGATATACCATTATTATGGTCTTTTTATTGTAGTGAGAAAATACAATGACCCAAACCACTGTGGGCAGGCAAAGGTTTGTTACAGCTAAAGAGAAGTCAGGGCAGGAACTCAAGACAGAAACCTGGAGGCAAAATGAAGCAAAGCATGAAGTAATGCTGTTTACTAGATTGATCTTTTTGACTTTCTCAGCTATTATTTTATATAACTTAATACCATCTGCCAGGGGTGGCATCAGCCTCAGTAGGCTGCAGCCCCCATATCAACCATCCATCAAGAAAATGACCCACAAATGTACATATAGACCAACCCAATGAGGATATTTTCTCAGGTGTAATTCCATCTTGTGAAATGACACTACCTTGTATCAAATTGACAAAAACAAAAAAAACACCAACAAAACTACTGACCACTAGTCAACTTGACACACAAATACATCACTATTAAACTACAAGTCTTTCCTTTTTTATTTATCATTAAATATCATGCAAATAAAACATAGTATAACTTTAGAATCCCACAGTATTTAAATTTTTCAGCACTGTAGAAGTCCAAGTTCTCCAAAGTCTCTTAACTGTTGGTTCCTGTAAAGTCCACAATAAGTTACAGTTTTCTAATTCCACGAGAGAAGAACCAAGGCACAGTTATGATTAGATCAAAGGAAAAACAAAATTCAGCAGACAAATAGCTCCATGTCCAATGTCTTGGACTTATTTGCAATCTTTTAGGATCCAAAGGGCTTGGGCAGCTGCACTTCTTGACTACTTACAGGACACTCAACTTGTTTCTTAAGCTCAGGCCAGCTCTAGTCCATACCTGTGGCTGCCCTTGTGGTCATTTTGGCACTTCCAATATACTAGACTTTCCACTACAGCTGAGGCTTCATCTTCACCAATAGCTTATAGGTCTTCAGGGACCTTGACTCTAAGTCATGGTGATAACATCTATCCATGACCTCTTCAGACCTGTCAGAACCAGTTCCATGTGGGAGACTCTTACACATTACCAAGTTCAGCTGTCAACTTGAGACTTATCCTTGGCTATGCAGGACCACATTTCTGTATGCTGACCCTGAGAAAAATACTTTCCAGGATATTTCACCTTAATCACACTGTTCTCTTAATATAATTTCTCTGTCCCACCTGACCAGCATCAATTTTCTAAGTAAACAAAAGTGTCACTTCAATAATGCTGGTTTCTTCTTAATCATAGCTGATTCTTCAGCTGTAGATGACTGGAAACCACAGATGCTTACATCAAAATATTGTATTCATGATCTGATAGTCTTTGAATGACTCTCAAACTTCCCTCTGAAAGTTGATAAGCCAGCCCCAAGTGATGACTACATTGTTAGTCACTGCATTTTTATCTTCCAAGCATCCATAGAACAGCCCACAAACCTCAAGCTACACAATGATTTCTCCAGCTCAATGTCCCAAAATCTTCCACAATTCTCCTAAAAGCATCTTGGCCATGTCTCCCACACTATTCCTATGAACCTGGTACCAACTTCTGTCCTAATTTGCTTTCTATTGTGGTGATAAAGCACTTACCAAAGCAACTTGTGGAGGAAAGGTTTATTTCAGCTTATAGTTTATAATACATCAGGGACCTGGAGGCAGAAATTAAATCAGGGCTACAGAGGAATGCTGCTTGCTGTCTTGCTCTTTGTGGCTTGCTCAGCTTGCTTCTTTATATAGCCCAGGACCATTGGGCTAAGGGTATCACTACCAAATTGTTTCCACAGACATATCCACAGGGCAATTTCTCTATTAAGGTATCCTCTTCCCATAGCAACCAGCAGAGGGAAATTAAGATGCAGTTGCCTTCTAATCTCTTCTTTTCCTCTTCCTCTTGTTTTACAGGATGAGAACAGATCTGCTCTACCACAGACCTGCACCATGATATGCTGCCTTTTTTTAATCCAAATGCAATGGGGAAGTGAATAACTGTGCACGGAGGCTCCTGAAATCTGTAAGTCAAAAATAAGCATTCTCTCTTTTTAATTTAAATTAGATAAGTTGGTTAACACAAAGTATGGTGGTTTGAATAGGAATGGTCCTCATAGACTCATGTGTTTGCATGTTTGGCCATAGGAAATAAGACTATTAAGAGACATGGGCTTACGGTGGTGGCGCACGCCTTTAATCCAGTACTTGGGAGGCAGAGGCAGGCGGATTTCTGAGTTCGAGGCCAGCCTGGTTTACAGAGTGAGTTCCAGGACAGCCAGAACTATACAGAGAAACCCTGTCTCGAAAAACCAAAAAAAAAAAAAAAAAAAAAGAGGCATGGGCTTGTTCGAGTGGGTCTGGTGTTTCGGAGGAAGTACGTCACTGTGGAAGTGGGCTTTGAGGTTTTATATGCTCAATCTGTATCCAGTGTGGTGCACAGTCTCTTTCCGCAGATCAAGATGCAGAACTCACAGCTCCCACACCCTGTCTGCCTTCACACTGCCATCTTCCTCCCATGATAATAATGGACTAAATCTCTGGAACTGTAAGCCAGCCCCAATGAAATCTTTGCCTTTATAAAAGTTGCCGTGGTCATGGTATATACTCACAGCAATGAAACGCAAAAAAAGACAGAGTTGGTACCAGTAGTCCGGTATTGCTGTAATAAGCATAACCATGCTTTTGTTTGGAGAAATGTAGATTTGGGGATTTTGGTTTATGCAATCAGTGAAATGCTTTAAGCGGTACTTGATAGACCATCCTAGTAGGAGTATAGAAAATGGTGGTGCTGAGGGTAACTTGAACTGTGGGTGCCTGGCTCAAAAGATTAGAGGAGAATTTTAGTATGTGATGTTGAAACTGCTATTGTGTTATTTTGGTAAAGAGTGTGTCTCCTTTTTGCTTTGTCAGAAAAGTCTGCCTGAGGAAAATTGAAGAGATTTTGGATTAATTGCATTGGCAGAAGAAATCTCAAAACAGTCTAGTATTGACTCTGCCATGTGGTTATAAGTTGTCACTCTTATGCAGAACTATAATGAAAAAGGAGCAGGATGAGCAAGGAAAAAGTTACAAATATACAATTTGAGGACAAAAAGGGTAACAGTAAGTGAAATGGAGCTAATATTATGTTCAACAAGATAAACAGATTACAGAAAAATGTCATGTTAAATGGACTAAAGGGAGTGATGACATCAGGGTAAGACTCTACCCAGCTAAGCTTCCAATTTGTGAAAAGAGATTTAAAAACTGTTTAAATTGAGGTGTGGTGATCCTTGCCTTTAATCTCAGCATTCCCAAGACAGAGGCAAACAGATCTTCAAGTTCAAGTCCAAGTTCCAGGACAGCCAATCTTAGTCAGTGAAACTGGTGAAGATGTAATTGAGTAAGAGGGGAAAATTCTAGCCCCAGCAAGCAGCAGAATGTAGCAGTTCTGGCCATATTGTTTTGGCTTTAGAGTCAAGGACAGATGGCAGGTGTCCTGGAATCTCCCTCTGTGAGTAAGAAAGCTGCTGAGGTCAGGTATGGGGCAGGCGTGTCCCTGCATGGAGGCATACAGAGGCCACTGTGAAGTTGTGAAGGTGAAGCCTAGATTGCCTTGGAGACCCCAAGATGTCAGAGATGCCAGAAGCTTGGGATATTTGCCTAGAAAAGCAGCTATCAGGAAGCAGAGTCAGCCCAAGAGAAAGAAATATGTTGCAATCAACAAAGCTGAAAGTAGTTGGAGATTGAAAGTCCTTTGACAACAGACATGGAGACACAGTTTAAGTTTGCCTAACTGGTTTTTTACTTGCTTTGGTCCAGTATTTTCTTACTATGCCTTACATTTGAAACAGTAATGTATATCCTGTGACATATATTGGAAGTATTTTTTTTTTTTTTTTAACTTTACAGACATTTACAGTTAAGAGATTTTGTGAATCTTAGAAGAGACCCTTTGGACTTTTAAACATTGTTGAGATAGTGATAGACTATAGGGACTTTTGAAGTGGGACTAAATGCATTTTGCATTATGGTTATGGGAGCCAAAGAGTGAAATGTAGTGGTTTGAATAGGAATGGCCCCCCATAGACTCATGTGTTTGAATACTTGGTCAACAGAGGAAGTATTATTAAGAGGTATGGACTTGTTGGAGTGAGTGTGGCTTCACTGGAGGAAGTGTGTCACTATGAGGGTGGGCTTTGAGATCTTAAATGCTCAAATTGTACTCAATATAGCACACAGTCTTCAGCTACCTGTGGATCATAATGTAGAACTCTCAACTCCAGCACCATGTCTGCCTACACACTGCCATGCTTCCTGCCATGATGATAGTGAACTAAATCTCTGAAACTATAAGCCAGCCTCAATTAAATGTTTTCCTTTATAAGATGTAGGCAGCTGTGTTTAAGATAGCACCTGGGACAGTTGCAAAGTCGTATGACTAGCACCTGACGATGTAGGCAGCTGGCTTCCAGTGTGGCCAGCTCAGCTAGACTGGTAAACAAGTCCTTTGTGCATGCGTCAGCCTTGTGCCCCTCCCAAGCGGGCTTATGCTAATGAGGTATTGGCAGCTTAACCTATCCCGAGAGAACACGTCACCCAGCCCGCCTTGGGAAGATATATAAGCAGCTCGTTTCTGCTGCTGGGGGGTCCCCCGTCCTGGATCCCGTCCTGGTCTCGTCCCTGTCCATAAGTCAAGAGTCGTTCCTGCAATAAAGCTGACTGAGAAGGATCCGACCATGTTGTGTCTTACTTGCTGATCAAGGCGGACTCGACAATAAGAGTTGCCATGATCATGGTGTCTCTCTATAGCAAGAAAACCCTAACTTAAACACACAGAGAGAAAATTTGATGAGTAATTCAGTAATTGCAGAAATGTTGTTCTGAGTCTTTGTATAAGGGCTTTCGGCTGTCAATATCTCCTAGTGATCCAAAAGCCCACAGTCCTGAGATGAAATGTTGAATTTTGTGGTTATCTGAATGCCTTTAAAAAAGACATGCCTTTTTCAGCTAAGACAATGCAAATTATTCTTACTGTCTCTCTGTTAAGCCCACAAATCAGGGACAGGAAAAATGTAAAGACTCTCTAGAACTACAATATATAGCATCCAAGAAGTGGGGTATTTTAGCTACTAGTAGGCTGTTAAATTTTATGCAGGCAGCTGATGGAAGGTAAAGAAGATTTAAGATGCCATGAGTAAAGTAGCAGACAGAAGAGGGATACCTTTTCAGTTTTCTGTTTGCAACGTCACTTTGCCCTGTCTTGTCTGAAACCCACTCACAGGAATCCTCTATTAAAACAACAGGCATGTGTTAGGATGAGTTTATAACCCTGTGATAAAGTCCTAGGGTCACTTGCCCTATTTCATTGCAGGTGTGTTGGTTTACTATCACTTTTTAATTGAGGGAGAGTAAATTGTAAGAGCATAGGATAAGGAAGGGCTAATTCTGGCAGGAACAGGGGATAACTTATGGAGGTTTTTCAGGATCGGAACTTTTATTTATTTGTTTATTCTAGATGAGGCCTTGCCTTGAATTCTTGGATTTAAGTGATCTTCCTATTGCAACCTCTATCTAGGACTATAGGTAAAATCTACCTCACCCATTCTGGAAGGAAGCTGAGACATAATTGAGAATAGAGATGAGGGAGGTGTAGTCTCTTCAGGAGTCATTCTGAAGTGTTGTCATTACATACAGAAATATGCTCAGTTTCATGAGAGGAAATGGTAGGAATAGATTCTTGCTCTCCAAGAATAACCCTCTCTAGTTGTGGGTCCTTGTTGTGTTTCTTTAACAATCTCTAAAGATGATGCAGGAACAGGCTAGAGCCTGAGAACATGAAAGCATAAATGAGAACGTGTTTGAGTGTGATCAACAGTATGTACAGATAATAAATGCTAGAATGAGTATGCAAATATAGGAGACATGGGCCTGAGTTGGACCTTGAAGGATGAGGGAGCATGAAGTTGAACTGAGGTGGACTCAGGAATGTAAAACCCAGGTGTTTGCTCCCAGGCTGAATCTGGAGCTTGGGAATATAGGTCCAAACACTGCAGTATGCTGAGGTCAAAGTGACCCAGAAATGAGATGTTCAAAACCAAAGGCACATTACAATGCTTTCTGTTGTTGTTGTTGTTGTTTTACCAAAGCAAAGATATAACACTCTCAACTTTGGCTGCAGTGGTTTAAGAAAAAGAAAAAAAAAAAGCTTTAAATTGTTCATCCAGAAATGTTAAGGCTATCAGTCAGAGAATTATGGTAATTGAAAGAGATAGTTTAGAGCCAAATTGAAGAGGATGTAAAAGTCACATTAATCGTCCAAGAGGCAGCCTTTGTCCTGAATCTAAGAACAAGACCTCAGCTATAAGCTTTTAGTGAAATTAAATCTCTTCACACTTAGCCAAGCTTTTGACTTGTATAATGAAAAACTGAAGCCCACCTCCCGGAAATGAATGTCTACTGCATTCCTGCCAAGGCCTTGTAAGAAAGTAACAACCATCTCCTTGATGATAATGTGGACTTACTGAAAAGAATGTTGATAAATGGAGTCATTTCAAACCTAAGTTCGGAAAACTCTAACCACTCTTCTGGGTTGGCTTTGTTTTTCCACTTTAAGCTGTTTTAGCCTTTCCCTTTCGGTGACCCACAATTGCATCTCACCAACTGTCAGCTCTTCTTTATCCCTCTGATAGCAAAAACTGTGTGCTTTATAAATATCCTCCAATTTAGCTTTGTTTGTGTTGTTCTTTGTTTGTTTGTTTGGTGGGGTTTTTTCTTCTTTTTAATAGGGGGTAGGGATGGACCCAACAAGGAGACTTAAGAGATGACTCATTTGCATGTTTCTGTTTTCTCCATATAGCTTGCACAGACATTACTAATTAGGGCCTGGCTTTTACAGATCCATTTATGGTGTAAACAGCTTCTCCCTGTTCTTTTAACTGTACCCTAAGAAATTATCTGGCCACATCATTGGGGTAAAATGTAATAACAAGGACTAGAACAATGACTAAAGAGTCACTTAAGAGTACTTGCTGCTCTTACAGAGAAAAGAATCAGGGTTTGGTCCCCAGAACCCATATGGTGGCTCATAATCATCTGTCCCTCCATGGGACAAGATCCATGGGACTTGACACCTTCTTCTGAACTCTGCTGGTACCAGACAAGCTCATGGTACATATAAATACATGCAGACAAACAATCATATACATGAAGTAAAAATAAATATCTCTTAAAGAGAAGAAAATCTGTGTCTCTAAAAAATAAAATAAGAATATTTGTTTAAACCCAGGGCAAAGGGATCCACATTGAATCAGGATAGCTTCTGAAAACTTGAAGGGAAAAAAGGTATGCAGTGCTAGATAAATGGTTTACAGTTTTAGTTCCTAGGAAACCTTGATTTCATCAGATCAGATGCAGGCTTGACCAAAGCATCCGCTCAGCAATGGTCATCATGCCCTTCATCAGTAGGGACATGAATGCCCTCTTCAGGGAAAGAGAGCAATCTCTTTCCTTGCTGATAAGAAAACTATTCAAGTGTACTGCCACAGCACTCATTTAATTGGATAGCAGAAGTCTTTTTTTGAAAAATAAATGCAAATCTTGTTCCTTTGTAGACCTATAAAGACAGCTGATTTCCAGTACCAAAATACTTTAGGGTGATTGGAGTCTCTTTAAAAAATGAAATTTTGAAAAATCATCTTTATAAAAACTGCACAGAAACCATCCTGCTATGCTAATCAGCCTTTCTGTTCACTTATCACTTTCCTTTTTCCAGGCTTTCCTTTTGATTATACATCACTGTCGATACATTCTTCTCAATGGTGATGGATTTAAGAAACCTTCTAGAAATAGAATCAGAAAAAAAAATTACTTTATATGAAACTGCCATAGCACTAAATGATACAAATCATGAAGGGATTGACTATTTACATTCTGGCTAAAATGGCCCGCTATTCCTTTTCTTGATGTTTAGCACTTGCTAGGAACTTCTTATGCACCTAGCTGTCAAACTACATAATAAAAGGTGACTTACAATGTGGTGTGTCTCTATGCTGCTATTGACTTTTAGGCTTCTCTTTTATGACAGACACAGACGTTTAGTGGGAATCTTGACTTGAGATTACATTATGGTTCTAATTGAAAATAGAACTGGTCTTATGGATCTTTGACTTTTGTAAATTAGGTGACTGCTGAGGTTTAAAGCCACATTCATTAAGGACTTATTTAAAACAACAACAAAACAGCATTAGAAGTAAATCATTTTGTCTGGAATTTAGTCAGGAGATACTACAAGTGCCATGGGGCTAAAAGACATACCGGGCTGGACAGATAGCTCAGCAGTTAAGAGCACTGATTGCTTTTGCATAGGACCTGGGTTCAATACCCAACACTCACACAGAGGCTCATAACTATCTGTAACTCTGGTTGCAAAGGATCTGGAGTCCTGATATGGCTTCTGTGAGCACTGGGCAGTACCCCAACATACATGCAGACAAAACAACTCATATCAGTCACAGTTTTATAGAACAATAGAACTTTTAGAGTGAATCCCTCTATATAGAGAAAGAAAGGGAATTTATTAGAATAGCTTACAGGCTGTAGTCCAGCTAATCCAATGATGGCTGCCTATGAACAGAAGATCTAAGAATCCTGGGTGTCTTAACTAGTCTTCAGAATGTGCTGGAATCCCAAAAGAAGTAGAAAATAATACCAGTGAAGAAATGGACTTGCTAATGAGAGTGAGAACAAGCAGTCAAAGAGAAAGAGAGATCTTTCCTCTTCCATATTATATATAGGCTTATTTTATAGGCTGCCTGCCAGAGGTGTGGTCCACATCTTCTCACCTCAAAGATTTGGATTAGGAGTGAGTCTTCTTACTTCAAATGATTCAATTAAGAAATAAATAAAAATTAAAAAAAATAAAAATAAAAACTCCTCACAAGAGTGCACAGTCATTTTGGTTTCAGTTACTTTTAGATGTAGTCAAACTGATAACCAAGAATGGACATCATATACCCATGCACATAAAATGATAATTAAAATTTTAAAAAATCTTCTTATCCCCTGAGCATCCTCAAAGAAGTATCCATCCACTGTACCTGGGTATGTCATTGAGAATAATCATGTGAATATTTTTGACTAGAAAGAATTTTGTCTACCAGATTATTGGTATCTAGTAGATGTTATATCCAAACTGAGCCAGCACCCTCGTCTTCCTGCTCTTCCAAGCACTTGTTTCTAAAGTCTCACAGAATCACCTTTCTTGAATGTGCCTGAGAGACAAGCATCCACTACTATAGTCATGACCTTCAGCCAAGGATTCACGTGGCTAGCTTCAGTGTGTGTGTGTGTGTGTGTGTGTGTGTGTGTGTGTGTGCTTGGATATGTTTGTGCTCTTTCAGTCTCTCTGTCTGTGTGTGTGTTTATGTTCAAATGTGTGTATGCATATGTGTGTGTATTGCCTGTGTCTTTCTCTTACTCTCTGATTGTCTCTCACCCCCATCTCTGTCTGTCTTTCTGTGTATTGTTTGCATCCTATACTTGTGTATGTTTATTTGTACAAGAAACTGAGAGAATAACCCTTGGTGTCATTCTTCAAGCACTATCCATCTTTCTTGTCTGTTTGTTTTTGAGACACAGTCTCTCACTGACCTGAAGCTCCTAGTGTAGGCTAGGCTAGCTGGACAGCAAATCCCATTGATCCATCCATCTTTTCCTCCCCACCACTCACCCTATAGGTACACAATCTAATCCATCTTTTCTTCCATCGGTGCTGGGGATTGAACTCAGGTCCGCATGCATGCAAGGTAAGAACTTAACTGTCTGAGCTATCTCCCCAGCCATGTTTGGATTTTTTTGTACACCATTCATGTTTAGAGCTCCGCTGTGGACCAAGCTATGTCTACCCATCAGCTGGTTCCCACCCTCTTAAGCTGCCTCCTGTGCCCCACCCTGCTTACCTCACATTCCTACAAAGTTCTCCTGAAAGCATTCTTATAAAGAATCCCTTCATCAGCCACCACATTTAGAAGAAACAATGCATTTTTAAAGCAGAAGCTGAATGTATTTTTCTCTATAAGCATACAAGGCAAAGAAAAAAACAATCTGTGCACAATTCTTAGACCTTTTGTCAAACAAAACTCAAGAGACATCAGTACTGTTTACCTTTGCTTATCCATAATTTATGCCGTCAGGAATCTAAAACACTGAGGTTTTGGATTTCATTTCTGTTACAATACTGCTCTTTTTCTAAGAATTTCATGGTTTACATTTATGTTTTCCATAATATTTTCCTACCTATAATTATCCTTTCTACATAAAGATGGGAACAAAAGTGTTAATACTATGTGGGCCACCAATTAGTCACCTCAGCTGATAGAATTCTTGGATAATTTGGGTTTCTTATTCCAGATCTACCTTCTAACTGTCTATACTTTGTTTTGGGCTCCTAGATGCCAACCTCTGGGTACTGTGTCAATAGGCTTCCTAGCACTGTGGTATCCAGTTTGGCCAGTGGAAGATACTTGCCAGGATATTTAAGGATTAACAGGGAATGAAATGCTAATTTCATCCAAACAACTACTGTCTTGCCACTCACTGCAGTTTGGCTCTAGGCTCTTTCCAAAGCCATACTTCCCTCTAGGCCACATCTCTATTAGCTCCTCTGCATCATGCCCTACTCGCTTGGCACTCCTGCTTCTGGTGACTCTAGAGGGCTCTATGATTACTCTTATTTAGTGTAATATTATGCTCAACCCTGCCTACCTGGTTATAAATATTGCCATTGTTGAATTCTCTTCTCCAGACCTTTGAGTCTCTTGTTTCCTGTCTGGATTCTAGATGGAAAAAATAAAATAAAGAAAGGATATCCTGAGTTAAGGAATCTCCAAACAGAAAATACTTCGTACTTTACAAAAATGTAATCTGGTAAAAAAAAAATATTTCAGTAATTTCCATGGCTAGACAATTGCTTAGATAATGCCTGTCATTTTCTTAGATTGATTCTTAGAATATAGTCATTTATTCATTCATTCATTATGCAATCCACTACTTATTGATCATCAACTAAGATTGATGCTGGGTCATCCATCATAAGCACGAATAGCAAGGGTCTCCTATGCCATCTACTATGTCATAAATTTCTCCTCAGTTACTATTTCCAGGTTACCTCTGACCATTGAGTGCAGGTGAATGAAAGTGCTGAAGAGTAGAAGGAATACATTGTAGCCCTTGATTAGAAATAAAGTATTAATCATAGAGTAAACGTGACTGACAAGACCAGCACACTTCAAATAAGCAACTGTAGTCCACTCTCCAGAAGGCTCGACAAGGAGCAGGATGAATCTTCATCACGGTAATGTCTGCACCTAGAAGAAGCCTGGAGGGCAAGTGGACAACGCTGGTGCTATGCAGAAAATTGAGGTGAAAGAGACTCCAGTGCTGCAGTGCTTCCGAAATAATTTCCCAAGGGTCCTACCTAAGGGACACACTATTCAACAGTGACTAAACAGTCAATTTAGTGAAAGTCAATCAAGCACACTGTTTGATATTCTGAGTGCCGAAAGAAAACAATCTCGTGATCGGATTTTTCATTTTCAAGACAGTCGCTGTAGAAAAAATATGAATTTTGCAGATGATTGCTTTTAGTATAATACTGATGTCTAATCTCTGAGTCATTTCTTTCCTGCTACAGACATCTGGAAACAAAATAAATGCTACAGAGTAAGGAAGTTTTCAAGACAGCAGCTTGATTTAAGACACTACGTATAAAATATCTATATACTTTGCCTCACTGTGCTGGTATATCCCTGAAGCACACTGAAATATTTTTTCCGGGAAAATTTATTGCTTAAACCAAAGAAATTGGGTGAAAAAAATTGTGGTAATGAATGAAATATGTTGAACATGACAAAAGTTAAGGATAGTGATCTTCATCCTTAATTCCTCTCATCTTGTCCATTTTTATTTGTTATGAAGATTGTTAAAGGACTCTAAAAGACTGGAAATAACTTGTAGATGGCAGGCCTGTAGATGATTGAAAACATCATGACAAAGGGTAGGATTGTAGGCTCTGGGTATCAATTTATCGTCAAGAGAGATATGGGGGATGATATTTTTCAATCTTCACGTGGCCACATGTGAAGGTACAAAACTCTAGAAGCCATGGGGCCACTCTATCCTGAGGACTTGTCTCTGGTGCTGCCAGATCACAGGATGAGACCACCACAAGAGACTCCCTGCCTTTCCTTTCCCTCATATTCTGCTATTCCAGTGTGAGGCAATGCTGGTTACTTGATCTCTGTTAACGATTGCATGATTGGGAAGTGACACACATTCCTAGTTCTGGGCCTTTGACAGTGTTTGGGGGCTGTGCATTTGTGCCACATCTGAAATCTCACTCCAGAACATCAGTCAGAGCTTGGTATAAAATAAACATGTAAATGCTGGCAGTCCAAGCGTGCAGTGAATCCAAATCTGTGCATTTGAGATTTCGAAAAGAGTAGCATAGCCCCCCTCCTGTCACCAAAACAAATGACCTCATTCAGTGCACAGAAGTTATACCTGCAAAATTTGACCAGAGTTAAGTTTTTGGAAGGTTAATACAGAAAATATGATGTACTCATCTTCCTGGGAAATCAACTACTTCTGTTTATTAATATATTTAAGCCCAAAAGTTTGGTCTTTGTGTGTAACCATTAATATACAAGTGTAGATAAGGTGGATTCTGTCTGTCCTGCAGTATGGGAAGAGTATCAGCACCATATGTCTTTAAGACCACTTATTTCAACTGTGTTCCACGACACTGGAATTCCTGCTCTAGCCTGGTTCTCTCCCCTCTGGCCTATATCCCTTGCATGGGTGTGCATGCAGAAAGATGCAGATGTGCATAGATGATGCACAGAGAAGGAAGAAAAGGGTAAAGACAGAGTCTTGCTTTGAAAAGATGTTTCAAAGATGATTTGAATTTTCACCTTCCTTATAAGTCTGTTCCATATTGTCTCTCTATGTCTAGTGACCAGCTCCTGGTGATATGGAGCACAGAGCTATCTCCCTTTGAGACCATTCACTCCTATCAGACTATATCTTGAGGTCCATTCTTCCCTTCCCAGTCAAACCTCATTCTTTTCCTGTAAGCACAACCTCCTTTTGCCTGGAACTACATTCCAAAGGCTCAGATTTTTAAATAAAGCCAAAACCAAGCTTTAGATTTATAATTACTTATGCTTTCTTCTAAGCTAATATTCATGCAGCAAGAAATTTTAAAGCCTGATGTCTGCAAAGGAAAAACCAGATAGAATAGATGGAATGTATTTCCTCTGATTTTGAATACAAAACTGAACCGCTTGCTTAAAATACTGTGTATCTGAGATACTGAAGTTGGTCAAAGCACAGGCCTATAGAAGATGCATTTTAGGGACTGTTTATTTATTAATTGTTGGCTTTCAACTATATATTTTTACTTGGCACATCTGAAATTCTAGCAGATTCTAAGGTCCAGGGATGGCACTTTGTGTGATGTATGAAGCTGTATCCATATATGCTTCCTATTGGCTCTCACTTTGCAGGATCATTTCTCTTCCAGAAGCTTAGCTGCTTGCAGAAGTAAATTTAGAACTCAGGTGGGATGTCTGTTAAATAAAAGCTCAAAAGGCCTGGCAAACAATCTTTTCTAATTTTGGAATATGCCTCTACCTAACGGATGCAATTCACCACAATGTTATACTGAGATTAACCCAACGTGTGCACACACAACTTTTATGAGTAGCATATTCTGTCTGTCAAATGTTTTATTTTAAATGCTATTAGGGCTCAGAAAAGTATATCTCAAAATGTGGAGCTTTGGCATGCAGAGCTACAGAAATAATCTCAGAATTAAGTTCCGTTTAACCTTCCCATGTTCCAGCCCTACGATCTGGAAGGGGCTCTCCGTAAAACAGTCCCCTCTAATTAAGACAGCTCCCCCACTTCAATGTTCCTGATGGGTATTTAAGTCTCAGCCATCTGTCCTTCCCTTAAGTTCTATGTTTTGTATGCGTTTCATGTCTTTGCATGGTAAATGTGTTATGCCTTTCTCTTGCTAATCCATATCTGTTAAGTAGGTGTCAGTCAGGATTCCTTCCCATTTCCAGGCTCCATTTTCTTCCTCTATTATACAAAGCAAGTTTCTTTCTGAGACATACATGAAATGTATTTTCCAGTGAAGGTGCTGTTCAGAAGCAATTTCAAAAAGTATTATGTAAAATTCTTTTCCCAAATATTCCCATGGTTCCTTGTAAAAGGTAGTATGTGAGTGGGTAGATGTACTTGGCATGAGGAAAGGAGACTATCAAGTTCCATAGACATAGCCTTAAGCTATGCAACATGAGCTTGTGTGAGAGACATTTTCCATAATTTTGAAGATCTAATCCTTCATGAGTAATGAGGTCTAGTAACATATGGCCCATCTGATACCTGTTTCCAAAACCAGTTCCATATTATGTTAATGCATATTTACCAAAAGTTCCAGTGATGCTTTGAAACCCACTTCAGTCTAAAAGTAATTAGCATTGCTTTCAAATATGTCAAGTGCCCAGCGATAACCCAAATCATGGGCCATCATTACATCCCCAGCTAGGGCCAACAGCAGTTCTATATGGATTTGCTGGTAAAAGCTAAGAATTAAGGGACTAATCTGAAAGGACCTGTGCTTCAGTATTCTTGTTTATTGTGAACTGTATTTGAACTCTTTTTAAAATCTCTGTTATTATTGTATGTGGATTTGGGGGAACATTCAAAGGTGCCATAGAGACTAGGTTAATGACAGAGAACAACTTGGTGGAGCTGGCTCTTTACTTCCATCTTTACATGGCCTCTGGAGATTAAACTCAGGTCATCAGACTTGTTAAGAAAGTTTGTCTACCCACTCAGCCATCTGGCCAAGCCTGTATTCAAACTCTTTGTGAATTGTTTTAGGTCAATGTAATCATATTTTATGGAAGATGGATGCTGGGAGTGTCCTCTTCAATTGGTCATTTGATTGTGTTTACACATATAGACTTACATTGAGTAAGGAATCTTTGAAAGGGAGCAAGGTCTTAGATATATAACCTTTCTTGGCTCTAAAAACCTTACAAGCAATTTTTTAAATTGTCTCTCAGTCAATTTATAAACAAAATTGTCTTTTTGAAGGAGCCTCTTCCTTCAGAGCCTCGACTTAGCTGGGATGACTGCTCTTGAAAATACCATAATCCTTTAATACCTTAGAATTATCCCCATCCTACTACCCCTCTTCCTTTGACTCCCTCTCACCTCATACTGATTCGGAAAATAACCCAGTCCTGTGACTCTATCAGCTCCCATTGGCCTGGTGACAGCCTCAACTTGCGGTTAAATATTTTCCACATTATCTCAGTTCTCTTAATTATACTTATTCTTCTGTGCTAGGAGATAATAAGCCATGTTGATGGTAGGTTGACAGGTTATTCTTTGTGAGTAAGCCGTTTTCCATGATAGAATGAACCTTTCAATTCAAGCACTGTGCTCCTTTGAAGCACTCACTACTAATGCGATCAGAAGAGCAGTCTGTAATCGGAAACAAAATCACACAGACAATGCTTCTTCTAGAGCTGGCTCTCCTTGTGCTCACAGTCCATGTGAGACCCCTTCTGATTTGTCCATGCACCTGACAACCAAATTAGTTTTGCTCATTCACCTTGTATTCCTGGGATTCTTATGTTTACCCTTATAGCATTCCTTCCATCTTCTTTATATGCTACTCTCTCTAGATGGCTGTATCTGTGTTCTTATCCTTAGAACTTGCCCTTGACATTCTGAATATCAATTAGCTAAACATTTCAGTGTTGTCACCATTACTAGTACTGTGAGAAGAAAGGACAAGAAAGTTAGCAATCCAGTTTAGCTCTGACATTCATTCTACAAGAAACACCATCACCTGTCCTTTGTTAACCAATTCAAAGGACATGGTCAACTAAGAAGCATTACAATCCTGGAGGAGGATACCAAGTCAAGAAGTTGGCTGCAGGGGCTAGAGAGATGGCTTAGTGGTTAAGAGCACTGGCTGCTCTTCCAAAGGTCCTGTTCATTTCCCAGCAGCCACATGGTGGCTCACAACCATCTGTACTGTGATTGGATGTCCTCTTCTGGTGTGTGTCTGAAGACAGCTACAGTGTACTCACATACATAAAATAAAAATGTAAAGAAGTTGGTTCCAACCTGTAGGCTGTTATTATCTATGCATGCTTCTCATCCCTGTGATCCTTCTCAAAAGAATGAACGCTTTCCAAAATTGTTCATAAAAAGCTCAAGCAAAGGAGAACTTGTGCAGCATTATTTAGTGACTTCAAGAAACTGGTCACATGGCTGCCTGCATAAGATATGCAAGGAAAAAAGAAATGGGCCTGCTTTGAATATATAATTTTTTTTGAAGAATGGCTGGACTGGATCTCAGATCATCTGGTCAGTTGCTATAGTAGCTTGGTTGGCTTTGGGTCCAGAATCACTGCTAAAACACATTCCTTAGCCCAATTTGACAACCTCATCTTTGAAGTCATGTTGTTTTCAAAACTGTCAAACATTGCTCCATAGCATTCTCTTCTAAGAGGGCTACCAGTCCCCTGTTTCTTCTAGTGTACCTCATTAGCCACACCTTGTTACCAAAACATTCCATGCTTCAAAAGCTTAGATGCTACTCAAGCTTGCTCATCACAATTTCACCACAGAATCTATCATGGCAAATCAAACCATTTATTTCAACTCTTCGCTATCTATGGAAGTCCCTCAACAGTCTGTCTCTGCCTATGTTCTATAAGGGCACTTGTACCTTATGTCATTTTTGATCTGATATTTAAGAAAATCATGAGAATATAGAGTTTTCCTGAAAGTGACCCACACCTTTGAAGGAGAATTAGTAGCCAAGAGTATGTGGGTGGAAATGGCAAAGATATGGCTGGTTTTTAGAAATAGTGAAACCATCTGCTATGTCAACAACATTTCTGCCACAGCCAAAACAAGCAAGTGAGAGGAAAGGCCCTGTGGGATGGCAGACATTGAGATGTGAGAAGATGGTCCTCCAGAATGAAGGAGGAGCAGGTTTCAGAAGGGAACTGACAACTGAGAAAGAGCCGAAGATGAAGTATAGGATAGCATCTATGTTTGCTGAGAAAGCAAAGATCCTTTCTCTGCTGATGCTGCTTAACCCTGGGCAAGTTCCAAGGATGCACCTGTCATATACAAAACCCAAGCTACTCATTGGAACTCTGGATCACACTGTTTACTGGAGACACTATGTGAGTACATTTGAGTTTGATTATCTACCTCCCATAGTTGTCCTGGAAAAGAATTTGGAAGTAGTAAAGAATAAGTGTGGTTGGATTAGACCATAGTGAGACTACCCATGGGAGCATGCAGGAATATACATAAAGAAGCATTCTGATGGCATACCAGGGCAGCTGAGACTGTTCTTTCATGGCAATTTCTCCCTTACCTATGTATACTCAGAAAACAAGCCATTACTACCCTTCATTATATCTGTCTATCCCTGAATTGTTACCAATAGCTCATGATTCCCATTAATCTAATGGCCTCATAAAAAATGTCATTATCATTTTAAGGCAGTCAGAAAGCAATTTGCTAGGAAGTTTAACAAAGACATGCACTGGATCGAATATGGCATTAAAACCTGATAAAGCAGTAAAAGATGCTTCAACTATATGTCATCTCAACCTTGTAGAGTCCTGGAGTTAAGACTGTCTGTCTTGCTATTTATGAGTAACTTTTGATGTTATAACAGAATTAGCTTTGGGTTTTTTATAAACCTTCAATAAAATATAAATTCTATAGATATAGTAGACAAAAAATAATATATATATAATAGGTGAGAGATAGATGATATAGAGATAGATAGTCTTTGAGTGTCTATTATTATAAATGATCCTTTTAGACTTGAATGAGACTAATGACCAGTAAATGTTGCTTTGTTTTATTATATCATTATAAGGATATTTTAAAAAGCAAGTCATAGTTTCCATTTTGCTACCCATCTTGGGTAGTCTCTTAAAAAGATAAAAAATTGTATTTTCTATATAAAGACACAATCATCTTCATTAGGCATTACTTGGGTAGGAAAAATCAAACCATCACAATATGGAGTCCCACAACCAGTCCCTTGGATAATCCATAAAGCTGTCTCTATGTCTCTGTACTCCAAAGGTACATCTGAATCTTGTAAGGATGATTTGACATGACAGTTAATAAATGTCCTATTTCCTTCTTAGCTAGACTTGCCACTAACCGAGCATTCTTAGCAACCATTTGAAAGGTGGCTATCCAGCTTTAATGCTAGTTCTCCAAGCTGAGAATATTTATGTACTTACAAAGCAACTCCTCAGTTCATTAAGGCAGGCTATAAATCTTACTCTCACAATGGCGGGTTTTGCCAACCTCGAGTCTCTGCAGTATGCTCAGAGTTAACTAGGCTACATGACAAGTTTAGCCTGCAGGTAGACTGCTACTGAGACACCATGGGCTAGTGGACAGAACATTAAAATAATCTATTCATCCTTCATGCCCTAAGGTCCCAGACAACCTTGAGTAAGTCATTTTGCTTTCCTTTTACAGGGTTTCTCTCCACAAGGATGGGGGGAAAAAATCTTTTTTTTTCATTGCCACGAATTTTTAAAATATTGCTTCAATTTCTTCCTATATCACACATCCATTTTATTGTTTCTTGGTTTAATATGCCATTGGATGGGACCATTCCCATTCCTGGATAAGTATGTAATTATGTCAGGGAGGTAGAGAGAATCTTTGCCTTGAGCTGGAAATTGGATTAGAATCATTAGGCCCCTGGTAGGCTATGATTCTCCTTCATGTCTCCTTCTTCACTGAGAGTTTATCTACCATGAACTATATTTTCTTAATTGTCCTCTTTTTCCCCCATACATGTTCCATATCCTTGTCAAAATTTTTTAAAAGAATGTTTTTTTTAATATTCTAAGTTTCTAAAGAAAGAAAAGCTATGCATTAATGAGTTCTAGTTATCAGAGAGGATTCGTTCATTCAGCAAATATGCAATCAATAAGGACGTTGAAGGTCTGCCATTTGGAAACAGAAGAAAGCTAGAAAAGAATCTAAAAGCAATCAATTTGAATCTCACTTAGTATTTTTCTCTCATCATAGATGTGCTCAGCTGTGAGCAACGGCAGATGAGGGGCAGCCTGGAGCTAGCAGAAGGTTATCCTGAAAAGACAGGAGTTTTAACTGCATCCGATGCCTGTAGAGCCAGCAGCATAGGCTGGGCAAGCAGGATCAGACACTTACACAGTGGCTGTTGGAAGGAGACTCATAGGAAGCAGGAAGTGAGACCCGTGGGTCCTGATCTGTTAGTTAAAGAAATCTTGACAAGAGAGCAGCAAGATATCAGGCTGTTGTGTGAGCTCAGCTTTCAAAGATTCAATATCTAATTCCATCCCAGAACATTCTAGGAAGTCCCTAGTGAGCAGCCACTACCCACTCTCAATAAGGGAGTTTGCCTCATAATGAATTTAGGATTAGACTCAATGTATTTGGACAATGTCTTAGCCTTAGAAAATACTTGGATTGTGGACAGACTGCACAGAAAGAGAAAGACAGCCTTTACATCAAGTAGTTGGCCTGACGCTGTTAGTCACGCCAACTTACACTTCTGCAGGATATAAACCTCCTAGAATCCCAACATCAGAAAGGTCATTCTGAGACTATGACCAAAAAGGGAGGCAAAATAAATCTACTTAATAATTTTGTCTAAGTGAGGATTACTCACACAGAAAACTTTAACCCACTTCCTCTTAGCCAAAGAAAGTGGATGCTGCATCTATAGTGCTCTGCCATCTTGGTAGATAAGATGATAATACAGCACTCACTCTCTGACAGTATCCAGAGTAAAGGTGAGTCTCTGTACACATCTTCTATATCATTCAACAGGATCTTTCTAACACTCTTTTACTAAAACAATCTGAGGTTTCCTTGAGTGTGTAGTCTTTCTTACTGAACCAAATCATAAACCCAAGCTACACAACTGCATGTAGGTAAGTTACTCAAATATGTTCCTATGGCCTCCAGCAGGAAAGCCTTGCCTACAAAGTAAGGGTGGAGATAGAAAGCCTGTTCTAAGGAAGGGGAAAATATTTTGAGAATGGGTGTCTTAGTTAGAGTTTCATTCCTGTGAAGAAACACCATTTCCATGGCAACTCTTATAAAGGAAAACATTTCATTAGGACTAACTTACAGTTTCAGACATTTAGTTCATGCTTAGAGAGACGGGAGTATTCATGCAGATATGGTGCTGGAGAGTGGCTGGGAGTTCTACATCTGGATTGGCAGGCAGCAGAAGGAGACGGTCATACTTCGTCTAGCTTGAACATCTGAGACTTTAAAATCAGCCTCTATAGTGACACACTTCTTCCCATAAGGTCACACCTACTCCAACCACTCCTCCCAACAGTACTACTTGCTATGGGCCAAGTGTTCACACACATGAGTCAATGGAGGCCATTCTTTTTCAAACTACAACAATGGGTATCTCAAAGTCAATGGTATTTTCTAAGTCTAGAATTCAGAAGCAACCAAGGCTTGTCCTCAGGCCTTGGAATCTAACATTATTCTTCACCATGACTTAATTCTACATCCTGTCAGAAGGGAGAAAATAGAGGTGATATCTAGGTTCTGGCTGCAGATGACTCGAAGTTCCAAAAGATGCTTAGGCTTCTAGAGGGGAACTACAGCCTACAGGAGTGAATAGAGCAGCAATTAGGGCTATGCCTTGCTTTATAATACTAAAAGCTCAGGAATATGACAAACTGTGTTCTTTCTTGTCAGAAGTAGCAGATCTGTCAATCCTTCACAGCTTCCACATGAAAGAAATTTAATAATAATAACAGCAACAATAGCAATGACATAATTACAGGGGTCTAGGAAAACCTTCAAAAACTCTAGCTATAAGGTCATGTCTAAAATATACCTTTTAATTAATATATTACCTCTCTCCTTTTCTCTCTTTCCCTTTCATTTACATATATCAATATATCTTGAGACTTTTTTTTTAAGCGTTTATACTTATTCTGAAGTCTAGATGTTTTAACTCAGTTTATTCTAGGTCTAAGCAGTGGTTCTCATCTTGGCCAAAACCAAAATTTCATTGCCATGGTCACACCTCAGACCAAGTAAATGAGAGTCTCAGGAATAAGTCCCAGCAGTTTGTTTTATTGTCTTCATGTGGAGATGGTGCCAATGGCCAGCCAACATTGAAGCCCCTCTGACTTATAGTCTCTTCTTCCCTTTTAATAAGGCTCTCATTCCTTAAAGGGTTGGTCCATTTCAAAATAAAAACCCTCTTTAGGCCTTAGGCACCTGCAGATCAAACCTGGGTGAGGTTATAATCTGAGAGTTCTGGGAAGGGTCAGTCAAATTATCTTTGGCCTTAAAGAGTAGAGAAACCTTGCTGGCCAATTAGGAATAGCATTTAAAAGGAACATTTAGAATGTTTCAGAATGGAATGACAATCAAGCTGTGAGAGTAAGTGGAAGGGAAGGGAATCAGATGGACCCTGCACATAAGCCAGAATGCAGACCCTAACTGCCGGATCAGTGGGAGACTCAAGATCCAAGGTGCGAAGGGAGAGGTCAGAGAAGCCAGGAGAGGACCAAAGACAACTAAATACCTTGCTGCTATTACAACTGTCCATTCTCTATTAGCAAGTGCCTAAGTGGATGAATAAATTTTGCCAATGCAAAAGGCCTTTTATTATTTCTCACAGTCTTTCAAAGGAATTTTCTTTTACACTGTAGTCCTAAGTTCATGTCTTTGTAATTGTGGCTTCATCCTTTGCATTTTCCACTATTGGTTATAATTATAATATATGCAGACATGGTGTTGAGTATCATAAGGAAAAATAATAAAAGAGGAGACTTCCAAGTCCCATAGTTCTGTGAACCAACAAACTTGACCCTGATCCTATTTCACACTATAGTTACCACTGAGCAGTATGGAAACAACCCTCAAGGGACTCTAGAATGGTGACATCTTAGGTCAGGAGGATGACTACAAGAGAGTATTTGGGTACACACAGGATTTTCTTTTATCCTGTCTCTAGTAAATAGCTTCCTAATAATAGGCACAAGGAACAGAATTTCCTCTTCTGCATCAAGCTGTGAGTTACTGATGCATAACCCTATAGTAGACTCCTTTAATTATGGTAGAAATCACAGCCCAAACACTCAACTGGCCTAAACAGAATGCCATTTGTTCACATTTTGTCTAAACTCAGGGCCTCGAATACATTAAGGCTGTGCCACTGAGCTTCTTCCCCAGCGCTGTGGTATTTTCTGTGCCCCTCTCTTGAAGGAAGTCAGACAAACCACTGGCCTGTAATAAAGCAACAGTAACTGCATATTATTCTGCAGGTGACAAGTGGCAGCAAGACTATACCTTAGCAGTTTAAATTCTTAAACTTTGTTGATTCCAGGAAGAATTATGTCATAATTTAACAGAATCTAGGACAATCCATTTTATTTACATTTTAAAATATATAACCAATGTGCTCGATTCAGTGTAGGTTTTATATATCCTCACAGCGGTTTGATATGCTACATTCATTTTCATTGGTCTTGAGGAATTAATAACCTTGAGTCACAAATGATGGCACATGCACACAGTACTATGTCTATGGCCCCTGTGTGGAGGTACAAGAAATGTGTATTGAGGATAACTTGAGTTACTCACAAATTTCAAGGTTTGACTGGGATACGCAATGAAGTCTTACTTTAATAACAACAAGAAATTAATATTTCTTTCTAGTGAACTATCTACTAAATTATGCTTCACAGGTACGTAGTGTCAAAGGAAGGGTGTCCTTTGGCTGGAATCCTAACTTTATCAACTACTTTCCTGGGTTTATTCCAAGTTGTGCTTCCATTACTATCCTGAACCTCTGTACATTGCATCATATATATCCCACTATTTTAACTGGAATTTAGCTATAGGCTATCCAATATCTTATCTTAAGCTGATTTTTTTTCCTTTTGCTACCATGACATTAATAATTTTCACTATTAGTTAATATTTAATACCATTCTGAAGATATAAATATTGGCCTCTAGTGTTAATGACTACGATAAATTATTCAACTTTCCACTGTACAATAAAAAACCATTTTCATGTTGGTGTCAGGTAACAGATTGAGTGACCATAATTTAATCATGTCACTACAGGGATTACAGTCATGCAGCTGTTATTATTCAGGGACTTAATTTGATGGTTGGTATTCTTTATGATAAATGCCCGTACCATGTTGGATTCTACTCTGCTTACGTTAATACCCAAAGGAAATGTAATATTCTATTAAGGTCAATCTTCTGGAAGTAAGCTTTGAGTTTAAACTCTGCTAATGTATTCTATCTCTTGAATCTCTATGCATCTGATTTTTAAGAACACCTGCTTCTATAGGAAATGACTACATGAATTTGAAATAGTAATAATTCACATGCAGGAAACCATCCTGGCACTGAACATATGAAGCTATGGATGAAAGGGCTAGGTAGGACTGTATTAAGTGAGATTGTGGCCAGAAGAGCTAGATCTATATGGAAGGAGAAGGATATTTGAGTGTAAAGGATGGACAAGGAACTCAGTTTCCTATTCAGTCCTGTTGTTGATAAGGTCCATACTGAAGGATCAAAAAGGAATGAGGCTGAGGAATCATGATAGTGCCAATTAGATTTGCAAGACAAGGCCATTAATTGAGGGACTTCCAGCTGGAAACAAGGCATGGAAGGTCAAAAGCAGAAACACAAAAATAAAAAAGCTGTTTAAAATAGGCATCAGAGGTAGACCAGTCAGGCTCCCTCGGAGGCATAAAGGTTAGGATTGCATTCCGTATCCCACAGCAAGAAAGCCACACAAGAGGTTCTAGATGAGCTTGCTAGAGTTGCTCCTATCCAGCACTTTCCTTTCTCTTTGACTTTGTGTAGTAGGACTTTGAGAAAAGCAACCTGAAGAATATTTCCAGATCTCTTTGTCTTTTGGCTGGAGACTATTTTTAAAATGAACATGAGGGATAAGTTAGAAATAGAAGCAAGGGTTACAGAACAGGGTAGACCCAGGGCTTGGTAAATCAAGTCAGCTCTAGAGTGTATCTGCACTCCACCCAACGTGCTCAAATGTTAATTAGACTCCAGTAAAATTAAGGCAGCTTCAAGATAAAAGGACTTAAGATGACAAAGTTCCATTTAAAAGCAATTTGAATACTAGAGCACTCGAAATGTTACTGTGGCTCACCACTGTCAGGTGCATTAGCTCATCCTTTCTGAAGACTTTAGTTATTTAAGATTTAGATTTAGATTTTCTTTCTCTCTAAGAACATAGTCTTTGTGACCCTTTGATGTCTTAGTTCCTAATTCTTCATCTCAGCCAGCTATCTACCTTCACATCGTTGAAAAGACACACAGCCCAACTCAACCCGAGGCCTTTACAGACATTTACTATGGCAGTGAGACCTACTCTCACCACTCCTTGCAAATCATTTCTGGCCTCAAGCACTCACTTGCAATGATGGTACAAGTATAATATCCAACCATTCCCACTCTCTAAGTATCACTGCCCTGGGTCTATCATTACCAATAACAGAATCAGCACTCCAGTCATGCTCTCACCAGCAATAAAGCTTTCTCTCTGGAATCATATAGTCCATTAGCCCAGCCTCCTTTCTCTAGTTATCTCTGAGTCAAGAAATCTGTGATCTCCTTTGAACTACATGCTAATGAACCTTTCAAAAGGAGCATTTGCTGAGTAAATGAATGAACTGGTGGATTTTCTTATCACCTTTCCCCTAAATCTTTTTCTCAAATTCATAAGATTGCGGTTTAGATATTGATCTTTCAAAGGAAAAGTGACTTTCTGGATATGTTGAAACAAGTTACTCTCCATGACAGTTTATACTGATTGTCAATTTGACAAGAGCTAGAATCACTATGGAAGGGGATGAGAAGATGCTGAGTAGGCAAGACTGCCTTCTATGCAAGCATGAAGAACTGTGTGTGGATTCTCAGAACGCATGTAAAACAGTTGAACGTGAACAGAACACTCTTGTAACCCCAGGTCTCTGTGATGGCGCAGGTAAGAGGATTGTTTGGGCTTGCTGGCCAGTCAGGCTAGCTGAAAAGGTCAGCTCTAGGTTGAATGTGATACCCTATGTCAAAGAAATAAGGCAAAGAATGATAAAGCAGAAAACCTGATCTCTGCCTCTGGCCTCTGCATATAGACAAAGATGAAGGGGGCACATATACACAGTGTATGTGTGCATATGCATGCTATAGAATCATCTTGAAGAGAAATCTCTGGGCATATCTGCGTTTTCTTGATTAAGTTAATTGAGGAAGGAAGACCCACCCTAAATGTATTGAACCTCATTCTGCATGCTGGTGTTTAGAGTGCATAAAGTGGAAAAAAGCTAATGGAGCATGAGTTTTTGTCTCCCTGTGCTTCTTGATGTCAGATCACTGAGAGCAGCTTCCTCTAGGTCCTGCTGCCATGCCTTTTTCTGTGATGAACTGTACTCTGGAACTAGGAGCCAAATGAAATTCTTTGTCCCTTAATTTGTTTTCTTTTGTTGTTGTTGCCTTGTTCTATATATGCAACAAGAGCAATAGGAAAAGTAACTTTCTAAAATTACTGTGGGAGACATAGTGCAAGATCTAGAGGCCCATGGCAACCACCCAGTCTGCTTCTCTCTCATGCTCTTCATCATAGTTTTCAGGTAACATGGAAACTTGGTGTGGGAGAGACTATTATATTTTTATATGTTAATCTCCATTCACAACAAAAGTGTGTATGTGATGATGTAACTAATGAAATAGCATGAAAGAACTAAACAACCCACACGGAAACACCTATTCTCTCTCTATTTAAGGTAGAAATGGAAGAGTGTATCTTACCCTGCAAAATCTACTAAATGTGGACATAAAAAATAGACTAGAAAAATGTTAAACCTGCTCAGATTTCTAATGTTACCTACTGTCTTCAAAACTGTTCAACCACCTGTCTTCTAAAGATTTATGTGTGCCTCTTCAAACCCTCTGGCTCCACAAATCCTGAGAAACTGTGACGTTGCTTAGTAACTGTCTGCCTTGACTGTGACTGGTACCCCTTGCCAAGGTCAACAAGCCCTACCTTTTAGTTTCCTATTGATTTGAAGCTATTCCTTCACATATCAATTAAAATTCCCTGTAATTGCTCAAGTTCAGAGATTAGAGACTAGTTCTGGCTATGTTTCAAAACCTTTTTATAACATTATTCTATATCACTTTTCTCCTGACAGAATTCCATGGTAAATTTTGTTTGAGTTCATGTCTCCAAGCTAAACCTCCATGTACACTGCTACACTGACTGATCCTCATTATCGACATAGAAGAAATACCTGGATACATCTGTGAGGCATTTCCCACAGGTTTAGCTGAAGTAAGAGAACCCACCCTAAATGTAGGTGGCACCACTCCATGGGCTGGACTAAATAAAAACAAATCAGCTGAAATAATACGCACATAACCAGCCATCCCACCCTCCTTCCTTTGCTCCTTCCCTATCATGATGGCCTCACCCTCAAACTCTGAGCCAAATAAGATTTTCATCGGTTGCTTTCATTAAGTATCTTGTCCTAAGGCTAAAACAAGGAACTCTGAAAACTGATAACAAGAGTGGGTCTGACCACGTGATTCATCGGTCTTTGGGGTTACTTTGAAGGAGGAATGTGAAAGGGTTCCCTGGGAGGATACAAACAAGTGTTTATACATTCCAGTTGTTCTGACATCAAACCAACTAAATAATTCCACCAGAATCCAATGCAATGGATCCATGAGTTTATTGGAATCACTTATCAAGAGTATGGGGAACAGGTTACTTCTAACACAAGCGACCCACAGACAGAGGCCTTACTAAAAAGCCCAACTCACAAAAGTAGCTTTCCTGAAGCTCTCTGCACAACCAGCAGGCAGCTTGACAAGTGAAAGAGTGTCTCTCAGCTGGGGACCTCTTCCCAGCTGTCAAAACTGTTTGTATAATCTTAGGGAGGGAATTTGTAAATCTTAGGGAGGGAATTTGTTTTCGGATCTTACAGGTTTCATTCAACTCAAGAGTCTTAAAGGTACTCCCTCTAAAATGGAATGCCTCCATTTGGAACTTCCAGTCTTAATAAGTCTCTCTCTGGGAGATAATGCTTAAATTCAGAGAAAATTGCAATACTAAAAGCAATAAGCTATAGGATCCTGAGAATCCTGTAAGCAGAATTGAAGATCCTGTGATTGTTAGCACCGTTAAAGAGAAGCCTCTAGGTCTATACGTAGGCAGTGGGAAAGGTTGCCCCATCAAAGGCTCCAAGTGATGAAAATGAAAACTCCTTTGAAAGAAGGCTACCACAGGGTTTTATTATTATTATTATTATTATATTTATTCCAAAATTACTACCTTGGGAAGTGTCTTGAAGGAACAAAAAGATCGATTCGGCTGTGGCTAATGGAGTCTAGTTCTGTATCAAACTGTCTTTGGAAGTAGGCAAATCATCCAGTTCTGTATCAAACTGTCTTTGGAAGTAGCCAAATCATCAGTGTGATATTGGGTTTGTAGGCATGAAAAGGGAAAGGATGAGGGATGATGAAAGCTTGCTGCATGGTTTCAGAAAGCTATTGAGGCCAGTCAATCTAGGACAGAGTCAGAAGACAACTATGAAGAGTTGTTTTCAAGGCAACCCTGAAACAACTACATGAAGTTGGGAAGGTGAAACTGACTGAAGTTACCATGGAAAAGCACAAGATGCTGTAGATACCAAGACCATGGGACTTCCATCGATGCTGAAAACAGAGATAAACTGATTCGGGACAGAGATTTGTCTGCTTTGTATGTCTGGAAGGGTTGGGCTAACCAAAAATGTTAAAGCTTAGCTTATCCCATCAAGAGATCCAGATGCTAATCATGGAACCTCAGATTTTGTGTTTATTCTGCTGAGCCTCTGTCTTGCACTGGCCAGTCTTTCCTTCCTGTGCCTGCACCCCTCTCTTTTAAAATGGGAATGCTTAGTTCATGCCATTGGATATTAAAAGTATGTAACTTGTATTTTTTTTTTTTATTTTAAGGAAACTCACAGTAAAGAGATTACATTAAGTCTCAGAAAAGACTTTATACTTTTGAACAGTATTTGGATGGTTAAAAACTGTGGGGACTTTTGAAGATGAACTATGTGTATTTTGCATTGTGAAATGAACATGAGACTTTAAGGACCAGTGATGGAAGATGGAATGCAATGATTTGAAAGTGATGTGTTTGAATATTGACAGGGGATGGGCTTGAGAAGGTCAATCTTCATTGTCAACTTGGGAGCAGAAAATTATCTAGAAGACAAACCTCTGGGCACGTGCAAAAGAGCCTTTCCAATAATGTTTAATTGAGATGGGAAGACCCACCCTGAATATAGGCAGCATCATTCCACATGCAAGGTTCCCAGACAAGACAGAGAAAGCAAATGGAGTCCTAGCATTCTTCTCTTTGCTTCCTGGAAAGTTTCAATGTGAATAACTATCTAACCCTCCTGCTGCCATGGTTTCCCTATCATGATGAGAACCCTTAAACTATAAGCACAGATACATCTTTCCTAAAATTACTTTTCTTAAGTATTTACAAGAATTACAAGAAAAATAGCTAATACATGTAATGGGTAATTTTTAGAAATGCCACTATGGTGGGGAGGCTATCTAATTGGCAGGGTGGCTCTGCTTAGCTCCAGCAGCCATGTTCTGCACTAGACGAGGCCAGAAGCCAAGCATGCCACAGCTAGAAGCGGCCAGAGGTCACATGTGCCACAACTAGACCCATGAGACACCACCAGCATAGCAGACCACTCTGCCAATCCACCACGCTGCCCCTACAATGTTTGGCTGAGCCCAAACCATTCCTGCTATGCCTGCAGTACCCGGTGGAATGAGATTCTTAAAGCTTAAAGATTAAACAATAGATATATACATTTGGAAATGTTTGATTAACAAGATGCCCACACAATTAGAATTGTTACCCAATATCAAACCTTTAGATATAAATTGTTACCCAGGGCTGCTTTCAACCTATCCGTCCCCCTCCATGGTTGCTACCTCTTCTTTTCTCCTCCCCTTCCTCTTTTCTTCTCCCAGCTCCACCTCCTTTTCTACTGCCCAGTCATGAGCTCCACTGAGAATATATTGTAGCAGAATATCCTGCTACAAATACAAACACACTTAATTTTACAGCTGTGATTCCTAATATCTCCTACTTTTTCCTATTTTATAACAATTACTGTTGCTTACTAGAGTCAACCATTAAGTAATTGTTCTTCCACCTAAATAATGAGACCCCCAAAATATGTGTCTGATCTTAATCATATTTATATTGCAGAATCATGCCAGGGAGAAAACACATAGACTTGGATTAAAGAAAATAAATATTTGAGTGAAAATAAAATGTTATTGAAGCTATTAAGTTTGTATGAATATTTATGTGGAAAATGGCTATTGAGTTCTTCCTCCAAGAAAGTGAATAGGGACTGGGCTCATGCTTATGACCTCAGAACTTGAGAGGCTGAAGTGGGAAGGGGTCCACAAGTGCCAGGCCAGGATGAGCTTCAGGGTGATTTATTTACTCTCAAACACTAAAAGAGAACAAAACAAAACCAATAAAATAAATACAACAAAGTTTTGTTGGAGGAATTATAAACCCGCCACCAAAATGTAATGTTATCTGGAGAGAATCTCATCCAACAATTTCTTCCTATAAAATCATGACTTGGGCCTTCTTGTAGATTGTTTTTCACTCACAGCCACAACCTGGGAGAAGAACCTATGGTAAATTATAGGTAAGAGGGTGCATGAAAATACCCTTTTTTACCTGCAATAATAATAATAACAGAAAAGAAGTTAGTGTTATCCAATCTATCTTCACCTATGATTGTAAATTCATTGAGAGTATTAATGATTTATTTATTATTAATTGCTAAGATATCTTGACCAAAATAATTATTTTGAAGATGTTACAAAAAAATTATCTCATGGATAATGAATTTGTAGGTACTTTTTAAAAAACATGTATTTGCATGTTCTAATATAAAGTCTTTGTAAAAGCAAATCTTTAAAGAGTGCAAAATCAGTTGGGAGAGCAGTTGCATTCTATAGAAGTTGGAGAGAGAAACATAGAAAAATATTGTGATACATTAAAATCAACACCTTTCAAAATATACTCATTATACTGATCTTCTCACAGTTTCCAAAGAAAATTTAAATTGTAATATTTTAGAGTTTTAAATGAATGTAAGTTATTTTAAAAAAATTTACATATTCAATTGACATGTATTAATTTGAAGCTAAGAAATCTTTATTCTGTTTTAGGAGATCATTGTGTTTTAGAAGTGTAACACATGGGAAGGAAAGGATATGATTATTTGATTAAACAGGATAGATAGTATATAAGAAATACTTACAGAGAATATCTAAATAAATATATTCTCCTGTAAGCCATAGTGAGATATCCTAGCATATCATATTCTGAGGAAGAATCTTAATATATTTAACACAAAAATAATGATGCCCAATCCCACAGAAATTAACTTTATATAGACACAGCACCTAATGGAATTGTTCATATTATAGAAAAGGGTCATTTTAGGCCAGAAAGTCTTTATTTCACAAAATAAGATTTTGCAGATAGTGGTCATGAGGCCTTAGGAACATAGTCCACAGAGAAAACTATTCTTCAGACTTAAGAGGTTGGGGTAAAATGCATCTATTCTATAAGATGTACCTAAGTCCATGTATATTTTGGCTAACTTGTGAGAGGTTCGTGCATTTTTTTATTTTTCTTTTTTTACATGTATTTGTGTATGTGTATTGTGCATATGTGCTATGTATGTTGTATATGTGCATGTTTACAAATGCATGAGCACACATGTATGTCCATACATGTTGTTCTAGTTTGCTTTCTGTTGCTGTGATAATCACTGCAACCAAAAACAACTTAGCAGAGAAAGGTTTATTTCTAGAATACACTTCCAGATCACAATTCATTGTTGAGGGGAGTCAAAGCAGGAACCAAAACAGAAACCATGGAAGAACACTGACTTTCTCACTAGCTTGTACTCTGTTATAATTCCTATACAACCCAGGCTTACCTGCTAGGGATTGTACCACCCACAGTGGGCTAGACCTTCCTACAATCAGCATCAATGGAGACAATCTCTCTCAGACATGATCATAGGCAAATCTGATTGGGGAAAATCTTTGATTAGGGATCCATCTTCCCAGGTGACTCTAGCTTATGTTACATTGACAATAAAAATTAGGCACACATTAAGGACAGAAGTTTATATCAACAAGTCTTCTTATCATTCTCCACATTATTAATTGACAAAGGGTTTCTCAGTTGAACTCAGAGCTGGCCTATAAGGCTAATAAGCTTGTTCTGAGGATTACTAAGATTTTAGTCTTTCAATCTTCTTTTTATAGTCTACAATCACACCATTATTGAAGCAGAGAGGTCCCTTCCAGGATCTAGCACTTACTTGCTGGAGGACAGGAAAGCTAGCATTACTTATAAAGTCCGAAGACCTGAAAACAAGGGAAGTTAGCAAAGCAATTCCAAATGAGCAGACTCTATATGACTGTCCCTGCGTTGCCCACCCACACTGAGTGAAAGTAGATCTGCTTTACTGGTTTTGTCTATTTAAATGCTAATATCTTCTGGAAATCCTCTCACAGACATAACCAGAAACAAGCTATCTGTGTTTCTTTTAACCCAGGCAAGTAGATACTAAAAATTAACCATCACGGTCTGATGAGCACAGCCAGGAATAAGAGCTCAAATGTAGGGCCAAATCTAGGTACTAGGAATGCGGCGGTCATGTGTTATTTGGGGCACATGAAGAGACACTGCTCAAAACAGAGCAAAATAAGAAACATAATAACAACAAAAGCCTAGCCTGCCAAGCAAAACATTGTGGGGCAGAGGGTGCTCCACCTCTATATTTGTTCTCCTCCCTCACATATTTTTTCAGAATAAATCATGAAGATACTGGAAACTTAGTAAGATCTTTATTTTATCCTTTGATATAGCTGTGGTCAGCTTCCCTGAATGGCTATCTTTGCTTAACTATTTCCTTAGTGTTGAATCTAGCAGTCATTTTGTTAGACACCTCCCCTCTCACAGTGGGAGTTAATATTGATCGTCATGTTGACAGTAGCTGGAGTCACATAGGAGACTAACTTATGAGGATGACTGAATCAATGTATAGACTAGATTAAACTTGATGGGAAGATATGTCCTAAATGTTGACAGCGCTATTCCAAAGGCTCGGGCTCCAGGGCTGAATCAAAGAAGAAAGTGATCTGAGCACCTGCTTTCAATGTTCAACTCTCTCTGCTTCCTGACTGTGTGTGCCATGTGCATGTGACCAGTTGCCCAATGCTCCTCTCTCATAGACTCCCCACCTGGGTGAACTGTACCCTTAAACTGTGAGCCACAAGAATCCTTTTCCTTCCCTAAGTCACTTTCCTCAGGTTATTTAATCACAGCACAAAAAGTCCCTAACACACTCTCAGTACATTCCTTTTTCTCTTCTGGTAAAATTTCCTGAAGCTAGAGAATTCAGAAAATGAGGCTTGTGGGGCAGCTTAATGACAGCCTGAGGAGCAGCCCACTGATGCTTTGTCCTGTTCCATCTGCCTCCTGTGTTAAGGAAGTAAATTTTAGTGTTTAGCCCCTCAAAAATGGAGCTGGAAATGGAGTTAAGGAAAAAAGTGGGGATTGTTTGTCTTTCACCCTTCACATTCCCGACTAATGTACCTTTCAAAACGGAAAGTGTAGGGGAACATTAGTTCTATGTTTATTGTTAGTAAACAGCTCTAATTTAGAACAATGGTTGCATTCATATTCCAACTTTAGAGCCAATTAAGAACATTATATTTGATACTTATGGACTATACTGTATTACTACAATGTATTATTGTCTTATTTGATTCTCATAATAGCCTACTGTAGAAATGAAGACAAATATTTTTACTTCTACTTTTAATTCAGCAGTTTAACTTCTCAAGTTTTTAATAGGATAAAATTAGAAACTAGAGCTAAGGTCCTTGAAATATTTATTCAAGAATCGTTATTATTTGGAAAAATAGCCAACGAATCCTTGTTTATTGTCTCAAGAGAAGATAATAGCCAGCTTATTAAGCTATGAACACAATGCATTTTATAAATATACATTTGTCTATTTAAAATTTAACACCTTTAACTAAATAAAGCATTAGAGATTTATCTTTCCAACATGAGATAGCATCAACAATCAAGCCATGCAGATGGCAAGCATCCTTTTTGGAGGATTATATAAGGCTTTATGAAAATACCATCAGATGTAATTATAGACATCATTTAAAATATATAAGGGATTTTAGGAAAGAAGTTCTAAGAAATCCATTGCATCAAGGCCTGCTGTTTGTGCTATAGAATTAAAACTTGAAGAAGGAAGTTCAGAAAGAAAGTGTGTGTGCATGGCCAAGGGGACAGTAAAGAAAACAAAAGGTTATATACTCTTTAGTCCTTTTCTAACCTCCTCTAGTTAAAGAGAATCTAGCCTTGAACTCAATAAGGTCTGAAAGGGATGTAGTTGAAAAGTTTATCAGTTAAACCTGCAATAGATACGAGAAAACCCAATATGACAGTTTAAGGAATTTTATCTTTATCAAATGAAAAAATCTGGAAGATGTTCTAGATCTGGGGTAGCTATTACACGGTGTTATAAGGAATTAGGCTTTTTCTGTTAGCAACTCTGCCACAGTTAATAAGCAAGGATTATTCTCAAGGCCACAGAGTGACTGTTCATCAGTCTACACTCTGCCACATGGCTACTTTGAGCACCAAGGGAACTGGTGATTCAAATACTGGCCTTTGAGGCATCTGTAGGACAGAAAAGTAGGGCAGAAGTTGCTGTAGAATGAACCCCAGCGTGCCTGCTACATTGTGTTAGACTCAAGTCTTTCTAGAAAAAAAATTAATCTGAAACAAATCCTGAGAAATGGGCCTAGAAATGGTGAGACAATAGGACATGGAAGCCAACCATGAAAATTGTGTAGGCTGGATGTTGTTGTTTTTCTCCTTGACAATGTAAAATGCTATCGAATAAAATGGACCCAGGTAACATTCAAAGTCAGAGAATTGACAAATACCCCTAAGTACACAGTAAGTGCTTGAGACATGTGTATTGGGTAACAGTATGGTCACTGCTCCTTCTTCTGTGAAAGTCAATGTATATTTAAGCCAAGCCTTTTATTGTGCAGAGTTGCACATGTTTGAGTCTACTAGTTCAGCTGATAGACTGAAGAGGTAAAAGTTTGATAGTGTAGCACCACCCCCAACCATGATGATCACTAGAGTTAAGCCTGACACCTGTTTTTACTGGAGACATTACCTTTACCATCTGACAGATAAGGAGAAGCATATTATCTGTTTTACTTCTTGACAGAACATTTCTAGAAGGTGCCTGGCCACAAGCCCTTCATTATCTGCATCGCAGTTTACATTTAATCGCTTGTGGAATAAAGGAGACTGTCATTTCATAGTATATCAAGTTTAAAGTTGAGGCTTCTGTGATGAGCTGAGCAAAAGTAGTTGTTTCTGTGACAGACACCTCACCTGAATGACCACACTTAAGCTGCTGAAAATGAAGGTAGGCAACATATTGTATGAGAAAGATATGCACTCTTTTCTTTTTTACAGAAAGCAAACATTATAGTTCCGATTTGAACAGTAATCTGGACATGATGAAAGACTTCCTTTCTAAAATAAATGAATAAGTAAATAAATAAAACTTAAAGGATATCATCCGACTTAGTTCTCAAAATAAAAAACTCAGCAGTGACTATATAATGTTTTTCATTTTCAGGGAATCATTGTTCCTTACAAAAAGATTTTTTAAATATTATACAGGAATACATAATGATTTGATTTAATTAATTTGCACTTTGGGGATCTCAACTTTGCAGCTTAAAATTTCATAGGCACAGAGGAAAAGAAATGTAATGTCCTTAGGACAATTCTGTCCATGAGGAAGGGTCCCCATCACCACCATCCCACCTGGAAGTCTTCCAGGCAGTGTGGTAAGGGACAAGCAATTGATAGAAGGATAGGATCAGACATTAACTAGAGCATGTCTCTGGGTAACAAGGGCAAGCCCTGTGACAGTAAGATCCAGCCTGAACCTTAATCATCCAGCCAAGTGCTGAATACTAATGGCAGTGTCTTTGAAGGTTTGGCATTATTATGAGAAATAATAATATGAGCAATGGTTACTCTGCAGAAAAGCTGGCATATCACGAGAAAAGTCTTCCCTCCAGGGTGTTTTTAGCTAGCTGGAAAACCGTCACATCAGCTTGCTCTCCTTTTCCACAGAGGTTCTCTCAGGGAAAACTCCATCTCTAAATGGCAGCTGTGATTTCTGCCACCTTCCTACTGGGAATTCTCAATATTCTTGTTTGCATTTTGCAAGTGTTTTCAGCTTCCATGGGGGAAAAGTGTTGTGAAATTACTATTATTATCTAACTCCTGTTTTCACCAGTATGAATTTCTCTGCAAGTGTTATTCATAGTTTCTGTAAAAGCCAAACACAGAATGTTACCTTGGAGTGTTAATAAACCCTTAAAAAAAAAAAATCACCCAGAATTGCTTTTGCAGTGAAGCCAAGGCAAAACAAAAGACCATCTAGAAGGAGAATTAGAATGAATATACTTGTCAATTTTGAAACCCTTTAAATGTCTCCCAAGATATCCTTGAGAAATAAATTATTAACTTAATTCATTTCTTAAAGCATAAGTGTTCATCCAAAGCTGGCCCAACTCTATTGTACCTTCTCATGCAATAAACATGAGAAAAGGCAGCACTGGTCTCCAAAGAGAACCCAGATGTTAATACCAATGTGTATCGTCAGCTGCAATCCACTTCCCCTTCGCTTGCCCACACATGTGGATGTGATTCATTACAATACTTATAATTTACCATCATTAATATGTTCTTTTAAATGTTCTTTCCTCTTGAGTTCAGCCCACTAACCAGCTCATACTCAAATCTGTATCACAGGACCTAACAGCATTCCTAGAAAAAAATAAACATAACCCATGCTCAATGATTCATTGAATCAAGTCTACCCAAAGCTAGGTATGATTATCTTACATAGGTCAGGTCTAAATTACATCTAAAGCCACATTCCTAAAACACAAAATGCAAGAATCAATGTTAAGGTAAAAAGGAATGTCAGGTAGAAAGCAGGGTGCGAAGACAGTCTCTTGATGACAAAGGAACCCTGAGACCTGCTTCAGGTTCCAAAGTGTCTTTGTCTTCTTATCCCACAGAAGCACATTCCTTCCCGTGTCTCAGGTATTTGGAAACAATTACTGGATTAAGAATTTGTTATGGCTGATTCATCATCTACCAATGCCTAGCACAGTATGTGACTCGAGGCAGATGTTCAGTACACACTGAAATATGACTCTTTGTAATAACTTGTGAGTCCTGGCACTTTGTAAAGATAATAAAGCTCTTATGGTTGAAATGGGTGGGATTTCTGCATTTTATTGTAAAAGAATAACTTTCTCCTCTGTTTCTCCTTTAGTAAACACCACAAATTCATTCCCATTTCTAGTTAGTTCTCATCTCCCACAAGGTTTTCCAAAACCACTTTTTAAACGAGTGCCTTCGCCTCTCCCTTTCCTTCTCTCCACTGAGTTTATTTGAATTACTCATCTAATAACCCTTCTTTTCTTCTAGAGGGCAAATATGCTGTATTGAAAAGCAATCCTTTTCCTGTTTCACCATTGCATTCAATACCCACATTATCTAAACCTGACTACCCACAGGCAACACAGAAGTTGTTAAGTCAGGCCAGAAAAATCAAATCAAAATCTCCACAACAGGAGTTCTAAGCATCACCCTCTCATTGTTTAAAGATTTAATAATTATAATTTATTTTGTAGAAAATTCTAATTTATAATTTATAGAGAAGTTAGAGAATCACTTAACCTACACATGTTAGCGAGTGAGTGAATAAGGAAGTGTAGTTCTCTAGAACTCACTATTCATTGCTGAGAACCTAATTTTGATATGAGAGTTGTGCCTCTACTCAGTTCAGGTTTAACTCGAATGATGAGTTTGAAGCATCATTCCTTAACCACCACTAGTAAAGCTTCTTATAATAGGTCAGAACCAAATTGTTAGCCTAGTGGGTTCATGGCATTATGGAACCAGAGTAAGTAAAAGGAACTACAGGCATATCCAAAGATAAGTAAACCTGTGTGTGACAAATGGATGCCATGATAAGCACTTGCCATGTACTGCCTTTGAAAAATGGGAGATGCCAGCTACTGAGACAAGACATGCATACAAGACACAGGATCATGGTAGCATGAAATCTTTTGAAAATTTCCTTGAAACCAATTATTTTCCTCTGTCTTCTCTCAATCAATAATTTCCCTCTGCAGCCTTCAGATTCATGATGATTATATCTTGCCTTTCCATGAGCTTCTTGGTCAGATGGATTTATGCCTGTATTTTCTACATCATTCCATTGCTCACTCTGCTTCAGCGGTAACAGAGAAAGCATCGAAAATGATGTCAGCTCTGGTGATGTAAAAGATAGATGCACTCTGAAGTACTCCACATTCTCCCTTAGTCTTCCTTTCAGCCAGATAACAACCAAAGCAGAAGGTTGCTTAGCAACCTGGAAGGCAATAACTATTTTCTTTACAATATCTTTCCCCTCAGTCCATATTACCAGTGCTGGGTACCAGGCCATATGGGTTTCTTAAAGATGTATTTCATTTGTCACTAGCAGGGATTATAGAGGGTTGTGCACTTCTTGTAGGTTCCAGTAGAGTCCAGAAAGGGGTGTTGGATTCTGTGGTTTGAATTACAGGATTGTGACTAGCATGACATGGGTGCAGGCATCCAAACTCAGGTCCTGTGGAAGAGTAGTACATGTTTTTAACCACTGAGCTCACTCTTCAGAAATCTGAACTTCAATTTTTTTTTAAGATTATAATATAGTTATATAATTTCTCTCCTCCCTTTCTTTCCTTCAAATCCTCCTAGCACCCATTTGCCCTCATTCAAACTCATAGGCTCTTTTCCTTTGTTGCATACACACACACACACACACATATCACACACACACAACACACACACATCACTCCTAAAATATATAAATATATAAATGTAACCTGCTCGCTGACAATGTTACTTGTGCATATGTTTTAGGGCTGACCATTTAGTATTAGATAACCAGTAGGTGTGCTCTTCCTTGGGGAAAACTAATTCTCTGACTTTCACAATCTTCCTGTGTCCTCTTCTGCAGTGACCCAAAGCCTTTAGTTCAGAAGCTGAATTATAGATGTCTCAGTGGAGAGTGTGCTCCACAACTCTGCATTTTGATTGGTGGTGGTTTTCTGTAACGGTCTCTGTCTGTTACAAGGAGAAGTTTCTCTGATGGAGGAAAGAACTACACATATGTGGATATAAGAGCACATGTTTAAATATAATTAAAGACTATGCTGGTTCAGTAGGTAGCAATTGTAGGCTCTCCTCCAAGATCGATATGGATTTGACAAGGATTATTTTATTCAATTGTCAAGTCCATGAAATGCTCCAAGAAATGAAGTAAGTAAAATACAGAGTAAAATGAGTATTTCGTCAGATTGGATACAAGTGTGAATCACACTTTGGTTAACCCAAAACAATTACATTAAACAATTTATTCCTATAAGGAGAATGATTGGATTGTAGACCATATTCATGTTTCAGCAAGTTGTTTTGCACTGTGTTTGCCAAAAGGGTAACCATGTAGTGAAGCACTTCTTTTTCCTAAATTATATAATCACTTACACATACTGTGGAGAGGAAATTTTGTACTTTATCATAATTTCTTCCTTCACTCAGATGAGTATCTACCACATCATTCTTCTGCCCTGTGAATCCATAATGTGCCATTTCCCACAGGATAACTGACTACAGTGAAATAATGATAGTTAATCTTCTATTTCTATAGATGACGCATGATATCTTAGTTATAGTTTTATTGCTGTGAAGAGACATCATGACCATGACAACGTTTATAAGGGCAAACATTTCACTGGAGCTGGCTACAGTTTTAGAGGTTCAATCCATTTACCATCATGGCAGGAGCATGGCAGCATTCTACATCTTGGTCCAAAGGCAGAAACAGAAGATTCACTTCCTCAGACAGCAGAAGGAGACTCTTCCTTCCACACTGGGGTGGGCTGAGCTTGAGCATAGGACCTCAAAGCCCCCCCCCACAATGATATACTTCCTCCAACAAGGCCACACCTCCTAACAGTAACACTTCCCATGGGCCAAGCATATTCAATCTGCTATAAATGGTGATCAAAGCAACCAAGTGGATCTGACTTGTAGATAGGATGTTGGAACCTTCTACCCAGGCTATGCCAAATGAGTCAGTTGAGATCAGTGCAACAGTAATTGTTTCATAAAACTTGAATAAAAATGCCATTAACTAGATGGTTTAGCAGAGGTTCTTAACCTGAGGCTCATGACCCCAAGAAGTCACATATCCTATATTCTGCATATCATATACTTACATTATAATTCATAACACTAGCAAAGTTACAGTTATAAATAGTGAAATAATTTTATGGTTGGGGGGGTCACCACAAAATATATTAAAGGGTCTTGCATTAAGAAAGTTGAGAACCACTGTTTTAGGATAATATAAATTTAACCTGTCAAAGATTTAGAGGGTGAAGTTGAAAGTCAAGGTATTGGCAGGACTCCAGGACTCTAGTGGCTTCTGGCAGTCCTGGTGTTCTTTGGATTATCACATTATCATTCCAGTCTCTCCATGATCACATGATGTCTTCTTTGGGGCTGTTTTGTCTGCTTCATATTATTTACATGATGGACCACCATGCCTCTCTACGGCTTTGTCTTGATTATTGCATCTATGAAGATCCTATTCTAAAATAAGCTCATTTTTTAAAGAGTAAAGATCGTTTTTACAGATCACTTGCACATAAGAAGAACCATTATTCTTTTGTTTCCACCATCTTTGGGGTTATATTGCCATGTTTTCTACCCCAATATCCATCCCCCACCCCAGAGAAAATGAAGAACAAGGTGTATGTAAAGAAGAGGATTTAGCTTCAAATTATTCTTTTATAATATTATGTTGTCAAAGAAAGCTTCTTATTCTGTTTTCCTACTTAAAAGGGGCAGCTATTTTGTGTATTTCATATTTGAGTGACAGTGGCAAACCATGTTCTCTTGTGCTATTTATATTACAAAAAGGCAGAGTGTCAAAAACAATGGGAATGGATTAGTTACTTCTTGTGACTGTGATAGCAATACCATGACCAAGGCAGCTTAAAAGAAAGTTTCTTTGTGCTTCAGTTCTAGGAGCTGAGTTCATAATGGCAGAGAAGGCACAGCAAGTAGGAAACTGAGAGATTATAATCTCAAGAACAAACATGAAGCAGCAGCAGAGAGTGAACTAGAAGTTCAGTGAGGCTGTAAGCTATTAAAACCCACTCACAGTGATAGACTTCCACCAGCAAGGTCTAGTTCTTGATGGTTCCACAACCTCCCTAAATAAAAGACATTTCTCATTCAACCCACCACAGAGAATGAGGTTAGGCTCCATGCTGGCATTGCTATTGCTAATGTAGGTATACTAGCAAGATATCTGGTATGAAGGAGGGAATATTATCATTCTCACTGTTAAGTCATCTTTGCAAATTGAGTCTTTCCCCCTCATAACCTTTCCTTGTTCCTATGTAAATAATAGTGCTGTCGTGGTAACTGACATACCAGGAGACTCCACACAGGTCTTCTTCTTTCCTTATTTCCTTGTACTATTTTTCCTCACTCACATTTACTCAGCAGACAAAAGATTCTGCCCTACCTAGTCACCTATCAACAGAAGTAAGAGACAGAGGACTATTTAACAAATGAAACCATATGGCAAGTACAGCAAATTCCAAACTATGGCTATAGCTACAGTACTGATGATTCTATTTCTTCAAGAAAATAAAAGAGAAGGGTGTCCTGGAACTTAAAGAAATATTAGCCTCATAGATTTCAATTCAACTGAACTGAATAGTAATTTTAAAACTCTGTAAAAAGTTGAGGAGACATGAACACTGGCAAGATATCTGATATGAAGGGAGAAATATCACCATTCTTTTGGTGACAGTTCTCTGATATTATTCCATTTTAAAGTCTTACATGGAGATACAATGAGATGACATAATGTCTAAGAATTACTCCCAAATATTCTACAAGTGGGAATGGATAAAGATATTAAAGCAAGTGGAGCCATGGTTATATATTTATGAATGCTGAAGTTGGCTAAGGAGCATCTGAGTTTATTTGTTGAACTTTTCCCTTCTATTCTTTCTCTTCAACATATATACAATAAAGTTCTCATTGAAAATTATTAAATTTTGATACAGCTATCCTCTACTATCATGACATAAACTGAAAACTAAAATTCCATTTAGAATAATCTTCTAGGGTTCTATCAGAAACAATTATCAAAGCAACAAATTATATTAACATATGACAGTCTCTCAAATAGATTTTGAATTATATACTACAGTCCTCTGTTTCAATTGTGTTTAAATAAATTCCCCTTTACTATTTTTCATTCTATGAATATTTTCCATAATTTACTGTGTCCAAGGACACTTCTAAGTCCCAAGGAGACAATAATGAACCATGTAGCCCTTGTCCTGAGCAAGCTTACAAATTTATAGGGTAACGATATGAAACAAATAGATGATAATTGTATTTGTGATAAGTGTTGTGAAGTGACAAGCACCAGATGGAATGACAATGTACCACAAGACCATCTGATTTCCTCTCAACACCAGTGATGGGCACCCAGGAGTTCTCAGAGCAAGGAATCCCTGAGTCTTACTTCGATAAGAATGGTAAACCATGACACAGTTTTGAGTACATATTGCATCATGATGCAATCTTCACACACATAATTGAGCAATGGGAATCAGAGACTAAGTTCATGGCCTCACTTGGTGTAGACAGCCTGGACTCAAGTTTGAGTCTTGCTCCTTACTTGCTTTGGTACCCTCAATGTCCACATCTGCAAGACAGCAAGACCAGCTTATTCTCTGGCCATTACTTAGGAATAAATCCTCAGCAAATGCTTTGAAAACATTGTCTATTTTTTAACTCAAGAAAATATAAGAACTTGAACCACCACAGAAATTCCAAGAGCTTGATTAATGATGAAAGGAAAACTACATTTCCTTTCCATTAACTACACTTCTTTTGAAAATCAATTGTTGACTTCTGGAAGTCCATAAAACTATGACTAATCTTTCAAAATAAAAATAACGAAATTTTAAACAGATGATAAATGAGAAACATTGCCAGGTTGAAAGGCTAATAACACTTCTGAAGAACCTCCCTTCTGTTCACAAGCTCTGTTACATTGCTTACTAACAAGAGCATCAATGCATCTGAAGCACATTACATCAAAGTGTCTGTCCCTGGCATCATCTTCCAACTTTACAGGCAGCTTCTACCTTGTCAAAAGACATGGCAGCTGACATGGTAGGCTATGTTACAGGTTAACCTGAGCAATGTGGTTGCTTCTGAAGTATCTCACCTTGTATAATATAGACATTTTCAGATTTTTATAAACACCCTAATTTTTATTGATTAACACTATAAAAAGGGTGGTGAAGCTTCTGGGTCTTTCCTCAATAATTTTAACCTCTGTGAACTTAGGATAAGATAAAGAAGGACCATATAGAAAACTACCTCTGTGTCCTACATTTTATATTAATATGATAGGTGCATTATTATTAACTATAGTTGCTATTCCCTGTGTTATACCTATACCTCTTTCTGTTTCAGATTCCCTTCTATGTCCAAACAATGAATTTATTCTTCAGATTGCTTTGGACTTCTATGAGATATGATAGTTTCTCAAACTTTTCCTTGGTTTTGATGGCCTTAACAATTTGGAATGCAGGTAAAGTATTTGATAGGATGTTCATCTTTTGGAATGCAATGTTTTCCTTATAAATATACTGGCAGTGTGAGCTCTAGAGAGGTAGATCATGGAGATAAAATGTCAATACTATCGGACCCAAGGTACATACTCTGCACACAATTTATGGCTGTGGATATGCTCTCCATCACCTGGCTTAGTTATTATGTCAGGCTTTCGTAGTGGAAAGCTAACTTTTTCTTCAGCCTTGTCTACTTTAGAAAGAAACCAGTATGTGCAAATCATATTTAAGGAGTATTGATGTTCTAGTTCCTTAATAGTACAGTATTTCAATATCTACATAAATAATCTGAAACTTTTCTTCATAGAATTGGTGCTTCTTTGCTATGATTTAGTAATTTATTCAATGACTCATTTATACATGCATAGCTCCACTGATGTTTATTTTATACTTTGGTATATAATTCAACACTTGATTTTACAGTTGTTCCAATTGTTCTAGTTTTTGCTATTTAGACTTCTTTGAGTTGGCCTATCTTCCATGTGTATTGGTATAGTCCATCAATGTAGGATTTGTTTTGTCTGCTTGATTGATCCTTTCTCATTTTCCAGCATGAGAAGATGCTTAGCTCCATGTTTTGTATTTCTCGCTCATACAGAAGGATCCATTTCTTTCAGAGCCCTGGTTCCTGTCATTGATGAGTAATTTGAGGAACTAAAATTTGTGTAGTTGGAAGCCTATTGATACTAGAGGGTTATTTCAATTAGAGCCATCATCCATAATAAATTCTTCTTTGTCTTACACCCAGTCAGATTACGTATTTGGTTACTGTGCTGGCCATTGAAGATGCTGAATTTTCCTTGCTCAAGATCTAGATTACTCCTACACATCTTTCCAACTAGAACAGCTTTATTGGAATCCAATCTGTCATAGAAGTATATCTACTCACATTAGTACATTGAAATACAAGAAATTATGGTGGAAACTGTGGCCTCGATCTTTGAATGAGCTCTCTCCATTAATACATACCTCCCTGGTTCATTTCTTGTTATAATTTGAACATTATGGTTGTTTGTTTTGTTTTAAATGTCAGCTTGCCACAACTCAGTATCACCTGAGAACAAACAGGACATCTATCAGGGAATTGTTGGGCCATGGCATATCTGTGGGGGATAGTCTTGATGTAGGAATTGATGAAGGAAGACCCAGTTCACTATGGGTAGCATTGTGAATAGGCTGGGCCCTGAATTTTGTAAGCATGAGAGTGTAAGGTGTAGGTGAAGCAGCAAGCAGATGGCATGGGTGCCTTCATTTCTCTCTGATTTTGATGCTTGGTGTGACAAAATGTTTACACTCCTGCCTATGCTGTCCTTCAGTGATGGACTGCAACCTGGGAATGTAAGCACAATAAAACCTTTTTTCCTGCAAAGATGCTCTGGCTAGGGCATTTTATCATAGCTACAGAACTTAAGTAAGCGTGTGTGTGTGTGTGTGTGTGTGTGTGTGTGTGTCTGTGTGTGTGTTATAACTGCCTCTTTTCTACAGAAGTCACCAATATAACATTTCCCAACCTTGTCACTACCCTTTGGGCTATGTTGTTCTTTCTTGTGAAGGATTTGTGCTACATAAGATATGCATCTATTATGACATTTAACCAGTGGATACCAATAACCTCCAGACCTTCTTCTAGTTCTTATAAGTAGTGATATCTCCAGATATTCTCAAATGTTCTCTGGAGGCAAAGTCACCTTGAATTGAGATTCACTGTCCTAGTACAGAAGGTTGAAATTTTAGAACCTGCTTCCAGATCCTCTGTGGGTCACATACTTCTCAAAATGGATATGCTCTAAGAACACAGACTATATGGTATTGAGGGTTATATGAAATTAGCCTCACTGCCTGCCTTTAACTTTAGGGTTCAGCTTTCATATATTACTTTAGCTCATTTCCTTCATCCTAGTACATATCATACAGAACCTTTTCCTGCAAACTCTTTGCATTGTTCTCTATCTCATCTCTTCATCTAACTGTAAACTCTTCACAATCATGTGAGCTCACAACTGTTGCTGAAGACACTTAGACATGGCTGTAACATATAATAGTTGATTCCACGATGCTTTTTAAGTTCTCTATTTTAAAGAAGTCTCAATGCGTAATTTAAGAAACAAAATCAATGGTCATTGAGAACAAAGGACAAGTCAAGTTGAAATTCTCTTAGTCAAGTTAACAATATCAACTTGAATGATGTCAGAAGCTTTTATAGTTCTGGGTCTTTGTTCAGAAGTTCTTTTTTTTTTTTTTTTTTTTTTTTTTAATTGAAAAATTTTTTATTTTTTACATTTCAGATGTTCTCTCCTTACCCCATTTCCCCCCCTCCCTCCCAGGAACTCACTATCCCTTCCCCCCTCTTCCCGCCTCCATGTTGGTGTACCCCCACCCACCCTCCCCTGTACCTCACCTCCCCACCCTCGAGTATCCCCCCCCCCACGACGTCCAGCCTTCATGGGTCAAAGGATCTCTTCTCCCACTTATATATAGCTCCCTTGCCTATATAGCTGGAGCCTTGAGTCCCTCCCTAAGCACTCCCAGGCTGGTGGCTTAGACCCTGGGGGCTGTGGTTGGTTGGGATTGTTGCTTTCCTCATGGTGTCGAGAATCCTCTCAACTCCTTCAGCCTTCACTCTATCTTCTCCATTGGGAACTCCATGCTCAGTTTAATGGTTAGCTGTGAGCATCTGCCTCTGAGTATGTCAGACTCTTGCAGACCTCTAAGGAGACAGCTATGTCAGGCTCCTGTCAGCGTGTACATCCTGCCATCCACATCAACCTCTACCTTTGGTGACTGCACATAGGATGGATATCTAGGTGGAATAGTCTGTAGACGGTCCCTCCTTCAGTTTCTGTCCTGCACTGTGTCTCCATATTTGCACCCTTGAGTATTTTGTTACTCCTTCTGAGAAGGACTGAAGGCTCCCCTATTTGGTCATCATTCTTCATGAGTTTTATGTGGTCTGTGAGTTGAATCTTGGGTATTTCAGGCTTCTGGCTAAAATCCAATAATCAGTGAGTGAATACCATGTATGTTCTTTTGTGATTGGGTTACTTCACTCAGGATGATATTTTCTAGTTCCATCCATTTATATATGAATTTATCAAGTTCATTGTTTTTAATAGCTGAGTAATATTCCATTGTATAAATGTACCACATTTTTTGTATCCATTCCTCTGTTGAAGGGCATCTGGGTTCTTTCCAGTTTCTGGCTATTATAAATAAAGCTGCTATAAACATAGTGGAGCATATCTCCTTGTTATGTGTTAGAGCATCTTCTGGATATATACCCAGGAGTGATATAGCTGGGTCCTCAGGTAGTGATATGTCCAATTTTCTGAGGAACCGCCAGGCTGTTTTCCATAGTGGTTGCACCATCTTGCAATCCCACCAACAATGGAGGAGTGTTCCTCTTTCTCCACATCCTCGCCAGCATCTGCTATCACCTGAGTTTTTTATTTTAGCCATTCTGACTGGTGTGAAGTGGAATCTCAGGGTTGTTTTGATTTGCATTTCCCTGATGACCAAGGATGCTGAACATTTCTTTAGGTGCTTCTCGGCCATTCGGATTTCCTCAATTGAGAATTCTTTGTTTAGCTCCTTACTCCATTTTTTAATAGGGTTATTTGGTTGTCTAGAGTTAATTTCTGAGTTCTTTGTATATATTGGAATTAGTCTCTATCGGATGTGGGATGGTAAAGATCTTTCCCAATCTGTGTTGCCGTTTTGTCCTATGACAGTTCCTTATGCCTTACAGAACTTTGTTCAGAAGTTCTTAAAGAATAATTTGAAAAGAATTTCCCCCATAAATTGATATTTAAGCTTTCCCGACATCTTTATCCTGTGATTATGGGATTATAGGGCTAGGGGAACAAAGGACTAAAGAGAGATGGGAAAACTTACCTTTTGGACTAGCACTTCACTCTCTGGCTCTGTATTTTATCTTACATACATAGTAGGCAGTTTGCTAAGCTCATTATCCTCTTCCAAGTACAGGTACTATCAGTACCTCTGTCACCCTCTGCCAGACTTTGAAAATACTTGTCCCCAACTCAACATGTGGTAAGTACAAGGTGAATCTCCCTGATCTGATTTTAGCTGTCTAGTTTTCATATATGTGATATAGCCAACCTGCCATGGTGTTGTAAAACAATACACTTTTTAACAAGTCAGCCTATGTTGGATGTTCAGGCTATATTCCTGGAAAGAGAGCTTTCAATTCTATTACTAATTGAAACTATTAAATCTTAGACTGCTGTTGGTCAGAGTTCGAAAGAACACAGCCAAACTAGAGAAAAACAGGGACTGTAGCAATTGTGCTCAGACCTGCCCCTATCTTTTGTGACCTATCTCAGTATGGTGGACTCTATCATTGTTTATGATTATCTGTTTCCTTTCTGTGAGCTAAGCAACGTCTTTCCTGTGGCTGTACTCACAGGGCCTCCCAGTGGGATACATCTCTCATCTTTGACATCCTTTGACATTATCATATGATTTGATTTAGCTGATATAATGTGGAAAAAATAAATGTCTACATCCAAGAAGAAACTATAGAACGATGACTTGTTTCTTGCTTCTATGATTACTTTTCCCAACTCCCTCAAGACTGAGATGGGGCTACAGACCTTCATTCACCTAGGAAACAAAAACAACTGTGTTACTAGAAAACCACAAAAGCTCCCAATAGTCCTTTCTATGAGCTTTTCTCTATGTCTCTCTCCCTATCTCATCCCTCTATTTCTCCTTCCCTCCCTTTCTTCTCCTTCTTATTGAATATTCTTACACTTGTTTCTATTCCTGTAACTGGAAGTATTCTAGCTATCCAATGACTAATATATGTTCTTTATTTCATTGCTAAAACATGCAGTCAAGCAACACATTGACAAAGCAAATTATCAAGGTCAACATGTGTGAACAACTGGATTGTTTCATTAGTTTATCCCAAAATAGTAAATTCATTGTGTAATTAAAAAATATTACATTTAGATTAAACATATGTCCAGAAATACTAAACAAGTGTGTTCACAGTTAACAGTGATTTGTTTCTGATAACACCCAATCCTCCCCATAGGATGTGGTAAGTACAAGATGAAAGGTTCTGTTTTTAAACCTTGTATCACTGAACACAATAATCATAATTTAAATTTCTTTTAATAGTTCTATGATTTTTACCACAAATATTTTATAGCTTAATAAGACTTAATTAGCACTTGAGAATCATTACATTTTTGGAATATGCCATAATGTTTGTTTGATGCTAAACTGAAACAATTTCACATTTTTCAACTGTCCGTAGGTAGATAGTGAAACAATGAAACTATTTCTCAATTAGTGTGCTCCAGATTACTTATGCATATCCATATCTAGTTGTCTTTTCCCTCTTGTAAACTCAGGAAGACCATGCTTACAAGCAAGATTTCAGTTCATCTCTGAGCTAAGTGACTAGCTTTACCTGAGGTCAGCAACCTTGCACCTCACCAGTAAAGATACCTCCTGATTGTAGCTGGAGAGGATGCTACTGTGGAAGAACATGGTGATGTTAATATTTTCTTTGCAATTCACAGTATTACAGCTTGCATCTAAAATTTCTATCCAAGATTCATATTTTGGACACTTGGTCTACAGATTGGAACTACTTTAGCAGCTGGGCAGTGTAAACCCCAAGGGTGAACCTTTGAACATTCTACTTATTTCTGGTTTTAGTCTGCTTTCTCCTCTTAATGGCTGACCTACTCCCTGAGAATTGCCATAGTCTCACACTCCTGCTGCTATAGACATAGACATTTCCTGTTCCTCCTTTCTCATTATGGTGGGCTGGAATCTCTCTACAACAAGGAGCTATGGCACATTTTTCCTGCCCTTAGTTCTTTTCTTCTCAGTAATGCTGGTCACTATGATTCAAAAGTGACTAAGGAAAGTCCTGACTGTAAAATAATATATAGCTTTTAATACCAAAGTACCAGTGTTGAAAGCCCTAATTTTAGGCAATAAAATGTGGAAATAATGGTCAGTTCTACACTGAAATTTTCATCATCTACCATTCCTCCCAGAAGCTACTATAGAAACCATGTGCTGAAATGGAAGGACTATAAGAAGCAAGTGGCTTGAATATTGAATTACATACAAAGGAGCTGTCTGGAGAGTTCCTGTATCCTTGACACAATGGGGATTACGATTTGAAGATGAAATTCCCCTAACAGGTTCATGTGTTGAGGACTTGGCTGCTGGAAGGTGGCACTATTTGGGAGTTGGCAGAAACTGGAGGAGGAGATACCTAGCTGAAATCAGCTACCAGGAAGCACACTTTGGAAGGCTAGATCTTGTCTCTAGCCCCTCCTCTTCCTGTATCTCTTCTTGTCTACTATAAAGTAACTTTGCTCTACCACAGCATTTGACCATGATATTCTGCTCCATTGTGACCTAACCCAGTCAACCATGAAGTGAAACCTCCAATACCATGAGCCAAAGTAAATTTTCTCTAATTGTAAATAAATTCTCAAGTATTTGCTCACAGCAATGAAAACCTAGCAAATCATAATGAAAATGTGTATTCATCTTTAATCATGTTACCCTAAACACTGCTATAATACACCTTCTTATCAATATTGGCAGTTTTATGCATCTTGACCTATGATATATATGTAATTTACATTTTAAAATACCAGCTCCTATCATGTGTATAGCATCTAGTAGCTTCCAAACATAATTTATGTTTTGGGCAAATAATCTTTTAAATTTCCAGTCATTATATATGCCAAAGATAGAGATGGTGTTACTTGAGCAAAAACAGGTTTTAAAGGATGTATTTTTAAAACTAGTTGGCAATATTCTCAACAAGTATCCCCAGAACATAGAACATAATTCTGTGTGCATGGGATGAACTGATCACCCAGGTCTGAAAATGAAACCAAGAAGCTGTGATTTCCAGGGAGTGACAAATGTTTTTGTCCAGAAGTCATAAAAATGTGAAGTGAGAGGCTGGAACGTTATATTTCTTCCTAAGAACAGCAAATACAATGCTGTGGTTCCCAGCCCAGCTGCAGTGAGCAATGAGGGTCATAATACAATAAGCAATTGCTTAGGAGGGAATCCAATAAAACCCATGCTGAAGCCAAGAATAAAATCCCAAGAAAATGTCCTTACTTAATCACCCTATTCCCTCCCTTTGTGTACCAGAGATGGGCTCACATTTAAACTTTAGTCTCACTGTAGGTACGCAGATGAACCATGAGAAAGGAAATAATGCTTACAATCTCTAAGACTTTCATTTGAAGGCCATAGTTTTTTGTTTTGTTTTGTTTTGTTTTTCTGTTTTTTTAGTATTTTCCATTTTTTTCTATCTCAATTGAATCAGAAAAATAATAAATCACAAAACCTTTCAAAATATGCTTGAAAGTCTTTAATTATCATAGTTCTATGAGATGCAAAGTTACTTGAAGATAAAATTTAAAAATAAAACACAAAGAGTGAGTCTAATTATGTGACTTCAAACAGAGAAAACTGACAATTCCAAAATGGTGGTATCTGAGGCAACTACACATTTGACTTCAGAGTCACCTAGTCGAGACATACTCACCAAGGAACCAATTAAAGTCACAATTCGAATGTTTTACTTTTAAAAGCCTGAAGATAATTCTATGATAAATATCCATCTTCATGGACAGAAACTATTCATATATAAGCAAGAAAAAAAAAAAAGCAAAGTCTTTGCCAATCTTGCTGCCCCTCTGCTATTCCTCATTTCCTCAGTAGTGGCCCCATGGAAGGGACTGCACATTGTCCTGGGAGAAACTCTCCACTGGTAGTGTAAGGGATCAAATTCTGCCACAAGGACTGCTAAAATTTGTAGACAATTACTCAAATACCACTGAGTATCAGATCATGCTCATACCCCATGGAGAGGGAGAAAGAGCCAGTCTGCACTCAAGAACTGGATAATTAGCTGTTTTATAGAAGGAACCCAAAAATTAATCTACTTTGTTTGAGTCACATAGAGAAGTCAACCTAGTACATGCTGAAGAAGACTTAATCCAAAGGAATGGACCCATAAAAGCACATGAACAGACAAGTTCATGCTGATATTCAGAGGGAAGGACAATCAAGTAGTCAGGTACCTGCTTGAATGAGAGCAAGAGTATGCACCACCAGGAAAACATAGAAACAGTAGAGGGGTGACTTTCACTACAAGCTACAAGAGTGTTTACACAGCAGCATAAACCCAACCTGTGATCTGGACTGCTTCAACCAAAGGTACTCAGGTTGCTCGGAGCACAGATCAGCAGGACAGTGTCTATGGTAATTATTAATATTTTACCTTTTAGTAGAACAAAAACTCCTACCTTCCTTCACACTGTAGAGAGAACTGGTGTCATTCCCAGGACTAAAGAATGTTTGTTGCTATACTCTTTTCAGATATAGGAGAAAATATAAAGGTTGACTGAAATTATCTCCTGGAAATCTATTTTATCTTATATCCTTGGATGTCAAATTCCAGACTTTTTGTATGCTAGGTCAGTTCTCTCCCTCTGAGCTGTAGACCCAAACCTTATTTTATATTTCAAAATACTTCTAGACTTTCCTGAAAGTGCTAAGGTTATCTCAAACCTAAATACCTTTCAATGTATACAATTTCCATCACCGGAGAAAATTGAGGCGGCATTCAAATTTAACATTATCAATAAATAAGAAATTAGCAATTCTAGAATTAAAATAGAGAAAAATCCTCAGCTAAAATTTCTAGAGCTCACAACTAAAATAGAGTTGGAAATTACTGTGTGTAACTTGTTATATTGCTTGATCTTTAATTTTGAGTGCATTGAAAATTGTACCCAAGGCCATCTTCACCAACTAGACTATAATGGTGGGGGATTCATTCTTACACCCCCACAAGTTATTGACACATAGTAGGTACTTTTGATTAGTGGTCTCAAAGGCAATACTTTAAAACCTATGTTATGCTGTAGCTGGAAGCATTAGGTCTATGATCTCAATTTTGACATGTTACATGAAATGAAAATTACAGCTTGTCCACATACATAACTAGTTGATTGATTAACCATTACTTATCATCAAGTAGAAAAGCCCTGAGATGGCATGAATGCTCTTTTAATTTTATCTATAGAAAGAAAAATTCCAAGGATATCATAGTATCAGTGATCTTAAAACACAGTCATCAAACTGTAACAAGAGGTTTTCATTCTTCTCAAAACCAAAAACAAACAAAAAATCCAATTATCTATGAGTAATAGTTGCCTTTCAAACAAAACACAAGCCTCCTTCTCTCAGCAATCATAATCTATTTCCCTCTCCCTTCCTCTCCCTTTTCTACTCCTTATTCCTCTCCCTCCCCATCTTCCTCCCCGTGTGTGTGTGTGTGTGTGTGTGTGTGTGTGTGTGTGGTGCATGCACCCACATGCATTCATGCCTATGCATGCATATGTGTCTGGGTCTTCCATTTTGAGCAGCTCAAATTTCTGTAGCAGAGCTGGTCTAGAATTCATAATCCTCCTACCTCAGTTTCCTGAAGTTTAGGATTACCAATGTGAACCATTACACAGTACAGAGCAATTGCACATTGACACTGAGTCCTGGTGGGCTTTTGGTAATGATAGTGGTGGGGTTTGTAGGCTTTTCTGTCTGTTTGACTGTCTGTTTGCTTTGGTTTAGGTCCTACCTTGTCTCATAAGAGTCTTTTCTTCTCTCTCATATCTCGCTGTGTCTTGCAAAGCATGGGAAAGCTATGGCCTTCCAGTGAAGGCATAGAGCACTCAGATACCCAGCCAATTCTTGACCCATGCCGAAAACTAAGGGCTTCCTTCTCTCTCCATGATTTATGCTTCATGCATCTAATGCATATCATTAAGTCCAGTATGTTATTATTAATGTGTAATAACAGAGGTTTCTTAAATGTCAAATATATCAACAATCAGTTGCTCATTATCATCCAACCTTGTTAATGGGCAATTTAAAAATGTCCTTGATAACATGACATCATTATCTATCATTATTTCACAAGTTAGTTGCTACAACAAAATCACAGATAAGGTTCTTGGAAATAAGAATAGGTTATGTTTCATTGAGAACATATTGTTTTTCTGAAAGTCCTTAGTCATTCACAAAGCTCATCTTTCTGAATGCCTCCTTTTCTCCTCCAATGACTTGATTAAAATTCTGAAAATACATGCAACTATTGAAACACAGGAAGCAAAAAAGCAAATAGACTGTATTAATCTGTCAGCAAGCACTAAATAGTTCTTCTTTTGTCTCATACAAAATAACCCTTGTCTGCCTTGTATTTTCATTCCTCTGGCTCTTTTCAGATTATTGATCTTTGTGTTGTCTCTGCAAGCACATGAAAATTTTTATTGTGTGTAAGAGTTTATCTATGATGCACAAAGGTTGCTTTCCTTGGCTGAATGTCTTTAATACACTTCAAAGTGAATCTGTTAAAAAAAATTCATTAAGAACTGTTCCCATTATGACTTCTGAAATGTCTTGATGGCCTGATACAGCTTTATAACTTCTACTAGATATAAATGTGGAGCAAATAAAAATAAATATTACATGTCAGGAGTGCTCATAAAACCACCAATAATTGTTTTGCCCTCTAACCAAGTCCATGGAAGCAGCATCTAAAACACTATTTTTAATGTTCTATACATAATGCTCATGAATGTCCCCAAAATAAGGCCATATGCTTAATCCAGCATTGGACAACTTCCTTTTCCCTCCATTAAAGTCAGACACACACAAACAGAGGCACATTCAGAAGGCAAATCTTAGTTTAACTTATAGGAAATGATTTTTATAATTAGGAAAATAAAAGTTTTTAATATTAAAAGCAAGTTATCTGTGTCTCAAAGATTCATCTTTCTACAATGTATAATATTAAATACGTGAAACTTTTTTTAAATGGTGGGTGTGTCTCCTGGTCCCAGAGCATAAATTACAAGCCACATTATTTTTATCAAGCACAGAATAATTAATTTTCTTAATTACTTATAATATTTTTACCCTCAAAACATTGATGATGTATAAATAAATTTCTACAAGAACAACTGCAAAGTTAAACAACAAGAAAAACTACAAAACTGTAATGGAAACAGAAGTCCATGAGAGCTAAATAAAGTTTATTCAACATAACACTGATGTGGATATATGGAATGAGCTAAAGATGGTCAACACTGGATATCCAGGGACCCAAGAGTCACCTAATGGTGGCTGACATTAGATATCCAGGGAACCCAGAACAAGCAGAATAGAACTGTCATTTAACTATTTCTGGCAAAATGCAGTTTGGATGCTTTTTATGTAAATATGACCTTGTGGTCAGAGTATCTGTACCCATCTGTCTGGGTGTGTCAGCCCGTAGGCATCTGTGCCCTGTTCAGTACACTCTGTGTGAGCACCATATGTGCCTGAGTGCCTGTTGGCCTCTCCTCGTGTGCCAAAAAATAAAGTATGTCACACCTGGTTAGAACTTCTTGAATTCTTTCAGCTGCCTAGCCTCCTGTACCCTCTTTGTTTTCTGGCTTCTGATCTCAGCCCTGCCAGTTCTCTATGGAAAGTACAAAATCCCATTGGATGAACTTAAATCCTGAATGATTGGAGAGGCTTATATATCAATGTTATGTGTGCAACTTTACATAGACTTTTATTTCTTAATGGATTATAATATAACTGTAATGATAACAGTGATTATACTGATAGAAATTACTATTTCATTAAAAGTCACCCTATTGATATGTATAATTTATATATTTTCCAAAGGATGCCTCTACTGATAGCACATAATATAGCAAGTTTTGTACTAAAAAATTATTTTGATGGCCAAAATAAAATGCAAATACCAAAGAACTATACTCAGAATTCTTGAGAATATATATGTTCTGTATATTCTAATTATTTTTTTTTAAATACTGAGTCTCTTGGCTCCAGAACATAAACACAAGTAATGTTACTTCTAACAACCACATACCAGTTGATTTTCCTAATTACTTATAATAGTTTGTAATATATATATATATATATATATATATATAGAGAGAGAGAGAGAGAGAGAGAGAATTATATAAATATATGTGATCCGCAAAATGAAGGAGGATTTAAAGTTCTCTAGGAACAAATCAATAAAAGAAATAATAAAAAATCCACTCATGATCAAGAGATTCTTTCAGCCTTTGATTTCCTCCAATAAAAGTAAAAAGGAATGTTCAATTAAACAAGTGAAATACTTAACAGGCAAAGGCACTTTATATAAAAGCAACCAAAGTGCAATAAATATATTAAGAGATATCCCATTTGTATTCAATAATAAAGCACAAATTAAAACCAAAATAGCATCGGACACCACAAGAATGACTAAAATCTAAAAGACTATCTATCCACTTGACAAGAATGTGAAGCCATTAGAACCCTCAAATCTATCACTGAAGAACTGATACCATACTTTTGGAATGTTTTTCTTTTCTTCTTATTCATTCTTCATTTTTATTGCTGTGATAAAAATCCTGACAAAAATCAACTTAGGAAAGAGAGTTTCTTTGGCTTACAATTCCAGGTTATAGCCCATCATAGCAGGGAAGTCACGGCAGAAACTTAAGAGTATCACATCCACAGTCAAGAGCAGAAAGTGAATGAGCACAGAGAGAGAAAGATTTTTGCTTGCTTGCTTGCCTGATTGATTGATTGATTGATTGATTGCTTCCTTGTCTGTCTGCTTTTTCATTTGTTTGCAAGAAGCTTTCCCTTCCCTTATATTGTTCAGGAACCCCTGCGTGAGGAATGGTGCCACCTTCAATGGGCCTAGTGTTTCTACATCAGTTAACAATTAAGTCAGTCTCCAACAGACATACCCACAGGCAAACCTGATCTAGATAATTCTTCATTAAACATCTGCTTCCAGTGTTCTATATTTAAAATCAAGTCAATAAGTAAAACTAATCAACTCACTTCCTTTTACTTTCTTTTACTTACTGTGGATAAAACCCAAGTCCTCCTGCATTTCTGCATACTAAGCAAACACCCTATCAACTAAGCTACATCTCCAGCCCCTGAAATATTTTATTACTTATTAAAATTAATTATATGTCTACCCCATGACAAAATTTTTACTCTTAAATATTCACCCAAGAAAAGTGAAGGCCTCAAAACATGAAAACTTTTACTCTTTCTCTTTATGGTTGTTAGTTCTTGCCCACCGTAACTATATTGTTAGTTTATGAAATTTACTACAGGTCTCTTTTAAATGCCAAGAATTACACTTGGAATTTTTAGGAACATTTGGAGTCATCTGTTGGTATAGAAAGTGAAATGAACTCTAGGACCTTGTCATCTACACAAAACTTCATGATTGCTCATCTCCTTTATAAACTAATGTAGCACTTGCTTATAGCATTCTCTTGTGTCCTTTAAATAATTTCCATATTACTTACAATATCTAACAAACACACTGTAACGTAAGTCATTGCTATTGATACTATGCTATTGTTCAGGAAATAATGAACAACAAGGAAAAAGCCTGTGTATGCTTCTTACAGATGAAAACATCCTACTCAAACGAGACTCTTTGTTGTTGTTGTTGTTGTTGTTGTTGTTATCTTTTATCTGAATACAGGGCTGGCAGTTCCATGAGCACAGAAAACTACCTGAATTTACAATTTTATAAGAAAGTGGCTTTATTCAAATTTATGTAATGTCTAGATGCATGCCTTGCATGCATTTTATCTGTGTACTATATGTGACCCTTTTCAAACAAAACCATGATTGTAATTAAATAGCTGATGTCAGATTGAGTAATTATTTACATAAAATGTTTGCTAACAAAAAAAAATGTTGCATACTGTGGTTTTAAAATGTAACTGTCTTTACAGAACGTTCATTTTCCTTCAGCTATTTATGTATGCACAGAGTGAACCCCATCTGCGTTGCTTATTTAAAATGCAGTGGTTATTGCATTATAAGAAACTACTTTGGCTCTCATCAACAATGTAAGCAATTATCTCAAGCCAAATATCCTTAACTACTCTTTTGTCCTCTCCAACTTTAAAAGGCATTTCCATTTTCTCAGTAGCTGCACTGAAATGGAGGACTGCCTTTTATTGTTGCGTGAGAGAAGATTCTATGAAAATGGCTAAGAAGCATTTGCCTGCAATAGCATATTATGAGATGTGGATTTAAGAAGGCTTTTCTATTACCAATACTGGAATAGGGCAGATGTCTTCTGCGGATACCACATTATTAAGACCCAGAGTTTTATAAGAGTTAACTATCAGAAGCATTTTACAGTTATGGTCCAAAATACTTGTGGCCTATTTTACAAAGTAAAAATAATAACCCTAAAATTCTTCAGAGGCATTTGGGAAGATGGTGTTTTACATACAAAACATGGCCAGTGGAACTAACTGGAGCCAACCCACAGCAGCAGGTGAAAACGACTAGAGTTTCACAGAAGTCGGAGGCTCTGGCAGATTACAGAAAGCATTTTTCTTCAGACACATTGAGATTTCAAATGGCAAGGTCAAAGTGGAGGTCACAAATAGCCTTTGTGCACCAGGAGGGTCCACCTGGCTATAGATAGCAACAGCAGAGAATACCTAACAGTTAAAGAAAGTTATTAAGAGTGTGCCTAGATTCCAGGCATGTCCACATGCAAATACTATGTGAATCATTCACAAGGTTCCATCCATCCTGATCATTAATAAGGTCCGAATGTTTGGGTCCCTCAAAATGGACATGCTGTGGTCTTATCCCGGAACAATAATGGAGGCATTTAGGTTATGGTCCATAAGTAGCTGGCAATTAATGAACAGTCAATAAATGGCATTGCTATCGTTGTGATTATAGTATTGCAAGAGACATAATGAAGAAAGAATGAATTTTAACAATTTTTAATGCTTAATGGGCATCTGGGTGGTAATTCCATATACAATCAGCAATCCTGAAAGGGGATATTCCTTTCCTCTGGTTAGTTTTTGTCATCCTGACACAGAAGACTGAGAAGACAAGTCTCAGTGGAGTAATTGCCTCCATCAGATTGTTCTATCACCTCCATCAGATTATCCTATGAGCATATCTGTAGGGCCATTTTCTTTATTACTGATTGAGGTGAGAGGGTCTGGCCCACTGTGGATGGTACCATTCCTAGGTTGGTGGGCCCGGGTTATAAAAGAAAGCAAACTCAACAGGCTGTAAGAATGAGTCAGTAAGCAGTGTTCCTCCCTGGTTTCTGCTTCAGTTCCTGCCTTGGCTTCCTACCTTGACTTCTCCTCGATGAAGAGAGATAACCTATAAAATGATATTAAATCTTTTTCTCCTCAAATTGATTTTGCTCATGGTGTTTATCACAACAACAGAGAATCAAACTACAACAGATCTGAACACATCAGAAGTGCTGGTCACTTCTGGGAGTAGAACCGAAGGCAGTATTTGGTAGAAAGGGAGCCATTGGTTTTCACACATTTCCATTTGAATCTTAGATACATTTTAATGCATTTTAATGAATGCATGTCTTCCTTTTCTTTGTTTCTGAGGCAATGTTACAGTGATTCTGATGCTTCATCCTAAGCACTAGTGTCCACCTACAGGAGGGAGATTTCTCAAGGGCTGATCAGAATTAACTAATCCCCATGCATGACGATAAATCTAAGCAGCTGGAATATGAATCCTGAAACCAACAGAAAAGACTAGATGTGAAGATTTAGGAAACTTGGGAAGCAGAGATCTTAAAAGTTTCCATCTCTGTGGATACGTGGAGTTTAGCATCTCAACACAGAACCACTCACTTAGGACAAGGGCTCGCTGTTGAAGTCATGGAGTTCCGTAAGTGTGGCAGGATTTTCCCTGTCCAATTAATTTAAATCATAGGAGGCCTATGATTGGACAAGGAAAAGGGAGTGGAGCTGAGTTGCAGAGACTAGACGGAGACAGACAGGGGAGAGGAGAAAGCAAGATGGAGACCAACGAGCAGTATGACTCAGATTCAGTGAGGCTTTAAATAGCCACAGGTAGATATAAGTTCATAGAGGGATAAAATAATTGCATTAACTTGTCTAATCTAGGTGGGCAGCTTGTATCATTATCAATTAGCCCTGAAATTATTGTATGGGCATCTTGTGAACTGAGAATTTATTGTTATATAAATCTGACTGGTTAATTATAAGCTTCTAGAGTTTTGTTTCTACTGGTTGCTGGGTGTTGTGGTGGCTGACCGTGGGGTGGGTGGTCGTTGTGTGAGGCTGGCGTAGCAGTGATCCACTAAGGGAACTTGGGAATTCCAGGCCAGAGAATCTGCCGAGATGAGATGAGATGAGAACACCTGCTGGACCCATGTGGCCCAATGGTGCTTGGCATAGCACGGGAACTTTCTGTTCATTTTTAATATTTTCTGCAACACATAAGTGGGCTTGTGGAACAATATGGTAGAGATTACATTGTCCTAGAGATATGTCATAGGAAAACTGTACCCCCAAACCACCAAGATTATAAATCGAAGTTCTAACTCTACCTACCACATTTCTGGAGATTGGATTTCTTGAAAGAGCTGTGTAAGAGTAAGGTCATTTGTGTGTCTCCTACGCTAATATGACTGTTGTCCTAGAAGAAGAAAAAAACTGGACACATATGCATATGGAAAGAAAATAACAGGAAGATATGGAGTGGAAAATGGTCATTGACTAACCAAGGCGACAGGGCTAGAGCAGTAGGTTCTGAAACATGAAACAAGAAAAGTTTCCCATGCCTGCTACTCAGGACCATAAATCCAAGATGATGAATTGAAGACTCATTTTCCAAAGTGTTAAACTCTCAGAGCTAAACAATAACATTACACAGTATTTAATGACTGAATCAGTTAACTGCATATGTTCTAAAATGGAATGCAGGAAAAGTCAGCTCTGTTAAAGAAGGAGAAGTTTCGTTAACTTGTTTAGTGTTACTTCAAGACAAGAGGACAGAAATGAAGACTTGGTTGCATTTCTTCTTTTTGAAAGCTAAAACTCAAAGGCAGAAATGGAGCAGGCAAACAGGGAAAAGCCATTGTATGGTGTCTTATTGATTTTTTTTTTTTTTTTACTGTAAGCAAGAAAGAGATTCTGAGAAGTACACAGGGTACCCCGTGGATAGTCTGCCAGGAAGACAGGCGAATGAACAATTCTCATCTGGTTATCTTTTCCCATTGTCTGAAATGTGTCCTCCGAGCAATAATTCCTCTTGCACCCCTGAATCTTTGGTCTGATTAGGGTCAGCCAGCTGAGAGATCTGGGATTGGAAAGACCCTAGGGTAGAATGGAGAAATACCAGCAAGAGGTTATAGCAAGATCCAGGCCAAGCAGGATAGAAGGACCACTGTTTTCACAGACTGTCCACTGTGCCTGTGGTAAATCTGAAGAGGGCTGCATAAATATGTCACTGGATGCGGGAGCATCTCTGATGGGCACAGAAAGCACAAGGCTTGTTGTTTACCATGGACTGAGATTTGGGAAGATTTCTCCTTGTCACAGTAAGGGCTCAAAAACAATAATTCTTAGTAGCAGTTGTTAGATACGTTCATTTACCCTACAACGAAAATAAGATTATTTTTCAAGCTACAAAAGAAAAATGGGAAATGGTGTTTCTTGTAGCACTACCAACAAAATAACCAGACAGAAAAATGTGAAACGGTAATTGAAAAATCATTAGAGAAAACTTGCCAGCAAATGCTAAGTTGTCCTTAACATTCTGTTATTCGTTTCAATGAGAATACCAAAAAAGTAAATAAGTAAATAAATGGCATTCATGCATGCTACGTGAAAGGAGAGACTGGTATGTTCATTCAGAGGAAAGATGAAGACATTCATTAAGTATCTTTTAAAAATATTACCTCTTACTTTAAAAAAATGTCTTTTAAAATGCATTCATGAACTTTCACCCAGTAATTCTAAGGAATAGAAATTTTTAAAGATTTATTTATTTTGTTTTATGGATGTGGGTGTTTTGCCTACATGTGTTGCACCATGTGTGTGCCTGTTACCAAGATAAGCCAAAAGAGGGTACCAGATTCCCTGGAGCTGCATTACAGATAGTTGTGAGTTGTCATGAGGATATTAGAAACTAAACCTAGGTGCTTTGCAAGAACAGTAAGGGTTCTTAATCTTGAGTCCTCTTTCTAGCCCCAAGGGAATAGAAATTTTATAAGTAAAAATATTCAGGCCACAGTGAGGATTTACCTATGATAGAGTCTGTGCAGAACATAAGGTCAATCTAGCATGTGATATAGTCCAAGTATAATCAATTCACTTAGCATATAATATATATTATATATGAAAAACAACTTTGTTTACCAATATATTATAATAACAATATAGCATATATATATAGAACATTGTTTCAAAGATAATTTAAAAATAAACATGGTGCATCTGCTTGTAATGTTATTCCTCATGATCTAAAACTCTTGAATGAAGAAATATTAAACACCCAGTAGCATATGAAAAAGCATAATCTAAAACCATTCAACTGAGGCAGAAAGATCGTGAGTTGGATGGAGACAGCCAGAGTTACCTAGCAAGACCCTAATTCAAAATAGTCAAAATAAAGAAGAAAAAGGAAAAGAAAAACCTACCAATCTATATTAACTTAACTATTAACATATGAACATTATATATTTTCATACACATGTGTGAGCATGTACACATCTGTTGGGAGAAATGGCAGAAAAGTATAGCTTGTTCCTCAAGTGCTGTCTACCTACTTTTGAAGAATTATTTCCCATTGGCCTGGGTTCATCAGGCAGGTGATAATAGCTGGCCAGTGGGCCTCAGCAATCTGACTGTCTCCATTGCCCCATCAGAGGGTTTATATGTGCAGGCCACCATTACACAAAGCTATCTTGTTTTTTTTCCTTGTGTGTTGTGTGTGTGTGTGTTGTGTGTGTGTGTGTGTGTGTGTGCTCATATGTATGATTTCTTAAGTATAGATTCTGGGGACTGAACCTAACTCCTCATGCTTACAAGGCAAATACTTTATCAATATACTATCTCCCCAAGCTACCATGGGCATTTTAAGTATTTTATGTACATGTATTAATATATCTGAAGAAGGAAAAAACCTAAAGAAAGAAGTCAATTAATAGTATATAATTCTTTGTAATGGTAGAAAAAGTCATTCAACTTTGTTTGTATATGTAAATGTTTATGTGTGTAAAATATATCTTAAAAATTTAGACATATATTCACAAATCACTGTCTTCCTTTAAATATGTAAGATAAACTGTGCTAGCTTTTCCCAAAAATTTGTAACCAAAGTGGTAAGTGAACGAAAGTACTAGAAAGTGCTATCGCAAGCTTAGAACCCCTAAAACAAGTGTCAACAATTTACATATAAATTGCTACATTCCAGCCTCAAAGATTCTGGGCTTAGTTGCAATGAGTAAAGGATTGATAAGTCTTCTGAGGATGTAGGTAAGATACTAAACTATCTGTATTCTTTTGCCTCAGACACTCATGTTTTTAAATCAGCACTTCTACATTTGGAAAGACCTAGTACTAACCAATCTGCTGAGTCTAGATCTTTACATTGATATTAAAAAGACAAAAAAAAATATCTATGAGACATATTAATTATATCAATCTTAAAATTCTTCAAGGTAAATTAAAATTAAGGCCACAAATGTTTACATTTAGCACAGATTTTTCCTCTAGCTATGAAACAAAATTATCCACGAACTTTACTTCTGCAAGGTCATAGTGAGCTAGGCAGGAGTCTGTCTGAAAATTTTCCCTAAGGTTCAGTGTTACTGAATTAATCAAGTCTTGTGGGCTGCAGGCAAACTTGAGAAACCAACAGCTTTTGAGCTCTTCACTGTATACCCTTGACACGAGCACAAACATATCTTTCTTTGGAGTGCTGGGTTTCCAGCCTATGCCTGCAGAGCCAACCTGCCATTATCTGAACTCCCTCTCCTCCCTATGGCTATCAAGGTTGACCCAGCATGTACCATGTTACATTCCTGGCAGGAGCTTGGGCTATTTTCCCGGTCCTCACTCTCTCTGTCATCAATCTAAAAACAATCTGAAGACCTACTTTGCCTTAAAAAAATATAGTAGTGGCTGAAAGAGTGTGAAAATAGATTATGGAATTCCCTTCCTTCAGGCAGCATACCCAAAGTCCTTGGGGAGGTCTAGAGTGGGAGCCAAATGGCATAATGACATGAATTTCAGAAACTGTTGTTGGACAAGGGGAAACACTCCATGAGTCACACCATGCCATAGCCACCCATTCTAACCAGAAGTGTCAGGCCCAGAGCAATGGAATAAATGTTGCCAACTTTCAAGAAAAAAAAAATCAATGTTTTGCTGTAACTGGAAGGAATGGTCGAAGTGCATCCTCCCCGAACTTACATGCTTCTGTACCTGGAGTTCTATACAGTCAGTAGCTGCGGTGACTGTACTTAATAATAGTAAACTGAATGGTATTGCAGGATTGCAAAGAGTGGTGTAAATGTATTGACCACAAAAGAGTCATGAGAAGAAGCAGGAGAAGGATAGATGTGTAACTTAGCTTCATGTAGTCGTTCCATAATGTGCATATATAGAAACATCTCACACTGTGACTCAATTTTCTGATTCATTTGCCATTCCAACCTTTTGCTTTAAATGGAAAAAGAAAATAGACAAGTCATGGTAGAGAAACATAGAATCTGGATTTATCAGTATAGCAGAGAGTTGAAGTTCAATTCTACAGGTTATCTGCTCTCCAACCATTCACAGAAATGCCTTCATGCTTGACAGTCCCCACTGGAAGAGACTAGATGAAGAACAAAGTCAGAAGTCCCAAAACAGATCAATGAGCCACACATTAAATCTCTTCATCAAAATCAAGTACTCCAGGCCAGAAACGATTAGAAGAAACATGAGTCACAGCCCTACATGGCAGCCCAAAAATCTGCTCAGCCACTTGCTCTTCCAACACTGGTGGTAAGAGATGTTACTAATTTCATCTGACTCTCAAAGATCAAGCTGTCTCAGATGACAGGGAGATATGGAAGTTAAGTCAAAACAGTTATCATGAGTGCCAAGCCATTATAATAAGTCCTAACTATGCTAGATCTTTTCTTGGTGAGAGAGTAAGCAAAATATTAGTTGTGGATATCTTTGTTTCCTATTGTAAAAGTTGTCAGAGTCAAAAGAGGCCCCTGTCACCGCTAATAAAAACCAGAAGTTTTATAGAGGAAGAGCTTTCATGGCCCATTGCCTGAGAGAAACAAAATGTTCTTGCAGAACTACAGTCTTGTGCAAAGGCCACTGCATCCTTATATTAGACAAATACCTCTACAAGAACATCTAAAAAGCATCTCTCTGTTCTAATAGAGTGCAGCTGCTTTCTCCTTAATCTCTGTAGGAAGATTGTGGCCTCAAAGTATTATATGGAATCCTCCTAATTTCCTGATCTGTGTGGGGAGGGATGGGGCTGGTGTGTATGCACATGATACAATTGTTACAATTGTGTGCATTTGGAACCCAGAGGTCAAAGTCAGGTGCTTTTCTTGAGCCTGCTCCACCTTATTTTTGAGGCAGGGTCTCTCACTTATCACAGCTAAACTAGTTACCAAGCAAGTCGCAAGGATCTTCATCTCTCTACCTTTTCAGCACTAGAATTACAGACTCAGCTTTTTAAATGGGTTCTGTGGATAGAACTTAAGTCCTCATCTTAACATGTTTCAGACTCTAGCAACTAAGCTACCTCCTAAGCCTTTTACTTCACCTCTTCTGATGTCTGAATACTTCAGTTTTTTGAATATGCTCACAATTGACTACAGCATGTTCTCCACATTGTGATGCTAATTATCCTAAAACAAATCTCATTGTTCTTCAGAAAAATTTCTCATTGGTCTTTATTTTGATTGGCATCAGTGTGCTTGAGTTTATATAAACAGTATCTGTTAAACCAATAAAAGTTATTTCCATCTGATGCTTGCCCACTCCTGGGCTCTTTTCTCTTAGGTTTTAGGAATTCTAGTAACCTCCATAATTATTGAGATTAATGTTTGTGGGTGAGCAAAATAAGGACCATTTTTTATTTACCAATCCTCCTGCTTTCTCCAAAGCAAATTCTTTTCTTATATAACATCTTGCTAATTTTCCCAAACACAAAAAAGGTCAGAACCTAGAATTATCTTATTTGTTTCTTTGCCTTTTGGTTAATGTGTGTCTTATAAATTTCCCAAGAGCAGAAGCTTTGTGCATGCTGTCTCCAGATTCTCCTTGTAACAACCCTGATGGCACTCAAATGATGACCCTATCTGGTTTGTGAACAGCTTTCTGCCATGAACACAAACTAAAGAATGTCAGATAGCCAAGCTATCTTTTCTGAGTGTGAATGTTCTTAGTTAGCACAGGTAAGTAAGGTCAGTGACATGTGACACTTGACACACGTGTCAATCCTATCAGCATTTCCTGCAGGTGCCTCTATGCTGGCAATGAGCCAATCAGCAGAGGTCTAAATTCACATCAGCTCTGAAAGTCAGCCAGACAGCCCACCTCTGCCTAGGATGCTGAAGAGCATTTGTTTATATACATAGAATTCTTGATAGTACTTGGTTTTATTTTGTTTTGCTATGTCTGACTTTTTTTTCTTTTTCTGTTTATTTTATGTATGCATTTGCATACTGTGTGTTATACTTTGTGTGTGTGTGTGTGTGTGTGTGGAGAGAGAGAGAGAGAGAGAGAGAGAGAGAGGAGAGAGAGCATGCATTTGGAGACCAGAGGTCGACATTATGTGTTTTTCTTTATCATACCCCACTTTATTATTTGAGACAGGGTCTCTCCCTGAGCTAAGATTACCAATCAGCTAAACTGCCTTGCCAGTGAACTTTGGGATTTGCCTGTGTCTGCTTCCTGTAGCACTTGGGCTACAAATGTATGCCTCGTGCCTGCCCTTTCACACTGATGTTTCTGATTCAAACTGGGTCTTCATGCTTAAACAGTAGGCACTTTACCCACTGAGATATTTTTCCAGCATTCTCTTTAATTTTATAAGAAGAGATGATTTTACTGTGTAATATGTAATGTTTGTGAATCTCAAAATACAACTGATTTGATTTTGATCTATGCTTAAAAATAGTATTGTTCTTATGAATGAAACTGGCTGAGGATAGCGTTGTTTGTTTATAGTCCCAGCACTTAGAGGACTGAGGAGGAGAATGAGGAGCATAAAGCCTGTCTGAGCTACCCTGTCTCTCAAAGCCAAAAAGGCAAAAGAGGAGAACAAGGAAGGAGAAGAGGAATTGAGGAGGAAGGAAGGAAGAGGAAAGAAGGAACAGGCAAAGAAAGAAAGAGAGGGAAGGGGAGCAAGGAAGAAAGAAATGAAGGAAGGAAGGAAGGAGAGCACAAACATACTGTATGTGTGTATGTGTGTATGTATGTATGTATGTGTGTGTATGCATGTGTGTATATGTATGTATGTATGTATGTATGTATGAGAGATAAGAATGTTTACAGACATGTATGATTGTCATTTTAGAAGCTCCAACTCATCTTATTCAAAAGGTTTTGGTGTTTCCTAATCATAAAAAAAAAATCTTCTTTTAATTATGTAATTTAAATTCCTGGTAAGGTCAGTTTTAAAAACTGACTTTAAAGCAAAGTCATGGATTTGAAACATATATTTGTTGTTCTTTAAAAGCATAACATTTCTTGACCATGAGGAAATTTTTATATGAAAATATTTTGCTGGTTTTATGTATAATTGATTAATAATCTATTTCTTTTTTACATTTATTTACTTACTTGTATGGGGAGTGTACTATGATGTATATTTGGAGGTCAGAGTACAACCAGCACTGTGGTAAGTTCTGTCCTTCTACCTTGTGATATCTGAGGATGGGTACCCTTACACAATGAGTCATCTTCCCAGCCTTAATTCATTTTAATTTTCATCTAAAGTTATTTTTTAAAATAACTTCTTGTGCTCAAGCCATACTGTATTTTCTTATTTATTTCATCTATATGAGTATATACATGAATGGCATAGAGTCAGTCTATAAAAGTAAATCTGTGAGTGTTTGTTTGTTTGTTTGTTTGTTTGTTTGTTTTTTAATGAATTGGTATGGGGAAGTGAGAAAGCAAACTCTGAAGACAGAGGTATTTCAAAGCCATGTAATTTACTCCAAGATCTTATGTAAACTGTATTCTGCCTCAGACACTTGACCAATGTGTTCTTTGTTTTTATTTGGTCTCAGTGAAAGTGAACTCATAAGGTCACTCACTGATAAGGAGGACACTGGCCTCTCTAGAGTTATTCAGAATGAAATTTCCATCCCATTGGAACAACAAGAAAGTCGCATAAGCCAGCTCTTTCTGCTGAACTCATGAATGTTAAGATGTATAGGAGCGTTGGTTTTTTTTATTGCTGCCATAGATTTTCCATTCAGTTTCATTTGATCACATATGACATTGATGAAAACATTGTGACTCAGAGGTTGGCAATCTTGTACTAAGTGAGGTTCTTTGGGCCAAATAGGTGGTATTTGAGCCAACATAGTTTTAATGGAAGACTAATGGGGACTGTCAGTGCTACAGACATCCCAGCAATGATATACTTAGCAAACATAAAATACTAGAATTCTGATTCTGTGTATATAGAATGTTGGACCGACATTTCTCTTTCTAGAACAAAAAAATATATTATCCTCTTTTCTATCATGAAGTCATGTTCATTCTTTAATTAAATTATTTAATGAAATCCAATTTCTAAAGCTCAGTGTCTATTAGAATTATGCAAATTAAGAAATTCTAAATAACCCAGTGAAGAAACAGGCAATGAGATGAACTACTGAGGAAGTGTCAGTACCCAATACACACGTGGAGAATGTCCACTGTCCCTACCCATCAGGGAGATGTTGATACAAACTATGCTGATATCACCTCAGCTGGGAAAGAAGAGAGCAGTTAAAAAGAAAAGCAGCAACAGATGTCACTGAAGATACAAGCAAGTGTAACCTTATATATGTCTGCTGGAATATGAACTGGTCTGGCCACTATAGAAATCAGTATGAAGTCTCCTCAGTAACTCAAAGTAAACCTACCACAGGATACCCTTGTATATCCCTGTTCACTGCAGCACTTCAAAATAGCCAAGCTATGGCTTTGCCCTGGGTGTCCATCAGAAGAAAAGCAGATAAAATGTAGAATATATATTTAGCCATTAAAATGAACAAAATAGCTCTGAAGAAATAAGACGGAGCTGAAGTTCACCATATCAATGAACTTTAAAGTCAGAAAAACAAACATTACATGTCTTCTGTGTTACATGGATCCTAAATTATAGTTACATGTACATGTACATATGCATATATGCACACATGGGCTTATGGCATGAAAGTAGAGGAGGGCTACTTAGGAGGAAGACTAACGATGGGGATGGACAGACAGCCGAGGGTCATATCTGTCAAATGTGATCAAAGCAAATGATAAAACCATATGACATACTATGAGACTTTGTACCACAATGATATGCTTGTGGTCAGGAATAAACAGCAAATTAAAGTTAATATTCAGATGGCAGGAAATTTGGGTTCAGAAATCTTAATAAAACATTATATTGTTTAAGAAAAAAATAAAACTTCAAGAGACTATTGTGCTGCAAATGGGAGAGCTGTCTTTGTGGGGGTGGTTTTGTTTTTACTAACATCTAAAAACGAATAAGAGATAAATGAAGGAAAACTTGCATTTGCACATATTTTCTTCCCCAAAGATTTACGTGTCTAAAATTTCAATTCTTCATTAATATTCTATAATGTGTACTAAAACAGTAGAATTTTTAAGTCATTTGAGGAATTTAACTCCTAATAAAGTTTTTTTTCACTTCAAAATAAGAAAATATGTTTGTATAATGGAAAACACATTCTGCATAATATGGACCATCAGGGCTGAGTCCCAGTCTGAGAATATTGCCACATTTAATAGCCTGATTTGCCTAGTCCCTGCTTTAGACCAGTTGTTTACAGAGAAGATGGTGTATGGACAACAGAAAAGAGCAAAAGCAGAAGGAAATCAAGTAGGTTTTCTTTGCTGGTACAGTATGTTCTTAAGTCAAGTTCTCAAGATGGAAAATAGCGTAAGAAAAACATGCCCTTTAAAGAGCCAGTATAATCTTATGCAACATATCCCTAGCTTGGGGTATGCTCATTAATGTTTTAATATTATGGTCCTATGACCCTTCTCAGATGTGACATTCAAGACTTGACAGTAGTGTCATGCTATTAGATACACACATCACTATGCAGAGATCAAAGCAGAGCTTGGCGACATACCGTGAAGCATCAGAATGCACAGACGCCAACACAAAATCCTTAAGCAAATTCTGGAGTCACTGTTAGCAAAGACTGCACTGCACACACAAACATGCTCAAAGGACGTCTTTATGCCGTACAGACTCTCCAGTTGGGAGAGTACCATCCTAAGAGAAAAGTGGGTGGTACCTTATGACTCCTGAAGGTAAGCCACTCAGCTGCAGCTCTTCATCTTCCATTCCAGATGTGGAAAATGGAGTAAACAATTTACCCACTCCCTCATTACCAACAAGGAAATCCCTTACAGTTGCTTAGTAGGAGCACTTAGAAAGTAAAAATAAGAAGCTTATAAATGGTAATTCCCATTATGGTAATTATTACAGTTAGCTCTAAAGTACTGTCTAAAACTCAAAATAAATAAAAGTTTTACAAGTTACAACAAAATTCTTATTTGGGGGACTAGAGAAATGGCCCAGCAGTTAGAAGCACATAGCATTATTGTAGAGATCCTGAGTTCAGGTCCCAGAATTCACAATGGAAGACTTACAACTTCTTGTAACTCCAGCTCCAGGGAATCCAATGCCCTTTCTGGACTCCTGGGGTACCTGCACACAGAATACATAAAATTTCAAAACTAAAATAATTTTTTAAAAAACTCAGAATAGAGTTATTTTACATTTTTGGTGAACAGGTTTTAGAATGCTATTTCCTATGAGAAACTATGGAAAACTGAAAGTATCAACTGACATCCATCACAAAATAGGAACAAAATGACATTTATCTAAGTATTAGTTAAAACACATCTAATACTAGATACAATGATATACCCTGACCATGTCAAAGTTAGACTATGGACTCATGGACAAGTTCCTGTGCAACTGAGAAGCCATACAATGCCTTAAGCATGCATAGCCTCTTGCAACCTAAAGGATGCTTTGGTACCTGAAATCATGTGACCTGGCCTTCATCTCATTCCTTAGGCATCCACTGCACTGTGTGCTCCCACACTGGGATGTCACACTTCTCCCTAGATGCCCTTTCCTCATAGTACCTGTACCATCCACATTGACACTCCACGCCATCCAGGAGAGATTCTTTTTCTTCAACTGTGAAAAAACACTATGTTCCAATTCACCCAGCTGATACCCTGTTCTGAAATCACTCTCCCTGATTACCTATGCTCTGGTGTCATTCCCTTCCCCACATCCTACCTTTTTGTCTTTATAACCCCGTGTGAATAAGTAAATTAGGATGTGATAAAAAAAAAAAAAAAAAAAAAGAACAATTCCTATCATGTGACATCCCTGATCCAATTACTATAGCTAGGGAGACAGGATGAACAATCAGAAACAAGAGGACATGTCCTGTATCCAGAGTGTTGGTACTCTATCAGGGCAGAACAGAATTACTGCTAGAAAAGCAACACTGGTGTCCAAGGCAAAGAAACTCACATTTAAAGAGCAGCAGTGTATCCTCCTGACTGACAGGCGTTTGGATGGATTGATGGAAAGTGTTTTCTCATTCAGATAACAGCTCCATTTCCTTGAGTATGTCACATGAAAGATACGTTTTGAGGTGCCTTGGTTTGGGTTGGGTTTTTGGTTTCTGATGTTTTAATTTTTTAAATTAATCATTTTATTCATTTGCATTTCAAATGATATCCCCCTTCCCAGTTACCCTTCCACAAACCCTCATCCTATCCCCTCTTGCCCCCTCCCCTTTGCCTTTATGAGAGTGATACTCCATCCATTCACTTACTCCCACCTCACCCCTTTAGCATCCCCATATGCTGGAGCATCAAACCTCCAGAGGACCAAGGGCCTCCCCTCCCATTGATGTCAGATAAGGCCATCTTCTGCTACGTATGTATCTGGAGTCCTGAATCCCTCCATGTATATTCTTTGGTTGGTGGATTAGTCCCTGGGAGGTCTAGGTGGTCCAGTGAGTTGATATTGTTCTTCCTATGGGGTTGTAATCCCCTTCAGCTCCCTCAGTCCTTCTCCTAGCTCTTCCATTGGAGTCCCCAGACTCAGTCTGATGGTTAGGTGTGAGTATATGCATCTGTATTGATCAGGAAGAACCTCTCAAAGAACAATCATACCAGGTTCCTGTCAGCAAGTGCTTCTTGGCATCAGCAATAGTGTGAGGGTTTGGTGTCTGCAGATGGGATGGATCCCTAGGTGAGGAGGTCTCTGGATGGCCTATCCTTCAGTCTCTGCTCCATTTTTTGTCTCTGTATTTCCTTTGGACAGGAACATTTCTGGGTTTAAAATTTTGAGATTTGTAGGTAGCCCCATTCCTCAACTGGGGACCATGCCTATCCACTGGATATAATCTCTACAGGTTCTATCTTCCCTTTGTTGTGCATTTCAGCTAAAGTCATCTCCATTGATTCTTCAGTAGTTTCCGAAAGGAGCAGAAAATCAAGTGATTGTTTTAATACTTTGACAACTCCCTTTGTAAAGAAGGTATCCAAATGTAAGTTTGCTTTATATCTATGTTCAGACTTTGTGTACATGAGTCTAGTTTTCTTCAATGATTTCACCACCCAAGCCATCTAATTTATCTCCTTATGATTAGTCAATAACAATTACTAATGCAGTCGCATCTTTCTATGTCTTTTGAGTTCTACCTATTGAACGAGGATGATAGTAGATGAGTTTAGGGAAGAAGAAATCAAGTGTTTTCCTGAAAGATAAGTGATTTACCAGGTGTCTCAGCACTGCAGAGACAGAGGCAGGAGGATTGCAAATTCCAGGTCAGAGGCCAGCCTGAGATATGTAGCAAGAAAAAATAAACAAAAGTAAAGGACAGGACATAAGAGAATTGTGGAAACTAACTGGTTCCTTGTTCCTTCCTTGGCCAGCCTCAAATGTACATGTAGCTATATCAGTTCAATTGGTTGTTTCAGAGTCATAAACCCACACTGTAAATCCTTGCACTTGCCACGAGTTAAGTACAGGATTATGCAGACAATTTTCAGATACAAAGGTGCACTATGAAGCCCTTGGAAACAGACTAAATGCCGGGCGGTGGTGGCGCACGCCTTTAATCCCAGCACTTGGGAGGCAGAGGCAGGCGGATTTCTGAGTTCGAGGCCAGCCTGGTCTACAGAGTGAGTTCCAGGACAGCCCGGGCTACACAGAGAAACCCTGTCTCGAAAAAAACCAAAAAAAAAAAAAAAAAAAAAAAAAAAGAAACAGACTAAATACCAGTAGCTCCTGCCTCTAAAATCTAAACATTGACTTTTAAATTTCATCTTCTTTGACCATCTGGTCATCATGCTAAATGACCTCAGAGAAAAAAATTATCTCACATCTCAATGTCTTGGAAGAAGATAAAGTGTTTTTACTGGCCTGCATTAATTTTATTTTTCAAAGGATCTAGCAGAGAGGCGGTGCCATCAGCAATCCCGAGAGGATATGACCACTGTGCATGGATGTTATTTTAATCTAGGATGGCTTCTCTGTAAGCCCTCCCACTCAATCTGATTCAGCATTGCTCTCAGACACCACGTGATTTCTTTGGAAAGACAGTTTTACAATATACAGAAGGATGCTTGCAAATTTCCCTTATCTTCTTACCCTGACTGTATCTCAGTCCCTCTCTTTTATTTTAATTAGACTCTATCACCCTCTGCCCAAATCTCTTTCCAGACACTAGTGCACAGGACCATGCAGAGACACTGAGTTCCTTTATTTTTAAAATAAAATATATAATCATCATTTCTCCTCATTATTTCTATCCCTATCTACTGCCATATATTTGTCTACCCTTGTCACAAATGTCCACCAGAACATTTTTTTCTTCTGTTTCCCTCAGGATAAACTTCTCAGGATACTTCTGAATCTTCCTATGATCAGAAAGGGAGAGGGAAAGGGAGAGAACACATCATTTTAGTGATAGAAAAGCAAAGTATGTTAACGGAGGCTGTGGGGAACTGACCAAAGGTAAGTTTTTAAATTTTTCCAAACCACATGTGCATCTCCTCCTCTTTAAGCATAGTTCTGTCTCACATGATAGTTTTTAAAACAAAGTTAATGTGGGCATCAACCCCATATACTGAGACCAAGAGGAACAGATTAGGTGTCAACCTTCAGGGGCAATTGTCTCCACAGCTGTGATTCCTCCAGCTACCTTCTCGTTCACCAAATACCCAGAGAGGGCACATCACAACCTCCAAACAGAACCATTGTTGACAAATGTTAACACCTTCTCTTGCTTAATTTACTTTTTAACAGGCCGCAAAACAAAAGGCTGCTTCTCAAGGACTGCTTTGCTTTACATTCGTGCAACGGCATATGCCAAGTCATTTAGTAATTACATGGACAGAGGAGTGGTCCGCTTTTCATTCTACTGAAATAAATAACTCACCCAGAGACAGATGGCCCCAGAGAAAGCAAAGCTAATGATTCTGCTGTCTGAAGCCACCCCAGGAGGGACACCTCTGCAGCTGGTCATCAAGAGGAAGGGCTGCTGGCCATCTGTACTCTGAAAACATACATACACACACAGACACACACACACACAAGACGGGGGGTATGTAGTGTGATTTTTGTCTTTGGGTCCCTCCACAGCTCTGCAATGATACTGCCTTTGCTCATGCCTTTTCAGATCCCAATCTCTGCCCATTTATATTCACAGTCTCTGATCATCTTGTTTTCCTACATATGCAGGGGAAGGGGGGAATTACAGTAGCAGTGGTCACGGACTGTTCTCAAGATTAAGTGAGGTAATCCATCAGTGATGAGAAACACAGACTTTTCTGAGAAACACATTCCCAAAATCCCCCCATTTCAGTTATGATTTAGAGTAAGAATTTGGTCTTTTTAAATCTCTAGGGAAAAGATTGAGGAAACTGTCTATGCCAAGGTTATTCAAGGACACTTGCCCTTGCTAATACTAATATTATTTGATGTAGATAGCAAAAAGCTTTACCTCTGATGTGGAATAAGACAATGATTTACAAAGTTTATAGAAAGCTTGCACCTCCTTCCATTTATTTTTGTGTTATTGCTTAAATCTTCAGTTCTTTTCCTTTAATCCTTTTACATGTGTGCTGGTCAAATTCTCCCATTTTCACTTCATACTCATGAACATTATGACAATGAACATGAATGGCACACTTACTCTGTTATTCACATGTATCTTTAAAATTCAGGTTGAGGAGGTGCTGTTATATGTCTTACTCATTCTAGAGATGCATAGAAAAACACAGTCTAATTTTCCTAAGGATGCCACATAAAAAGACTGGAATCACTGTGCTCTGAACCCTTTCAATCTGCTTTTAACGTCTTTATCCAGCCTTCTTGTAGACAAGATGCTATAACTGAGCCATTCTGATACTGCTAATACCTAGCATTTGATACCTCCAAGATATGGACCAGCTCCCTCTAAAACAGCATCTTTGATAACTCAGAGGTGAGGTTAAAAGTGAAAACTTTCCATGCAAGGCCAAGATAATACACTTACAACATAGTCTATCATCTATAGCCGGTACATAAGCAACTTGGCCTTGAGCAGCATGATAAAGGGACTTGAAAGCACACATCTTTGACTATAGAATCTGCCTTTACAATTATTAACAAGAAGCATTCACATGATACACTATGTCCATCCTCCACTTACAGCAAACTAAGATTCTGAAGAAGTTAGAAGCATCTTTTAGAGTCATTTCTGGAAGTGGCATAAATCAATCTCTTGCTGCCAGGGGATTAATCAATACAGCCAGGTAATGTTAATTAGCATGATGAATCTCAAGCTTGATTCTTACAGATTTTGAATGGTAATATATTCCCTTAAAATAAGACTTGCTCTATCCATTACAGAACCAAGATCTCCTTTAGAACTGAGATGTACATTCTTTTCTAATTGCTGTAAGCACTGGTTGCTGAGAATTTTTGGTAGAACCTCTACCTGTGAATCGCATATGTCTAAGGAGGCACTTCTCCCAAAGTCACTCATTCTTTAGGCCAGCCCATGGGCACTGCTGGTCAGGCTTGAGATATAAGGTCCTATGCCTTTATTTGGTTCACTAAGGCACCCCAATTTTGTTGCATACTGTGGGCTCAGTTGATGTCCCCTTTACAATGTCACCAGCATTAAACTTGTCCTTCTCCCTAATCCTCCTCATTCTTCCAGGAGTATTGATCTCAGAGTGATCTCTCAATACCTCTGCGCATAAATCACTTAGTAGAATCTTTTCTCTGAGAACTTGAACCTACATCTGTTATTTAAGAAAAAGTTCTATTTGACCCTCCTCCATTTCCAATCAACAATGGCATAGTCCTCTATTTTCATATGAGAGACATTATCTGTGTTTCTGTAGTATGCAGATACAGTATCTCCAACAAAGACACCTTCTTAGGTTAGTATAAAAGGGCCACATATAGAAAGGGACGAACTTTTTACCATAAGATTAATACATATGATCACCTCTACATTGTCTAAATAACCTCTAAAACCTAATGCTATGATAGTCAGCATGGCTTGCTAAATGAATGTCAATGATTTCCTAGCCTCAATCTGTGACATTGAAACCTCTTACAAATGAGTAAGAGTTCTATTGAAAATGGTCATATCAATAATCATAAAATTCATAAAACAGATCTCAAGTAATATAGAGAAAACATACTCCTTACAAGTGTAGTTTTTCTCCAACGTTTAAAATATAGTCAAGTCAAGCTGGAGAGATGGCTTAGCAGTTAAGAGTAGTGACTGCTCTTCCAGAGGTCCTGAGTCCAATTCCCAGAAACCACATAGTGGCTCACAACCATCTATAATGGCATCCGATCCCCTCTTCTGGTGTGTCTGAAGACAGCGATAGTGTACTCACATACATTATTTTTTTTTCTTTTTTTTTTCTTTTCTTTTTTTTTCCCTTCACAAAGCAAATAATATTGAAATAGTGAAATCAAGTGTAAACCCAACAAAAATATATAAATTATAGTCCAGTATCCCTCATGAATATACATACAAAAATTCTCAATGAAGTAGTTGCAAACTGAATACAAGAGATATAAAAAAATAATATTCCATGAATAACTGAACAACTGTTTTTTTTTTTAGAAGACCGAACATTAAATAGATAAATAAAAATGTCTTTAAAAATACTCATGTCTCTTCAGATGATTCCATTTTATTTGCTTAGAACATTAGTATATTCAAGGTTTTCATTCAAATAAATGGGGACACAGGCCCATGAAAACACAAATCTTTACTAGACAGACCCCTTGTTTATCCATTGCTCTGGTGTCATTTCACTGCTGTAATAAAATATCCTGACCAAAAAGCAACACGGAAGAAAAAGGTTTATTTAGTCTTGAAAATCCATATTACAGCCTATCACTCAGAAGTTAAATCAAGAACTCAGGCAGCTGGTCACGTTGACAGCGGAGAGTGGAAGGAGCCAGTGCCCCATGCTTGCTGTTTGATTACTTATGCCTAGCCACTATTCTTCACTCTCAACCAGTTCGGGGGCCCAGTCTATAAAATTGTGTCACCCACATTCAAAGTGGATCCTTCATTCCCTCTCAGTTAAGGCAATCAGGAAAATCCCTGACACAGAAGCCAACAGGCCAATCTGATCTAGAGAATTTCTCAATCATGACTCTTCCCAGGCGATTCTAGGCTAAGGCAAGTTGACATTTAAAACTAACGCCCAGAGTCTCATAGCCTTCCACCTCTATTTGTGATAACTACACATGTCTCTCAACTGGACAAGTAGCCCCTCATAGGCAAAATTACTAAGAGTAGAGAATTCCTGCCCATAAAGAATGCTATGAATATGACATCAGTCTTTAACCATGGGGCACAGTGGCATTCCTGTTGTGCCCAAAGGAAGGAGCAGAGCAGCTGGTGGTCTGGCCAGTTTTTCTCACTGCTTGGTCCAGAAAGCCTGGCTGAACTCTGCAATGAAGCACAGAGCAGTGCTGTCACAGGGCAGACGTCACACAAACAGTTGGAAAACATCGTTCACATTTAATTTTTTTACCAAAGTCCCATGCAGGCTCCAGGATGTCAGGCCCATCCAGATTACAAGTCACACACACACACACACACACACTACACTGGGAGCCTCTCCAAAGAGTCTTCTCAAAGACTCATGATGCCCTCAAACGTACAGGAACCCAAACATGAGCGTGACTGAGGCTCAGCCTGGAGCCTTGAACACAGTCATATGTGAGATGAGTCATACTCAGAGAGGAACAAAGAAATAAACAACTATACTCAGAGCCTGTTCATTATTTATGGCTTCTCCTGGAAAACATTAGCTACAATGTGCTCTGTAACCAAAACGTGGATCCAGACACGTTCAGCACCATGAAGTGAGCGCCTCTCCACAGACTATAAAGCAGCCTACCCAGCGCCTTCTGCTGATTTTTACTCCTCATGATATTCCCCAGAGGCTCTCCTACATCTCAGTATTTTAAAATTGGAGGTGCTTCCAGAGTCCAAGAAAATAAGGATTCAATAACTCAGGTGTCTTTCTGCCTCCCTCCGAGTCAGTTCACAGAGGAAGCATCCTGCTCACGACCTACTGAAATTTAAAGCCAGATAATGATGTGGTTTAAAAAAATGCTGCCTGTGCTCAATCTGCCCTCTCTGTTAAGATTATGTTCTCAGGCTGTGAGAGTACAGGTTTTATGGAATGGAAGGAACTGTGGTCCAGTCCCCTATAAAGGTCTCTTTTAAAAATAGGCATCTCTCAGAAGAATATGGGCAGCCCAAAGAAAATTGGCAACCATCATCCATGATTTTAACTCATGTGATTAAAAATATTCTCATCTAGGCTTCACAAAAACATCAGTTTATTTCTTCTTGATCATGCCCAAAGCTCACCAGATGAATCTGAAGTATCACTTCAGACAATTTAATTCACTTTTTCATGATTTCCAATTTCTCTATGGAATGTCTGAGATTGATTTTAGGTGGTTTTGAATTTAAAAATAATTCCTTATCCCCATACATAATAATTAAACATTAGAATTGTATATATGTGAACAGGTATATTTTGAAAATATGATACTAAGACTGGAGAGGGTTTGGGGGGGTTGTTTTGTTTGTTTGTTTGTGCTTGCTTGGGGGGAGGAGTTGGATATTTTTGATGCTACAGCAAAATAGCTGTAAATTCCCATACAAATAGATGTTCTCACTGTATGCATGAACAAGAAGGTGCCAGGATTCCAGACAGTTTGGGACACAAGTATTCAGATTACTTATGATGGAACAAACTCATCCCTCATACCGATGCAGATGACTGTGACCTGCCTGGCACTGTGCAATAAGGAATCTTGGGTAAAGTGTCTGGGATTTAGAGCAAGTCTTTAGAGGGTGACACAGCTCTGGCAGAGAAAAGACTGAAAAGGCAAGCAAGGCACCTCATTGGAAAGGCATCTTTTCCAAGAAGAGACAAGCGAGCAGGGAGCCGTGATGGTCTGGCTTCTGTGGTTGAAGTATGTCCTCCAAAGGGTCCCATGTAGTGATCTTGGTCCTGGTGTGGATGTGCTGAGAGGTAATGGGATCTTGAAGAAGCTGGGCTTAGGAATAATCCCTTAGGTCATGGGTCATTCCCATAAAAGTGATTGTGGGGTACTAGTCTCCAGTTTCCTGTTTGGCCAAGTGAGCTGTTCCATTGGAACCCAACCCTACCATCCACCATGATGCCAAACAGAGGACAGTCTTCATGAGTCTGTTCTTGAGTCTCCAGACCTATAAACTAAGTAATCATTCTCTTCGTAAAGTTTGTTTATCTCAGGTATTTTGTTATAGTAATGGAAATTGAACTAATTCATAGACCAATAGTGTTTAACCACTGTCTGTAACATAAACATTTTCAAGTTTATCCTTATGGAAAAGTAATGTTCTTACACTTATAAAAAAAAAAAAAGCAACACATTAAAAATAAAAGTCCATGGTAGAGTATGGCTTATGCCCAAATTGAAGAAAAATATTAAATATTAATAATTAATTAAAATGTGGTTGATATTTTAAAAATCAAACAAACTGCCATTTAACCAACCAGAAGAACAATTCCAAGGAACTTCAACTAAACCTTTAGTTCAGGGTGACCTTTCATAGTTTTTCCTTCCTGTCTTTTTAGACTTTCTATTTGCTTGGAAGGTGAAGAGTTTCCACAAGGAATCTTTCTGAAGAACCACAGCAGATAAGCCTCATTAGGAACATAAGGTGAGATGCACCAATATGGAAGTCTTGGTATTTGAAATCATTAAGCCATGCCTCGGGCAGCATCAGGGGTGGATCTTTGAGCTCTTCTGCTTCTATTTATAATATGAAATGACTACAGAGAAGTCAATGTGGTGAAACCAATGGACTCAAAATGGCAGAGAAAGGAAATTCACAAAGGCTATTTTAAAATTCTCTTATGTTCAACACATACTGCCAAGTGATATGCATTCAAAAAAAAAAAAAACTAAACTAAATTCAGCTGTCCAAATCCTCAATATCTATTTAACCATCCTCTTCTAGCCTTTCTGTTGCCATAGTTAGAAGATCTTTATTGCTACATTAAAATAAGTGAGAGTGATCACAACTCTTTATGTTCACATATGAAAATGTCAAGGACAAACTCAATAAATAAAAAATAGCCAGTCTATGTGATAAAAATTGACAATTGAAAAGAAAATGTGCTCACAGAGTCCATTTCCTCTTCTGCCATCTCAGTAGGACTAAGAGTAGAGCCACAATGGAGATGTGGTGTTTTCTTTTCGGGGAGAGCAGATGCATCCTAGTCACAATGACTGAGTGATCCTGGATGTACTTGACCCTACACCTGGCCTTACCATAGAGAACTGTATTATCCAAATTCCATCTCCTAAGAAATGGTCCCACAGCCAGGATGGGAATAAAAATGCCAATTCCTCTTGACTTCATTTGTGAACACTGGAAGTACCACTCATCTCATCTCTGTTCTTTTGGAATCAGCTGAAGCCTCTTTTGCAACCAAACTCCATGTCAGCTTCTTGGTCCTCTCAGTCTAGAGACCTGATTTATTTACTTTTCCGTTTCAGTGATAAAATATTATGACCAATAGCAACTTAAGAAAGAAATCTTCCTTTGGCTTATAGCTTACAAGAGTTTCATTCCGGAATCTCAGGGGTACCTGCAGCTGACAGCCAGAAGAGGAAGCTGAGTGCACACATCTTTATCTATATGCAGAAAGCAGTGAGAGTGAACTCAATGTAGGACCAGGATGTAACTCTCAAAGCTTGATCCTCCAGCATCATGTCTTTATAGTCCCATAGCCTCCCACAAGCAGGGCCATCAACCAAGGAACCAAATGGGTAAGCCTATGGGAGACATTTCTCCCACAGCATGTGAATTTTCTTACCACTGCATCTTACAAGAATATACCTTAACAAGCCTATCTCTGTCTGCAAGTTTTTGTCTCACAATCACTTTTAGAGAAACCCAAATTGAATGAACTTATATCAGAAGCAATTCCAGGAAGAAAGCCCTGAAGAAAACACTAAAAGATGGTTGAACTTCATCTCCTGCCACCTCCCAACAATTAAATCGATAGCACCACCCACGGCAACTAGAGTACAGATGGAACCTGGAATGCTCCAGTGGAGATATTATCAAAACATTCCTCTTGTACGCTGGGGTGGTATGCCAACAGATAAGACAGCACTAAGATATTGCAGTACACCTAACTTTTGTGAGAATTGAGGAAGGAAGTACCAGGGTAGAACTGGGTGGCTGAGTATCACTATTTCAGGTAAAGGCTTAACCACAGACTAAGGGATTGAAGGAAGAAACTAATTGTTGGGGCTGCAGAGATGGCTCAGCAGTTAAGATCACTGACAGAAGACTGATTGTTCTTCCAGAGGCCCTGAGTTCAATTCCCAGCAACCACATGATGGTTCACAACCATCTGTAATAGGATCTGATGCCCTTTTTGGGTGAGTCTTAAGACAGCTGCAATGTACTCATATAAATAAAGTAAATAAATAAATCTTTAAAAATATATACATATTGTATATAATATACATAGTATACATATGTGTATTATATTTTATATATACATATATGAAAAAATAGAAAAAAACGAATCATTGTCAGCAATGGTGCATGTTAACATGTTTATTAGAGATATACAAGGAACAAAGTTGGACACTTTCCTGACCAAGAAGAGGAAAAGCAGAGATGAGGATAAGTAGAAAGATGATGGCTTGTTTGACAGTAACAACTGGCTATGCTAATCAGGTAGTGTAGTAACACACACATAAGCACAGTGAGCTAAATGATGGTCTCGCAGCTGTGTAAGCCAGATAAAAGGCTTTGGTGTATGTATATTTAAAGGCCTATACAAGATAATAAGCATCCTTTGTGCCTAAGTTCTTTGTACCTAATTAAATTTATGACCTGCCAACTTAAAATTCTCTCGACAACTTTTAGTGAATGAGAAAAACAGATGGAGAAAATTATTCTAGACCTCACGGTAGAAACACACCTTAAAGTTGGAAGAAATGTAGTTTCCTGACACAATTTTTTGAGGGGTGGGGAGGAGGACAGGAATGAAATGACTTACAATCAATTTGCGTCGTATAGGCTCTAGGACTGCAGCCAGAGTGTCCTGGTTCGCTACAGGGTATTCAGTTTGATACATTTATTTCCTGAAACCCTGCTTTCCCCAGCTCTCATCTAGTGGTAGATGAGCCTTTAATACAGAAGACAGATACTGGTTATATGAATAAACAATTCTCTGCAGAAGAAAAGTGCCAGGCAAGGCAGAAGCTGTCCATAGTTTACCGGTAAGGGAATCTAGCAGAGACACCTAGGCGAAGAAAGTGGGTGAAATCTAAGCACTCTGAAGAATTAATATTTGTCTCAAGCCTATCCTGACTGGTCACAGTGCCAGGCCAGCCACTGAACTGGAAGATAAATTCCACCCAAGTTGCACACGGTGATCACATCTGTCTCCTGAAATGTGTGTTCTCTGCGCTTTCCCTTCCTCGATGCCAGACTTCAGCCTGACACCCAGTGGCTTCCCAATATGTCTCCCTTTCAGACTTAATTAGCACAATGCCCTGGAGAGTTCTGCAGGCCCCAAACAGAGCCTCATTAGATCCTGAGCTTGGCTCACAGACAGTGAGATTATATATCCTACTTTGGGCCAAGAAATAACTAACTTCTCTGTGACATTAATGTTTCATTTTCGTGGGCTGGTTGTGCTGTATTGTGATGTTGGGATTTTGACTTCTGTTTGTTTGCTTGTAGCAGGGAAGTTATTGCTTGCAGACTTGGATTTAAAGACTAACCCCAAAGCCTGCGATTCTAAGTCTGTGATCTGTCAGTGAACTGTAGCCCCAGTCTCTTTCCTCATTTATTTATCTCCCTTTCTTTCGGGTGATTGAAGGGTTTGGAGTTTCATTCTGTTATTCTAAAGAATTTGCTTTTCTTTTTTTTTTTTTTTTTTTTAAAAGTGGGGTTGTTTACCTGTTTATACTCTGAAGAGTGTGGAAGACATGGGTGGCCTTGGAACATGTTAGGGAAGGCATTCAAGTGTGTTACATTCTGTTGACTTTCATTTCCAATGACTATAGTGCTCCATAGACTAACATGAGAAACTGCATTTTAATGCAAAAGAACACCCCTGTGAAAGAGCACACAGTTAGAGTGGAATATTCCATAAGCAAAGAACAGGAGCTGAGATGACTCACAATGAAAATCACTGAGAGGTTTGGTGGCCATTAATTCTAAGCAGATGACATTAACAGATGAGCAATCAATACTTTTTTTAATTGGAATGCTGCTCCTTTCTTGGTACCCACATAACACAGTTCATTAAGGAGAAAGTATAACGTTTTTTTTTTTCATAGATTAAAAATTCAGGACTGGAGAAGAGCTCTTGCTTGAATTCAGACCTTTTCCCCACTCACTGGCATTATCTAGCTGTGAGATAAACTTAACAGAATCACTCTGCTTATATCTGAGACCCCAAGTCTAAAGATCCCCTCTCCCTCTGTTCATAGAAATTCCTCCTCTATAGAGCCCTGCCCTCTGCCTCTGATAGTTCAGAGGAAGCAGCCTTGATGCTTGAGAGATGAAAATTTCCCTTCTGGAGAGATTACACATTGAAAAGTCTGTCACCCTGGGCAAGAGGTCCAGTTTCCAGTCTGCTGTAGTCCTTCCAACCCATTGACAGGACCATTATCTAAAGAAAGAAGACTATGACGTTCACGTCTTCAAGACTGTGGTAAGGACTGTAAAGAAGGACTCTGCAGCATAAATCAGCGTGAGAGTAGCATTTAACAACACTTTTGTGTGAATATTCTCTATTCGAAGTCATAATGGCTAACCTGTTATTCAAAACAGAAAAGTCGTAAGGTTTTAGGAGACCAGGTAGTTTCCTCAGAATTCACTACTTTCCTTACTTCCAAATTTCACATCCTTCTCCAGGCTACCCCCAGATAAAAATCCATTGTTAAGACTTTGATGAACGTCGAACTTCCTTCCTGCTCCAGATTAAAGTGAAAGATGAACGGGCCGGATACTGCCCTGAAAATCACCAAGGGAGGTGAGACTGAGTGCTGGGGAGGCTGAAGGTCCTGTCTGTCCTGATTCTAACGTGAATCCAGAGAGGTGACATTTTTCAACACAATCACTCGGCTCTCTGGACTCACATTCAATGGAGAGATGCGAGGAGAAAAGCCCCTGAAAAGGATTCATTGCAGTAAAAATGTGGAAGCCTTGAAAATGAAGAGTGGCTGCCAGAAAAGGAAAGCTGGCGCATGGTCTTTCCAAATGCATCATCTATGCTGACAGGCAAATTTCACAGGGAGCAAACCTTGACAGCTCCCCTCCCTGGCTTCCCGGGCAGCCCTTTACTAAGCTGCTACGCTGCAGGTGCACTTTCTGCCCTCACATTCTGCTCTAAAAGGCTAACTTACTCAGATAATAATACAGGTGGAAAGTGGGAGCATGCGCAGGGCTCTGCAGAGCTCGGGTCCTGCAGGGTGGGTCTCCAACGCCATAGCTTCCTCCTATGTTCAGGTCTTCAGCCTGACACGGTTTCCACCGTCAAAATGCTACAGGGTGATAATGAGTTGAATTATTTGCTTGGGGCACTTGTTTTAATAGTACTTCTGTAGTAACAGGTAAAAGAGCAAACAACACCGAGTCATTATAGGGTGTGGACGTCTTATAAACAGTACAGGTGGGCTACCAACCTGATGGCTTCATTTCCAACATGGGAGGTGACTATGAGTTAAGTGGAGAGAGTAAAAGATAGTACAGACAAGGATTAAGAACAAACGACAACTGCGTTCCAATGCTTCCAGTAAGATTATGTAACACATGAAAAAAATGCACATGTGTATTTATATATTTTCACAGAGCAGAGCCACTGTAAAGAAGGGGCTCTTATCTTTTAAATACCATTTAGGGGATACAGAGACAGAGCTCTATAATGTTTCATAACAATTTACTTGATATGGTTACTCATAGTCAAAACTGGTCAAACCCACAGAAACTTTGGCTTTCAGCTGGTTGAAATACCACAGGTATGTGCTGATTTCATTCCAAGATGCTACAGGTACAAACCAGTCCCATTCCATTTGAAGCAGTAATGGAGATGTATTTTCCCATTGACCTATATGGTTGTACTTCAAGCTGGAAAGCATCACCACCATCTTGACAGGAAGGATGTGGAAATTGAGTCAAATTTTTCCTTCAAATATCTATTAGTCCTCAATTTGTGTTTAACTAGCCATGACTCTCCCCATTGTGAGATTTCTTTGCTAAAATACAAACACTAGGTTGGTACGTTTTCCAGTTAAGTTCCCAAAGTTACTTCCTTTGCTTCAAAGTTCAACACTTCTCCCAGGATGGTTTGCATAGTCAACAAGCATGTCTTTGCTGAGACTGGTATATGCATAGCATTAAAAAGAAGGAAGGAAGGAGGGAAGGAAGAACAGAGGGGGAGAGAGGAAGAGAGGGAGGGAGGGAGGGAGGGAGGGAAGGAGGGAGGGAGGGAGGGAGGGAGGGAGGGAAGGAGGGAGGGAGGGAAGAAGAAAAGAAAATTTAAACTGGTAACATTTCTTTAAGATGACTACCAAATGAGTCATGAAATTAACGTAGAAAAACAATATTAAACCAAACATGTAAGAAAGTATTGCAATGAATCAAAGGAGAGATTAATTTTTACAATTTTAAAGAAAAATTGAAATTATATTTAAATTAGATTTTGGTAGGAAAAAGTAAAACTCAGAAAATTGAATCATGCAGGAGAGTTAAACATTAAACACAAGAGTCTGAGTAAATAAAGCAGAAAAATCAAGAATGGCATTACTTGTAAGACTAAGGACAGACACCTGGCTGGTTTCGATGAAACAAGTAAAGAAAAGTAAAGTTGCAAAGTCTGGCAGTTCGTGCGAGAGAGGATAAAGATTTCCAGTGACTGAAGAGAAAAACTAAGGAAGATACTAGAAGGAGGTGGAAAGAACTCTGATGCTTATAGATTGGAAGAATTAATATTGCAAAAATTGATATATTACTAAAAGCAATCTACAGATTCAATCCAATCCCCCATCAAATTGTAGTGATATTTTCTTAGAATATTTTAATCTTAAAATTCAAAAGACTCTGAAGAGCCAAAACAATGCTAGTCATAAAGTCCAGCGCTGTCCATATCATAATATCTGCTCAAAAATTACACTAAAGAGTCATGGTAACAAAAAGCATGGTGTTGATACCAAAATAGACACATACACTAATAGAATAGAATGAACAACACATAAATAGTCTCACATATCTACAGCAAACCGATTTTTGATAAACTTATCAAAACATCTTTGGAAGGAAAAGGACAATCTCTTCAATAATTGGAAAGCTGAATATCCTCATGTTAAAAGGAAATAGATTATTATGTCTCAACCTGCACAAAATAAATTCAAAATGGATGAAAGACCTTCAAAGAAAACCTGTAACTTTGAAACTGCTAGAGAAAAAATATAAGTAGAACACTTGAAGAAATAGTCATAGGTAAGAATTTCTGAAAAGGATGTCAAAAGCTCAGGAAATAACTCCAGAATCTGGCAAGTGAGGTTGCATACATGTATAAAGCTTCCACACAGCAAAGAAATAACCATCCAAGCAAAGAGGAAGCATACAGAACAGGGAAAATATTTGCCTAGTTTGACAGGGGATTAATACCCAGAATCTTTAAAGGACTCAAAAATTTAAATACCAGAGGCTGAAAAAATCAGTCAATAAATGGGCCACTGACTTAGACAATTCTCAAAACAGGAAATACAAATGGCCAAAAATATATGAAAAAAAAAATCCCAACATCTTCAGCCAGCAGAGAACTACAGGGTAAAACTGCACTGAAATCCAGCTCGTTCAAGTCATAATGACCATCATCAAAAATACAAACAACAAATGCTAATAACACTGGTGAGGAGGAACCCTTACATATGCTAGAGGCAATGTATTAGTTCAGTCATTCTATAACCAGTAAGAATATTTATCAAAAACATAAATAGAGTTACCATAGGATCCAATTATACTGCCCCTAGGTATTTATAGCAACAATCTTAAGTCAGTACACTACAGAGTCGCTTCCATATTCATTTCTATTAATACACTATTCATTATAGCCATAGGGTCAATCCAGAGGTCCACCAATAGATGAGTGTATGAATAAAATCTGTATATATGAACAATATAATTTTATTCAGCCCTGAAGAAGAATGAAACTATGTCATTTACAGGAAAAAGAATAGAACTAGGGAGCATCATGTCAAGTAGAATAAACTACATTCAAATAAGTATCAGATGCTGTCTTCCATATGTGGAATCTAGATTTAATATATAGACATATATATTATATTGTATTATATTATATATTATTTAACATGAACAGAGATAGAAGTGAAACAGTGTGGGAGGAAGATGTTTACAAAAGTAGGAATGGGAGGAAAAGAAGATCAACATTGCAGTTTTTTCTCACATGTACAATCTAGATTTAAATAAGCACAAAAGAATGTTATGGTTTGTATATGCTTGGCCCAGGGAGCGGCACTATTAGAAGGTGTACCTGTGTTGGAGTAGGTGTATCACTGTGGGTGTGGGCTTTAAGACCCTCACCTAGCTGCCTAGAAGTTAGTATTCTTCTAGCAGCTTCAGATGAAGATCTAGAACTCTCAGCTCCTCCTGCACCATGCCTGCCTACGTGGATGCTGCCATGCTTCCTCCTAGATGATAATGGACTGGACCTCTGAACCTGTAAGCCAGCCCCAATTAAATGTTGTCTGTATAAGAGTTACCTTTGTCATGGTGTCTGTTCACAGCAGTAAAATCCTAACTAAGACAATGCTATAGGGGATATAATCCAATGAGTGTTAAAATATGTACATGAGAACACTGAAATTTCATTATACATACATGTTAACAGTTTCAATGACTGGATAATGAGATGCTTTCTTCTTTTTGTTTTCTACATGTTACACCATGAACTTTATCCATGACATGGTTCTGAATAACTCTGATACTACCACTTAGAAAATGAGTCAGAAGGCTGGTGAGGTTAGGGCAACCTGGGCTATATAGCAAAACCATCTCAAAAGAAAAAAACTGAATTACTTTAAACATACAAAGATGCTATTCCTAGTCATTCCCCAGCTCTCCTCCACTCCATCCTTTAGCAAACTAACAGAACTAAAGTGGCATCACCTCTTCTGAAGAATAAGACTTTATGAGCATGCACACACACACACACACGCACAGCAAGCAGAAAGAGAGAGAGAGAGAGAGAGAGAGAGAGAGAGAGAGAGAGAGAGAGAGAGAGAGAGAGAAAGAGAGAGAGAGAGAAGAGACAGACAGCAGACAGACACAGACAGACAGACAGACTGACACAGAAGATACAAATTAAAGCAAGCAAATTCATAACCACATTTTTTGAAGCAAGGTTTTCCAGAGAATGGGAAATAAGGGTGTTTTGTTTCATTTTATTTTTAAGTGACAGATTGGCAACATGGTCCAAAACTGCTGAGGAACACTCTCGGTAGACAAATAAAATATACCAAAATAGTGTAGACAAATGAAATCTATAAACCAGAGTGAGAGCTCTAGATTTCATTGGATGTTTCTAAGTATACAAATAAACCACACCAACATTGTGATTTTCCCCCAGAAAAATGTCTGAATAAATACATGGTTAAGGTCAACAGAAACAAGATGTAGACTGTGGCAGTGTTTTAGGTAGTTAACTAAAGACTAGCACCAGAAAGACTTCAAATCCTTTAGTCCCCATATATAGGAACTAAATAAACTCTGACACTTAGACTATTACTGAGTAGCTAGAGAGCCCGGGTCAGCAAGTGACTGTTTCATGCTAAGAAGCATCCGGGACTTCATTGCCAGGTCAAGCCCCTTCTCACATGGCCAACCTCATTTGCATCTTCGTCTCTGGTCACCAGGGAGAATTGGAGTACTCACCAGCTGCCAGACAGATAGAGATCCTCAGATGGGCTGAGGAAACACATTCTAAAAGTAACTTAGAGCAAAAGAAAATACCTTTAACCTAGATGCTCAATCATAAATAGAGGACAAATATGAGATCATAAATATTTAAGAGATTTAGCATTCCAAAAGAAACCGCATGAACTCAGATAAGAGCTATAACAGAAAAACAGAAGGACTTTAAAATGTTAATAGAAAGCAGTTGGTACAAGTATTGAAAAGAACAATAGCTGGATTATTAGTGTGCATCTAGAGTTGGGATGCGCAGTTAAATGAGAGAGTACACACTTACCATGTGCAAGGTCCTGAGTCAAATCCCTAGTGCCAAAGCACCAACAAAACCTGACTGTGCTAGTTAATTATTATTCACAACTTGGCACAACCTAGAATCACACAGGAAGAGGAAAAATCAGTAGAGACACTACCCAAACCAGATGGGCCTGTGGCCATGTCTGTGGTGGGTTGTCTTGACTGATGGTTAATGTGGGCTGGCCCAGCCCACTGTGAGTAGAACCAGCCCTATGTGCTCCACCTTGGGCTCCTATCCCAACTTCCCTCGGTGATGGATTGTGACCTGAAAGTGTATCCCAGTTAAACCTTTTCTCTCCTAAGCTGCTCTTGGTCAGAGTGTTATACCACAGGGACAGAATGAAACTGGGGCACTGTCATGCTACTCAAGAGACTTGACTAATAAACATTTAAAACAAACAGAAAGTTTAGTTAGAGAGATTCAAGATCAACCCAGAATTAATAACTTTACTTAATAACATCAGAATTTTTTAAAGATCACACAATAACAGCAAAGAACATTTATATCGTGAAACACAGAAAGCAATGGATACTGAATGCACTTCTAATATGAGTTGTACAATAAAAGAAATCTATAAAATTTAACAAATGAAAATTAAAATCGCTAAATTATTAGAGGGTCAGGCCTAAATGGGAATATTTAATAGATAGATAGATTTAAAAAATAAGCATTTTCCAAACTTAATGTGTGAACTTGCTATAATTCTGAAAAGGTTTTGGAAATGAAATGCAGAAAAATGAAATGTCCTGACTCACATTGAAAAGGAAAATTATGTGGAAGAATATGTCTGAGTGTTCTTGGTATTGACACAAGGCCAGAGAAATGGGTTGATATGAAAATATAAGGAAGTAATAGGTCAAATCTGAGAGGAGGGTCCAACATTTCAGAAAACTGTTGGAATAACAAGTTTGCTATTTATAAACACAATAAAAATTAAGTTCAATAAATTATGCTTCAAAAAGTATGATGCAGTTTAGTGTCTTGTTGATGAGAACCCTCATCAGAATAAGGTACTATGCTGTTTGTCTTCGTCAAGAATTATGACTCAAGTTCTGAAATTGGCACATTCTAATTTACACTGTAATTTGAGCATACATAAAATTATTTGTTGACCCTTTCTATTAGTCCCTTAGTCTATTTCCCAATTGTATTAATTTTCATTATGGTATAGAAGATGGGACCAGGACACCACAAGCATTCGTCTACTTAGCTAGTTCCCTAGGACCAATTTTTGAGTATTTTTAGTTGTCATTCTTCTGGTTCTCTTGGATTTCTAGAGATCCTTTATATTATTAACTATCGTTAAAAATGGCTGGAGCTAGGCATGTTGGCACACACCCATGACCCAGCACTAAGAAGCCTGAAACAGTGGGAATATGAACTTGGTAAGTTCAAGGTTCAAGACTAGCCTGGGCTCTAAAGTGAGACCTACTGTCCATACATAAATAAAAATAAACAAGATGCTGAAAATAATTTATTTTTTAACCCTACTATTGAAACTGTGTATCAAGCCCCAGGCTATGGCTAAGTGGAGCAGTGGTTGCTACCATGCACAGGACCCTGGGTTCAAGCTCCAGCTCTACAAAACAAATAAAATCTTACTAGGGAAATGTTAACTTAGATTTCATCATCACCCTTGAACACATATGCCAGATTATTACAGTATATCCATAAGTATGTACAATTAAAATAGGTTTTAAAATCTTGGTATTAGGAAACAGAATGTACAGAACCTTATAGCTTACTTAATCTCAATGATGAAAATGTACTCATAGCAAAAAAAAAAGTTTTGAAGTTAAAAGAATTGCTATGTAAAAGTTTAAATTTTTAATAATGGGAAAGTTATAAGTAAGGAAATACAGAGTTAAAAGACTAAAGCCACTATAAAGTCAATACCAGTAGATACTTAAATCATGTCTGTCATTGCATAGAATACTATACATAGCTCTTACATAATACATATATATATATTGAGGCTAGGGCATAAAGACTCCATGTTTGAGATGAACTTGGCAGGTATATATTGACCCTGTTTTGAAACAAACAAACAAAAACACAAACAAACAAAAATTACGTTATAGTAGTTTTTTAATAAAATAAAAATAGAATAGCATAGACTGCTCATCAAGATATATTGGTGGAAACAAAAATCTTCTGAAAAATAGGAAATGACAAAAGGCAAGCATAGTAGCTTGATTTATAGTGCTAGACTCCTGAAGCGAAGGCAAAAGTTTAGAAGGGAGTAAAGCCTGGCTTTTATTTTTATAGTCTAAATTTTTATTGTTTGATTTTAAAAATCTATTAACATGTATAAGAGAAGAAATATAACACCCAGGAAGCTTACAGTGGCTTATAATGGTAACTCAGGATTGTCTAACAAGATAAATAACCATTTTTTTGTCATTTAAAGTAAGAGCATACTTGGTAGTGTGCACATAGCCCCTGGAGCATGTCTTTTGGTTGAGCTTATCAGGGTAAAGAGGAAAAGTGAGTGTGTGTTTGTTTATTTGCTTGTTTGTATGACAGGTGATAGTCTAAACTAGGTGACAGGCCTCACCTAGCAACCAACCGTCAATAGCTTGCCATGCTGAAGTCTGACTGGCTCATCTTACACAGGTCTGGTACAAGGCAACCAAAGCTGCCATGAGTTCATTGGTACAGAGGTTCTGTCATGTGCTGACATTATCTCTCCTCAGTCTTCCCTGGCTTCTGGATCTTACAATCTTTCCTCCTCTTTTTCCTTAGTGGTCCCTGAACTTTGGTGGAGGGCGTATAATAAGCATACTACACACACACACACACACACACACACACGCACGCACGCACGCACGCACGCACAAACGCGCGCGCACACACATACACACTAACTACCGAGAGACTCCATAATTAACTCTGTTCACTGTGCAAAGATGCTTTTCTGATAAGGACTAAGAGCTGCACAAATCTGTGACAATAGGGTACTTACAGGGCAGTTTGATATTATGTCCATTTAGCAAAATAATAGTAACAGGTTTACACCTTAAGACCTATGTGTAGGTTCTTGGCCAGATTTACAGTAACAGGTATGTTCCTTCTGAGGAATGGATCTTGAATTCAACCAGGAAGCTTATTAAAGAGGAGTGATGGATATTAATGCAAGCCAGGCCCATTCCTCTTCACACCGAGATTCTCTTCACTGACAACCCTGATGTCATGCGCTCAGCCCCACTCCTGAGCCTGAGCCTCTCCCTTCACCTCCACCCTACTTCGTCATTGGTGTCAGAGTGACAACTCTGTCATCTAGTCTTCTCATTCAGCATCACTTTATGTGCATCGAGCCTGCCCCTAGCAGCACAGCTTGTATAACTTTCCACTTGTCTATTTTGAACAATAAGAAGGAAAACACATTAAAAGAATAAATACCAGCATATGATAGAAAACAAACAAACAAACAAAAAAAGGTGTTACTAACCTAAAGCCTCAAAAAAATCACAGACAGACTAGGAGACTCTGAAGGGAGAGCTTTGTGAAGAAGAATATGAAATTAGACAGCAAGTGAGGAAGGCAGAGAAGATGAGCCAGCACTCACTCGAAAAAGCTAACATCACGAGCAGTAGAAAGAAATATGGCATGAAAACAGAATAATAGATGCTATATCCCACAAAATAAACTAAGAAAATAGAGATCTATTTCAGTGAAAGACTACCTGCCAAGCCTTCATGTGACCTTGAACTCAATCCCCAGAGCATCAAAAATAAAAATAAAAAAATAATATGTATGTTATGTGTGTATGTGTACATGTGTATGTGTGTGTACATATAAAACAAAGAAACAAATATGAACTTAACAACGAAAGCTCAATAAATGTATCAAAAGGTAATATCCAGGAGCTGGAGTGATGACTGAGCAGCTATGGGGACTGGCTATTAAGCCTGACAATGTGAGTTATATACTCCAAAGCCAGATGGTGGAAGAAGAGAACTGACTCCTACAAAATGTTCTCTCGCCTCCACATGCATGTATGCACATATAGACACACACACACACATATGGTAAAAAAAAAAAAAAAGTAAATACTTTTAATATTAAAAAATTCAGTAGAAGACATTTCTAAAGTAAAGGGAGGTCTGCATTGGAGAATCAAAAAGACATACCACATTTCAGGGGAAAGCAATTTGTTGCAGTAATCACCATGATGTATTCTGGTGAGGCTGCTTATTCTTAAAACTCACAATGAAACTATATGAGCATTCATTCAGAACAAGCAATCCACTTACCACAGAGGAAATCAGTGACCTCTCATTTACTTCAATGGCATTTAGTACCAAATACCGTAAGCCAGAAGAGATTATAGATAGTTCCTCACCAGGGATCAAATCCCCCATTTGGCACACCCTAGACAAACAAGAGCTGCCCCCAAAGGAACTTGAAGGAGGAACTCATGGCTTCTAAGAACTGCTGATTTGTGTTGGAACTGATTAATATACAGAACTAAAGTTGAACGATTTGGAAGTTTGTAAATATTGAAGTATATCACTAAGAGAATGGCTGGACAATCGGGGAGGTCTACTCTAGCATATGCAAAGGCTTGGGTTCTGAAAACCTGGGTTTTATTCCTAGCATACATATCCACTACACACACACACACACACACACACACACACACACACACCAAGCACAGCTAAGAAAAAACAAAACAGACTCTAATAGCATCAGTAGATCATAATAAATAAAATTGGCAGTGTTCCAATTTCCTAACCCTTTAAAATGAAATCTAAAGACATCTATTCTCAATGCTTTGAGTGTCTTTCCAGTAATTTCCTCTGTCAGAAAAGGTTCCATTGGCCATTCCCTGAAGAAGGACCTGCTGGAAGTGAGTTATTTTAGGTTTTCTACATCTGAGGTCTTTATTTTCCCTTCATTTTTGAAGGATGTTTTCACTGGAAATAAAATTGTAGGTTGACAATTCTTTGCTTTCAGGGCTTTAAAAATGGTCTCCTGCTTTTTTTTCTCATTTTCATGGATTCTGTGAGAAATATGAAGTCATTAGACTCATGGTCCCCTTAAAAGTAATGAGTTGTGTTTCTATAACTGCTTGCAAGATTGTTTTTTTCTTTTTCTTCGATTTTCAACAGTTTGTCTTTGATGTATCTAGATGTTTTAGTTCGTTTGGTGTTGTTACAACGGACTCCTGCTGTATTCACCCACTTTTCATTGCTATAACAAAGTATCAAAGGCAGACAGCAGAGTACCTGCAAGGCTCCATGGGAGATAGCATCACAGGAGCATGGAAGGAAGGAGAAAATCACATTGCTAAATGGGAAGCAAGTGAGAGAAGACATTGGGTCAGGCTTGGGATTTTTTTTGAAGAAATACTCAGAGTCTAGTGAGAACTATCTTCATTCCTTCCACCACACAAGGCCATGGGCGTCTAGGATGAGAGGAAAGAGGCATAATGATCCCATTTGGAATTGTTTTATTTTGTGGCTATTTGCTCCTGCAATAAGTTTCCATTTCTCTTAACGGCCGACTTTCCCCTGCCAGTGATAGGTCTCTGTGTCCCCATTATACCATAAAGGAAAGAAAGAACAGGTCCATTCTAGCCTTAACAAAACAATTGTTTTCTCCCAATGCACTAAGGCAAAGGATCCTAGTACAGCTGCTTCTGGCCTCACATACTCATGGTCAAAAACAGAGCCCCCTGTACTGGAAGGGAAACAAGAACACATTGGGAGCAATATAAGATAAAAGAGAGGGAAGATCACCATGTGGGATGCCTGAAACCCCAATAAAACCCAACCCTCTCCACCACCCCTAGTCAATGGCACCAGCTCTGGGACCTACTTTTCTACCTGAGAGAAGTCAATAGACATCATGTTCACTATACTCTGGGCTATTTTCCTGTCTTTTAATTCTTTAATTAAGAAGTACAGGACAGAAAATGAAGGAGGGGCCGTTTGCAGACCATTCCACCGGGGTATCCATCCCATGTGCAGTCACCAAAGGTAGACGTTGATGTGGATGTCAGGAAGTACATGCTGATAGGAGCCTGATATAGCTGTCTCCTTAGAGGTCTGCAAGAGTCTGACATATTCAGAGGCAGATGCTCACAGCTAACCATTAAACTGATCATGGGGTTCCCAACATAGAAAAGAGAGTGAAGACTGAAGGAGTTGAGAGGATTCGTGACACCATGAGGAAAGCAACAATATCAACCAACCAGAGCCCCCACGGTCTAAACCACCAGCCTGGGAGTGCTGAGGGAGGGACCCATGGCTCCAGCTATATATGCAAGGGAGCTATATATAACTGGGAGAAGAGATCCTTGGTTCCATGAAGGCTGGACATCGTGGAGGGTGGTATTCGAGGGTGGGGAGGTGAGGTATGGGGGAGGGTAGGTGGGGGTACACCATCATAGAGGCAAGAGGAGGGGGGAAGGGATAGGGAGTTCCTGGGAGGGAGGGGGAAAAGGGGGTAAGGGGAAAACATCTGAAATGTAAATAAAATTTCCAAGAAAAAAAAAAAGAGAGAGAGAGAAACAACCCATCCGCTAGTTGGCATCACAAAGGCAGATCTTCAGTAACCCAAGGATCTCTCACTGGGCTCCAGTTCTTTAAGTCTCCCACCTCCAGTCTGCACTGAGGACCAAGTCTCAGACATAGGTTTTGATGTGGGAATCCCTGAGGACATCCACATGGAAGCATGGACCTGGATCATTCCCACAGAGTAAATGTTCACTGGCTTCATGGTTCTGGAGATCTGGAAGACCTTTATCAAGATTCCAGCATCAACTGAGAACCTCCTTGCTCTTTATGATCCGTGATGACAGCAGCACGAGACTGTGTAACAAGGCCACTCAATCATGGTCTTAGTTCCTGTTCTGTTCCTGTGAAGAGATGCCGTGGCCAAGGTCACTTAGAGAAGAAGTTATTTAACTAAGAGCTTGCTTGCAGTTTTAGAGGGTAAGTCTATAATCATCATGGAAGGGACCAAGGTAACAGGCAGGCAGGCGGGCAGGCATGGCTCTTGAGCAGTAACTAACAGTTTATATACTTATCTAAAGACAGGGGGCAGAGAGACAGTAAGACTTGGCCCGGTATAGGCTTTTGAAACCTCAAAGCTCACTCTCTGTGACACACTTCCCCTTACAATGCCAGCCCTAACTTTTCCTAAAACAATGCACCAACTGGAATCTAAACATTCAAATATATGCAAACCACCATAATCACCAATGTTTCTCTCAGATAATGGTATTAGTCCACTCATGAGGGCACAGTTCTCTTCTCTCATTAGGGCTTAATGCTCAACATCACTGCATTGAGGACTAAATTTACAATGCATCAAATGTATGGCACATACTCAGACCCTAGAACTAAGTACAAGGCTCTTTGTATTATTCTTACCTAGGTTACTCTGAGTTCTACACATCTATAAGGACTATAAAGAAATGATAAAATTTGAAGATTTACAAATATTTAATTTTTATTCGCACTCCAAAAATTCTTTCTTCTGGATTCTAATAACATACAATTAGACATTTAAGATGTTTTATAATGGGAACTTCTCCTGGTCCTCCTCAGTTTCTTCTTTCTCTCGGAGATGTCATTTTTACTCTTAGAATTCTCTCTCCACACCCATCTTCATTCTATTAAGATGATGTGACAGAGCGTTCTAAAGTGTCTCTGTTTATTTGATAAAATACGTGATGGGTGTGGTAGTGCAATCCTGTTATTCAAGCACATGAAAAAATGGAGACAGGTAGATCAGGAGCTCTAAGCATTCTTTGCTATGAACAGTTTGAGGTGAGCCTGAGCTCTGAGACCCAAAGGAAGGGTAGAGAGTGACTTAGTAAACAAGGCTTGCTCTATGACAATGTGTTTGTATCTCAGCACTTTCCTATAAGGCTGAGCGTGGTGATGATGACCTGTATCCACAGTGCTGGGGAGGCGATGGGAGCATCCCTGGGCCTTGCTAGACAACTGTGCCAACTGAGCTGAACTGATGAGCTCCAGCTTCAGTGAGAGAGCTTGTTTCAAAAATGTAAGGTGAAGGGCAACTAACCTTTCTCGTCTGAATAAACACATATGCCTCCACACACACCACACACACACACACACAGAGAGAGAGAGAGAGGAGAGAGAGAGAGAGAGAGAGAGAGAAGAGAGAGAGAAACAGACAGAAACAGAGACAGACAGAGACAGAGAGAAAGGGGGGAGTTTCTTTGCTAAAATTGACTATTGTTCAATTCAGTTTAAAAGTAATTACTTCTACTTCCTTCAATGAACTTAACAAATAATTTCATTGAGCCATTGCCATGCACTTGTTTTTATTACTATCCTATCATGAAGCTGAGCTTCTTTAGGATCTTAGATATTTTACAATTATAGATTATTTTGTGTCAATTTGGTATATTTACTGGTAAAGTATGTTTCAGAAGGACAATTAAAGCCTAGAGAACTGAAAGAGGAGCCTGTAGCAATGGAGAAGACACAAAGAAGTTAAGAAAAGGGAGGTTCTCAGGAACGCAACACCCTGGAGATTCTCAGATTCACTTTTCAGCTACTGAAGTGTGAATCTGATCCCTAACATACACCAAACACCTTAATATTTTAGTAATATTTCATGAGACTCTAGGCTCTAATTAAATCCTTTAAGAAAAAAGCTGGGTATGGGGGCACATCCCTTCAATCTTAGTTCTCAGAAGGCAGGCGCAGTGGATCTTTGTGAGTTCAAGTCCGGATGGTCTACATAGTAAATTCCTCCACAGCTAGTTCTCTGTAGAAAGAACCTATCTCAAAAATACAAAACAAAACAAAAAATTATTTTCATCTTACTTTAAGAAATTCTTCATGGCCTTCTCAGGTTTGTTCTTTCGTTGTTGTTGTTTGTTTCTGTTTTTTATATTAGTCTTGTTTTCTAAATATTTGTAGTACCATTCAGGGGTCTTGTGTGTGTTTCCTAGTAGCCAATACTACGCCTAGGTAGTGATTAGTCCATAGATCAGGTTGCAAGATCTTTAATGTATGTTTGGGATCAGATTCACACTTGGGTAGCTGAAAAGTGAATCTGAGAACTTTCCGGGGTTACCTTCCTGAGAACCCCCCCTTCCTTAACTTCTTTGGCCAGGCTCTGTTGTTAAGGGTTCCTTGTTCAGTCCTCTAGACTTAATTGTCCCTCTGCAACATACTCTACTACTAACTACACCACTGCTGAGGCCAGCTGGTTCAACAATAGGAAAGCAGCAACAGATGTCCTTGTCACTCATTGGGGTCCACTTCCTTCCTTGGTTTGGCTTCTACAAGCCACTTCTGTCATTAGTGCCGGACTGGCTATTAACTAGGGTACAGGACAACAGAACATAAAGAAAAATTAAAGTAAAAAGAAGAGAAGTGCATGGAAGAAGAGGAAGAGGAGAAAAGGAAAGGAAAGGAAAGGAAAGGAAGGAAGGAAGGAAGGAAGGAAGGAAGGAAGGAAGGAAGGAAGGAAGGAAGGAAGGAAGGAAGATGAAGAGAGAGAAAGTAATTGATTTCCTCTATTGTACTTGAAGGTTTGAGGAATTCTTCTGCCTCCTTGAGCTAAAGCTAGAGAATCTCTGATTGTTTCATACCCATATCTATACCCATGTATAGGGTCTGAATTTCAGGCAACCTAGAATCCAAGCTCAGGAGTAGTAGCACGTGTGTGTGTGTGTGTGTGTGTGTGTGTGTGTGTGTGTGTGTGTATAAACAGAAGGTCCAGCAAAGCTTGTGTTCATTTCTCAATGCCCATGAACATCTGTGCAGGTTTTTAACCACTGTGTTTAATGTATATTCAATGATGGAGCATTATGTTTATTATTAATTGTATCCAAAACTAGAAGCCCAGAAAATACTTTTTAGATTTAATATATGTGTAGAAAGCAACATATATTTAAAGTGTTAAATAAATATAACCAGTAGAAAAGCCACATACAGACTTGAAATTTTTCACATTATCAAAAGGTGAAGACATCTCATGATATTAATAGAAAAGAAATTAGACTCTTGTTGTGTAACTATTTCCTCCAGATGGAAGTATTCCCTCCTGTAGGGAGAAGTGGGGCTCCAAAGACTCAGAAAGCTGAGGAAACTCAGAGTAGAAAGGTGTAAGATTCACACCCTCCCAAGGTAATAGGGATAAGTATAAACAAGCGCTGGGAGGGAAGAGTCTCCAGCCAGCAGAACTGCCTGCAAGTTGTTCTGGAGCCAGAGACACAGCTTCTGTGGATCATCACCCACGCCAGGATGTGGCTGCTTTTGACTCACTCATTTTCTTGCAAGAGACACCAATAAACTTATTGTTCACCAAGCTAGATTTGAGTGAACTTTTTACTTGGGTCTTATCTGAGTTGGACAGATTTGTTCATATCTCCTGAGATAGGCATACAACATTCCAAGCCTTTCATGAACACACATATGTACAACAGTCCATACCTCTCATGAACATACATATGAAAACTAACAGTGCATGATAATCAAGGAGGATTTAGTTTTAGTAACATAAGATTGCTTTAACACTGGAAATACAATCAAAGTCATCATGCCAATACAATAGAACTAAACAACTGCATGATCCTCTCAATAAACATAAAATCTTACAAACATGTACTCAATATGATTAAACAAAATATTGCAGCAAACAAGAAAGAAAATGCAAGTGTCTATTAAGTGCAATCTATGAAAAACCTAAAGATAATATTGTAATGAATGGCAAAATAGAATGCGTTTACTCTAAAGGTACAAGCAAAAAAAATGTACATGTGGCAAAGCAATTAAACTGCATTTATTCATGGACGTTATGGCCCATTCGAGAAAATTCTAAGAAATCTGCAAATTACCAACTAAAACTAATGGGAAGATCATAATGTTCAAGGTCAGTATGACAAAACTGATAAACACATGAAAATATAACAAAATTATTAAGCACAGAGAAATACATTTAACAATATATATCATATGCAAACAGAAAACTATTAAGCATCACAAAAAAATTAGAGACATCTAGGCAAATGGAAAGATTTATCATATTCATGAATTGAAAGAATCAAAATTAACTAGATATCAGTCTTACTAAATTTATCTATAGGCCTGACACAATCTAAAAATCTAAGAATATTCTAAAGTCTAGAGCTAGAATAGTTGAAGATGAAGAATTCAGTCTTTGGAAAAGAAAAAAAATCAAAGTTAGAAGTCATATACTCAGCTTAACATGAAACTTACAGATAAACTTAGCAGAAAGCCAAAGTGACCAAGATAGTCTGTATTGACATATGCATCAATAGAACATAGCAGCAAGACCAAAAACAGTTTTCCACATACATAGCTCACTGATTAACAAGAAGATGCCCATGTATTTCCATGCAGAAAAGCTACTCTTTTAGCCATCTAGTATAAGAAAAATGGGATATTAATATGCATAAAACATTAAGAGAGAACTTTGCTTCATTTTTATACAATCACCACAATTTAGTTCAGGAACAATATCATGAGGTGCTCTCCTCAAGCCAGACTCTACCATTTTCTTGAGACTGGTAGTGCCTACTTTCAAGAACTCATCACCATTGTACTCGTGAATTGTGGAATTCCCTGCTTGGATTCTAACCTGACTGTCAGGCTACCCAACCCAGCCATTTGTATGCATTCTATCCTTACTGCACACAGGCTTGAGGTCTCCAGAAAAGCTAGAGTTTATAGGCTGTGAGTTTGATTGAAGGGGACTCCCACCTATGTAGCTACGGGGAAGCCATCATACATGCTGGATAAAGACTTTCTAGTGGCCACCTTCAGGTCACCATGTTCCTGTCAGTAACAGCTCACCTATGCCCTGTAAGTAAGCCCAATAAACTCAGGCTCCCCTGGATGATTTCTTGCAGATGTGTGAATCTCATGGTTATATGGACTCTATGAGGAGAAGGTAGAGTTGTTTACATCTCCCCTGTGAGAAAATTCTCCTAACAAATGGTCACAAATCTAGATATAAAAAATAAATAAAACTTTAAGGCTATCTAAGAATGGTTGGAGAGATGGCTCAGTGATTCAGAGTACTGGCTGTTCTTCCAGAGGACTCAGGTTTAATTCCCAGCACCAGCATGGTAGATAACTATCTATAATTCAAATTCCAGAGGAACTGACACCATTTTCTGGCTTCTACGGGAAGCAGGCAAACATATGGTATCAGACACACAAGCTGACAAAAGAACCTTATGCACATTTTTTTAAAACTTAAATGACATGAATATATATATATATATATATATATATATATATATATATATATTATTTATATATATACACGTGTGTGTGTGTGTGTGTGTGTGTGTGTGTGTGTGTGTGTGTATGGTAAATGTCAAATAATAGGCCCTCTAACTACTTCTCACTCTCCTCAAAATTAGACAGACTACGTCCTTCAAGCTGGGTTCTCTCCCTCCCATTGAAGAGTCCTACCTCTTCAGGCAAGCCAAGCCCAAGCCAATCTTGAATTACAGCTTTAATCTTTCATCTATTGCCTTCCTGACCCATTTCTCCTAGAAGAAAGGTTGGGTCACATGGGTTACAATCTACCCATCTATGTACACACAAATTTGTAAGAGTAAAGAATTTCCTTTATCCTCTAGAAACAAAGGTTTCCCCCTTTCATGACCCCATCACACAGTTTATAACATGACACTAATAGCTCTCCCTAATGGAGCTCTGAGGTGAAGGGTAATTTTCTCAGCTCCTTTCTACCACATCTATACATTTTGTTTAACAAGACATATTTGATACCTTTGGTTAGACTGGATGTGATGGCTAATCTTGGTTACCAACTTGTCACATGTTGGAACCACTCTTAAGAACTGCCTTCATCAGATAGGCTTGTGACCATGTCTATGGGGCATTTCCTTAATTGCTAATTGATGTAAGAGTGTCCAGCCCACTGTGGGCAGTACTATCCTTACTTAGGTGGACCTGGACTGTTAAAAACAGTAGCTGAAAGTAAGCCTAGGAACAAGCCAGTCTCTGTATTGTTTGCTTCCAAGCCCCTGAACAAGCCAGTAAGTAGCATCTCTCTGTATTGTTTGCTTCCAAGCCCCTGAACTTTAGCTCCTGCCTTTACAATCCAAATGATAACCTGTGACCTGGAAGTACAAACAAAATAAACCCTCTCCTCCCTAAGTTTCTTTTGGTTGTGATGCTTATCTTAACAACAGAAGCAAACTAGGACACTAGATTTGTTTTAAAGTCTATTAATTATAAAAGCAAAATATTAATTAGACTTTGAAAGATTAAATTTGTCCTTCAAAAGATATTATCCAGAAACTTAAAAAAAATTGGTTTTGTTTTAGCATTGGAAACAAAATACACAAATATAATCTGTGATCTGCTTTAAAAACACAGAAAATACTCTTCCAGCTCAGTAAGACAAGTCAATAAAAATTGGGAAAAATTTTAAAACAAAACTTCATCAAATAATACACGTAAATGATAGTAAGCACATACGAAGATATGAAACAAGACAGGTTATTAGAGGAATACAAATTAAAACCACACAAAATACTCACTAGAATACAATTTTAATCAATGGAATGGGCTTTAGAAATCATCCCAAATGCATGTTGTTAATTTTATGAGTACATACATGTTAATGAACATGTGTTTGCATACATGCTACATGCATGTGGTGTCTAGAAGACAACTTTGGATATATTCCTCAATCATTCTCGAACCTTGCTTTTCTGAGATAGGCTTTCTCACTGAATCAGGAGCTTACTAATTCAGCTAGGTTATCTGGTACTCAGCCCCTGGGACCTTCCTGTCTCTGCCATCCCAGTCTGGGATTATAGTATTTAAATGGGCTTTTATACTTGGGTGCTGAACCTCTTCCTTGCATAGCAAGAACTTTACCAACTGAACCTTCTCCCTAGTGCCATATTCTAATTCTTCATATAATCCATAAAATAGTTCATGTCACTGGACAAGACACAGATCACTTATTATATGATACTGGGATAACTTTTATGCTTTTGAAAATATAAGTTTATGTGTATATTTCATTCCCAAAGTCTAAATAAATTCCATTTACATCAAATATTTATATGCTAAAATAAAACCATAAAGTTAAGAGAAAATATGGGTTTTTTATTATCGAGGTGTGGGAAGCTCTAGTCAAGCATGCATAAAATTTAAAATCCAGGAAAATAAAAACATAAATTTGACTGCAAAAAAATTTTAACTGTCTGTTCAAAAATAATTCTTAAGTAAATTCAAATGATTTACAGTGGTATAAAAAATCGACTTCAGTAAATTCGATTGAGATATGAAACTATAAGCAATTTTGCAACACAAATAACTAAGGACTAATATTCTTAAAATTAAAATAACTCATGAATTAAGAAAAACAACCGGTCTCTATGCAATGTGGCAAACAACGAAAGTAAGAAGTAAAGAAAAAAGGTGCAGAGCTTCCCATACAATTAGATGCTCAACCTTACTTGCAAGCAATTAATGCTGTGTAGAGATAGGGAGCCATGTCTCAGCCAGATGAGAAGCAATGTTTACTTAACATGTGACATGTTCACAGTACACCATCTGATTGAAGAAGAAATAAAATGAAGAAATTTATAACCACAGGAACTCAGATTTATCCTATATGGAATTAAGTACTCCACCAAATGTTAATGTGGCCCACCCCTTAATGATACCAGATACATAGCCATGGGACCTTCAATCTAAACCAAGGAATGCCGCCTTCATTTAACCAAACCTAACAACTATCAAAAATCAACTAGAGATACCATTAAATCCATATTGCTGCTCTCTGCCTCCAACATATTGAATTCAGGAAATCTAGGGCAAGACCTGAAAACATGCATTTTTAACAAGACTTTTCATGACACTCCTGGTTCAGGGAGCCACTGGTCTGCAGGCACCCTTTACATTTCTTGCTTGTTACTGTAAGGATAACCAGTGATCAGAGACCCATTTCTCCAAGTTAAGAATCAAAGTGTTACAGCCAGAGCAGCCTCTGTCATCTGTCTAAACTTGAAGCTACAGCTTACATGTGTCCTCCAGCCTTCCTGTCTGGGAAACTTAATCTTCAAAGTAACAATGCTGAAATATGAGGACTTTATGGTTAGGCGGAGCCATCAGGACAGATTCACTCTGTTTGAGAGTGAGTTTGTTATTAAGAGTGAGTCTTCCAGCTGGACCTAAAGAAATCTAAGTCAGCACACTAAAAATGCCTGTGCATTCACATTTTTTCTGGCACTATTCACAGTAGCCAAGGTATAGGATCACTCTAGGTATCCATCAACAAAAGAATGGGTGAAGATTGCATGTGCACACACATGCACACATGCACACACACACACATGCACACACAATGGTGTTCTATTCAACCATCAAAAATTATGTCTCTTCTTGAGAAATAAAATGAACTGGGGATCATAATGAAAAGACAAACACCATGTGTTTTCTATCATATGTGGCTCCTGAGGAGAGGAAGTGGCTTAAGGTGGGGAACAAGAGAGGATAAGGAAGAGGAAGAAAGAAAAATATCTCATGTTTGCTCTCCTATACACTATCGAGATTTATGCATATATAATGTATTATCATTTATTTATTAGACATACATAGATATGGCATTAAAGTGTAAGGAAAGCTGGGGAAGGGAGAAGGGGCCAGCAAGAATAGGGAAGGAGACAAGAGAGAGTTATAAAAGTGATCATGAGCAAAGTATAATGATGTACAAATGGCCCTGCCTTCTGTATCATGTCATGGCACAGAGTGTACAATCATTCACTGAAATTGGTAAAGATTCGAGTAATAAGATCCTTTTCTGAAGTGTGACTGGGAAATGCAACCCGATTCAATTTGGCAATAGTTCTTAAATTCTATATGCATACATTCTTGCCTTACAAATCCCACATCTAGATACTTCTCCTGAGATACATACTACCTCCAAATGCACAAATATTATATGTACAGAGAAGTTTATTGTGTCAGTGGAACAACAGATGAACACTAAAAACAATTGAAGAGTCAGCCAGTTGGGAGTTCTTTAAGAAAATCAGGTTATATCTCAGAGGAATACTTTACAGCCATTAGAATGAAAGCAGTGCATTCCTCACCTTGAAGGAGAAATGTGTATAATGCACAAAGCATAAAAAAGTAAATTTCGGAATGGTACACACATACTTATTGGTTTTACCAACTTTCAAAAGGCACATTTGTATATAAGATTCAGCATATGACACTTTTAACATGATTGCTCTGTCAGAATGTCACTTGCTCCCCAATTCATATTCAGAAACTTACTCCCCAAGATGATAGTCGCAGGAAGTAGTACCTTTAGGGAAAGTGATGGGTCAGGAGGGCAGAGGTCTCAAGAATGAGTAAAGTGCCAGGACAAGTGACATTCCAGAAAGCGCCTCGGTCGGTCCTTCTTTCTGTTACCCAAGGATGTAGCCAGAAACCAGACACCTCTAATTCAGAAAGCAGAACTGGGTGGGGGGGTGTAAATTTCTGTTGTATTTATATGCTGACAGGTCTAATGTGTTTGTCTAGGCAGCCTGTGACAGTAATGAAATGCACACACGTGAGTGCCATCTATGCATAGATGGGACCTTCAATCTAAACCAAGGAATGCCGCCTTCATTTAACCAAACCTAACAACTATCAAAAATCAACTAGAGATACCATTAAATCCATATTGCTGCTCTCTGCCTCCAACATATTGAATTCAGGAAATCTAGGGCAAGACCTGAAAACATGCATTTTTAACAAGACTTTTCATGACACTCCTGGTTCAGGGAGCCACTGGTCTGCAGGCACCCTTTACATTTCTTGCTTGTTACTGTAAGGATAACCAGTGATCAGAGACCCATTTCTCCAAGTTAAGAATCAAAGTGTTACAGCCAGAGCAGCCTCTGTCATCTGTCTAAACTTGAAGCTACAGCTTACATGTGTCCTCCAGCCTTCCTGTCTGGGAAACTTAATCTTCAAAGTAACAATGCTGAAATATGAGGACTTTATGGTTAGGCGGAGCCATCAGGACAGATTCACTCTGTTTGAGAGTGAGTTTGTTATTAAGAGTGAGTCTTCCAGCTGGACCTAAAGAAATCTAAGTCAGCACACTAAAAATGCCTGTGCATTCACATTTTTTTCTGGCACTATTCACAGTAGCCAAGGTATAGGATCACTCTAGGTATCCATCAACAAAAGAATGGGTGAAGATTGCATGTGCACACACATGCACACATGCACACACACACACATGCACACACAATGGTGTTCTATTCAACCATCAAAAATTATGTCTCTTCTTGAGAAATAAAATGAACTGGGGATCATAATGAAAAGACAAACACCATGTGTTTTCTATCATATGTGGCTCCTGAGGAGAGGAAGTGGCTTAAGGTGGGGAACAAGAGAGGATAAGGAAGAGGAAGAAAGAAAAATATCTCATGTTTGCTCTCCTATACACTATCGAGATTTATGCATATATAATGTATTATCATTTATTTATTAGACATACATAGATATGGCATTAAAGTGTAAGGAAAGCTGGGGAAGGGAGAAGGGGCCAGCAAGAATAGGGAAGGAGACAAGAGAGAGTTATAAAAGTGATCATGAGCAAAGTATAATGATGTACAAATGGCCCTGCCTTCTGTATCATGTCATGGCACAGAGTGTACAATCATTCACTGAAATTGGTAAAGATTCGAGTAATAAGATCCTTTTCTGAAGTGTGACTGGGAAATGCAACCCGATTCAATTTGGCAATAGTTCTTAAATTCTATATGCATACATTCTTGCCTTACAAATCCCACATCTAGATACTTCTCCTGAGATACATACTACCTCCAAATGCACAAATATTATATGTACAGAGAAGTTTATTGTGTCAGTGGAACAACAGATGAACACTAAAAACAATTGAAGAGTCAGCCAGTTGGGAGTTCTTTAAGAAAATCAGGTTATATCTCAGAGGAATACTTTACAGCCATTAGAATGAAAGCAGTGCATTCCTCACCTTGAAGGAGAAATGTGTATAATGCACAAAGCATAAAAAGTAAATTTCGGAATGGTACACACATACTTATTGGTTTTACCAACTTTCAAAAGGCACATTTGTATATAAGATTCAGCATATGACACTTTTAACATGATTGCTCTGTCAGAATGTCACTTGCTCCCCAATTCATATTCAGAAACTTACTCCCCAAGATGATAGTCGCAGGAAGTAGTACCTTTGGGAAAGTGATGGGTCAGAGGGCAGAGGTCTCAAGAATGAGTAAAGTGCCAGGACAAGTGACATTCCAGAAAGCGCCTCGGTCGGTCCTTCTTTCTGTTACCCAAGGATGTAGCCAGAAACCAGACACCTCTAATTCAGAAAGCAGAACTGGGTGGGGGGGTGTAAATTTCTGTTGTATTTATATGCTGACAGGTCTAATGTGTTTGTCTAGGCAGCCTGTGACAGTAATGAAATGCACACACGTGAGTGCCATCTATGCATAGAGTGTGCAAACACCTAAGTGCCCACAGAGAAGCATCCAAAAATCTCTGAACAGAATCAGTCAACGGAAGGGAAACAAGAATTACACAGGGCAAAGATATACCTGAAATTTCAGTTACTTAAGAGAAATTAGGAAAATGTCAACTCATCAAGGGAAAAAAAAAAAAAAAAACAGGAGAGCTCTCTGTTGTGGGCTTGACATTCAGGACTTGCATGCAGCTGGGTCAAGCTGGCATTTTGATATGCAAACCTCCTGCTATAAAGCAGAAGGCCTGCTCTCAGGGGAAAGAAAGAAAGATGTGTAATCCAATCTTAAATTTCTCTTTAAAGTCATAAAGGCTTAAACCAGGAGATAAATATTTATATGCTCCGATTTTCTTAAATTTAAAAAAAAAAAAAAAAATCCCAGCACTCTCTAATGCAGCAACATTTCAAATCATTCCTCAACCTGAAAGAGCAAAATAAAACATAGAATTCTAAACAATGACACATTTTTTTCATTCTTAAAAAGGCACATGGGGGAGGCCCTACTGCTATGGCTCTCAGTAGCTCTACAAAGAACAGCTGTTACTCCTCTGTGTGAAGGCTCGATTATTGGAGGAGGGGGAACAGTTGAACTGAATTGCTCATGTAAAAATATGACCTAAATTTTATTTATCAAACAACAAGAACTAAGAAGTGTTTCACATCCGGGTTGTCCTTTTTCCTTAGCATGACTAAAACATCATGTGCTATACTGGTCAAGTGCCAAATGGCATCTAAACATTTGATCATGTCTCTGACCTATTTTATGTGCTCACATTTCTCCAATAAAATCACATTCAAACTTGCTTTGTTCATTTCAAGAATATTTCAAAATGTTCTTACTTTTCTAACTCTTTCTCCCCCCCCTTGTGTGTGTGTGTGTGTCTGTGTGTCTGTGTGTGTGTGTTTGTGTGTGTATGTGTGTGTGCCTTACATACACTAATACGTAAGTAGAGGTCACAAACGTCAAAGCAATACGTCTTCCTCAGTTGTTTTCCATCTATTTTTTAATGCAAGGTCTCACTGGTCCTGAAGCTCACTGATTGGCTATCTGACCACAAAGCTTCAATGGTCTTCCTGTCATCATTCCCTAGTACCCAGCTTGCCTGTGGCTTCTGGGGAATCATAAAAGTTGTTCTTTTTTTTTTTAGGCTGTCACTTATTTTTTTTATTGGAAATTTTATTTACATTTCAGATGTTCTCCCCTTACCCCATTTCCCCCTCCCTCCCAGGAACTCCCTATCCCTTCCCCCCTCCTCTTGCTTCTATGATGGTGTACCCCACCTACCCTCCCCATACCTCACCCCCACCCTCGAATACCTCCCCCACGATGTCCAGCCTTCATGGGACCAAGGATCTCTTCTTCCAGTTATATATAGCTCCTTGCATATATAGCTGGAGCCATGGGTCCCTCCCTAAGCGGTCCCAGGCTGGTGATTTAGACCCTGGGGGCTCTGGTTGGTTGGTATTGTTGTTTTCCTCATGGTGTCTCAAATTCTCTCAAGTACTTCAGTCTTCACTCTTACTCCTCTATTGGGAACCCCATGATCAGATTGATCAGATTAGCTGTGAGCATCTGCCTCTGAATATGTCAGACTCTTGCAGACCTCTAAGGAGACAGCTATATCAGGCTCTTGTCAGTATGTACTTCCTGACATCCACATCAACCTCTTCCTTTGGTGACTGCACAAGGGATAGATACCCAGGTGGAATGGTCTGCAGATGGCCCTCCTTCAGTTTCTGTCCTGCACTTTGTATCCATATTTGCTCCCTTGAGTATATTGTTACTCCTTCTAAGAAGGACTGAAGCCCCCACACACACACTTGGTCGTCATTCTTCATGAGCTTTATGTGGTCTGTGAGTTGAATCTTGGGTATTTCAAGCTTCTGGGCTAAAATCCAATAATCAGTGAATGAATACCATATATGTTCTTTTGTGATTGCGTTACTTCACTCAGGATGATATTTTCTAGTTCCATCCATTTACATAAGAATTTATCGAATTCATTGTTTTTAATAGCTGAGTAATATTCCATTGTGTAAATGTACCACATTTTTTGTATCCATTCCTCTGTTGAAGGGCATCTGGGTTCTTTCCAGTTTCTGGCTATTATAAATAAAGCTTCTATGAACATAGTGGAGCATATGTCCTTGTTATATGTTAGAGCATCTTCTGGGTATATGTCCAGGAGTGGTATAGCTGGGTCCTCAGGTAGTGATATGTCCAATTTTCTGAGGAACCGCCAGACTGTTTTCCAGAGTGGTTGCACCATCTTGCAATCCCATCAACAATGGAGGAGTGTTCCTCTTTCTCCACATTCTTGCCAGCATCTACTATCACCTGAGTTTTTGATCTTAGCCATTCTGACTGGTGTGAGGTGGAATCTCAGGGTTGTTTTGATTTGCAATTCCCTGATGACTAAGGCTGCTGAACATTTCTTTTTTTTTTTTAGTTACTGACTCTGCAGCAGGTCAGAGAGCCTTTAGTTGTTTTTTTTTCCTTTTTTTAATTTTATTTTTTTGCTTATTCACTTTATAACCCGTCCCAGTCACCCCCTCCCAGAATCCTTCCCCATCTCTTGTTTTCTGACTACCCCCTCCTCCTGTATCCCCCACCCTGCCACTTTAAGTCTCTTTCTTTAGGTGCTTCTCGGTCATTCGCAATTCCTCAGTTGAGAATTCTTTGTTTAGCTTGATACCCCATTTTTTAATAGGGTTATTTGGTTGTCTAGAGTCCAATTTCTTGAGTTCTTTGTATATATTGGATATTAGTCCTCTATCGGATGTGGGATTGGTAAAGATCTTTTCCCAATCTGTTGATTGCCATTTTGTCCTATTGACAGTGTTCTTTGCCTTACAGAAACTTTGCAATTTTATGAAGTCCCATTTGTCAATTCTTGATCTTAGAGCATAGGCCATTGGTGTTCTGTTCAGGAACTTTCCCCCTGTGCCTAGGTATACGAGGGTCTTCCGCACCTTCTCTTCTATTAGTTTCAGTGTGTCTGGTTTTATGTGAAGGTCCTTTATTCACTTGGACTTGAGCTTTGTACAAGGAGATAAGAATGGATCGATTTGCATTCTTCTGCATGTTATTCAGCAGTTGAAACAGCACCATTTGTTGAAAATGCTGTCCTTGTTCCACTGGATGGTTTTAGCTCCTTTGTCAAAGATCAAATGACCATAGGTGTGTAGGTTCATTTCTGGGTCTTCAACTCTATTCCACTGATCTTCCTGCCTGTCTCTGTACCAATAGCAGACAGTTTTTATCACTATTGCTCTGTAGTACAGCTTGAGGTCAGGGATGGCAATTCCTCCAGAAGTTCTTTTATTGTTGAGAATGGTTTTCGCTATCCTGGGTTTTTTGTTATTCCAAATAAATTTGAGAATTTCTCTTTCTAGCTCTGTAAAGAATTGAGTTGGTATTTTAATGGGGATTGCATTGAATCTGTAGATTGCCTTTGGCAAGATGGCCATTTTTACTATATTAATCCTGCCAATCCATGAGCATGGGAGATCTTTCCATTTCCTGAGATCTTCTTCAATTTCTTTCTTCAGAGACTTGAAGTTCTTGTCATACAGATCTTTCACCTGCTTGGTTAGATTCACACCGAGGTATTCTATATTATTTGTGACTATTGTGAAGGGTGTCATTTCCCTAATTTCTTTTTCAGCCTGTTTTATCTTTCACATAGAGGAAGGCTACTGATTTTTTTGAGTTGGTTTTATAACCAGCCACCTTGCTGAAGTTATTTATCAGGTTTAGGAGTTCTCTGGTGGAAGTTCTGGGGTCACTTAAGTATACTATCATATTATCTGCAAATAGTGATAATTTGACTTCTTCCTTTCCTATCTGTATTCCTTTGACTTCTTTTTGTTGTCTAATTGCTCTGTCTAGGACTTCCAGTACTATATTGAATAGGTAGGGAGAGAGTGGGCAGCCTTGTCTAGTCCCTGATCTTAGTGGGATTGCTTCAAGTTTCTCTCCATTTAGTTTGATGTTGGCTACTGGTTTGCTGTATATTGCTTTTACTATGTTTAGGTATGGGCCTTGAATTCCTGATCTTTCCAAGACTTTTACCATGAAGGGATGTTGAATTTTGTCAAATGCTTTCTCAGCATCTAGTGAGATGGTCATGTGGTTTTTTTCTTTGAGTTTGTTTATATAGTGGATTACATTGATGGATTTCCGAATATTGAACCATCCCTGCATTCCTGGGATAAAGCCCACTTGATCATGATGAATGATTTTTTTGATGTGTTCTTGGATTCGATTTGCTAGAATTTTATTGAGTATATTTGCATCGATATTCGTAAGAGAGATTGGTCTGAAGTTCTCTTTCTTTGTTGGGTCTTTGTGAGGTTTAGGTATGAGTGTGATTGTAGCTTCATAGAACGAATTGGGTAGTGTTCCTTCTGTTTCTATTTTGTGGAATAGTTTGAAGAGAATTGGTATTAGGTCTTCCTTGAAGGTCTGATAGAATTCTGCACTAAAACCATCTGGTCCTGGGCTTTTTTTGGTGGGGAGAATTTTAATGACTGCTGCTATTTCTTTAGGGGTTATGGGACTGTTTAGATGGTTTATTTGCTCCTCATTTAACTTTGGTACCCGGTATCTGTCTAGAAAATTGTCCATTTCATCCAGATTTTCCAGTTTTGTTGAGTATAGGCCTTTGTAGTAGGATCTGATGATTTTTTGAATTTCCTCAGTTTCCGTTGTTATGTCTCCCTTTTCAGATCTGATTTTATTAATTTGGATACTGTCTCTGTGCCCTCTGGTTAATCTGGCTAAGGGTTTATCTATCTTGTTGATTTTCTCAAAGAACCAACTCCTGGTTTTGTTGATTTTTTGTATAGTTCTTTCTGTTTCTACTCGATTGATTTCAGCCCTGAGTTTGATTATTTCCTGACGCCTACTCCTCTTGGGTGTATTCGCTTCTTTTTGTTCTAGAGCTTTCAGGTGTGCTGTCAAGTTGTTAATGTGTGCTCTCTCTAATTTCTTTTTGTAGGCACTTAGAGCTATGAGTTTTCCTCTTAGCACTGCTTTCATGGAGTCTCACAAGTTCTGGTATGATGTGTCCTCATTTTCTATAGATTCTAAGAAGTCTTTAATTTCTTTTTTTATTTCTTCCTTGGCTAAGTCATCATTGAGTAGAGCATTGTTCAGTTTCCACATGCATGTGGGTTTTCCATTGGTTTTTATTTAAACCTTTTATTATTAAAGACCAGCCTTAGTCCGTGGTGATCTGATAGGATACAAGGAATTATTTGAATCTTTTTGTATCTGTTGAGGACTGTTTTGTGACCAATTATATGGTCTATTTTGGACAAGATACCATGAGGTGATGAGAAAAAGGTACATTCTTTTGCTTTAGGATGAAATGTTATATAGATATCTGTTAAATCCATTTGGTTCATAACTTCTGTTAATTTCAATGTGTCTTTGTTTAGTTTATGTTTCCATGATCTGTCCATTGGAGAGAGCAGGGTGTTAAAATCCCCCACTATTATTGTGTGAGATGGAATGTGTGCTTTGAGCTTTAGTAAAGTTTCTTTTATGTATGTGGGTGCCATTGCATTTGGAGCGTAGATGTTCAGAATTGAGAGTTCATCTTGGTAGATTTTTTTCTTTGATGAGTATGAAGTGTCCTTCCTTATCTTTTTTGATTACTTTTGGTTGAAAGTCGATTTTATTTGATATTAGAATGGCTACTCCAGCTTGTTTCTTGGAACTATTTGCTTCGAAAATTGTTTTCCAGCCTTTTACTCTGAGGTAGTGTCTGTCTTTGTCACTGAGGTGCGTTTCTTGTATTCAGCAAAATTCTGGGTCCTGTTTATGTATCCAGTCTGATAGTCTACGTCTTTTTATTGGAGAATTGAGTCCATTGATGTTAAGGGATATTAAGGAAAAATGATTGTTACTTCCTATTATTTTTGTTATTAGAGGTGGAATTATGTTTGTGTAGCTATCTTCTTTTGGGGTTGTTGGAAGATTACCTCCATGCTTTTTCTAGGTTGTAGTTTCCTTCTTTGTGTTGGTGTTTTCCATCAGTTATCCTTTGAAGTGCTGGGTTTGTGGAAAGATATTGTGCAAATTTGGTTTTGTCATGGAATATCTTGGTTTCTCCATCTATAGTGATTGAGAGTTTTGCTGGGTATAGCAGTCTGGGCTGGCATTTGTGTTCCCTTAGGGTCTGTATGATATCAGACCAGGATCTTCTGGCTTTTATAGTCTCTGGTGAAAAATCTGGTGTAATTCTTATAGGTCTGCCTTTATATGTTGCTTGACCTCTTTCCCTTACTGCTTTTAGTATTTTTTCTTTGTTTTGTGCATTTGATGTTTTGATTATTATGTGACGGGAGGTATTTCTTTTCTGGTCTGGTCTGTTTGGTGTTCTGTAGGCTTCTTGTATGTTTATGGGCGTCTCGTTCTTTAGGTTAGGGAAATTTTCCTCTATAATTTTGTTGAAGATATTTACTGGCCCTTTAAATTGGGAATCTTCACTCTCATCTGTACCTATTATCCTTAGGTTTGGTCTTCTCATTGTGTCTTAGATTTCCTGGATGTTCTGGGTTAGCAGCTTTTTGCATTTTGCATTTTCTTTGACGGTTGTGTCAATGATTTCCATGGTATCTTCTGCACATGAGATTCTCTCTTCTATCTCTTGTATTCTGTTGGTGTTGTTTGCATTTGTGACTCCTGATCTCTTTCCTATGTTTTCTATCTCCAGAATAGTCTTCCTTTGAGATCTCTTTATTGTTTCTATTTCCATTTTTAGATCCTGGACGGTTTTGTTCAACTCCTTCACCTGTTTGGTTGCGTTCTCTTGCAATTCTTTAAAGGATTTTTGGTGTTTCCTCTTTAAGGGTGTCTACCTGTTTACCTGTGTTCTCCTGTATTTCTTTAAGGGAGTTACTTATGTCCTTCTTCAAATCCTCTATCCTCATCATGAGAAGTGATTTTAATTCTGAATCCTGTTTTTCCTGTGTGATGTGGTATCCAGGACTTGCTATGGTGGGAGAACTGGGTTCTGATGATACCAGGTAACTTTGGTTTCTGTTGATTGTGTTCTTGTGCTTGCCTTTCGCCATCTGGTTGACTCTAGTGTTACCTGTGCTCACTGTATCTGACTGGAGTCTGTCTTTCCAGTTATCTTGCTTGTGTCAGAACTCCTCAGATTCCAGATATCTCTGTATTCCTGTGATCCTAAGCTCCTGGGTGGAAGAACTCCTGGGGCTCAGGCCACCTCGGGGATCCTGAAATCCTGCTGCCCTGAGTGTAGCAGCTCCTCTAGGATGGTTCAGGATAAGGTGTCTCCACCAGAACAGACCAGCTAGGTGCTCACTGCTCTCAGTGCAATGGTTCCTCTAAAATGGCTCAGGGAAAGGTGTCTCCACAGGAGCAGTCCAGCTCGGTGTCTTCCCAAGCCAGAAGGACCAGACCTCTGCTCTGAGTTCAGTGGCTGCTCGAGGATGGTTCAGTATCAGGTGTCTCCACAGGAGCAGGACAGCTCAGTGTCTGCCCCAGCCACAAGATCAGGCTCGTGGCAGAAGGGAAGTGATATTCCTCTGCTCTGAATGCAATGGCTCCTCTAGGATGACTCAAGATCAGGTGTTTCCACAGGAGCAGACCAGCTAAGTGTCTGACCCAGCCAAAAGCCATCAATGTGGTTCTTACACGCCAGCACATGCAAGCACTTTACTGATCAGGCTACCTGTGCAGCCTTGATGCTTTTCTAACCACTTGATCTCGCCCTTAATTTATGATGCCTCACAGAGTATCATTGCATCCCTGCTGTTGTGTTTATGGACCTTACTGGAATTTGAAATGCTCACACACACCCTCGAAAAACAAAAGCCAACAGCAGAATCAGAGATTCCTGTAATACAGAAAGATGAGAGGTACTAACTATAATAGACACTTCATGGATTGGAAAAACTGTACCATGGAAAGGTTAAGTGATTTGCCAAATACTGTAGAATAAAGCAGGATTAGTATAGAAAATAGTTCACAACGACTTCGATCGGGTCTGCAGTCCAAGACGAATAAAGCACTTTTGTTTGTCTGTTTTAACTTTCTTCACATAATGGGAACTAGAGAGTAATGTAATCTTCTCTGTATCGACCTACTGTTGGTTAGGTTTCCCTTTATTCCATTTAATTTTCATCTGGAAAAATGGAACTGACGCTAGTAATTTTTGGCTGACACTATATCTCACAAAATGTTTTAGATTCATCATCTCTTCTAAATCAGCAAACATTGCTGTGCATTCTTTATTTTTCCAATCCCTGACCCTGGCTGGCCTGAAGTTGTCCAAAGCTGCCAGATGTAAAAGACTGAGGGAGGATGGCACTTCCTTTGAGCTGTCATTTTCACTTCAAATCCCCAGGGTACTCATGCTGTCTTTTTGTTTGGCAAGTGTGCATCGGTACCACAGCACACACAGTAATGCTAAGCACTAAAAATAGCATGATAATTAAGATAGAGTCCCTAATGGAAGAACTAGGGTCTAAACATGGAAATGCATTACAACCATCTCAGGTGCTTTGGCTGAGTATAAATAGAATGTTCTTAGAATGTCAGTGAGAAAGAGTATGACTTGCTTCGGGAACTTAGAAACAAAAGTGATGGTACCAAATTATCCCCATCCATCTCCTTCCGTGACATACACAGTTAGTAATTTCTCTGTACCTGAAGAAGCTAACTGCTGGGCACAGTTCTTCCCATGCTTTCTTGCTTGCACTTTAGCTTTTGTTGGGCTTGGCAGTAAGTGGCCCCAGCAGGAGATTAGAGAGCAAGCAACAATAAGGCAGGATGCTTATTTCCTCGAATTTTTCTCTGTTAAGTTACAGTTTAGTACTAATTCTATCCATCAATCAAAGGCCAGCACTGCTGTCCTCAAAATCTCACTCTGCTCACTGGTCACTTGTTCCTTCAGACTTAGATAATGTAGACTCCATAAACGTGTGTCCCAGGAAACTTTACCATTGTTTACCCTTTAAAGATAATGTCTCCATTAAGATTTTTAAGGAGGAAGGGTTGGGAGATGAGTCAGTAAGTAAAGCACTTGCTTCAGAATGTAAGGAACTGTAGTTTGAACCCCAGAAGGCAGGTAAGTTCAATGCAGTGTTATATCACTGTAATCCCAGCACGAGGGGGAGGAGAGTAAATACTTGAGGATCTTGGTCCTTGTTGGTCATTTGTCAAGTCCAATCAATGAACTCTGTGTTCACGGAGAGACTCTGTCTCAGAAAAACAATGTGAAGAGTACTAAAGGAAGGCACCTGATAGCAACCTCTGTCCTCCACATAGGAAATCATGGGCACAAAGACACACACATGCATCTACACACACACTCAAAAAAATTAAGAGTATGTCTTCGTTAGGGTTTCTGTTGCATTGTTAAAACGTCATGACCATTAAGAACTTGGACAGTGAAACGCCATCAGGAAATGCTCTGTTGGATTTGGGGAGTGTAGATCTGTGATTCTCTTAGTTACTTCTCTATCACCATGACAAAATACTGTGATCAAGACAACTTATAAATAAAAATGTTTAATTTGGGGATCATGGTTGCAGAAGTCCATGATCAAGGTGAGGAGCATGGCAGCAGGCAGGCAGGAATGGTGCTGGAGAAACAGCTGAGAGCTTACATCCTTATTCTCAAGTAGGAGGCAAAGAGAGAACATAGCAGAAATCTCAAAACCTGCCCACAGTGGCACACTTTCTTCAACAAGGCCATACCTTGTAATCATTCTGAACAATTTGACAACAGGGTACCAGGTATTCATTCAAACATATGAACCTATGGGGTCACTTTCATTCAAACAGCTGCATTGTGTGAAATCACCCAGTGCAGCTGTTTGAAAGAAAGTGCAAGGCTCCGACTTAATCCCTTTGCCAAAAGAAAAAAGAGAGAAGTGGAAAGGACCTGGAGGAGGGAAACAGTAAAGATTAGTGCTCACAACCCAGATGTCAATCCCCATCCTTAGAGCATCTCTTACATTTCTTATCTCTTCCACTGCCTGTTATTCCTCCTTCTTTTTTTTTTTTTTTTCAAAAAACAATCTCTTCACTCTGTGAATCTTCAAGCCTTTTTTTTTTTTTTTTTTTTTTTTTTGTAACCACTCTTATGTTTGGGATCTAGGTTCATCTTAGCCTTTGATCACACTAACATGAAAAGTCACAGTAGTATACTCTTTAGAAGGAATGGGTTTAAAACTTGTTTTGTATTTGAATCACTGCCAAGTTATTAGAGATAAAATGATTTTAGGAAGAAAAAGGAAAGAGAGAAACATAGAGTTAACACAATTTATTTCCTTGGACTCTGTAGAGATGATTCTTTTGTGTGGCTTGTGTCGCCGTTGGTCTAGCAGTGAAGCTACCATGCAAGGTCATGGTGTAGTCTCCCTCTCAAGGTGAGCTTGTCTCTGAAGTTGTCTTTTTTCTCATCTGTAGCAAAGGATTCCTTAACATTGAATTTTGAAAAGCAAGATCAGTCTATTCAGAAGATGCTCTGGCTTCTTATGCAAATTATTCCCACATCACCACCACCTGATTCTACACACCAAGAGAAAGGTCAAACTTCAAGAGTGACACAGACCTTTTAAAATGACTCAGATTGAAAACACGTGTTTATACCTTCTGTTCTTGTTTAAGCTATTCCTAAAATGAAAGTAAAAAAAAAAAAAAAAAATCACCTGCAAAGTCCAAGTAGAGGAGTGAGGCATTCAATCAAGCATGGATGCTGGAAAATAGCTGCAGCTAAGGAAGATGGATCCTTTCTCTGGGTCAGGAGTCAGATGGGCATCTGTCTTCTGAACAGAAGTAGTAGATGCAAGAAGATAATAAAGCAGTATTGCCAAGACCCAAGGGAAAACTGCTCCCAACCAAGAATTCTATATTGAGCCACACTCTTAGAATATGAAGTTATGAAAAAGGGTTTTTTTTTTTTCTTTTCAGACATGTAAAGTTTCTAAAGCTCTTACCTCCTACACAGCATTTCTCAGGAAGCTACCAGAATAGGTGTTCCTGCAAAAGAAAGTTCACTGAGGAAGCAAAAGACAGAAAGAAATCAAGGGTCCAGTAAGGAACAGTGACAGAACCTGAAGTAAAAAGAGCACATGGCACCTTTTGTTCAAGTTCATTAAAAATACCTTGATAGATAAATTCAAAGTAGGTGTTAAATAATGTCATGATGAAGTCCAGTATTTTCTACAGAGAATATACACTGATAAAACAAACAAACAAACAAAAACAAAAACAAAACCCTTCATGATAGCAACAGGAAAATCCCTGAACCAAATGCAGAACCCTTCTATGTGCAATGGCACAAGCCATAGACTCATAAGACCACTGGAGTCTAGGGAAAGAAGCTGTAGAGAAACATGATGCATTGAGTTTCCTGGAGAGTCACAAATAAAATTTTATTACCCCAGATAGCAAATCAATGACCAAAGTTACAATTCCACCAAAGTCCCAACTTAGCAATTCAATGATTTTGGGAGTTTACTTACAGAAGGATGGATGAAGGATTGTTTACAGGAGCTTGAAGAACCCCAAATCAGTTGTTTCATCAAAAGCCCATCCCAGCCTAAGTAAGGATTCATGAAAGCTACATCCCTGGAGGTCACTGGACAGCTTACAGTTAGCCCCTCTGGTCTGAGAGTCTCCTTTCCTCAGTAGTTATTAATGTTTGCAAAATCTGGGACTGGTGAAGCAGCTTGTGAAGCTTGTAAATTTCAGGAAACTCCTGAAACTTAGGAGTTTATTTCTTGGACCTTGTAAGTTTCCTGTACTTCCTGAGTCTTAATAGCCTTCCTTCTAGAAGGAATGTTTCAATTCAGAGGAAATCACTAAACAAGAAATCTCAGGGCAAGAATCGTGCTGCAAGTTTATGGAGTTTCCCTAAAGGCTTCAAGGGAAATTAAAAATGCTAGTTTCAATGAATTCACAGGATATTTCCATTTGGGGAGAAGCAAGTAGAGGAATTATGTCATCTATAGTTACAACAACTGACCAGGCAAATTGATGACCACCAACTGTGGATATTTTTTGTTTTGTTTTGTGTGTGTTGTATACCCATGTATATGCATGTGTGTGTTGATATGCTCACCTATGCAAGAACAGAGCAGCCAGAGGTTAACATTGGGCATTTTCTTCTACTGTTTTCTATCTTATTTGTTATTTTATTTTATTTGTTGTTTCAGAAAGTTTTATACAATATATTTTGATCATATTTACCCTTATTCCCTCCCAAGTCCATGCCCAAATTTGTGTCCTCCTTTTTTATATATATTTAATAACCCATCAATTCCAATTTGTGCTGTTCATATACTTCTGGATGTGGCACTATCTATGGGAGTATGGTCAACCTACCAGTAGCCACATCATTAAAGAAAACTGACTCTCCCTCTTCTAGAATCTGTCAAATAGCTCTTCAAGCTAAGGATGGAAGCTCATGAAACCATTCTCATTGCATGCTATGTTGCCGGGCTTGATCCTGTGTAGGCAGTCACAGCTTCTGTGAGTACAGGAGTGCACCATCCTGTCATGTCTAAAGACATTGTTTTGCTCTGATTCTAACTTCCTTTGGGTAGTTGGTGGTGATTAATTTAGACACTCACAAGTGAACAAAGAGAAGAGGATTAGTGTGTGTGGGGAGCTCACATGCATACAGCACATCTACACTTCTTTCCAAGGTTTAGGGACCATTAATAAGGATGGGGCTGAAAGATTTTAAGATGTATCTTATTCTCTTGAGACATAGTTTCTCACTGAACTTGATGCCTGCTGTTTCACCATTGCTAGCCAGCATGATGTCTGTATGTCTGTGGCACCCACTGCTGGGGCTACTGAAAAGCACCCAAATGCTATTAGCATTTGGGTTAGAGATCCAAACCTATGTTTTTATACTTGTTTGGAAAGTATGTTAGCCACTGTTCAACTGGCCCTTCTTAAAAAACAAAACAAAACAAAAACAAAAAACTGTAATTTGTATTTTTAACTTGTGTTTTACCTGCTACTCAAATACATGCATTCATGTATACACACCTAGAAAAATCTCCAAAGACAAGCAATTAACCCTTTCACTTTTTCTCTGTAGGTAATAGAATATCAAACATTTGTGTTTTGTGCTTGTCTTTATAATCTAAATTATTCACCATTGAAATAAAGAACTGTATTTATGTCAGACATTTCCTTCCCTGGTGTGTGTGTGTGGGGAGCATTGTCAGTATACAATTAATGGGTAGTATAAGCTACAGAAGAGCAGGAACAAGTGAGAAGGGCATCAAGAGGCAATCTCACTACACTGAGACAAAGGAAGTCCTTTCTCTTGTGATTGACTTTCCTCCTTCTCTATGGGCCTTTTATAACTAAACCACTCAGCCTGTGTGCAGTACATTCATTCATTCAGTGAACAAACAAGTATTGAGCACTAACAATATTAGCAGCACAGTTGTGTGGAGAGACAAGCAGGAACCCAAAGTTTAGGATGTTACATGTTTCTGGAATTCAACCCTTTGCAGATTAGCCAACCTTAGCAAAGTGGTAGGACCTTCTAGGAATCTGATCCAGGGTGATCTTCAGGTCCCACATGCAATCCTATGACCATGGATGTGATTGCCACAGAGTTCTGAAATAGACTGACCACTCTAGATGTTCTCGTATGATACTAGGTGCTGAGTTGGGCTTCAGGTTCTCCTTCATCATCCCTAAAACTTCCCTTCAAAGACAGGCATACTAGAACTGTCCACCAGTAACCAACTCCTGTCTGGTCCCATTAGGACTTGTGAAATCAGCAGCATGCTTTTTATTTGGTACCTATTGATTTAAGTTATTGATCTCCATTTATTTGCTGTAATTAAACCTGTGTAATTATTGCAGGGGAATCAATGCAAACGGGCTCATATGTTTCCTGTTTCAAAAGCTCCCAGATTGATGCCACTTATTCAGATTCTTCTATGGCTTAATAGCAGAAGTTCAAGGTCCTAGCGTGAGGACCGTCAGCAGTAAGAGAAGTGAGCAACAGAAACGGCCCAGGGCCGAACTCTTTTTTTCTTGAAAGCAGATTTATTACAGAAGACTTCACCAGACACACAGTCATTTGCAAGAGCACCTACCTCATCAAATATGCAGACAGAGATACAGAAAGACACACACACACACTCACTCACAGTAAATAAAAAGCATAATTAAAATGAATGAAGTTTTAACAGAAGATAAAACTGTAGCAAAAAGTAAACTAAACGTGGGCACCTGTGCATCTCCACTGTTTGCCCTGCTGTGAACTTCCTCACTCAGTGACAAATGGAAGGTGAGCATTTTAGCACTAGCAGTCCAAGATGGAAGATGCTATGAGGTGGGGTATTAGCCTGTGCCCTATTTTGTTCATTCAGCAATATACCATAAGTACCGCATATGTCACCATATTTCTACATCGTGATGATAGCTTCCCTTTTAGAGATTTCAAACATGAATCTAAAAGATTGCTATTTCAAAATGTTACCAATCTTATTTGTTGTTTCGAAAAGCAGCAGTAACTTAAAGAATATGTCACTTCACACTAACTGCTGTAGTTACCTGCTTAAGGTAAATTCCCATTGCCTAAAAAAGAATAAAATCATCAAGAAATTGTCCAAAGTCTATTGCTTTCTAAAATTTATATTTCCTATAGCAGTATAAGAATAAGCAAAGGCAACATGCACATGAAAAGATGCTCAGAGTCTCTCGTGTCATTACTCAGTCAGTAAAGTGCTTCACTTGCAAGTAGGAGGACTGGAATTTGATTCCCTAGGTTGCATAAAATGCTGGGCATGGTGGCACGTGCTTGTAATATTAGCCCTGGGAGGCAGAGCAAAAAGGATAGCCAAGGCTCACTGGACAGCAAATCTAACTCGTAAGCTCCAGGCCACTAAGGAAATCTTCTTTCTAAGGAGATGATTGGCATTTCTGAAGAAGGCCTCATGCAGGCACACCCTTATACACACATGCATCTCCCCATACACATGCACCTCCCCATGTACATGCACCTCCCTAAACACACATGCACCTCCCCACACACATGCACCTCCCCATACACATGCACCTCCCACACACAATCACCTGCCTACACATATGCACTTTCCCACACATATACACCTCCTCACACACATGCACCTCCCAACACACATGTACCTCCCCATACACATGTACCTCCCCATACACATGCACCTCTCCACATACATGCACCTCTCCACACACACCATCATCCATGCTGTGTCAGTTACTTCTCTGTTGCTGTGATAACGTCCCATGAACAAAGTTGCTGATAGAAGTAAAAGTTTATTTGGCCTCATCGTTCTACAGGATGAGTACAAATGAAGGGGAGGTATGGCAGCAGGCGCCCAGAAAAAGAAGCTGAAAGATAACATCTTCAACCACAACTTGAAAGAGAGACAGTAAACTGGAGAGGGAAGAAACCATAACAATCAGAGTCCGCCCCTAGTGATGTAATTCTTCAGCAAGGCTGGACCTTTCTATAACCTCCAAAACAGCACTACCAACAGAACCCGTGTTCAAATGCATGCACCTATGGGAGACATTTCTCATTTAAACCACCACCCCATACGCAAAGTCATTTTGAAGGCATTTTTAAAGGTAAGTTTATTAACCAGCAATGAATAATTATGTGAATCAAATGCAAATCAAAACTACAATGAAGTATGTTCAGTGTACATTTTTTGTGATGGCTGTAATGAAAAGATTAAGGCAGCATGGCAACAAACATCAGTAGGATATGCTGAACAGACAGAAACAGAGTAATCATAAGTTCACGGCTAGCTTGTGCCACACTTTTGGTGGCTAAGAGTGCTTGCTGTTCTTCCAGAGGAGTTGAGTTAGGTTCCTAGCACCCAAGTCAGGCAGCTCACAATGGTCTGTATCTTCAGTTCTAGAGATCCAATGCCTTCTGCTGGTCTCAGTTTGTGTGTGTGTGTGTGTGTGTGTGTGTGTGTGTGTGTGTGTGTGTGTGTGTGTGTGTATGTGTGTGTGTATGTGTGTGTGTGTGTGTAACCTGTATACATAGAGGTATATACATACATGAAATTTACAACTCAGTCTTTAACAGGAGAAAAGTGTTACTGACGCTCTGGGAAAAAATGGAGCTCTTGTACTTTGCTGATAGGATTGTAAATTAGTGTAGTTTAGAAATCAGCCTAATAGCTCCTCAAACAGAGTTATTTGACCCAGCAACTCTATGGATCTATTGTTAGACCCATAGCCAAAAGGATTGGAGCCAAGAACATCAATCGACATTTTTAAGCCAAGGTTCACTGCATCACTGCTCACAGTAACCAACAGATGGAAGATGATGCCTGTGTCTACCAACAGGTGAATGCTAAATAAAATGGGGAGGATACACATAATGGAGTGTTTATCACTGACCTTTAGTAACTGGCTGCTAGGTCAAATAAACTAGGTTCTAAAAACATACATCATAGAACTCCACTTGTATTAAATGTCCACAATGAGCAAGTTCAAATCTAGAAGTGAACAGATGCATGGAGACAGGAAGGAGATTACAGTCGTAGGGACTGTGCAAAGAGTAGAATAGAAATTACTGCATCTAGTTTCTGCACAAGAAGATTTAAAATTTGTGCTTGATGGTATGGTGGTCCATGCCTATAGTCCCAGCACTATTTAATCAGACCTGAGGGACTCCCACCTAGGATCCTTCAAGGATCTACAGTACTTCCCCACATCACTGAACTACAGACCGAAACAGAACTCCTGAGACACAAAGAATATCCCAACCATTCTCCTAGTACCTCAGACTGGGAAAGGACAAAGTTTACAAGAAATGAGAAGAAGTGATTGTTAATGGATCCAGGATTTTTTTTTATCAAGCAATAAAGTGATTTAAAATCAGTTGTCATGGCTACACAACCCTGTGAGCACACTAAAATACATTGAACTAGAGATACTTCAAGTAGTTAATTATATGATGTGTGAATTCTATCTCAAGAAAGCTGAGTTTTATTGGTTTGTTTTAACATTATTATATTTTATATTTATAGGTATTCTGTCTGTTCACCATGAGCAGACCTTGTGACTATGGAACAGCATACCATAGGACTAGAGTTATAGGCATCTGTGAGTTACCATGTGGTGCTGGGAATCAAACATGGATCCTCTGGGAAAGCAACCGGTGCTCTTAATCACTGAGCCCTACCTCTCCAGCCCCACTCTTTCATCCTCTCTCTCTCCCTCCCTCCCTCCCTCCTTCCATCCCTCCCTCCCTTTCTTATCATGGCTCTCTCTAATAATGGATGGTGTGCTACTGTTCAATGTGCTAAATATCCACTTGACTGTTTTTATTTTTACTTATGTAAAGATCCACTCAGAGTCCATGTTCACAAGCATTTTGTAAGTACATTATATTCTTGAAGTTGGTACAAAATTTCGCAGATGGTACTCTTCACACCAGAAGAGAAGTCCAACTCTGAACATACTGGCAGTCTAACAGGTTGAATTAATTTTATTTGTCACAGGATAAACATGACAGCAAAGGGCAATGCAAAGAGTCTCCTTGAGTCTGCAGGAATGTCTGAAGTGCTTTAGAAACCTGGTCTTAGATAATCCATTTTGCTCATTTTCCAAAGAGAGACATCAATTTTTTCAAGGACACACAACCGGTTCTCTCAGTTGGGATCTGTGGTTCCTCCTATGGAGTGCTGGTCCATCCTAAGTCCCCTCTGAAGAGGACTGACCACACAAGTGAGAGCCATACATAACAGGGAGTTGTGGCAGAGCCTCTGCACTTCCTAAGGTTTAAAAGCTTGTCAGTGCAATATCACTGAGCCACCAATGCCTTCAGGAAGCTAGAGCTGTCAAAATTCATATCTCATTTATAGCTGCTGGGAGATCATGCAGAAACTTTACCAACCCAAGCATAAATATTTCCAAGTCCATCAAATGCTTCTGTGGGATATTCTGAGCCCACCTGGGTCATAAAGGATGTACTTGAACATCCATGTTCAGCCACAGTCTTGATTCAGAATACCCATGTCTTGATAAATATGCTACCCAGACCAGGAAATAACAAAGTCACATAACATCAGAAGGTCTAATGATTATCATACCTGAAGAATTAGACATTTGATTGAGTTGGATAATACATCCAGTGATTATGGATATTATCATACATACAATTATTTTATTTGATAAGATCACTAAAGTTTATCTACTTAAGCCTTTGACTTCAGGGATAAAAAACCTGAAGTCTTAACAGTTTTAATAGCTAGTCATTTTGGTCATTTCCAGGTGGATTCTAAAACCTAGCTTGTGTGGTCCTTTCTTCCCACCCAGAAAAACCTTCACAGTCGGTTTCAATGCCAAAGCCTGAGCTTGTGAATTTAATATTTTTCAGTTTCTATGCGGCACTGGGACTTGTTCAACTCTAACTCCCTTAGCTATGAAGACTGAAAGGGAATACAATTCTCAGCGCTGCTCATGTTTTCCTGTCACACATCCTCAAGTTGCTAAAAATATCTGGTCTGTGAAGCAGGAAATGAAAGACCAGGGTGCTGTCTTCTGATGACACAGAAAGCAGGGGAGAAAATGTAGATGTGTTGGCAAAGTCTTGTGCTAAGAGTGGGAAACGGCTAGTGATGGACATTGTTGCTACCTCACATTGATGGAAATTCTACTTGTCCTAGTGGGGTGTGTGTGTGTGTGTGGTGTGTATATATATATATATATGTGTGTATATATATATAAATATATATATATATATATATATATATCAAGTATATGTAAATACAGGGATATATAAAAATACAACTCATTGTGACCTAGCAACAGAAAGAAAACTACATGTGAAATTCAGCAAAGTTGTATTGTCTATTTCGTCTATGTTTTCTCATATTTAAATGTAATTATTTAGCATATCTTAAGTCTTAAATCTTTCCTAGAAATAAGTATGTTTAGGAAGAGTACCTGAATTAATTTTCTGAAGGGAAAACAGTTCAAAAACTACAAATATACTTGATGTTGAATTGAAGACATTACAAGAATAGTTCAAAACATGGATACAGTTCATTTAACTTTTAGAAATATACTTTCACATGTGTTTTGCTTGTTTGCCAGTCTTGTACCACAGTAGCAAGAACTCAAGATAAGCATACTTAAAGTATAAGGAATGGGTTGAAAATATCAGTGTATACTACATTTATACAAGCATGTAAATTCTCTTTCCCTTTCTAGTTACTGCACACAGTGGTCAGACAAATATTTGAAAACTGAAATTAAATAAAAATCTTGGCATGGTGGTACACACCTTTAATCCCAGAACTTGGGAAGCAAAAACTGATGAATCTACATGAGATCAAAGACCAGTCTGACTTATCTAGTAAGTTTCCTGACCAGGCAGGGGTATAGAGAGAAACCTTGTCTCAAAAAAAGAAAGAAAGTGAGAGAGACAGAGAGAGAAAGAGAGTGAGAGAGAAAGAGAGAGAGAGAGAGAGAGAGAGAGAGAGAGAGAGAGAGAGGAAATTAAAAGTGTACACTGTAAAGCTCATGAAGAATGATGACTAAATAGGGGAGCCTTCAGTCTTTCTTAGAAGGAGTAACAAAATACTCAAGAGTGCAAATATGGAGACACAGTGCAGGACCAAAACTGAAGGAGGGACCGTCTACAGACTATTCCACCTGGATATCCATCCTATGTGCAGTCACCAAAGGTAGAGGTTGATGTGGATGTCAGGATGTACATGCTGACAGGAGCCTGATATAGCTGTCTCCTTAGAGGTCTGCAAGAGTCTGACATACTCAGAGGCAGATGCTCACAGCTAACCATTAAACTGATCATGGGGTTCCCAATGGAGAAGATAGAGTGAAGGCTGAAGGAGTTGAGAGGATTCGAGACACCATGAGGAAAGCAACAATCCCAACCAACCAGAGCCCCCAGGGTCTAAACCACCAGCATGGGAGCGCTTAGGGAGGGACCCATGGCTCCAGCTATATATGCAAGGGAGCTATATATAAGTGGGAGAGGAGATCCTTGGTCCCATGAAGGCTGGACATCGTGGGGGGGGGGGGATATTCGAGGGTGGGAAGGTGAGGTACAGGGGAGGGTGGAAGGGGGTACACCAACGGGAGGCAGGAGGAGGGGGGAAGGGATAGCGAGTTCCTGGGAGGGAGGGGGGGGAAAGGGGTAAGGAGAGAACATCTGAAATGTAAAAAAATTTTCCAATAAAAAATTTCCAATAAAAAAAAAAGTGTACACTGTGGGAAAAACTGGCAGGCTGCAGCAGCAGGCCCCAGGCCCAGCGAGGTGGAGGCTGCCTGGAGGCTCCCAGGCAGCCTGTCTCTCGTACTGGAGGAAGGTCCCAGGTTCCATGGGCTGGAGGTTTCGGTGGCGGCAGGCCTGGCTGGCCCCAATGACACGAGGAATCCTTGGTTCCAAAAGGGTTTATTGGCATGGCGGTTGGTGGATGGATCTGGATGTACCCCCCAAACTCAGGGCAGGCCTGAGTTAAACAGGGAGTGAGAAGTAGGAAGGGTATGGGAAGGAATGCTTAATTGGCTCCGCCCTCTGACCTTCATTAGTATGTAAATCCCTAGGGCCTGAGGCCTGTAGTTACACCTTCTACCTGTGCACTTTGGGAGGGGCTGTAATGGCCTACGTGACTGAACAATGTAGGTTTATGGAGACTGGACTGCTTTTTAGGACACTGAGTTCTGGGACTTGGCCGAACTCCTGCTGTGTCTCCCTTGGAGTCTCGGGGTTCTAGGCCCATGCCCAGCCAAGAACCAGGATACCCCTACGCAGTCCCACAGTACACTATGACTCAATTTATATAATATATACACTGATATACAGAGTGAATTTTATATGTATTACATATAACCTTATTAATATAATTTTGATGAAAATATTTTATTTGAGATAGATACATTTATAAAGTCAAACAAATAATTATATATCTGTATAAGTATTTATATATTATATTATATTATATTATATTATATTATATTATATTATATTAAATTAACCAAAACTCAACACCTGTTTTCATTAAATTAATGGAATGGGTATTTGTTCTTGAGTTGTGTAAAGACACAAGACTATGCAGTGATTTAACCAGAAAATAACACACTGTATTATCTTTTCATGGAATTCACATCTTTTATTGCTCCTAGTTTCCTAAGAGGGCACTTCTGGGTAGGCAGTTTTTATGTTGGACTCTTTCCTAGTTGATGTTATTTTACTGTTTAAATTTGTGCCATTGTTTGCTGACCTGGTGCCATGTGATCTACAGCCCAGTCATCAGCCAACTGGATGATGTCTGAACTAGACCAAGGGCGTGCAAGCAGTCAAGACTGTCAGGGTTCTGCTAAAACAGAGGTTTGCACACTTTCAGCTAAGTCATCTTTGAGGGGTATAGAATATCTTACTTTGGGTTTTTCTGGGTATTTTTCTTTAAGCCCAGGGTTAATAAATAGCAGACACATTATTTTTAACTGGCTTTTGGTTTTAGCCCATCACGTTACACTGTGCATGGTGAACCACTTCAGACAGCTAGCAGAAGAGAAACCACTCCTGCCTAATCGTCTGCCACAGCTCATAGAGCTCTCCTCACCAGTGATGCGTTGGCTCTCTATAGCATAACTTTACTTGGTATTTTCTTGTTCTTATTTTTCACTCACACTGATGTTCACTTCCTATCATTTTTAACATTGATACTTTCGATATCTAATTTTTAGTAGGTTCTGTGAAAGCCCTCCTTCTCTTTTCTCTTTCTGGACTCCACACAGATACACACACATACATGTACAGACACGCAAATACATCCACATATGCTTACAATGGCTACTATATTCTCCTCTGGTAACGTCATTCATTAGATATATTTGTTTTCTTGTTTATCTACTTTGCCAGGTGTGTGTGTGCATATGTGTGTATGTGAGACATATGTATGCATACATGTGTGTGCATACATATGTGTGCATATGTGTGTGCATGTGTGGGCATACATGTGTGGGCATACATGTGTGCATGCTTGTGTGTGCATATATATGTGCATATGTTCACAGATGTGTGTGATGCGAGCATAAGGAAGTCAGTGGTTGATCTTGGGTGTCTTCCCCTATTCCTACTTTAGCTTTTGGTATAGAATCTCTCAGTGAACCTAGGGTTTATCAAATGGGTTAGACTGGCCAGTGAGTACCAGTGAGCACCGTCACTGGTGGTGTTAAGTGTGCATCACCAGGTTGGCTTTTGGGAGGGGGTGTGTTCTGGAGAACTGAGCTCAGGTCATTGTATTTACACAGCAGTCATTTAACTAATTATGCCATCTCCCTGGCCTCCTACATGGTGTTTTAAAGCTACTCCAAACACCCCTCCTTATGTGACAACTCGTGATCACATCACTTCGCCTCAGAATGCCAAAATGTTTACAAGATCATAGCTAATGAGTTAGTTTCCAGCACAGTGTGAGGAGGCTCTGTTCCCAGGAACAAATTAAATCCACCAGTCCCTTTCACAGTGGCTCTCCACTTCGCTGGTGGTAGAATGTCATTCAGTGGCCAGCTTCAAGCAAAAAGAGCCAGCCTCTCATCAAAACACCTCCATCACTTTCCACAACAACCACAGCATGTGAAGAAAGAATGTTCACACCTGCCATGAGAGTGGAGATTTGTTTTTGCATGCCACACACCAATTATTTGGACATTCTCTTCAGGGAGGCCAGGTGTGAAAAGTTGTCTTTTTTTTTTTTTTTTTTGCAGCAACCTGATTGTCCTCTACTACCCATGCATAGAATAAAACAGCCTTCTTCCAAACAAACAGAAGAAGAGAAAGTTCAAGAAGTGATAGGAGACTACTATATGAAGGAAAGAAGTTTTCCTGGCTGTTTCAGTTCATTTTTTAGCACAACAAACATGGTAGCCTATCTCTAGATGGAGCGAGAGACTCAATCTTCTCGACACAACTTCATGGGACACTTGAAAGAAGGTTAGAAGTATTACCCCTAAGGGTTAAGTAACCTGAGACTAAGTTAAGAAACCAGTCATTATACAGAAATAAGTCCCATGCAGCTACAGGCTTCTGCATTGACCAATACCCTACATATAATACTGACTGAAAATATTTCTCTGGATCATTCTTCATAAAATATGTAAGGTGCTTTAAGATAAAATGATTGCACTTGTCTCTAAAAACTGTACTCTAGGCTTCTAAAACAGGTACAATATACAGGTATGTACTGCATATAAATCTTGCTTATGTCAATTTCATAGATCTAAGAACCATGAGTGATTCTGAAAATGAACTGCACTCAGAAACATTTGTCTGTCAGTGTGCTAACCTTGGCACCCCAACCAATTCTTCCCTGAGTACCTCAGCTGAGACCTCAGGCAAAGTTACTGAGTTTCCTACATTCTCCCTATCATTCAAACATCTTCATTTTTCCTGATGTTGCTTTATAAAGAATTATATTCCTAGGAACTAGGAATCTGTGAAGAATCTGAGACTGAGACACTGTGAGATTTTCCAAGCAGGGAGGTGACTAATGAATAAAAGCAATGGCATTATCAGGATGGAATGTGCCTGAGTTATTTCTCTTTTGCTGTGCTAAAAGACAAAGACCAAGACAACTTATAAAAGTTTATGGTTTCAGAGGCTTAGAGTTCATGATAGTCAAGTGAAGGAACCACAAACACAAAGCAGTGAGAGAGACTGGGAATGATGCTTATCTTTTGAAATCATAAAGCCAAGTAACAGACCTTTGCCAGCAAGACTACACCTCCTAATCCTTCCCAAAAAGTTTCACCGGCTAGGAACCAAATATTCAAATACATGAGCCCATGCAGGCCACTGTCATTCAAAACTCCATAGTCAGACTTAGAGATGGACAGAAAGTATAGGACCTGCAAGATGGTTCAACAGGTAGAGGGTTGATGTATACACATACCAGATAGATAGACAGATAGATAGATAGATAGATAGATAGATAGATAGATAGATAGATAGATATAGATTTAGTTAGATAGTTAGATATTTGCACATACATCAATAAAGATATGCAAACAGTCCAGAATTAAGGGACTATATTCCCACAATTTTATATTAAAAGATAGAATACAATGAAATTTTATAACTCTAAGACACATTCACACAACTTAAGTGATGATTCCACACTTGGATATACCAATGTCAAATTATTTTCAGAGTCTCTGGAAGATGGCTTGCAATTGTTCATCTGTGACATATGAAGCAATTTGCAGGTCTGTCACCTCACCTCTCAAATGAGACCTGTCACATGTTGTCCCACTGACAAAATTTTAGGATGTGAGTTTTCAGTCTTTTTTCCATGGAAGGCCTCCTTAGAGCTATCTCTGTTATAGGCTAGCACAGTTCATCACTGCACCAGCTCTGGTTCTCTGGAGAGTCCAGGACCCATGATTTGCAGAGGAGAAAAATCTTTCCCAGCCTCTGCCTGAGGATCCTACCCAAATTTTGCCAAGCTTTCTTTCTTTCCTCCGTGGTCTCATGGGTCCGATTTTCACCTCCAAGCTAGTAAAGCTTCCTAAAAAATGTCCTTCCTCTAACTGGTAACAGCTGGTGTAACTCTTGGAGATGTTAAGGCTTTTGTTTTTCAACACACTGAAATGCTCATGATATATAGAATAAGACAAAGAGTACCACAGTCTAAGTTATTACAGTCACCTTAGGCTTTTGATATTTTCCACAAATAGGCCTAACCTGAGCCTTCTGCTCACTGAGAGTTTGCAGTCTAGTAAATGTACCTTCTCAGTTCATTGCCAGAGCTAAGGTTTGTATATATAAGCATATACCTGCTGTCCTTTGTCAATCCAGTATGGGATATTAACTGTGGTCATTTGTGATATTATGTTAGGAGTAAAAGTTAACATCAAAAATCTTACCTACACACACATGCTGATCCTAGCATCTGCGCAGTGACCACATAGAAACACACTCACTTCTATTTTGAAAGAAGAGGGAAGATTTATAAACTCTGAGGGGGATTCTTTCCTGACTCTGGATGACCGACTATGCAAAATCAGGGAGATGTATTTGCTGTCTGACCCTCATTTGTGCAAGCTCAGTCATCTGCAGCTAATTGAAGATACTTTTTGGAGTGAAGCAGAAAAATAGGCCTGGGTGAAACTGAAAATATTGATGGGAACCAGTGACTGTGACATGGTGAACAACAGAAGGACAGAATTCTGCTCATGACTTATGGAGAATGTGTGAGAAGATGTTTCAGGTGATAAACATTACCATTAGAGAGACCGCTGAGGTAGGTGTTATGCAGAATTCACAGCATAAGGACAGGTACCACATATTCATCTTTCCACAGGGAGAGGGTGGCCACATTGTGAGTAAAGGGAAATTACCAAAACAACAAAGGAAGCATAAAGATGGACATTCTTATCTCAAAACTGACTGCATCTTGACCTGTAAAGCTGTAAAATGCCCCTGATTCTTTCTTCTTGTGTAATGTGAGACAATATATATTTTTGAGATTTGAGTAGGTTCTAGTCACCATATAAAACTGATCTTTAATATCATAGAAATGATGAAGCTATTGTCCTCTCTCTGTAAATGGGAAAGCCCAAGATTCACAGGTGTTAAATATGTTTGAGATTGTACAATCAGTAAGTGAGAACGCTGGAAACACCATCTGGATCCAAACCATTTCCTAAATGCCAATTATACCCCACAGACAACAGGTAAATGTTTTCATGTCAGTCAGCGGTGTATGTGTTACATGTCTACTTTAAATTCTATTCATCTGTCAAAATTAAATGATAATATGATGACTGTTAAATTAGGTTATAATTAAAGAACCAGGATAGTGTCTGACATAGTTATAAATAATATACCAAATAAACAATCCACACAGACTAAGACTTGCATTTGTCCTACTGTCAACAGACAGCTGTGTGGAATTTTCTTTAGATTACATTCCACTGCATGAGCTAAAGAATTCTCCTTAGCACTTTTGTTTGTCTTTGAGAAATTGATAAAAAAAAAAAAAAAAAAAAAAAAAAACACTAAATTTGTCTAGAATATAACAGACCTTGAGAATGAGGAGAAAGCATGCCATGTAAGGAAGTTGGACTCCTTTATGAAGAATCTGTCACTACTGGTTTATTTCTTGCTTCATCTTTAATAAAAAAAAAAAATCTTATCAAAATATCTCAGCTCACTTGAGTCACAGGCCCAAAGCTTTACCTTTGTTTCCAAATGGCTGCTGTGACAGAGCCTCACAAAAGAGTCTGTCTAAGCAACCACTAAAATCAACCGCATGGTCAACCAAGGAGTTATCTGCTCAAGACAGGCCTTTGCAAGCAGGACTGTGAACGTTCTACAGACTAAAGTATTTGTGGCCTTTTGTTTAACCAAGGCTGCACTCAAAAGAAAGCTACAAACAGAAGAATTCTGTCTTTCTGTTTTGTTTTCTATTCCTTCAGCAGGTTGAGTGTCAATGAAGCTTCTTCACTATTCAGAAGCATCAACTGTGGAATGAGATCAAAGCAACCTGGTTCTCCTTCCTGTGCTCCAGATTCTTTTCTTTCTGCATCATCCTATCATTATACATTGAGCCATGATCCTAGCATCTGCCTAGTGACATGATCTTTTAGAAGCCTTTTATGTTATGTTGATTGTGTATGTGTATATCGTCTGTGTGTATGTTTATGAACATGAGCACAGGTGTCAATGGAGGCCAGAGGCATCAGATCCTCTCGATTTGGAATTACAGGCAGTGATGAGCTGTTTAATGTGGGTCCTGGGACTGAGGCGAGTCCTCTGAAAGAGCAGAATGCTCTTTTCCCATGGAGCTATCATGCCAAGCCCAGTGCCACAATTTTAACGATATCTATTCAGATGAACAAGAGAATTAATATTTTATCCAAGAACAAAACTCTAACTGACAAGCATATTTTGTATTGAGTCTCACACACTACAAAATAGAGTTAATGAATAAAGTTAAAATGACAATGTCAAGTGATATAGAAACTCAAGGACATTCATTTCTCTGTGAGAGACTATACAGACGTAATTAATCAGCAATCTCCTGTTTTCGTTTGCAATGGAATGAGGTCATAGAAAGATTTAGTCAACTAATGTGAAGTGTTCATCCCTCAACAGTATATCTAACACACAACCGTACACACACACACACACACACACACACACACAAACACATACACTACGCACCTCTAAGGTTCATAGAACTAGAAAAAGAGGCAGAAGAAAGAGTGAGCCAGTTCAGCAAGACAGCGTTCTCTAAACATGGCATAACCAATGCACTCATGAGCTCACTGCAGCTATGGGATCTACAGAAGACCCGCACAGAATTAGAACAACCAACATTTCATCTTGGAAAGGGGAAGTCCATCCCCTCCCTGGAGGACTATTGATAGTTAGTGTTGGTTCAGGAAGGGATGTCACTTCAGTGGTATAGCCACTAACGAGTTGTTCGTCAGCCAATAAATAACCTCCTACCCATGCTCATGAAAACAATCCTGCTAAAACTCATTGGTATACACACACACACACACACACACACACACACACCCTAAAAATAGAAAGTGAACATGCTTCAGAAAAGAAGAGTTTCAGTGAAAAAGTCAGTGAGGTGAGACAGGGAAAATGGATAGTAAAAAGAACTAAAGTTCATTAATACATATATAAAGATATCAAAGAGTAGACCAACTTTTAAAAATATATTAAGTCATCACTATGTAAGATAAACAAAAGAATGATTCAGTCAGCTAATATGACTCCAGAGTCAACATTACAAAGCTGAGACTGTAAATACATTTATATTTTTGAAGGAAATTTCAGAACACCATTAAGAATACAAAACATAACCAAAATCAAGCATCATGGGTTAGAGGTTTAGATCACTAGTAGAGTGTAACAAGCAAGAAGGCTTGAGTTCAATTTCCAGAAGCACATAAATTAAGTATCATAACAAAAGCCATCTGCGGTAAATGTGAGCTTCCATGGAAGTTACAGTACACAGCACTAGTCAAAAGCCAGCTCATACATCATTGGGACAGACACAGCAGCCACACAGAATTCCCCAAGGGAAGCAGAAAAAAAACAGATCTCACAACTCTCAACCAGAAGCACAGAGATATATCCTTAGGGCATTTTTGATGACCTCACAGTATCTGCCATGATGAAGACTTGAATGTAGAATGAAAAGCAGCAATTTGGGATAAAGATAAAGAGGAATAGTGGTTAAGATTTGTCATTAATTATTTTCGTTTGTTTTGTCTTAAGAGTTAGAGTTTCACTTTGTAGGCAGGGCTAGTTTTCCATTCCTCCTCGTCCTTTCCTGCCCCACTCCCCTACTGGGATGACAGGCATATGAAATGCAGCTTAACTGATTGGCAATGTTGTATTAGAACTGTTTGAGTTGGATCACTAGAGTTGTTTACATTAAGATATACAGAAAGTCACCCTGCTGTCTATAGCAGGTGGGACAGCTGGCTCCAAGGTCATCACAACTGGAGAGCTGGCCTTGCCCCACACCAGCTACAGCACTTGAGAGAGTGGCCCTGCACCTACCCTGGGCAGCACAGGTCCTGCCACCATGGCATAGGTGATCCAACCCTAAAGGCAAGACAGAGGGAGAGCTAACCCTGCCCCTTTTCAGCTTTAGCATTGGGTAAACTACCCAGGACAATGTTGGAGAGCTTGTCCTGATATGTGTGGGCGTAGGAGAGCTGATGGTTGGACCAACTCAGTTAGGCCCAGATGCAGGGCTTTAAGTTAGCCTACCACAACATCTGTCCCATCTATGATATGGTGTAGCTGTAGAAGGGTCAGTCCTACAGATCTAAAGCTGCAGGGTCTCCACGACACAGAGCAACAACAACAGGATATTAAAGAGGAGTTCCCATGAGGATCCAGTATTGATCATGCAGCAAAAGCCAGAGGCAAATAAATAAATAAATACCAATGACTCATTGCAATGAACATTTGTAAGCCAAGATGTGTGGACAAAAAGGTATAATAGGTGACACACTGACATACCACAGCTTCCTTGACAAGATTGAGATTTTTGGTTTTTAATCTGTCTTATTTTATTTTATATTTGGAGAGATTGCATGGGCAGATATGAAGGGACAGGGAAATGAGTGGAATTGAAGTGCATGATGTGAATTTCACAAAGAATCAACAAAAAGTTTTTTAAAAAAAGATACAGAAAGTCATTGGTGAGGAAGGGAAGAAATCTTATAAATTCTGAAAGAAAAATCTAACTTGCCATCTACTGTTCCCAACACATACCATAAACCTCCCATTCTTTTAACATGAGACTCAGCACATGGTCTGAGTTTATCAGCAACGATTTTAATTATCACCCACGGCAAAGGACAGATGCATGGTTACTGGCGGAAGGAGGTCAGTCAGGAGACTATGCGTGTGTTGACTCCTTTTCTCATTGCTGTGACAAAATGCCCGATAAAAGAAGGATAAAGGAGGGAGGGTTTATTTGGGACTCACAGTCTGATGGTAGAGTTCTTCCTGACAGAGAGGCATGCTGGCAGGGCTGGGAGGCAGCTGGTCACTGCAATCTGTCAGGAAGCAGATAGATGGGTGCTGGTGCTCAGCCAGTTTTTACTGGTTTTTATTTACTCAGGGACCCAGTTCATGGTATAGTGCTGCCCACATTTAGGGGTGGCTCTTCCTTATTTGGTTAAATATTTCTGGAAACACCTTTGTAGATATCCCCAGAGGTATGTCTCCATGGTGATTCTAAATCCTCTCAGGTTGACAACCAAAATTAGCAAGCATAAAGTTAAAAATGTGATTAAATTTAACTGGAAAGTCTTAATACTGGCCCTTTAGGAAAACTCATTTGTGTCAGAACTGTCCTCTGTGGGCTGAGCTTCTGAAAAGATCATATGTGCTTTGAAAGAATTAACAACCACAGTGACAACAGCAGAAACAAAAAGCCCACATGGGATTTTCCGTAGCTCCTCACTACAGCATTGTATGAGTTCTTAGACAGCTGTTATGTCTAAGTTGTCTGCCTCCCATGTAAAAAATATCTTGATCTCAAAATGTACACAATGGTAGAAACAGTGGTGGTCCTGCCTGCCGTATCCCATTCTTCTCTAGCCAACCACTACACTCAACTCAGCTCTTCAATGTGTTAATACAGCATGGCTCTGCCTTTGCCTCAAGCACTTCTTCTCTGTCTGTGAACATGATAATGCTGCTGTATTCCATTAGTATTCCATACAATACTATGTATTCCATATATAGTAGATTGTATGATAATGATAATGGGGAATTTATAAAGAACAAAAGTCTATTTACTATAGTACTAAAGAGTAGGAATCATAAAGTTGAAAACTCCAAATCTGGTAAGGACCTTATTTCTCTGTCATCTGTGGTGCAAGGCCCAAGGAAAAGAAGACATGGTACAGAGAGATGGGGGGAGGGAAAAGGAAAGGGAAGGAGGAGAAAATAAGTCTAGAGACAAAAAGATCATGGAAAGCAAAGTAACTCATGTTTTTGTAAAGAGCCAACTTCTAGGGTATCAGCATTTAGAGTCCAACTTATTAACACTAAATTGCACTGGAATTTGTTCTTAATATATGAACTTTGGGGCTACATTCAAAGCATAACTATGGTACAGATGAAATAGAGATGAAAGCAAGGTCAACTGACAAATACACAAGTCCTGTGCAGCACTCAGCTAGCTGTGGCAGAGAACAGGTCTTCTGTACTGTATGCATGTCTTTTAATAACTTAATAATTGGCATCTAATCAATCAAGAAGCCTTAAGAACCATTGCATGATTAATTAACATTCTACCATTACGTGAGTTTCATTAACAACCTGGTTGAGGCTCCTCACAGCTATAAGTGGAAGAATTATAAAATGTGTTTGGGAGACTTGAGAAAAAGTATAGTGAAGCTGAGCAGAGAATGAATACTGGAGACCCAGAGTCCCTGGCTATTTTCCCCCAAAGGATATATAATAGTGAATTAATTCCACAGCTTCACCTTCTGTCCCCTGCCCTAAGCCATATGGACTTTCTGTGCATGGGTGACAGACATTCTGTGCTAGCTTCATTTAAATAGCAACTCTCATGTCAAGGTCATTATCTCAGGGTAAAGTGAACCACCAACCCCAGTCTAGACTGAATTAGACCTCTCAGTTAATGCTTTCTTGTGGCATTTTTTGCTTTCTAGTCCCTTGGGAGAGTTGATGAAAAAGATTTATTTGTATGCTTCTTTGATTAATATCTGCTTCTCCTGTGTAAAGTCATTAAGGTAGAGAACATGATTATTAAGCTCACTACTGTATCAATTCAGAGCCTGGTGCATGAAAAAAGCTAAATAAATATTTGGTATGTTAATGAAGAGTGACAACTGGAAGCCAAATTTTCTGACACCAATCTAGTGTTTCTTTTACTGCCAAAGAAATATCTTTGTGTAAGTATTGCTTAGGGATTCTATAAAAAATACACGTGCCTTGGCCAGGGAATGTGGTAGGCATGCTTATTCTGCAAGCTTGAAGACCTGAATTCAATCCTCAGGACCCATGGAAAGGCTGGCATTGTCTTTTGTGTATATAATCCCAACACTGGAATGAGGAGACAAGCAAATCTCCGAGGTTGAAGGACAGACAGACAGACAGATGAGTTTCTGGTTCAGTGGCAGGCTCTGCTTCAGGGCAGAAAGTAATAGATCAGGACACACAGTGTTCTTCTGTGATCTGTTCATATGTGCACCGGCAGATGTACATATAAAGGCAATATACACACACAAATACCTTCAATCAATAGAATCAGAAAGTGTACCTTTTCTAAGTTGAATGACCCTACAGTTTTAGGTTGCAACTAGCTCGTAGACCAGTTGTAGGAGCAACTGTACTATACACACACACACACAAAAGCTACAATTGCCAACACTTTGTTCACAGAGAACCTGGAATGTTGGTGTTTTGAATTTTTGCTCTCTGCTCCATCACAGATTGTACTCAGGAAGCAGAAATCAAAGTAGGCCTTCTGTCTTTACTTAGCATATTACCTACAGCAGCCTTTCTAGGAATGATAAATCATATGTAGCTTTAAAACAAAATTTGACAGTAGAAATGGGTCAATCAATGTTGAAACACTTCCCAAGCGTGCACAAGGTCCTAGGTTCAATCCCCAGCATTGAAAGATGATAGGTAGGTAGATATATAGATAGATGATGATGATGATAGATAGATGATAGATAGATAGATAGATAGATAGATAGATAGATAGATAGATAGATGATAGATGCATATATATATATATATATATATATATATATATATATACATACATACATACCTTTAAAAGAAAATGAAACTATAAGACATATTGCTAAGTAAAGGAAGTTGGTCTGAAAACATATACAACACCATTGCAACCATATGACATTTCAAATATGGAAAATGTAAAAATGCATATTGCAAAAATACCAGTCGCTACTAGGAATCCAGTGGGACAGAGACAGTACAGAAGAGAAAGTACAGAAGACATGGAGTATTTTCTAAGTGGCAAATTTCTTCTAAATGAAATGACAACATTGATGCCATGGAAGAAAATGCTCCGTTATTCCCAAAGTTCTGTGAATAGAACCTGAACATTAAGCAGACTAAAGATAGATTATTAAGAGAGGAGTCGTAAAAACCTTTAACTTATATTCTTACGTGAGCAGGCACTCCATAGAAAACAAGTAAAACTGACAGAGGGGTTCAAACCTACCAAAGTGTATGCTGGGGGGGTGTGGAGGGAACGAGAGAAATGAGCACAGGAAAGACTGGGGGTGGGGTTCAAAAGGAAGCAAGTAATGATAACACAACTAGAAAAGACGTAACAGGTTCTCTACTGAAATTCCTCCAGCAAGTACAAGTCCGTAAAAACCAAGAATCATTCTCCTCTTCCTTTAGGAGAAGAGAAAACCTCTACAAGTGAGATTTATTACTGTGTTTAGGCATAAGGGGCCTGTAAGAAGTGCTGTCTGAGCTTGCTTCAGTTCCAGATACTTCCTATGCCAGGGCAATGCATTTCAGGCACCTGTGACTATGCCTTTATCAAAACTCCTAGCACAATGCTACACAAAGAATGGGGGCTAATGTAAATGACAGACTACTGCTGATAATGATGAATTGCTATCGCTCATTAACTAAAATGCACCACAACCTACAACTGCACAAGTTGTTCCTAACAGGAGGACCTGGGAGGAGAAATGGAGGAGTGGGAGCAGCTGGCCTTTCAACTTCTGTAAATCTAAGTGTATTTTTTTGTACCTTAAAAATTACATTATTGATATTCTAGTATAACCACAGCATTTCTTCCTTCCCTTTCTTCCCACCAAACTCTCAAAATGCCCCTTTCTAGTGCTCCTCCAAATTCACAGCCTCTTTTTTTTTAAATTGGTTATTTTGTTTATTTACATTTCAAACGTTATCTCCCTTCCGGATTTCCTCTCTGAGAACTCCGCATCCTACTCCCCTTCCTCCTGCCTCCAGGAGGGTGCTCCCCCACAGGCATACCCTACCCCACTGCCCTAGCATTCCCCTATGCTGGGGAATGGAGCCTTCACAGGACTTTGATACCAGATATGGCCATCCTCTGCTATGTATGCAGCTGGAGCTATGAGTCCCTTTGTGTACTCTTTGGTTGGTGGTTAGTCCCTGGGAGCTCTGGGGGATCTGGTTGGTCGATATTGTTGTTCTTCCTATGGAGTTGCACACCCCTTTAGCTCCTTTAATCCTTCCCTTAACTCCTCCACTGGGGTTCCCCTGCTCAGTTCGATGGTTGACTTCAAGCATCCGCATCTGTATCAGTAAGGCTCTGTCTGAGCCTCTCAGGGAAAATCCATCAGGGCCTTTTTACTCACTAATTGTTACTACATGTATGTATGTGTGTGTATATACATATATATCTACATATTGATACATATATGTATATATGTATATATGTAATATATAAATTATATATAATATACACTGTGTAATTATATATTATATTATTTTAAATATACTATAAAATATACTTAGTAATATATTATATGACTATATATTTATTACTAAATATAACTTGTTCTGTCCATATAATGTTACCTGTTTGTTTTCTTCAGGGCTGACAGTTTGACACTGGACAATCAATTGATGTTCTCTTCCCCTGAGAAGTCAAAGCACACACATAAAATAACGTGAGTGAAACACACTAGCAACCCTCCCAGGTCCTTTCCGGACCATCTAGTTGTGTGTGTGTGACTTCATTGAACGCTAACACCAGCACTGTAAAGTACATGAGAGAGTCTCTGTTCTGGTTTCCTTTGTGTTTCTGTTTCTGCAGTAAAATAGTACAACCAAAGTAACTTAATGGAGGAAGGGCTTTATTAGACTTACTGTTCTAGGTCTGCAAGGAAGCCAAGCAGTAACTCAAGCAGCTAGCCATATCAAATCCAGTCAAGAGCAGAGAGAAACACAGTCACCCGAGCTGCCTGCTTGCTTGCCAGCTCTCCACTTCTGCTCAGGCAGCTATCTCTTAAGCTTACAGAGTTCTTGAACACTGTCCATGAACTAACAATACTCTTCTGATGTCAACTAACAATCAAGACAATTCCCCACTCCCCCCCAACTTCCACCCATACAGGCCAAACTGATCTAGAAAGTTCCTCAATTGAGACTCTTTCAAAGGTGATCTAGGTTGTGTCAACTTGGCAGTTAAAACTGAGCAGCAGTCACCCTCACTTGTAGATTGAGGAGAAAGTGGGTAGCCTTTGCTGCAAGGACACAGGCAATGAATTTCATCAGGCTTCAAAGCAAGATCCAGACTGCTCCAAGGTCTTTATGGCAGTTTTCCACTAAGTTTGGTCAGTAACTATAAATTAAATACAGAAATTTCCTTCTCCGTCTCTCCATTCTCTATCTCTCTCTCTCTCTCTCTCTTTCTCTCTCTCTGTCTGTCTCTCTCCATCCCACCCCTCTCTCCTCCATGTGTCTGTGTGTGCCTGTGTGTGTGTGTGTATGTGTGTGTGTGAGAGAGAGGTAGAGAGAGAGAGGAGAGAGAGAGGAGAGGAGGGAGGGAGGAGAGGAGAGAGAGTGTGTGTGAGACCTGTGTACTCACCTTTCCTCCTACGATGAGGTGAGCACAGCGCCAACATGACACCAACCTGATAAGGTGAAGTGAAGCCAATGATAACACTCTTACCCCACACTGTGGCTGTAACTTGTGCAGTCTGCAATATGAACAGAAAACTAAAGTGTGAGATGCTTTTTTCCTTTTGCTACTCTCATGGGAGGATCTGTGCTTACTCTGTATCTTAGCAACCTCAACTTACATTTCTGTTTCTTTCTTTGCTGAGAACTTTCACCTTTTCACTTAAAGGAAGCACATTGAGTGGTCTCTGTGGCTTGACTGGATCCCCTGCATAGATGCCCCTTTGCTCCGGGGCTATTACTGAGCATGATAAGGATTGCTAGCACATAAGCACTGTGATACCTCCACAGTTGAACTCATCATTTTGATGACTACCGAGTGGCTAAGGGCAGGTGGTGGATACAGAACAGAGATGCTGGGAAAGATTAGAGCAGAATGGGTGGTATAATATTCTACCACATACCCAGAGCACCATACAATTTAAAACTTGTGAGCTGTTTTTTTTTTTCTAAAATTTTATGTTTAATATCTCCAGATCATAGTGTGTAGATATTAAATGTCCCTCAAGGTCTCTGTGTGTTAAAAATGTGGGACACAGAATGGTGCCCTTAGGAGGGAGTGGAACCTCTAATAGGTGGACCCAGTGGTAGATCCTGGGTGATTAGAGGCAGACCCTCGATAGGTACTCTGAGATGCCAGGCTCTTCTTTTACTTTTTCTCCATTGTGGCCATGAGATGTTTTGCTGCACTGAATTCTCCTGTAACGAAGCACTGTCTCACCACAGGCCTCAAGCAATGGTCCAAATAATAATAAAATGGCTGTTCACCAAAGCAAACAGTCTGTGTATACATTTAATATCTCAGGCTTTTTGTTTTAGTGATGGAAACTGACCAACACTGCAGTACTGCAGCTCAGAGAGAACCATCACACCTAAGGATGGGACAGAGGGAAAGAACCTCACAGTCTATCTAATAAGGCTGATGCAGAGCCACACCAGAGGTCATACAGACTGTGCCTTTCCATTATGATATGGGGGTCTGAGACTTAGCATGACTGCCTCAGCCCAGAATCAAGTTGCCAAGGAAACAACAGTGGAAAATTTGATGTGCAGATATAAATGACAAAACTTTACTAAAAAGCAGTTATTCCCTTTGTCCCAAACAAAGATGGCAGAGAGAAACAGATGCAGAATACTACTGGCTAAAGGGAGACATCTGGGTTTTATCTGATTGATGCTGATGCACTGGATAAGCCACATGTGGACTGTTTTGTTTTGTTTTTGAGACAAATTTTTACTGTACGTTGCGATTCTGTTACCCCAGCTTCCCAAGTACCAGGATTACAGATTTGTGTCACCATGGCCACCAGCCTCTTGTGGTTCTTGATTCTAACAACTCAACCCTGGAAGAATTAAGAACAAATACACAGAAATCTGCATACTGATTTTTCGTTAGATGGCACTAATGGATTTGTAACTCTTTGGTGTGACAATTTTGTTCAAGTTAGATCTTGGGGCTGGGGAGAGGGCTCAGTGTTTAGGAGTGCTTGTGTTTCTTGCAGATGATCCAGACTCAGTTCCCAACACCTACATACAACAGCCTATAACTCCAGGTCTAGGGGACCCAACACTCTCTTCTCTTCTGACCTCTCCAGGGACCAGGCATTCTCTTAGTGCTTGTACAAGCCACACAGGCAAACCATTCACACACATAAAATAAAATCATTACATCTTAAGGTAAGACCTTTAAAACCCCTATCAGCTACATATGATGCCAGAAAACTGTCATCCCCCATTGGGGAGGCTGAGCCAGGAAGACAGCCAATTGCAGGCCAGCCTAAGCTACTTAGTGAGAACCTGTCTCAAATTAACTAAGCAATGATATAAATGAATTAAGTAATTGTATAAAAGAAATATATTTTAAACAGCTTTTATAACCTATAAAAATTGTTGAAAGTAAATATTATGTCCAGAACTTGTTTCAGTGCACTCTTAAGAGGACCAAGTATGTACAGGTCCTCTTAAGACAAATTAAAATGACTGTGACCAAAAATGACAGACTGGCTAAGACAGGATTTGAAGACACATGGGTTCCATCCTATCGTTGAATGTTTTGAATGCTTAGAAAATGTGGATAAGGGGCTAGAGAGATGGCTCAGTGGTTAAGAGCCCTGACTGTTCTTCCAGAGGTCCTGAGTTCAATTCTCAGCAAGCACATGGTGGCTCACAACCGTCTATAATGGGATCTTCTGGTGTGTCTGAAGACAGGTATAATTGTACTCAGGTACATAAAATAAATAAATCTTTCTAATAATAAAAGAAAATTTGGATAAAATGTTTGTTACAAGGCATTGTTAATGTTTCATATTGACTTCATGCATTAATATGGAATGTGAATATTAACTCTAAAATAAATGATCATTAAAAGCTAAAATATGAACACACCATACCTAAGAATTTCTACTTATTATTCTAATGAATTACAGACTGTAGTTTCAAGTAACCTTTCCAGCAAGTAGCTGCAAAATCTTAACTGCTTCCCTTCCCCCTCTGTATGAAACCTCTGCTCAGTCATTCCCAGTGCCTGCAGCCTAAAAAGGGTGTCCTCGAAGACAAAGGGAATCAAAATGATACTGTTGCCTTTTGGTGTTCTGTCTCTGCTTGAAAGTCAAGGTGAATCCTCAAGTCTGATTACTGCTACTCTGAGACTTGAGCAGAAGGTTTTCTAAGTCCCAGGGATCATCTACTATCACTTACTCTATCCAGGACTGGATAATGCAAGAGAGTTTCTGTCGTCTATATAGAGTACGAGTTGGTTCTTCACTTATGATGCCTGGGAAAGATGATTCCAAAGACTCTTACTGGTGAATATGGATGTAGAAATCAAACTAAGGGCCAGGATATTATAGACAAATGACAGAATTCTTGCCAAGCATGTGCTAAGGCCCTGGCTTCTATCCTTAGCAGTGCAAAACTTAAAATCACATCAAATAAGGAAAATAAGATTTGATCTCTTTCCAATAGTAGTAATCACAGTGTTATGAAATTCTACTCCAGAATAATTCTCTTTGTTACTCTACCCTGTTGCTGTTTGTCTCTTCTATCATCTATCTATCTATCTATCTATCTATCTATCTATCTATCTATCTATCTATCATCTCTATCTCTGTGTCAGGCTGTCTTTCTCTGGTATTAATAATTGAGCCTGGGGTCTCTTGCATGCTAAGTAAGCAATCTACCTCTGAGCTCTATTTTAATTTTTAGTTTGAAATGGGGGCTCAATGGGGTACCAAGACTGACCTTTAACTCACTGTAGTTTAGTCAGTCATTGAACTTGCAATCCAGCTACTGCAGACTCACAGAAGCTGGGATTACAGACTAGTGCCTGCAGGCTTAGCTTGTTGAAAAATCTTTGACAGACCTGACATGACTGCCTGGACTCCATACCATGTGCTTCCTTGGGTTGAAAAGTTGACTCATGACCTCTGTATAACACAGTGAATACATTTGTTTCTAGAGGGAGCAGGAAGAAAATGCACTTACCACATTTCTTTCCCTGAGAAGCTTCCAGGAGCAAAATTCTATAGGCAAGTGAAAGAAACACTTCAACTTGGATTGATTTGTTTGGCCAGCTGCTAAGTATTCTTTTTAATGATGCTTGCCATTTACCTCTGCTAGCTTTGGATCTTAGTATTCAAAACACTCCAGTGCCTGCATTCCTCTGCCTGCCCATAAGTATTCAGCAGTCTGGGGGATTTCACTAAACCCAGTGATTTAAAATTAGAAAGGTCAGGAAGTGTACCACTGTGCAAATAGATGACCCTCTGTGATGCAAACATAAAATATTGATTATGTAAATTGACAGGTGCATATTTCTATGATGACATTGCAGACCATTGAAATGAATTCAACTCTAAGTTATTTAAACCTGTCTGCTCACAAGCTATTTGATATTGGGTATATTATTCACTCCTATGAGGTTCGATGAAATGGGGGATGCAGATTACATAACAGTCAGTAGTTATTCAAAAATCACACACAATGATCCTAGTAAGTCACTGATTCAGAACTCTTGAGTTTTTATCTAGAGTAAGAATTTTTTATAAAGAATACTGTCTTAAACCAGAACTCCATTATATTAGGAGTTTGAGCTGACAAATGCCTGTTTGCACAGGGCTTTCACTTCCTGCAGGTAAGTCCATCTGGGACATCAAATTACAGATCAGACCCTGCTTAATGAACTTCACATTGGAACATATGGCATTGTGTTTCCAAAAGCCACTTCTTTCAAACCAACAGAGCTTGCCCAACCATGGCCATTCCAACAGTGTCTCCATTTAGATACTCTACATTAACCCTGAAAATCAGAAGGATGCAAAGGGAATTCTTCAACTGTAGGAAGGGAAGACCTTTCATTTCCCTAGTTTTCCTAGTTATTAGTCAGGTAGGATCCTTGTAACAAAACAATTCAAAAGGAAAAATTCTCAGTCATTCAACTCTGTCCATGTAAGAGAAAGGTCTGCAAATGTCTACTGGATCAAAGAAAGAAGGGTGTTGGGCAGGCCAACAAGATGACCAGAAAAAACAGAGAGGCAGAGAAAGGTTTGTTGCCTTTACTCATCAATCTCTGATGATTGTCTTACATCTTTTCCTAGGCACTAAGAGGGGATTCCTTTCTACAGATATAAATCCCCCCTCACTAAATAGTAATGCCTGTGTTTTCAGAGCATTGATTACACCACAGTTTCTTAAAGTATCTTTACAACTGATAGACACATTTTGGGATGGTATATTCTGATCTCTATATACACATAGTCCAAGGGATATTACATTGCCTCTATCTTTTAAAAAATCTATTTGATTTCTTTTAATTGTGTGCATAGTGCAGGGGTATGTGCATAGACAGGCAGTGCCCATGGAAGCCAGAAGAGGACAAGTGATGCCCAGGAGGTGGGTTTACAAGCAGTTGTGATCCTCTGTAAGAGCAGTATGTGATCCTAACTTCTGAACCATCTTTCCAGCCCCTGATTCTTCCTACTGTTATTGAATAGGCATGGCCTCATGAAGCCCTGGACACTAACTACCTGTTACTATTTGCTTTCCTTTCTCTTCTTCTTTATCACTTATGGTGCACTATCCTCATACCTTGACCCGATAGATTTCAGGACAGCTGTGAAGAACATACTTACACAGAAACCAACCCCAAACTCACTCTATACTGTAGCATCTTTCAAACTTTGGACATTCTCTGAAGGCACTCATAGCAACTCAGCCCAATTCTTTTCTAAGCAGACACAGTTTAGAAGTACATAGTGAAAAGCTATCTCCAGAAACCCCTCCCAAAGGAGAGACAGGAATTAGGAAACAGATGCCTTGGCCTCCCTGAGGGGAATTCTACACATCTCCTTAGGTGGTCTCTGGGATGATATGACTGTATCCCCAAGGGTTCATGGGATAAATTTAATCTCTACTGTAAGGTATTAAGAGAGTAGAACTCTAGGTGCTATGAAGAGGAAAATGGGAAAGAACAGAGTTGGGGAATTTAGCTTGGGAGAAGAGAAAGAGGGTAATACAGAAGGGAGGAAGATGGATAAATACAGAAGGATGTTTGGGAAAACCATAAGGAAACATGTTATTTTATATAAAAATATATACACAGTGTGTGTCTCTGTGTGTGTATATGTGTGTGTGTGTGTGTGTTATATACACTTGAGTCTCTTGAGTGTCATACTTTAATTTGATGTATCTGTTAAAACAAATATCTAATTAACCCTTCTACAAATTTTGCAATTTCTGGTACTGTGTAAATATTCTTCTTGTGCTCCTCTGGGGATGTCAGGCTCCAGGAATCCTCCAGAAGAACATTAATACATAGTAAAACCAACACTATCTGACAGTTACAAAAATGAGCCTACTTTATGGTAAGATGTGATTGAGTTTTCCAGGTCTCTAAATTATTATTGCTCATTTTCACAGCCTATGAATATATCTATCTGATTTGAAATCAGTTGTCCAACTCATTTTGAATAAGACTTAACACATTTCTTTACATTAATAGAACCAAAAGACATGTGGTCAAATAGGAATAATATTGATGGTGAAGCTAAAATTGGTTTTGTTTTATTTTTTAAATATACTTCTTTATTTACTGTTTGTGTTTCGATGCTTGGAGTCAAACTTGGGTTTTCATGCATGCGAGGAAAGTACTCTATAATTGAACTGTGCCCTCAGCTCGTCAATTGTTTTTAAGATTTTTAAAATTAAAATATTTGAAAATACTTTGAACATCTAATCGCTACACATTAAAAGAATCAACATTTGTGTATTCATTAAATCTGACAGCAGATTTACATTTGTACAACCAGAATCTCTCAACAATTCTTAAGGTGATATTACTCATTATTTTTCTTTCACGTGAGTTTTCCACAATGGATTATTTAACCTTTAGAGAAATGAGATTTTGCACAATCCTAGTGGTGCCTCACATTTGCATACTACTTTCAAGTATCAAGGTAACTTTCACTTAAATTGTTTTAACTGAGGCTCAGAAAAAGAATTTTTGAAAGCTTTTTATAAGAACTGATAACGTCCTATTTCACAAGTGAGGAGTCTGCAGTTCTGTCACTAGTAACCAGCAGTGTTAGCATTTTAACCTAAGCTAATGTGGAGGTTTGAATAATATACTCCTTTCCCATTGGGTCGCCATACTTAAAACACAGTACAATGTGGAAAAAAGTTTCCAGACAACAATCATTGCAAATCCAAGTACAAACAAAGATTAAGGTATGACTACATAGAGGCTATGCCAAGATAGCGGAGAGGTCAGTAGTATATAAAATACCTGTGACATCTCCCATGAGGATAAGGTCTGTTAATTGGGAGCTAAAGACGATAGTTTAGGGTAAGAAAGAGTCTGGGATAATCACTCTGGGAAATTTAGATAAGGTCTATCTCTACAGTCAAAGATGGGTGAGATCTGCCTCCACAGATATCAGAATGTTTACCAGGTGGTAAACAATAGCCACTCTCAGCCTTCTGTGCAGAAAACAGGTATTTCCTTCTTTGAGTTTAGCCCCCTACATTTTTAACATTCCTGGTTCCTTAGTGTTCTGTGGATGCAAGGATCTTTTTATCCGCAACATTGGTGCAATTGTTTGGGAAGGATTAGGAGGTATGATGTCATTGGAAGAGATGAGCTGCTCAGAGTGGGCTTTGAGATTTCCAAAGTCCCAATCATTCACAGGAAGCTCCACCACCCCACTTCTCCCTCTTTGCCTCAAGTTTGTGGATCAGATGTAAGCTCTCAACTACTTCTCCAGTTCCATGCTGCCTGCTTGCCATTATGCTTCTGGCCATGATACTCTCATCTTGTGGAATTGTAAACCCCAGTTAAATGCTTTTTTTTTTTTTTTTTAAATTGCCTTGGCCATGGTGTCTCTTCACAACAAAAGGAAAGTAACCAAGACAACCAGGTTCAGTAATAAAACATTTGTCTGCTAAGTATTAATCTCTCCATGAGAATGCCTTAAAATCATCTCAAGCATTCCATGCAGCTTAGTATAAACACACTTCTCAGTGATGGTATTCAAGTGCAGGATGTCAGGGAAAAGCCTGTAATCCTAACACTCAGGGCAGAGGCAGAAAGAATACCTTCCAGGACAGCCCAAGCTACATAGAATATCCTGCTATGGGAGACAGAAAAAGATAGGGGGAGGAAAAGAGGGGTAGAAAAAGGAAAAAGGGAAGTGAGGTCTCTTCATTGTGGAGTGAACAGAAGTGCTACCATAAGCTCATCTCACTGTTGGAGAAAATATCTGCATATAATTTAAATGAAAAAAAAAGGATTAAGTCATTGATGTTGAATTGAAATGGGAAAAACTAATAATAATCCACAGATTCCAATACATATAGATGTGGTGTAAATAGTATATAAGTATGACTGTATGTGTTGTCATAGATTCCCTAGTTGTCATTGAGACTGACTGTGAACAACAGCACCCTGAAAGCAATGAAGACATTTAGTATACAAATTTTGGTTTCTCAATATTATTCTCATTACAAGGAACCATAAATCTTGGCAAAATGAGCACTTTCAGAATAGAAGAGGACAAATTTAAGTACAGCATAGAACGTTTTGTTGTGCCAGGGGGCAGAAAATGCAAATGGTCAAAGAGCAATGGCGATCTGTGAAAATATTATTTAGGAGAAAACATGGTCCTGTGGCAAGAATTTGACCATTAAAATACACAAACACTATGTTGGGTTTTAGAAGCAAACACTAGAGTAATAAAGTTTAAAAAGATTGAGGTTTTTTTTGTTTTGTTTTTTTGTTTTGTTTGTTTGTTTTTGGTTTTGCTCTAAAGGGACTTATTGTGAAGCACTTATGGAGAACAAGACAGCCTGACTGCAAAGAAGCCCAGAGGGTACCTCCTTACTAGTTGTCAAAGTCAGTCACTGAACGCCACAATCATGGCACAGCCATAATGTAATGAGAAATAAACAGCACCATTCCTGTGATGTTCCTGCCAGAGATGTGCATGAATATTCCTGTCCAATAGCAGGAATAAAGGAAACAGTTGGGGACTTCTTCCAAGCCCTCAGAAGTTAAGAAACTGGGTGATTCTATGGAGCAAATGACATTGAAGTGTACTTGAGCTATCAGGGAAGGAAGTGAGGACAACAGGTGAAGATGATGTCAATAGTGCATCCTCGGAGATTCCTAAGTTCAGTGTTTCTGGGTTTTTATAGTATAACAGTGTGTGGTTAGTTTCAAAGTGAACTTGACAGAACCTAGAACCGCCTGGGAGATCGTTCTCAGGATATGACTGTCAGGGGATTGTCTTGATTACATTAGTTGATGTTGCAAAATTCATCTTGATTTTAAGTAACATTTGCACCGTGGATGTAGCAAAAGCAATCTGAGCACTAGCATGCATGCCTTGCATTCTCTGCTCTCTGTTTCTGGTGATTTCCTATGACCAGCTCCCTCAAGCTCCTGCTTCTGTGGCTTCATTGGTATGATGGACTGTAGCCTGATACTGTGCAATAAAATTTGCCCTTAAATTGCTTTTGTGAGAGTATTTTTAAAATTTGGCAGGGTTTATTTTATTTTATGAGTATTAGTGTATTCCCTGCCTGTATGCATGCATACCTTCTGCATGCCTGGTGCACACAAAGTTCAGCAGAAAGCACCTGATCCCCAGCAACTGAAGTTAGTAATAGTTGTCAACCATCGTGTAGATGCTGGGAATAAATCCAGATTGTCTACAAAAGGTAAAAAGTGTTCTTAACCATTGAGTCATCTCTCCAGCCCTTTGTCAGAACTGACACTAAGACAAGAAGACTGTGTTAAGAAGGAAAACAAGATGCTGGAGTGTGGAGAGCCACTGTGTGCCGCACCCTAAAGATGGCGCTGGCTGAGAGTGCTCCTTGTGATAAACAAGTCCTTATTTGGCTGTGAAGCTGTGCCGGGCAGGGAATGGTCACGTGTGATCTGACGTGGACGTATGGGGAGATGAAACGTGGCGTATGCTCATTGGCCTTTGCGTAGATATGAGCCTGGTCCCTGGGGTAGGAGGGGTCACACCTGCTAACTGCAATCCTGATTAAACTGCCTTGAGAAGGAACCTGGTTGTCTTGCGTCTAATCTCCTGCTGGTCAGGTAGGGCGCGGACACTGGAGAGGGCTCAGTGGTTAAGAGCACTGACTGCTCTTCCAGGGGTCCTGAGTTTAATTCCCAGCAACTACATTGTGGGTCACAATCATCTGTAATGGGTTCTGATGCCCTCTTCTGGTGTGTTTGGAGAAAACGACAGTGAAGTTGTATATTTAAAATAAATAAGTTTTTTTATTAAAAAAAAAAAAGAAAGAAAGAAAGAAAAAGAGAAAGAATGTCTTGAATTTCTACTCTTTCCCAGAGACTGTTGAAAAAAAAAGGAAAATAGGAAAACAACTCTGTGTGTATTGTGTGTGTGTGTGTGTGTGTGTGTGTGTGTGTGCAGAAGACAGGAAAATGTAAACGTATAGAGAGGCAGAAGAGAACTTGCAAGAGTCAGTTCTCTTCTTCTGCCTTAAAATTCCCAGAGATTCAATTCAGGTTTAGTGACAAGTTCCTTTACCCCTTAAAACACCTCATTAGTTTCAAGTAGGCTGCTTTTATCATAGTCTGTTGATCACGGACTATGGAGTATCATGTTACCAATCTATTTTCAAAACAACAGAGAGAATCAAGCTTTTCCTGAACTTTTCTTCTAAGTTCCTATAAATTCATGATTGTTTTTAAATGCATATTCTCAATGTTATTATAAATATTTGTTGCATGTCAAAAAATTTATAAATAGATGAACTTTTGTTTACAGTATGATGTTGGGATTGAATCCAAAGACTTTGAATGTGCTAGGCAAGTAGTCTACCACAAAAATACATGACTTTTAATTCTCATCAAATAAGAGAATATATTTAAAACTTTATATAATGTTCATATAAGCCTAAACCTTTCACAGAGTTTAGACTAATACAAACTTATCATATGAGATAAGTAACATACAGAATGGAGAGAAAATGAAGAAATTCAATTCAACTCAGTCACTATCCATTTCCCCAACTCACATCCTAACTGAAGTTGAAGAAATCCTCAACCAATAAGGAAGATATATTCAATTTAATAATTACATTGCACTTAGTAGCATCTCATTCATCGTATCAGTGATTAAGGTAGGAAAATAAGGTTGCAGATTGTCATTCCCACTGCCAAGGCTGGAAAGCATGTTTCCTCTTCATAAAGCCCTGATTACACTAATGTTATTTTAGACCATATTTGATTACAGATCTCTTTTTTACTTGAGCAATTACAATTATTGGGCACACATCTTTCTGTTCATAAAAAGCAACAAGGGAAAGCAAAAGGAAGACTGAACAAGCATTAGAACCCAGATCTGATGCAAAAAAACCCATGTCTTTTGATATAAATATTTAGCCTCGTCATACATGTTTTCATTTACATGAAATTAAAGTACCAAACATGACTATCTTAGTCAGTGTTCTGTTACTGTTAAAGAGATACCATGACCACAGAAACTCAGAAGAGAAAGCATTTAACTGAGGACTTGCTTACAAGTAGCTGAGAGTTCTACATCCTGATACCTAGGCAACAGGAAGAGAGAGACACTGGGCCAGGCTTGGGCTTTTGAAACTTAAGCCTGACCCTAGTGACATACTTCCTCCAATAAGGCCACATCCACTAATGCTTCAAAAGTTGTGCTACTTCCTGATGACTAAGTATTCCAATATGTAAGCCTATGGGGGCTATTCTTATTCAAATCACTGAAATGACAATTTCCTTTTTAAAAATTTTTTTACTAAATGTGTTTAGCAATTTCATATGTGTAGACAATATACTTGATTATAATATATTTGGAACATACACACTAGAACTCTTCCATCTCTCTCCCACCCCTGTCTGCTCATCCTCTTCACAAGTTCCTTTCTCTCATTCATATACTTTTCTTCTGTCTTATGACCAGCTAGATTTAACCAAGGCCGACTGAATGATCATAATGTTGAACTATTCATTAAAGCCTACTGGGTTCTCCCTGGGCATACAACTGAAGACAATGATTACCCAGTTCCCAGAATCCACCAACAGCCAAAATGTTCATATGAGCTCCTCTCCAATCCACACAAAACCACTCTTGTGCCAACCCTATGCATGCAGTCTCAACTGCTGGGAGATCATGATTGTAATGGCTGTTGATGCTCAGAAGATAGCATTTCATGGCCCTTCTCCCTACTGTCCTTTTTCTGAGATGTTCCCTAAACTTTAGATGGGTGGTTTAGGATTAAGACTCAACTACCAGTTACTCTCAGAATCTTGAGCAACCACGTGTCTCTGCATTTAGTCTTCAAAAATAATTTTCTCTAAGACTAAACTATCTGTATTTGTCTATGGGTATAAAGTTAAATATTTAGAAGCCAGGATGATTCCATGTCAATTTAGCTAAATGCCTGCAGCAAGTCCTCTCCTAGATCTTAAGATGTCATTAATCATAGATTTTTGGCTGGTTTTATGCTTCTAGTCATGAATTATCTCCAGCAGAACAGGCCTCTAATCCAAACATAGAACAATTGGTAACAACTACAACAGCCATGCAACTGTTGCAAGGCTGGGTTAGTCCTAGTAAGACACTTTCTTATGCTCTATGAATTCATTTTTGTTTACATTTTTATCCATAGTCAAGCTATTGATTTAATTAAATTGCAGTTGACCAACTTTAATTTCCTTTCACTTTTTAAAATACTGCATAGCACAGGTTTTTGTTTATTATAGAATCTCATAAAACTATTAGCATATAACTAATATATGGTCTTAAATTTGTGAAAACATTCTACAAAATAGTGCTAAAAATAGCCATAGAAGTACATATTTTCTCAATTTTATTGCGATTCATGATTCCAACTTTTCACCTCCCTAGAATTTTTTTTTTCCCTGTGTGAATTTCAAATAACTCTGTGTTTGTCTTCTTAAGCATACATCCGAGGACCAACCTCAGCAAGGAGAATCATGTTTAAAATTTTTACTTTGTGAAGTACCAATGGACCTGAAAACATTGCAATGTATGAATTCTAGAAGTGAGTGAAATCTATAAAATACAGAATTTCTATAGAACATGAATTTTTTCCTTCATGATACTCCTAAATTATTTTCTTACTAAAGCTTTTCTTAAAAATTAACCACTTGAGATAGAAGTATTGATTTAGAACAAATGATCTGTGAATTAGATTATGACTGTTTGAAATTTTAATATTTCTTAACGTTATGCCCATTGCTTCATTATGTGAGTGATTTGAGGAATATTAGCTCTGAACAATGTAGTGGAATGAGGAAAAGGTTGCTAACCAATGGCATTAATTCTTCCTAAATTAACTTTCTCAGTGACAGAGTGCTGATAATGAAGAACTCTAGGCTAATGTTAGGTAAAAACATAACTTTTTGTTTTTAATTATGCCTTTTCTATTGATGTAAAGAGCCTGCTTAAAACATGATTATTTCTTTAAAAAGATAATCCACAAACTATGAATCTACATGCACATTAAGTTGAAATAGGCATAAGCATTTCAGTATAAAATTTCAGTAATAAAGACAATTTATAAAGAGAATATGTTTGTACATTAAAATAAGTCGCAGTAATATAAGATATCATCTCAGAGTATAGACACTTCTGGAAATTTCATATATCCAAAATTCATTTGCATATTTCTATTAAGAGTATGATAGAAATTCCTTATAATCATTAACAAGGAAACAATGTTCTTTCACTAACAGATAAAAGATCCATCAATCACCATAAATAAGTTTTTTTAACATACTGGGAAATTTGTTCCTACAGATTCATTGTAGAATAAAATCAAAATATTCACCAAAATGTAACAAGCCCTATTCTTACCATGAAACCAAATTTCTGCTCTTTCCTCACCAGAATCATAACTGCTGCACTTAGCAAAACTACGTGGACTGATAATATATCTAATTTACTAAAATAGATTTCCAAAAGTTGTGAAAGACAGAAGCAATGAAAAAGTGCTTACAGTGATTAGTCACTATGGTTACCAACCTGCCAGTGGGCTGGAAAAAGACAGGAAGAGATACATCATGACAGTGGACTTGACTGTGAGACACGTGGGGGCCTAACTATCCACAGTCAGAGTACTTGTGCTAGAGGATTATAGCTCATTTTACACCTTTCATATCAATCATTACTAGCAGAATTTTTCTTTTTAGGGAGAAGAATTAAGATACTATGTATTTAATTAAGGCTAGTGACACACTGGAAAGCCAAAATCTTGAGGTTGTGGGTTTGTTGTTTGCTTCTGGAAGGGGGGGGTAGTCCATTTTTGCTGGTAACAACACTGGAATATAAACTGAGAAGGCTGAAGGCAACAGAAAAAAACAGCCATTTTAAGATGCCTGTGAAACCACAAAACTGAGCAAAAAGGCACACACATAGTATCTCAGAATCTGCAGTGGAGGCAATATGATCATTGCAAGTTCAAGGCTAGCCTGCTCTATATTGAAAGTTCCCTACCAACTAGGGCTGTGGAAGGAGACCCTGTCTCCAAGAAACAAAAGCAAAAACAAACAATCAAGAAGCCATATAAGTTCAGAAAGAGCCAAAGAAACCCAGATGTGATTTGCAAGAAACCCAGAACTACAACCAGAAGCAATAAAATGTAACTGAATTGTTTTTGGGCCACTTGTACCACTTATGTCTGTCACTGCAGCAACAGTGCTCAGATTCAGCACAAGAAGCGCTGCCTAAATACTAGTTGAATCAATAAATGAATGACATCTCCAATGTCTAGTCTTTTCCTTTTGAGAAATCAGAGGAGAACTCTTTGTCCAGTGTGTGACTCAGCAAGAGGCATTTCCATTTCATGATCAGCCTCCAGCTCCATCTATGCTCTCTGGGCTTACATAATCTCTGGTCCTCCTGCCACAGAAGCACAACCTGACCCAGGAGATGTGCCTTCCACCCTTTGATTGTTAGGGCAAAACTAGGTTGTCTAATTTCCCTTTTCAGTTTTAAACATTGGAAATCGCTGTCCTCTCCAAGCCTACATATTCTTAGTATGCACTTAATAAAATGTGTTAAAGATTCAGCTTTTGCATGATTCCCAATGCTAATGAGTTCATCAATCCTATTATCAACCACCTCTCTGTAAATGTCAGGCAGGATGTAGCTGACAAGGTCATCACCATTTAGTACAAGTTCAGCTGACATCTCAGGGTCACCTCTGCCTTCCCAGGCTCCTTTGACTTGAATGGTGATAATCATGTCCTTTTTTTTTTATCATTTATCACTTCTGTCAACATTTTCAAGTCTATGCATGTTTTCATGCATTTAAAACACATCATTTGCTATTTTACAAATGACTGCCCTCTCTGAAAATGGTTTTATATAAGTTGAACTTATTTTATTTTCAATATTTATCCTTGAGACTGCTGTGTTTTATCCAAAACTCATCTTTGAATTTAATTGCCATTAAGAAGGATCTGTTAAGAGGTGATCAGGGTGATTTAATACTTTTCTAAGAATGGGTTGAATGTGAACAGATCATTCAAACTGTCTTGCTCTTGCCCTTCTGCCCTCTGCCATGGGTGAAGAAGCACAAGACTAACTCCATTCTCTGATATTTCTCACCCTCCAGAATCAAGGTAGTAAATTTCTGCCCATTATAGATTATTTATTTTCAGACATGTTGTTACAAAGAATGGTAGAAGACAGAAACACAAGTTTCTTTTCCAATATTCTTTTTTTTAAAAGATTTATTTTATGTATATGAGTACACTGTCACTGTCTTTAGACACACCAGAAGAGAGCATCAGATCCCACTGCAGATGGTTGTGAGCCACCATGTGGTTGCTAGGAATTGAACTCAGGACCTCTGGAAGAGCATTCAGTGCTCTTAATCACTGAACCATCTCCCCAGCCCAAAGTTTTTTTTTTCTTTTCCAATATTCTTAAGTGGAACATTCTAGATGCTGAGCCTAACGAAGGGATTTCCCCCACTCCTTTCCCTCCTCTTTCCTTTACAACAGGATCACAATACACTGAGCAGGCTTGTGGAGAAATTTTAATTCAGAACATGGCTGCTCTGGCAAGAGATCGTGTCCAAAGACTTCCTAGGTCTGTGTGATCCGGCTGGAATATAGACATTCATTCAATCCCAGGAGACAGAGGCAAGCAGATCTCTGAGTTCAAGGCCAGCCTTGTGTATGTTGAGTTTCAGGTAGAGAGAAGCTTAGTCCAGGCGTAGGGTACACAAGTTTAATCCTAGCACTCAGGAGACAAGAGGCATGCAGATCTCAGAGTGCTATGCAGTTTTGTTCAGTGAGTTTGGTTGAGTCAGTGAGTTGACAGGAAGGCAGTGGAGTTGAATTTGTGGAATTCAGAGGCAGTTTTATCAGGACAGTTATAGGGAGACAGGTTGCAGAGACTGGAGAACAAGTGAGACACGGGTGAAGACAGAACAAGCCAGAGAATGAGGAGTCAGAAGATTAGAACAGATTGCCAAAGTTAGTATGAGGCCCAAGAGAGCAATTCGTAAGACACAGAGAGAGAGAAGTCAGATTAAATCAGTCAACTTGGAGAGGAGTTTGAGCCAGAACAGCTGAGTTGAACCAGCCAGCCAGAGCTCAGAAAGAACTAGAAAGGGTGAGCTTATTCAACAGTCAGTCTCAGAGGCTGAAAACATTCTAAGCCTAGATTAGGTTGTACAGAAACCAGAAGCTTCTAGGATTATGCCTAGGTTAGCAGACAGAGGCAGAAAGGCTCCGAGACAATTACTTCAGGAGAATAAAAGTTACTTTTATACAAATTGAATTCAAACTGATCAAGCCTATCTTGTCTGAGCCTCCTGCAGGCTGGCACAATGGGTGTGTACCACCACACCTAGTGGTTTTTTTTTTTTTTTTTCCCTTCCAGTTCTTAAGCGAGTTATTTATTGAGGGAGTGTCTCAGTTCTGAGGGAGACAGCAGAGAGCTGGGAAGGAGGTGGAACAAAAGATGTGGTTTCTGCTTCCACAGAAGGTTTTGGAAGCAATGACACCACAAAATTCAGAGTTGAGGCAAGGGGTAAAATCTTCCCACCTATCAGCCAATTGGGTGTGTGCTAGCCTTGGTGGAGGGAGATACTCAAGGTGGTCCTAACCAGAGAAAGGAGTAAGTAGGAATTTGTTGAAGGTTGACCTCAGAGCAGCCAGGAAATGAGTGACATGCCTGCCATGTTTAGTTTACCAAGAGAAAGGCACGACTTTATATACATTAATGATCTACTTTTAGTGTTTTATAGTGGTGTCTCTTTAGTTGTCAACTGGACAGGATTCAGGATCATCTTAGAAACAAATTTCTGGGAATAGCTGTAAGCCATTATCTATTTTAATTAATGAGGGAGGAAGATCTATCTTAACATGGTGGGGGAAGGCATCAACCTTGGGCCAGAGATTCCAAGTGAACGGGGATGGTGAGCTGACTGTTCAGTATTCTGCTGCCCTCCTGGAGGCAATGTAGCCAGCCACCTCCTTCTCCTCTACCACTCCTTCCTCACCGTCACGCCCTATTCTCTGTGTGAACATAAGCAAAAATAAGCAATTCCTCCCTTGAGGTGTTTTTGCCATGCTATTGTCTTGCAAGCAATGAGCACAATTATTAATATGGTGTCTTAGAATGAATATAGAGAATGAATTTATGTATTTGGGTACATATGCATAGGTAACTATATTGATTTAGTAACCCAAAGTATTATAAAGAGATGAAAACAGAGTGCCTAACTAGTCCTTGGAATAAAACCTTAAATTCCAAATACAGTCTCATTCTTCAAGTTCATTTCTGGAGGCTGTGTCCCATAGATAGCCACTCTGTATGTTTCAATGAATTTTGCAATGTTCAGTATTTTTTATATCATAAATGCTTATAACTTAAGCAATGTCTATGTTACTTACATCAGCAGTAGACTGACCAGCACAGAGGTAGGTGTCTCTTCATTCATGACCACGATGGACTTCAACAATGGCCTCCAGGAGTACTGCGTTAGAGAAGATATGCCTCTTGAGTAACTTGGGGATGTGGATTTTCAGTTACTTAATTAAATCTGCTTTCCATTTTCCTTCTGTAGTTTGTGTTGTACAGAGTCCACCACTGGTTCTCCCCCCGCCCCAATCCTTTTTCTTTCATGAGGATGGCTGTTAAAGATACAACACAGTTCTGCAAGTGAATGTAAGAATCAGGAAGGGAGACAAAACTGTCTCTTCATCTCATGCATGTGCACTTGTCTGATGGCGCTGTTCACTTAGGGACAGGGGCATAGGCAGCCTCCCATCTTCCTTATGGCCATATCACTTTGAGGCAGAGTACAGGAAGGCTCTAGGCCCAACTCAAAGGCCTGCCATGGACTGGGGACCTAGTTCTGCAGTAGAGAGCTGCAGTAGAGAACTTGCCTATCCTGAAGCAATCCCTGAGCTTGTTCTCAAGTACAACAAAACAAACCAAACTCAAACAAAACAATTCATTAAGGATTGTCCTGCTTGGAATATCATGCTCCTACTTGCTTAGTTACAGCTTCTATGGGCTACAGGCAATTAATGGAGATCAAAGAGAAGGATGGTTACCTTTCTACAAGGACCACAATGGCATCATAAAATGACAGAGTACATCTAAGAAGAAAAGGTGAGGTCACCACTCACGGGGCATCTTCTCTCAGGTATTCATGGGTAAGGCAGTACTGCACTCTGGGTGAGGAGATGCACACTCCTGTGTAGCCACATGGTTCCAGAGTATTGTGAACAATCACCATCTCCAGAGCACAGGGAAAATTCCCAAACAGCCATCTGGGTGGAGCTGAGGTTAGACAAAAGGTGAGCCCTTTCTGTGAATCACAGAGGGAGGGGCTGGGAAGGATAAGTGCAGACTTGAACTTGGGGGTTGAAAATGATCTTCTCCAGGCTGAGACATGAGTGGGTTGACATTGCCCAGTCAAGTTTACAGCCTGTTTGAAATCCTTCTGCTTTCTTTCTAAACAAAATAAAATAAATTCTTTGCCTCGGTCTTTAATGTAGACTCTAGACCTCCATCGTTACGAGTAGTTTAATCTGCTCGAGACCTAGCTGTATTTTGGAACAGTGTTAGAAAGTTCTTCAGGTTCAGTGCTTCAAGCACACCTTTGGAAAGGAGCTATCTCTTATAGTTAATTCCTATTCAACAGTTGATGATAAATGGGGCACAGAGAGGTTAATGGCTTGCCTGACACCACACAGCTATCTAATGGACAGTTATAAATCATGACATAATTTTTCTTCTCTTAGATATCATTCCCCCACTGATGGGCTGTATATCAATCAGATACATGTTGCCTCCTTATCCTAGTGTTATGACCCAGCAACCCTAACTACTCGAGCAATGCTTTGGCTTACAGAGAACATGTCTCTGCTTTCACTTTTTTAATAACGAGAAAATCTCCTGGCTCCATGCCCGTGGTTTTGCATTCCATCTCGTCTCTGGAGTATGTGAACTGTGCTCAGGCAGATTAAATGCTGAATACTAAACTGCATTTTACCCTATGCAGCTGTCAGAGGTTGGGCTTATGGGAAGCACTGACGGGGACGTCAGCCTGAGTGAGAAACTATCCTTCTGTGGGAGACCTAGTCGGCACAGCTCTGTATAACAAAGTCTTCCTCCATGCCCCCCACAGCAGTTCTTGGTGAGAGGCAGTCCTTGCTTCTCCATACAGTTAGTTTACTGATTGTTCATCATGGAAAATGAATGCATACCACCTCCTTGGGGTAGACCAAAAATTAAATACCTATGGTAGATAGAAATGTCTGAGAAGGGAAGCTTTTTGGCTAGACCCCCAGGGCCTCTCTAGATACCCTCATTAGCATGGAGAAAACTCTTGTGTTCTTCGCTATAAGACCAATGGTCACATTCTTTATGTGGAGAGTTGTGGTCACTTGTTCCAGGCTAGGAATCTGGTCAGGAGTAGGTGAAACACCTACCGTCCTCATGTGTGAGTTGCTGGGGTTTCTGAACCCACTCAACCTTTCTAAGTTTCCTGGCGTGGTCCACTGCCCCACACACGCCCACTATTTTTTGTCTCCCCTCATGATCTATTCCTATTGTTATAAATATACATAGAGATATGAACAGGGGTAGAGACTATCTCATCAATAACACATTTATCTACTGGTTGCCTGCAATTATATCTGCTGCAAAAGGAAAGTACTTATGGTGTCATCAGGCTCTACCTAGACCCAGGAGATTGTACCCATCGTCCTCCCAACACTGCTCAGTGCCTGGAATAGCATCTGATATGCAGCAAATTCTCAGTTACTTATAGCAGTGAATAGCATTTAACAAATAGGATTCTCACAGGAGATTGTTTAAGGGAAACAGACTAGAATTACTAATGCTTATTCTTTCCAGTGATAGGAAAAATCAAGGATGAACGCTTGCAATTCTGTGTGTGTGTGTGTGTGTGTGATTTTGATGAGAGGGAGTGAGAGAGATGGTTAAAAGCAAATACTAATAGCAGCATTCTTTATAATAAATGAAAGAAACAACCCAAATGATATAAACTAAAGAACAGACAAATAGAATGGGTTATGAAATATGTACGGGCATAATAAATGGATAGAATGCTATAGCACAGATGAACCTTAGAAATGAGGAGTGTCAGAAGCCATTTCAAAAGACCATACATTGCATGATGCCATGTGTGTGGTATGTCCAGAAAGTGACATGTACAGAGATAGAGAGTAGTTACTGAGGAATTGTGGGAGGAGAGAGGGAAAGGGGTTACTGGATGAGGAAAATTCTCAGAATGTGATAATGCTAATGAGTCCTGTGTCTACAATTACACTAACCGCATTGAGCTGTGCACATCAAATGAGTCAACTCTTCAGCATGTGAAGTATATCTTAATCAAGCTGTGTGTAAAAGATGAGAGGGGAGACACAAAGAAATGGAATAGGCTTGGAAAATGCCCCAGAATAATGGCTGCCCATCATCATCCCCCCAGGATGTTAGTGACAGTATGTATTGATGGACTTTGGGCCCCCAATTCTCATTTGCTCACTTCTAAGCTCATATAGATGCATTCCAATTTAGTTAAATTATCTCACTCAGATCTCTTCATCATTGTTGTGACTCATAAACAACTAAACCAGATGAAACATCCTTTTCTAAAGTATGTCCATAGTTCCAATGCTGAGCTAGCCTTTATTGGCTGTCATTAGGTGCCAAGCACTTAGCAGATGTCACCACTAAATCTACTAGCTGAACAAGGCAGACTACATTATTTTCATGCTATAGGAGATGGATGGAGCCTATCTGAAAAGTATCACCACATGGGGACTTGATAGACCCAGGTTTAATGCTTATGGTTTGATTCCTAGTATATGCACTCTGTTCACAATTTATGCCCTCAAAGACTAGTATGCTAGAAAGGGATGCATAAAAACCAGCTAAAGAGAGTGTGGAGTGTTATAGAGACAAACCGGCCAATTTAGTATGGTACTCTCCAACAGAGAACAGGGATGTGAGAAGCCTGCAGAACCAGCTGCCTGAATAGTCTGGACGGCGACCCATGGGCTCTGGGGCTATTCAAGCTGTCTGTTAGAAGAAATACCTTTTAAATCTTATTCCAGCTGAGCAAGCAATAGCACATGGGTCAGTTTCCTTTGTAAAAGACCTAGACTTCAGGTTTTATTTCTAGTTATCAGCTCTACCCTACCAGTACTATGTGTCCTCTGAAGGCATATTCACTTCCCTGTGTTATTAAAAATATCAGACTGTTTTATCCCACTTTTGAGGATGGGCACATAGACACTGGAGGAGTGCACAACACATAAATCATTTCAGAACTGAGTTCTTGTTTTTCCCTGAAAAAAATCTTAGGACTCTTTTCTGTTTCTTCCCTCTGTTATACCTCCTCCTATATCCTCCTTAATGTGCTTTTATGGAGACAGTTATCCTCCATCCAATCCCCTTTGTCAATTTAATTTGAAGTCATTCTAACAGTAGATTGCCTAATCTCTTGTCACAGTATTCTCCATGAAATGTAAGATCTTTCCTGCTTACAGTATTCAAAGTCATAGATTCAAGTCTAATCCTCAAATACAGCTTTGCCATTCTTTATGGCAAGCGATTTTTCTCTTTCTAAGCTTTCCTTGTCGTCCAAAATGAATTGTTTCAACTATCAGCAACCATAAAAAGATCACCTCCCTACAAATAACCATAAGTGTGTAGACTTTATTATTAAACCATTGGCATAAAAACAGACACACAAAAGAAATAAGGACCTTTTGAAGCCAAAGCTGGCAGATCCAGCAAGGAAATGCATGCTACATTAACCTCTACTAGATAAATGTGGCTGACACAGCAACTTTGGACTTTAGCAGAGTATGTGACTAAGACTCTCATGCTATTTCTTTGGATAAGCTAGATCGGGTAAGATAATAGCATAGTTATATATAATCATACCTGGCTGATTAAAGATTGAATGTATTACAGGATGTTTGTGTCCTGAGAGGAATGCTCCATAGAAATACATAGAAATAATTTACAGTTTCTTTCTTACCCTTGGACCTGCCCTGTCCACTGCACACATGGCAACTGAGTGTTGAAATTTGTACACTAAGTAATATCTCTCAGTACTATCTGCCTTTGCCTTGATTGTGCCTATGAATTATACATTTACACAGTAGGGATCTTAAACTCAAAGATGAATGAGCATATAAAGTTAGGATGCTCAAATTAAACTCTTTGTCATCCCCAGTAAAACCTGTTATTCTCATGGCTTTTCCCATCTTTGGGAGTGACAACTTACTTCTTCCAGTTGCCATGGCTAAAACCTTGGGATACCCTTAGCTCTTTGACTTTTCACTCCCATAACAATTCCAAGTAAGTAATCATATAATATTCTGGGCTTTAATTTAAAAGTATATTCTAGTACTTCTCTCTTCTTATCCACTCCTATTCTTGGGTAAATTTCTGCAACAGACTCTTGCTGGTCTCTCCTCTTTTCTCCTTACTGCCTATGGACTACTTCCAGTGAAGACCTGCATCTATCCCTTTACAATTTCAACTAAATTATACCCATCACCTGAAAAAAAACAACTCTATTAGCTCTCGTTCTGCTCAAAGTACTTAAAGTGGCTTCCACGAACTTATATTATCTGGTCTTTAATTTGCTGAGGCTCTCAAACCAACTGGAGGTGGGTGACTTAAACAACTAAGTTTCCACAGTTCTGAAGGCTGCAAGTACAGGGTGCAGGTGTCAGGAGTGTGGATTCTTCTGTAGCTTCCTTCCTTGAGGTGGTTGCTTCCTCCTGTGTCTTCATACAGTCATCCTTGCATACAAGTTTGTTCATGCTCCAGTTTCATGTTCTTATAAGGCTGTCAGCCAAGGTTGGATTAGAAACTTCCAGAACGATCTTAACTTAAGCAACTCTTTAAAGTCAGCATTCTCAAACTAAGTCACATTTTAATATACAAAGGGCCTTGGCCTATGAGGTTTAGAGAGAAAGACAATTTATCCCATAGCAACCTCTCTGACCTCACCTCTTACCACTCTTCCCCGTTTTTCCCACTGGAACCTTAAAAGATGTGAGACTCATTCTTACCTCAGGAACTATTTTGTACTCCCCAATACCCA